>CM040243.1:166848149-167457897 GCA_022545495.1 Chrysanthemum lavandulifolium | reverse complement strand
GATCCTCTGCATAGAATTTCGAATTGCTGAATGTAGATTTCCAGACAAGAGCAGAGTGTGAGAGCATGTTCGGTAGGGATGATTCCTTAGAATATCCACAAAGCAATTAAGCAAGAAGATTCTCGAGCAAGTGAGGGTTTCAAAGTCAACCCTAAGGTTGTTCTTTCCAATCTTTCTAGGATAGCCAGTTGGGAAGATATCGGCAATAGTGAGAACCTCGGTGCATCCACATTCATTTGAGCGACCATGTCGTGATCTCGAAATAACATTAGCCAAAAGAACCAACATATCGAAGACATATCGTTAGTCAACGAAGGTCTTATTGTCTAGTTATTGAATGTACAAGTGATAATGATTGTTACGAGTCCTAAGTCACTTGTTTGTCCAATAGTCCAATGACGCCGTGAAATGTTTATGAGTTAGTTAACTTTAAGTTTTAAAGTTTATGTTATCACTTATTGTTCACAACATATCAAATGATTAAGTTTATTAGTGACATTATTGGATTCGTGACGTTATGATTAGTTTATTTACAAGTTTGTACACGTAACAATTCATTATGAAGGTCAATCCGTGCTTAAGCGTAGTTTTGGCAAAGTTAAGCGTAACAAGAATGACACACGCGTGAGATTTAAAGCTTACGCCAGGATCCTAACTTACGCTAAGAAATGTTATGCGAGGAAATAGGGGACCTTATCGTGAGAGCTTACGCCGAGGCGTATAAGAACCTTACGCGTAAGGCTTACTCGTAAGAGTAGACCTTATGTGTAGAGGTTATTGTTTACGATATCCTTCACAGGATAACGCGTGGTCCCATTGTAGAACCCACGCGTAATAGTTATGCGAGAATTATTCTTACGCATAACTTGACTACGGCGTAGGGTAATCCTTATGCGTAGAGAATCAAATGACCTTGATTCTCGAATTTTGCGTAGCAAGCCCGAAATAAATTCATCAAATCATCAATATTAACACAAGAATACGTTTTATCAACAAATCATGGCATGAATCATTCGTTAAACGATTCTGGCGTAAAAGTCATACGCGTAGGTCAAAACCCTAAGGGTTGAGAATTACGCGTATGATTTCTAACCATGGGATTTTGATGAGTGTAAATACTCATCATTTTGGTTTAATCTGAATCGCAAAACGCCTAAAATGCTCAAATGCATCAAAATCCGAAAATATCTCAAAATTGCATTTTATATGTTTCGGATGCAAAATGTTTAAAATCGATGAAAAATGAGCAAAGTTTGCATAATTGGCGCTTTCGGTCCCCAAGTTTCAAAATTGTCGAAATAGTCCCCGAGCACATAATTTCAAAGAAAAATCACCAAAAGTCCTTTTAAAATCATAACTTGTCAAAATTAGTCCTTTGGTGAAAAATATAAAAGTTTTGTGAAATTACAAGTTTGGTCCTTCAAATTTAAAAATTGGCAAAATTGGTCCCTTGAAAATTTGAAAATGGCAACTTTGGTCCTTGTACTATTAACACTTGTCAATTTCAGCCCTTGGAAACAACTTTGCAGGTTTGGCAGTATTGGTCCTCCAATTTTCAGAAATTGCAAACAAGGTCCTTGATTATTATTAACCTTTTGCACCCTTGGCCTTGTCAAAAGCCTTTTGGACCCCTGCCTACCCTTTTGGACCCCTGCCATTTGGACCCCTTCCAATATAATAAACCCAGTCAAACCATTTGACTTCTGCTTTCCCTCCCACCTCACGGGTATCCCACCTCCATCATCACTCCCCACACGCATGCCTGCAACGCCTCCCCCCTCCTCCACCATCATCTCCCTATCCTACCCTCCACCTCACACTCAAAGCCAAGGTGCATTTAATGCACCTTTATACCTAACACTCAACCCAGCTGGCTTAAATAACGCTTACGCCAAAAAGCCATCCAATGGCCAAAATGGTTCCAACTAATCCAAGGGTCGGCTTTTATTAGTGGGATTTGAAGAGAGAGGTGAGAGAAGGAGTTTGGAGCATATATAAAGGAAGAGGAAGCAACAAACAAGGAGTAGTTAGTATTATTTTTCACAATGTATGTCGACTTTTAGCTTATCATGTCTTAACTGTTTCATTTGTATTTTAAAACTTCTTTGTATCAAACTCAAGTGTTTTAATGTATTGCAACCTTTTTAAGTATCAATTCTAGCTTATGTTAAGAATTCTTGTTTCAAGGTTCATTGTTGAAAATTAAAACTCGTGTTCTTATGTAAAAGCTTCCAACAGCTTATTGTTCCACTCAAACAAGCTTATAGAAGCTCATTATAGCTTTGTGTAAGCTTAAACTTAAATTTCATGCAACTTTGGACTTTGGTCAAAATAAGTCAAACTGGAAGCAAAAGTGATGCAGAAAGGGTAAATGGTGATGCAGACATGGAAATGGGGTGATTTATAGTTTATTGGATTGGTTTATATAGGATAGTGGCTCTGGTTTCAATGGTGGCAAGCCATAGTGGGTGGGACAGTTGTAAGTGATTTTCCAAGATATATAGCATAATCATGTTTGTAATCTCTAGTAGCTAAAACCTGTTTAAACAGTAGTATTATGGTGATTTAAACTTAGATTGATCAAAGTTACATGTTGGATTAGTAGTTAGATCAGTTTCATTTGCTAATCAGTCAAGAAAAGTGTGTTTGGAATTGCTGATATAAATGTGTTAGAGGTTTATTCAGTGAGAGTCTTTTGTTGTTTGTGGTTTGTTCAGTTCTAATTATCTCATATCTGTCAAAATAATGTGCCTGCAACTCTCATAAGTCAACATTCCATGAAATCTGTCTAAACTGCTAATCTGTTGTGATTTTGGATTTGCAAATTCTTGATTTGTGTTTAGAAGTCATTGACATTGCTTGCATTATGTTCATTACACCATATTACATCAATATCAGTCATAAAATTGGATTCAAAGTTCAATAAAGTCAAATTTTCTCAACTGCTTCAAAAGTCAAAATTGTGAAAAGTCATTTTGGGCTCAACTGGTGGGAATTTTCATTCACTCATTTTTGGTCCAAACTTAGTGAAACTTGGCATTTTAAAAACTTCAACTGATCTTCTTTCTTATCACCATTTTATTAGATTTTTGCAAATTTTTTAGAAGCCTCAAAACTGCTTCTCTTTTAGGTCCCAAGTCCCCTGTTCACAACTCTCAGTTTAAGTTGAGTTTTTCTCATCATATGCGCCTTTGCAGAGCTCATAAGAGTCGGGCATAGTCTAGTTTTTGGTTTGTAAGCACTCACCCAGGTCCTCTTGAGGTTCCCACTATTGCTTTCTAGTTTCTAGCTTATTTGAGTGCTTATTCTTGGGCTTAAAGTAGACCCTCACCCATTGTTGAAAGCACATTAATCAAAAAAGCCAAATCTGTTAATCTTGCATTTTAGTTGTTTAGCTTGTTGTTTTTAGTTGCATTTTGGTTTTTTAAGTATATTAGAGCTTCTGTTAACAATTGGTGCTTATTGGGTCTCATTTGCTTGTTTCAAAGTGCTTATTTATAAGCACTTGCACATCAGTTTCATAATTCCCCACATAACCTCCTATTTTTCCATTTTTCTTAGATTCCTTATATTATTTTAGAGTTTTCCTGAATTTTTCAGATTTTTCTAAGTCAGTTTACTATTTTTCTTGATTTTAATTAGTTTTAAGCATTTTTAATTAGCATTTAATCCAAATAATTCGGAAAAGTCTCAAAAAATAATTTTTCATTTTCTTAAGTTTAGATAAATATAAAAAGAAAAAATATTTTTCTAGATTTTTCTTAGTTAAATTTATATTTTTAAGCCATTTAATTAGTTTTAAATAGTTTAAAATTCCTAGAAAATAGAAAAATATAAAAATAGTTTTGAAAATTCTATTTTGATATTTTAGATTTTCTAAGTCTTAATTTTACTTTTCTAGCTTTATTTCCTAATTTCTTGTATTTTAGGCTATTATTAAATAGTTAAAATTAGTTTTTAATTAATAATAATTAGATAATTAGTTATAAAAATAATTTTCTTTTCTATAAATTTTCTTTATCATTAGGTTTGTAAAATATCATTTTCATATTTTTAGGATTAATATTGTGTAAGTTTCACATTTTCATTATACGTCGCGTAGTTTTTAATTTCAGTTTATAAAAACATAACAACAAAACATCATTTTGCAAATAGTGATAGCGTTTATTTAATAGTTTTTATCTTTTAATTTCCTTTAATTTGCATTTAAGCCTCTGTAATTTGTTGGCTTTTCCTTAGTTATAATCAATTCACAATCTCTTTTTCGCTCAAATTTCTCGATCACTATTCGTAGGGTGATCCATTGCATAGCTTCATTGGGACATAACGACTGGGAAACACTATACTCCCGGATCCTCATTGCATTCGTGTTTGAGCGGTTTAAGCTTATTACGGTCGGTCATTCACAAGTGGCCGGCTTGAGTGATTTAGCTTGACCATTTTGCACGCATCAAATTGCACCAAACAAGTTTTGGTAGGTCTAAGATGTTGTATGAGCTTATTGACAAAGTCTTAACATCTAATTCGTTGAGAATCAAAAATACCCAAACTTATGAACTTTAAACCCTAATTCCAAATTTTTAATCATTTAGAGTTTCTGGGTGGTTAATGACCTTGGATATCATCAATTCATCAACATATGAACATAACCCAACAATCTTTTTGATCAAAACACTTCACATTTGAAAATACCCAATTCGACTCAAGAACCCTAGTTTTCAAAAATCATCAATTCGTTTTTCTGGGTGGGTTTTGATGGTTAAAATGATATCATTGATGTATTAGAAACGTTTTGACACTATCCATTTAACCACAAACACACACACAATGATTGTGTGTTCATACGCTTATGCGTAGAACACATAATCACGCGTAACAAAAGTTTTAGCCGTAGGATTTACTAGAAATTCAAAACCTTAGCTTGTATTCTTCATTAAGATCGTGAAAACACTTACAAAACGATGATCTAAAGCACGGTTCTTGAATGAATCTTAGGCGTAGGATGTTTAAGGTTGAAAGTAATAAATGTGAAGTTAGAAGTAGGTGGGAGGTGTTTTTATTTAAAATAACTTTAAGATTTTGACATTTTTGGTCCCTCCACCTTTTCCTTTTTCAAACAAAGCCATTTAACTTCCATTTTGGTTACCAAACAAAGTTTTTTTAGGAAAGAAACATGACGTCACTCCCCCTCGACTTAGGTAAATGATGAAAGGTTATAAATTTTAGTCCGAGGAGTGTCATTTAACCGTAAAAGTTTACCACCATTGATAAAAGAAACAAAGGGATAGGATAACATGCAAGTACACGGATGTTTTGAAGCAGTTAAGTGAAAATTTTCTCCCTCAACACTTGATCGTAAAAATCTTGAATTTTGAAAGAGTATAGTGTTGAAGGAAGAAATGTACTTGCCATGTTGAAAGATTATAGATTAGAAGAATATTTTTGTTGTTTTATAAGATTTTATATTTTTGTATTTTGTTTTTGAAAATTATTTACAAAAGATGTTTTGGTATTTGTGAGGTTTTAAGACTGTTTTAAGAGGTCATCCAATTCCTCTTGTGTTAAACACCTCATACCAATCCGTGGACCAACTCATTAAACCTAGCGGGAGGCAAGGCTTTGGTGAGTAGATCTCGCCAATTGGTATTCGCACTCCACAAAGTATAATTCAACGGTGCCACATTCCACGTGGTCCTTGATGAAATGATAGCGAAGATCGATGTGTTTTGATTTGAATCTGAAGCGAGTTGCACGAGATCGCAATGGCACTCGATTGTCGCATTACATCGAGGATTCTCAAAACACGTAACCATAGTCTTTGAGTTATGTTCTCATCCATATGACTTGAGCACAACACGCGGACATGGCTACATATTACGCTTCGGTTGATGACAAATGATGTACAATCTTGCTTCTTTGATTGCCAAGACACCGTTTATCTCCAAGAAATTGTAGAGCTCTCAAGTACTTTTCCTTGAGTCTAAGCATCCTGCGTGATCGTCGTCTGGCGATTAGTTCAAAACCGAATCCTTCGGATACCGATCCCCAAGTTAATGGTTCCCTTGATGTATCTGGAGATTCTTTTAGCCTCGAGAGGTGGGTTTCGATTGGTCGCGATCGATAACGGAGCATAGATAAGCGGCAAAGACAATATCAGTGCGCAGTTGTTAGATACATGAGGACCCAATAATACTTTGGTATTTGGTAGGATCCACTAATTTCCCATGTAAATCGGGTCTAGCTTCTTGGTATGAGTCATTGGTGTGGTATAAGTATCACAGGTTTTCATTCCAAATTTGTTTAACAATTCAAGGGCATATTTGGGTGACTCAAGAAAATACCACGGGGTGATTGATGAACTTGCGGTCCTAGAAAGAACGTGAGTTCACCCATCATGGACATTTCAAAATTTTTCTTCATTAGTTTTGCAAAAGCGGTTGAAAACTTTTATGTGTAGACCCAAAATGATGTCATCCACGTAAATTTGAACAATTAAGATATGTGCCCGTGATATTGTATAAAAGAGTTGGGTCAACCGAGCCTTTGGTGAAATTATTAGCAATGAGGAAAGATGATAGCTTATCGTACCATGCCCAGGGGCTTGTTTGAGACCATAAAGAGCTTTGTTCGGTTTGTAGACATGGTTCGGCACTCGGATCAACGAATCCTTCGGGTTGGTGACATAAACCATTTCTTCGGTTGTCCGTTGAGAAACGCAGTTTTGACATCCATTTGAAAGACCGTCATGTTCATATGAGCATGACGCGAAATATCGAACGACCTCAAGGCGAAGCAGCCGGAGCAAAAGATTCTTCAAAGTCGATTCCTCTTCACGGCGATAACCCTTAGCAACTAGACGTGACTTGTTTCGGATTACGTTCCTTGACATCAATTTGTTTTCCAAATCCATTTGAGACCAATGGCGTAGACCCTGTTGGTCTTTCAACTAGTTCCCATACTTCAAGACGTTTGAATTGGTTGAGTTCTTCTTGCATGGATTCAATCCGGTTGTCTTTTGTCATTGCGTCTTTAATGTTTTTATGCTCAGTTGATGACGGTGAGTGCATAAATGCAATGTTCACCATCGTGTGAAGAGCGTTGTCTCGTAATTGTTGGTTGATTTGGGTTGCCAATAATATTAGCGGAGGATGGTCTTTTGTCCATCGATGTGTAGAGGTTGATGTTGGTATACATTGTGCGATTACGAGGATTCAAATGGTTTGTTGATGATTCTGCGACATCCGGTGCGGCGATCTCATTAGCAAACGGGTTAAAAACGCATTTGGATCAAAATCTGCGGTGGGGTACTTCATTCGAATATCATCACCGGTTCATCATTATTGGAGCGGTTTGTTCAACTGTTGTGTTGGAGTCAAGCGATGTAGGTGCATCTTCAACGATAGTTGTTGTAGTAGGTGTATCGGTATTGGAATATTATCGGGTTGTGCGGTGAAGCAGCGGATACACAGGCACGTTCATCAATATAAATCCTTTGAGCAGTGAACAAATAACCTTTCCATTTGTTGACGAGTGGTGGGGCTTTGTTCGGTGATGATGGGGTTGAGGAAGTTTAAGCGGTTGTGACCGGGTTCTAAGTCGTTATACTCGAAGCCATCTCCGTGAGTTCATCAAAATGAGCATGAATCGTTTCCATCACTGTTTTGTACGACGATTCCGGATCCGGTAACCTTTAGAATTCTCACAATATCCAATAAAGACTCAATGTCGGCTTTGGCTTTGAGCTTTCAAAATCATCACGATCATTATTCGGATAGCAAAGGGATCCAAATACATGAAAGTGTTTGAGATTCGGTTTATGGTTGTGGACAAGCTCGAAAGGTGTTTTGTTGTGGCATTTTGTGATCATAGAACGGTTTGAGTATAGCATGCGATGAATCGACACGCCCACAAGTGTCTGGAAGTTTAGCATTGATTAACATTGTTCTTGTAGCTTCCACTAACGTTGGTTTCGTCTTTCAACAACTCCGTTTTGTTCGGTGTCGTGCAATAGATGTTTGATCTTTGAATTCCACTTTCTCATAGAATTCACGAAGGGTTTGGTTAACAAATTCGGTTCCTTTATGCATTACGATTAGCTGACGACGTTGTTGGAGTCGAACTGTATTTTTGTGAGAAAGGTGATGATCATTTGTGGAGCTTGGTCTTTGCTTGAAGAAAGTAGACCCAAGTCCATCGTGAGTAGTCATCAACAATTACTAAGATGTAGCGTTTGCCATTGATCGTTTGCACGCGCATCGGGCCACACAAATCCATGTGAAGAAGATGAAGCACATCTTTGAGTTGTGTTCCACCTTTGAAGGAAAATGAGCACGAGTGCTTTTTCCTTGTTCACGGTGAGCAAAGGTGATCTTTTGAATACCGGAATCGTGGGAGACCTTCAACTAGTTTGTGTCGAGCAAGGTTGGTGATGGTTTGAAAGTTTAGATGTGAGAGCCGATGGTGCCATAGCGGATTTTGTTGATGTTGCCTTTGAAAGTAAGCGGATGGGAGATGAAGCAACCATGTCTTGCATAGAGATAGTGTAGAGACTAGAATTACGAGCGGACATAAGGTCATTTCCTTGTAGATCACGAATGAAACAAGTTTTCTCCGGAAAGCAACCTCCAAATCTCCATCACAAAACCGACCTCTCGAAAGCAGTTATGACCGAGGCCTTCCACATAGTAAACCCTGCGATTTCGATGTTCCCATTGACATAATCTCCGTAGCCCATGATAGGCTGAAGTGATCATTCCCGAACTGCAGTGCCAATGAACTTTGCAATAAAGTTTGATAATGATTTAAGGTTGCTTGTCATGTGTCGGGAACATCCGCTATCAACAATCGAGAGAATGATCATATCACTGCATTACACAGGCGACACGGATGGAATAGAAGTAGATGTGGAACCCGAAATGTTAGAGGGTTCGAAGCGGTATATGAGACATGCACACATTAATGACTTTAGGCATCCATTTAAATCCTAGTGTGTTATATATCCATTTCGCCATCTATAACTACTCTTTGCTTTAGTCTTAGTGAATGCACTAGGTGGTACTACATTCTTAGGAGGTGGCCGGAGCTACGATGTGATAATGTTTGCCTTAGAATCTAAAGAAGGCGGTCTACCAAGCCGAGACTTAGAATGATTAGTGGGCCTAGAGGTATTCCGATTCTTAGGATTCCGTAAATGAGAGATTATAGCTTTAGCAACACATTTGTCATGACAATCGAATTCATACTTTTCGACAAATAACACAAGGTGCATCGGTGAATATCAAAAGTGCTTAAAGGTTTAGCATTCGTTACATCACTATTTCTATTACATTTGCAGACGCAACATCTATAGTGGAAGCAACGTGAGTCTTATTCATAATCCTAGGGTGTTCTTCTACTTTAGCATTCCTTATTGATCTTTTCTTAGGTCGCAACTTCCTATTCTTGATTGAGTGCTCTGAGGTGTGAAGTGCGGACATTTGGAAAAACGCAACTATTCTGTTCGATGAGAATGAAGCACGTTAGCAACTTGTGATTTGGCAGTAGAGATTCTAGGTTCTCGATTACTAAGTGTTACTGGTGCTAATCTCTTAATGATGGTTGGCGGAAGTTGTTCATACTTTCCTAACATTTCTCTTAGCTTAGAGATAGTGTGAATCAAATCTTGATTTTCATACCGAATATTACCAGCAAAATTCATGACTTCTCTAGTGTGAGCAAGATAGTGATCAAGTTCGTTTGATGCTTCATGTCGAGTCTTATTGAGTAAATCAAATATGACACCATATTCCTGTTTAACTTTTACAAGTTCTTGTTCATATTTTGAGATTTGACTTTTCAAAGACACGTTTTGATCATCCGGTTGCTCAATTTTAGGATCGAAGATTTTGCACTCAAGCGGCGATTTTCTTTTGAAAACTAAGTTGATGATTGTGAATATCTTTTTCACACCAATGAAGACGACGTTTTGCATTGTAAAGTTCGTTAAGTAATTGTTTATTTTCGACTTTTAAAGACTCGATCTGAAGCACATTATCATTATTCTCATGATTACCACAGAGTCAACATTATCGGAGAGATATAATCGGATGCATGTGGCAAAGAATAGAATAACACAACATTATGGATATCAAGACGGATAACATCTTCCAAGAGTCGATCAACATCTTTTCTCAAGAGTTTCTTTTTCGTTTAGTATTAGAAATAGATGTTTGGTTTTTCTTCAAAGCGACCTTCATTACTCAAGTTCCTTATGAAAATCCTTTTCCCAAGCTAATGCACAACTTTTCAAATTTTTAACGTTAGGTAAAAGATTTTTCGAAAAATGTCTCTTTGTTCTCGCGCGAGGCGATTGAAAATGATCAATTTTGATTTGAGCGATATTCTATCTCATGTTGTAAAATTTTGAGGTCGATCATGAAAATGTCAAAATATCGAAGAATTTTTCGATTTTCGGGTTTTGAGTTTACTTCAGCGATGGAAGGTAAAGGACCATAAGTTTGTGCATAATCGGTTGGGGATTAACATTAGAAGACTCGGTGTTTTGATGATAACCCTTGGTGTGTTAGAAGAATCCGTTGGTGTGGCGAAAGTGACGGTTTTGAATAATTAAAGGTTTGTTGTAAACAACGGTTTTAATTTTGATCGACTCTCGTCTTACGCATCTAATTCCTCTTGTGATGGTATTCAACAACACTCATAATGATATCATTAATTTTATATTTACCTTTGGAAACTTGAGATTTGGTTTGAATGTTTTAGTGAAAGCTTTGGTTTTATGTCGGCTAGATTTGGTCCATATCCTTTTGGATTGGGTTTTAACGTAAACTTTTCAATAGTCATTCTTGATTCACCATGTTTGTAAACAACATTTTAAACTCTTTGATTTTGTTTTGCAAGCCGATAATTTCATCAAGAAGGTCATCTACCCGATTCGTTGAATGCTTTTTGTATCACGGAGAAGCTGTTTTGACAAGTTAACAACTCGACCTTAGCTTTTGATTTTCCAAGGTGAGGCGTTAATTTGCTTTTTATGTTCATGTTTCGGTTGTTCTATGTGAGACAACAAAGCATTCTTTGAAGCGGCTAGATCACGCATCTGTCTCTCTAAATATTTTTCGTTTGATGAGATTTAGCAAAGCGGCTTCAAAACCTTTTCACGGTTTTCTTGAGTTTTGAAAAGTTGAGTTGCATTTGTAAGCATTCAAAATCCTTGGTTAACAGTGCATTTTGCTTTTAAGTCCTTATTTAATGCATAACATTCCTCCATTTTGATTTGATGGTCTTGAATTAAGCGAGCAAAATATGGATGAGGCAGATTACTTGTTCAACGTGAGACACAACATGATCATTATTTAGATCCTCAAGTACAATCACGAGTCAATTTGATTATCAAAGGAAACCATAAGGTCATCTTGATCGTCAAATGTAACTACTGAGGTTAACTTGAAAATCGTCGAGAATGAGATGTAGATGACTCATTTTGAGCATCGGCCGTGCGGATTCGGATATTGGCGGAGATATTAGTTCGAGATATGATGATGGTTTGTTGGGGTACTGAGACAAGCCATCGATGTCATCTACTGGGCTGTTTCACTCATGTGTAACTCTTGCATATTAGCCATCAACATAACACTGCATTGGCACTGCAAGTCCTCCATATCATCATCGAGTGCGCATACGCCATAAAGCTCGTTCTTTGTTTGTGAGAGATCCATGACTTCATCCTTAAGAGCCAAAGAAGAGCCTCTTTGAAATAAGCACCGCCTCTAGTCCTTGGCTTTGGGCATGCATTAGCCAGTGTCCTTCTCATTGCGGTTGTAGCATCGAAGACCATTCAACCCATTCGAGCATTTCCTGTTCCACCACTTGAGCTGTTGGTATTCCTACCCATAGCATTAAACCCTTGACCACCTCCCATTTGACGACCATAACCACGATTACGAACTTCAACTCGTCCATTGTTCACAATGACTGATTTCGTGTATTGGATGAGGAAGCGAATCGATTGTTGGATTTGTTGGTATAACGGCTAAAAGCATTAGCAATCATAACAAATCCTGTTGCAATGCTTGAACGGATCGGATTCCTCATTAGTTTGACTATGAAGTGCTTGATCATTGTTGTTGTTGTAAGGAACCAATTGATTTTGTTGAGATTCTTTGTGATTGATCGTTTGGTGTGGTGAGGCGATGGGTTGAGTTGCTTGTTGAGGAGGATAACTTTGTTGAGCATATAAGGCAAGTTGTTGATTGTCCGGATGTGTGGGTGGAGCAATTTGAGCACGGAGAATCCTTTCCCGATCAACTTCCTTTTCATGAGGCTTCAAGTAATCGTACAACAATCCATATGTAGAATGATGCATATTCTTCGCAGCGGAGAAAAATGACATACTTCTCCCATTCGGGACCAAGACTACTCGGGAACTTAGTATTCTTTGCAATTCTTGGCATGATGATGTTGTGTTTATCCAAATCATTGATGATGTCGAAAAGCGATGATGATAGGACTCTAGTGTCTCTCGGGTTCAATCATGAAGTGTTCATAAGCCAAGTAAATTTTGGATTCCAAATCCTCCGATTGAGTACCGATCCTTCCATAAGAAGGCGAATATGATCCAACATTTTACGTGCGGTCTTTTGAGCATCAACACTACGAAGAATTGGGTTTGGTAATCCTAAGAGGATATATTCCATTGCAAGTTCATACGCTTCATAGTGTAGAAGTTCTTGAGGATTCAAGTGCATGTGATAGCAATGTTCGTTTGTTCATCTCTTGGTGGAATGGCATTTGGATCTCCGGTACAATGATGATAGGCATCTCAAATGGACCTTCAAGATAACCTTCTTTAAGAACTTTCCATGTGGCTTCTTGGATCACAAAACCTAAAGAACCTTATCACCCATTGATCGTAGTTTCGGGAGTGAGCATTGGGGTCTATCAAGTGATCCGACCTCATGAATTGATTGTTGGTCGCTTAAAGCTTCACATCTTTGCAAACCAAGTGGGTTCCTTCATAGTGTTCCTTGATGGATGTTGATTGAAGTCATTTGTGTAGGGTTGAACTTGAAGACTTGGCGGTGGTTGAACCATTTGTGGTGGAGGAATTGCTCCAAGTTGTGGAGTATGTTGTTGATTAAATTGTTGTTGATAAATTGCTTGTTGTTGATTCCATTGTTGATGTTGTGGACTTAGTTGTTGTTGTCGTTGAGGATAAGTGTAAGGAAATAGTTAGAGTATGGTGGTTGAGACATGTTGAAAACTTGTGTTGGTAAAATGGATCTTTGTAGTCGAATGAACCTTTGATGAAGAAGTATCCTTAGGCGTAGAAATCACAATAGCCAAGTAGCACTTATGCGTAAAAACACCAAAGTTACGGCGTAACAATTAGAAGTTCTGCGTAGAATTTAGCTTACTGGCGTAAGTAAGGAAAAGGCGCTAAAGTTATGCGTAGAAAAAGTTAGGCGTAGAAAGTTAGGCGTAGGATTATCTTATGCGTAAGACTAGGCTTAGGCGTAAGAAAAATCTTATCGTAGGATTTCTACGCGTAAGCTTATGCTTATCGTAATTTTAGGGTTTTATCCCAAGTGATCTTTTACACTTCACGGTGCAAAAGATATCCAAAGTCGACGTATTTTCGGGCTTATCCAAGCAAGAAAACACGGAGTAAACCAAAAGCGAAGATCAAACCAAGGAAATACTTACGCGTAGTTTTAGGGTTTCACTACGCGTAGATCTACTCGTAAATTGGATATTGCTCAAAGATGTTTCTAAACCGGTTTTGTGTGATGAAATAGCTTCAAGATCACCAAATAACACAAGGATGTGAAATTTGTTGAACCAAACCTTCTAAAAACGATTCGCGTAGAACTATACCCACGAATAAAAACTAGCTCAAAAACAATGATCCACGCATAAAGTTCCAAACTTTTTGCCAAAAACAAGTATTTTAACACCTTAAAACGTTGAAAGTACAAGAATCTTGGATTAAAAAGTGTAAAAAACAAGTTTTTAAGCGAAGCAAAGAATAAGTTATCTTTACGCGTAAGACCCAAAACCAAAATCTTCAAAACAAAAGTGTGCACCCAACTATTTGGCGATTGATACCACTGTTAGGTCACTAGTTTTACAAACACAAGTAATATAGAAAGAGATAAGGCGATTGAACAAGTAAAACACACACACACATATAAAACAATAATACGGTTGTCGTAGGATATGTGATGAGAGAAATAACTTGAACAACCAACCTTCAAATGAAGGTTTACAAAATATTTATAGGAGGAAAGCTAGGGCAACACTCTAGTTTCCATCCTTTCCTTAATGGACTAAGGCCTAGGCTCATGGGCCTTCTACACAAGCCTAAGGCTAATTACAAACATAAAGACCATAATAAAGCTAACTATTACATATTAATTACTAACACTTTATTATGGTTTAGGAGTGATTCCAACAGAACTACTATAGTATTCGTGACATACCTCATCATTTGCCATGAGACAAATTTCTTCGTCCTCCTCGTCGCTCATTCCCCACGTGCCGCTCACGAACGCCTTTTGATCATCCCGTTTGGGACACTTACTAATAAAGTGGTTTGGGTCCCACATTTAAAGCAAGTACGGTCATCTTTTGGCTTCTCGTCCTCTTTGCTTTTAAAGCCTTTCTTATCGTCATACGGTTGTTTGACGTATCTTCCCTTTCTTCTAAAGAACTTTTAAAGTCCCTTACGGCCATAGCGTGCTCCTCGTCGTCACTACTCAAGAGGAGTTCTCTTCATCCTTCGAAGCCTTTTTGGCTTTAAGGGCAAGAGATTTGTGTTTCTCTTTCACCTTTGAGGCTTGAGTCTTTAGCAAGGACAAGCTCGTAGACTTTTAGGTTGCCTATGAGTTCATCGAGGTGAGGATTGTCAAATCTTTTGACTCTTCGATCGTCGTCACCTTGGATCTCCACTTCGATGGAAGTGCCTTAGATATCTCCTAACATGGTTACGGCTAGAAAAGATTCATCAAGTGCTTGTAAAGATGTAATAATAGTATTAAAGTTAGCAAATGAATGATCTATAGTTTCCTCATCCGATATTGAAAATTGTTCATATTGTTGAACAAATAAATCAATTTTATTATTTTAACTTGTTGGTTGCCTTGATGAGTTACAACTAAAGAATTCCAAATTTCTTTAGAGGTTTTAAGCATAGAAATTCTTTCGAATTCCTTTTTCGGTAAAGCATTATATAAAACCATTTTTGCTTCACTATTTTTAGAAAAAAATTTCTTCATTTCATCGTTTAGTTTATCATGAGGTATGTTAACTAAATTTCCTTTATCATCATTTCAGGTAGCCTCAAGATCACCTTCAACAATAATGTACCAAAGATCAATATCTTTAGACTTCACATATGTTTCAAATCTATTTTTCCAATACATAAATCCATTAGTTTCAAGTAGTGGTGGTCGTTGCATAGATTGCCCTTCCTTATAATTTTCAGAACCCATAGTGATCAAAAAGTTTTTAAAATACAATTTTACTTCACAACTTTTATAAACTTAGCTCTTGATGCCAATTGTGGAAAACTAGAAGGGGGTTGAATAGTTTTGCCCATTTTACGTTAGTTTCAAAACTTTTAGATTCGTTAATATGTGAGATCTTATGGATGTAGAGAAAGTATAGATCTAATGATAAAGCAAGTAAATAAAGTAAAGCGAAGGGAAAGAAAAGACACAACCGATGTATAGTGGTTCGCTACAAGGACACCTTCCTTGCCCTACTTCACTCCTGGTCACCTACTCGAGAGTTCAAGCACTATGTCAACAAACTCCTTCACTTGGCGGAGAAGCCTTCACAACGTTGCTTACACTTTTTCCGGTACAAAGCTAAATACCGAGTCCGTAGCACGGTGGACCAAACCAACACGACTATTACACAACAAATATGTGAAATATCAAATACAAGATCTTTGCTACAGAAATCTTGCGGAGTGACAAATCAATCAAGGACCCCTTGCTTGGATGACTTGTAGAATGCTCGTGATCTCGCCTTAGAGAAGGACCTATATGAGGATCACAAATAGAAAGAAAGAAGAACAACTCTCTAGATCAAGTGATCTATATGTTAGAAGAGAATGAGAGTGTATGAGAGATTTAGTAAGAAGAGGGGTGGTCTAGAATGAAGAAATGGCTCTCTATTTATAGGAAAAATCTTCCACTGTTCCCCGGATCCCACGGATCCCTTCCACTTGGGATCCGTCTAGTGTAATCCTAGGGATCCATGGAACGCTCCTCTTTGCCCATGGGTTTTTTGGTTATGGGTCATGGGTTATGGGTTGGTCCATGGGTTTTCTTTAGATTCAATGTATCTAAGTATACATTGTATGTAGCCAACTTGGGTATGGGTTAAGATCCATGGGTTATGGTTTTTACCCATCCTAATAAACTATTACAACAAATGCTTAATTACTACATTTTTGTATTTAAATGGCTATATGTAAATGCTTTACAAAAATAAAATGTATCCTTATAATTATACTTAAGATAACATTATATTTGTTATCAACAAAACACAAAGAGATCGCAAAATATTAATAAACGTTTTTACGGTTTATTTGTATTAACACCTTTCACAACGTCGCCTACTCTTTATCAGGTACTAGGCTAAGTACCTAGTTCCATTTTAATGGAGGAACTAGTACCCTACACAACACAACACCTATCCCAAGGAGACCAACTCCTTATTACAACACCATCAAGGATATCACCACCCTTGGAAACAAACTAATACTTATATGTATAACTGATCGGTGCAAAACCGTCAAGTTTTCTTACGCGAGCTAGTCACTTGTGAATGACCAACTGTAAGAAACTCAAAACAGTTCACACACCAATGCAATGAAGTCCAGAGAGTATAATGTTTCCCAGTCGTTATGTCCCAACGAGTGTGCGAGAATAGTCAAACGTTTAGTGATCGGAAGATTTGAATGGATCTAGATTTGATTTATTATAACTACGAAATAGCCAACAAATTACAACGGCTTAAATACAAATTAAAGAAGATTAAAAGATAAAATCTATTAAATGAATGCTATCACTAATTTTAAACTAATATTTTGTTCTTTTGTTTTAATAAAACTTAATTAAAAACTACGCGACGTACAAACAAAAACGTGAAACTTACACAATATTAACCCTAAAATATGAAAATGATATTTTATAAACCTAATGATAAAAGAAAATTATTAGAAAAAGAAAATTAATTTTACAACTAATTATCTAATTATTATTAATTAAAAACTATTTTTAACTATTAAATAATTACCTAAAATACAAGAAATTAGGAAATAAAGCTAGAAAAATAAGATTAAGACTTGGAAAAGTCTAAAATATCAAAATAGACTTTTCAAAACTATTTCTATATTTTTGTGATTATTTTTCTATTTTCTATGAATTTTAAACTATTAAAAACTAATTAAATCACTAAAAATTACCAAATGAATTATGAAAAATCTAGAAAATTACTTTTTTCACTTTTTATATTTATCTAAACCTAAGAAAAATGAAAACTTATTTTTTTGAACCTTTTCTGAATTTTTTATATTAAAAGCTATTTAAAAAGTGCTAAAAACTAATTAAAATTAAGAAAAATAGCAAAACTACTCAGAAAAATCTGAAAATTTCAGGGAAACTCTAAAATAATGATAAGAAGCTAGGAAAATTGGAAAAACAGTATGCTATGTGGAGAAAATTGGATCTGCTATGATTTGAGCTTATGAATAAGCTCTTAAGTAAGCTAAGTGAACCAAATAAGCAACCCATCGATTACATGTATAATCGATATACTAATTTAACCAAATTGCAACTAAAAACAACAAACTACGACTCTTGATTAGCACAATATAACTGATTTGATGTTTTTGAGAATAAGCTAAAAACAGAAATTGGAGCCAACTTTAAGCCAATAAATAAGTACTCTAATAAGCTACAAACCTAAAACCAATTATCAAGACTCAAACTAGACCTAAACAGCTATCTATGACCAAGAGACCAAATGTTAACAAGCTGCAATAAGCTCAGTGCAAGCTTGTATAAAGCTGAGAAAAAACTCAGCTGACACTGAGTTATGGTGCAGGGCACATTAGCCAGAAAGAGAAGCTTATTGTGAGCTTGTATAAAATTTGTAAAATTGAACTAAAATGCTAATAAGAAAGATGACCAGCTGAGCTTTATAAAATACCAAGATTCATTTGATAAGACCCCAAGATGAGCTCAAGAAAAATCCTTGTAACCGAGCCTAAAACCGATTTTGCTCCTTTGACTTTTCAAGATATTGAAAATTTTGACTTAAATGAACTTTAAATCCAATTTTAGTGATCGAGAGTAATGTTATATGATAAGATAAAGCTATCGCAAGCAATGTTATGGATATCTAAACACAAATCAAGGATCTGTGATTCAAAATTTTAACAGATTATCGCTAGATGATTTTGAGGAGATGTTGACTTTTGAACTAGCATGCACCAAACCAAGACTTGAATTGAGTTACTTATAGTCAAACAAGCATGAAGCAACAAAAAGCTATCACTGAACTAGCCTAAATGACAGTTGGATGTGTTTATCCAAACACCACTGTATCAACTATTTTGCAATCAAATTGAAGCTAACTGTTATAATGAACAAGGCAGGCAATCAAAATGACTTTTAATAACCTAAAGACCACTTATTAAACTAATTTTAACCACTTGTGACCATTAAAACAGATTATGCTATAAGGAATGATCTTGAACTTACAATTAATCCCCAGCCACAATGGCTTGCACACAGTAGACCCAAGGATCTCTAACCTATTTATACCAACCCATTAACTCAAAATCAACCCAATTCCAATGCTGCACCACCCAATAACCAAACCTGCATCACTTTTGTACCCTTGTTGACTTTTGTTGACCAAGGTTCAAATGTGATCAAAACTTGAACTTAAGCTTATAGCAAGCTATAAGGAGCTTGTATAAGCTTATTAAAATCGATAAACAAGCTTATTGAAGCTTGGGTTTATGAAATGGAACTTAGAACTTTCAACAAGAAGCATATAAGGATGAATTGAAATGAAACTTGGATTTAATGCTTAAAACTTGATCAAACCGACAATATAACTTGAGTTTAGTAATTAAAACAAAAGATTACAGATTTGAAAGTAAACTACTACATTAGAGATAAAACGACATATGAAAATTTAAAACTAATAATCTACTTGTTCTCTTTGCTCCTTCTCTCGCTCTTTTATGCTCCAAAAGGCTCCACGTGGCCATCGAGTATTTCCACCACTTTCTCGAGCCAATGGGAGAGCTTAGAGTGTTATCACATTTTGGCGGAAAACTGTTTCAACCTGTGGGTTCAAAACTAGCACTAGGGGGTGGCATTTATTGTGGAGGTAAGTTAGGTGGGTATGATGAGAGGGGTGGAAAAGGTGAAGTGATGCCTGAGTTTACAGAACCAAGTGGGGAAGAAGATAAGGGAACAGTGGGGCGCGTATTTCTGGTTGTTTGACTTTATTTGACCAAAGGGTCAAAAAAAAGGGTATTGGCAGGGGTCAAATGTGCAAATGGCAGGGGTCCATAATTGTTTTGACAAGTCTTGGATAATAATTTTGACAAGGACCTATGTTGTAAACTGCCAAACTAGAGGGACCAAACATGTAATTTTCCAAAGTTGACAAAAGGACCAAAATTGACAAGCTTTGAAAGTATAGGGACCAAAATTGCCATTTTGCAATTTTCCAAGGGCTAATTTTGCCAATTTTCAAACTTGGAGGACCATTTTTGTAATTTTCTCAAACTTTTGATATTTTCCACCAAAGGACTAAATTTGACAACTTTTGATTTTAAAAGGACCTTTGGTGACTTTACTTTTGAAATTATGTGCTCAGGGACTGTTTTTGACAACTTTTGAAACTTGGGGACTGAAACTACAATTTTTGCAAACTTTGCTCAATTTTCATCTGATTTTAAACATTTTGCATCCGAAACATATAAAATGCAATTTTGGAATATTTTCAGATTTTGATGCATTTCGAGCATTTTTAGGCGTTTTGCGATTCGATTGACTCAAAATGATGAGTATTTACACACTCATCAATCCCCACATCGAGATATTGCTAGTCCCTAGCAATGATTTGAAAAACATAATGGATTTTAATCTCTTTACCAAAAGCCATTACTTCGGAGTAGCCAAATGTTTCAGTTCAAGTAAGAACCATGGTACACCGATAACCATGTGATTTTGAGCAAACCACCGACTTTCAACGGATTTGATTTGTCTTTACCGAAGACGTACCTTACGGACTAGCCAACTCTTAGATAAATTATCAATATTATCTTTGGTGAGTTGATTACCAATTATGGTTTTCCATCGCCTTTACCACAAGCCATAAACTTGCGGGCTAGCCAACTCTTCACTTTTTAGGATATGGTGAAATAATACCATACAATTTTGGGCAAATTGCAAGCCATATAAACGGATTTGAGATATCTTTACCAAGAGCCGTTTGCTCTGGATTAGCCAATCCTTTTGTTTATTAGACAAGGCGGATCGATAACCAATTAAGTAAGTGTAAACACTTACTCCAAAAAAAAAATTTTTGGCCAAAATGGGGAATTAGGCGGTATAATTACATGATAAAATTCGTGAGAATTCCCCACACTTAGAAATGAATATTGCCCTCAATATTCAAAGTACCGCGGTTATGCCGAAACAAAGAACGTAAAAGGGAAATACTACGGCCATTATTTAGCAAGGATTTTTTTTTTTTTTTTTTTTTTTTTTTTGTTGTCTTATATACAAAGTGGGCAACTCCCCACACTAGGGTGGTACACACGGTGAAAACCCATGTTTAGCTATTGTTTTTGATTACCGAGTCGCTAGCTTGACTCGACCCAATTCATTTGTTCTTGGGGAAAGTAACGTGGAAAACCAATCTCGGTCGGACTTTCGCTCACGGTGTTAACAAACATATGAACATCGAAAGTTCCACACCGACGAGACACAATCATGCGGTATTGTTAATAGTAAAACTATTAAGAATGATACTGGGGTCAAAGATGGTGTCCTCATTCCCGAAGAGAAAGGGAAAGAGCAACCACACCATCTCGTGAAGAATGGAACAAAGATATGCATGACAATGCATGTCCATTCCTCATCGAAGAAGCAAATCACCATTTTGACATTTTAAGCTTAAATTTGAAGCTTATATGGTGATTGTCGATAAGATGTCCGGGAGGAGGGTGGGAAATGGTTCTTCAATCAACAGACTTTCTAGAAAAGGATGTCTCCTCCGGATCCAAGTAAGTGTTATCAATTTCCGTTGGAATTGACTCATCACTAAGAAATGCATCGACTTCATTCCAAAAGTTGTCATCTTCCTCATCGAGGGTGAGGAAGGGATGGAAGAGTCGGGAATAAGACCGGAAGATGATGGATCATTTTGAGCAATTCATCAATGGGAAGAATGTCTCCATTGGATCACAAACATCATCATCCAACTCGGATGAAACAAGAGAGTTTCGTTTCATCCACGAGTTAACAAACTCGATGCGACAAACCGATTCGGAGGTGGGACAAGTGGTGTGCTCTTAGAGCTAGCAGTTTCCACCACTTCCGATGAAGTCTCCGAATCTAGATCATCATCATCATCAAGAACACTCTTGACTTCCACGGTACGACTTTCAAACCATTTGTTTGAACCGGGGTGATTTTCAAAGCTTTGAGCTCAAGACGCTTTTGAAAACTCCTCTTAACCGTGAAATTTGAGAGTGTTGCATTGAATCTTTCGATTTTTGATCAATTGTGGCAACACTGTTTGTATAGAGGTTTGGAGTTTCGTTGATATTCAACGTGAGCTCTTCATTGTCAACCCGTATGGTCAACTCTTCAACGAACACATCAATCGAGAGCACCACTGCTCTCAAGAAAGCTCTCCCAAGATGAGGGAACTCTAGAATCTGCATCGAAGTCTACTACAACAAAGTCGGTAGGAAAGTGAAACTTTCCCACTTTCATCACGACATCCTCGGCTATCCCAGTGGACGAGTTATGGTACGGTCCGCTAGCTCGAGTGTCATACAAGTGGATGAAAGTTTAGGAAGAGACATTTCTTCCATACCGAGAGTGGCATGAGGTTAATGCTAGCGCCAAGATCGCCAAGGCGGAGCATTGAAACATCCCAAGAAATCACACGGATTAAAACCGCCGGGGTCTTCAAGCTTTCGGGAAGCTTATTAAGAATGGCCACGAGCATTGCTCATTTAGAGGGTTTTCGTCATCTCGCACAACTTATCTTTGTTGCTCGAGAAGCCTTTAAGCGTGGATGCAAATTTAGGCATTAGAACGAGAGCATCAACGAAGCTTATATCAAAGTGAAGCTCATTGAAGATTTGGAAAAATTTTTCCATCGCTCTTTGTTTTTGTCTTTTGCTTCTCATCATTCATTCTTGATGGGTAAGGAAGTCGACTAGACTTTTGAGTGGGATGGAAGTGTTTTTCGGCTCGAATGTGTCTTGAACTTGGGTTCCGGACTTAAAGCTTGGACTACCGAAGGTTGGACGTGTCTTGCGGTGCCGTGGGCTTGAATAATGCACTTTGTCCGTTGTCTCCTTGGTAACTTGACTCATTGCCACACGGAGGAGGGGCATAGGAGTCGAAGGTCCATTGTGCGTCTTACCACTACGAGTGGTGACGGCTTTCAACTCGGCATTGGGATTGGTAATTGTATTGCTTGGGAGTCCTCCGAAGATGATGAAGCTTGGTTCGTATTCATGTTCATGAAACCGCTCATCATATTCTTCAACTCATTTGTCTGCCGAGACATTGTGGTATCAATTTCCTTCTTCACTCAACCCTCATGTTATTGATCCGAGTTTGCATTGAACGTATGCTTGACTCAAGAACTTTCATGAAGTCATTTGGTGGGGAGCATGAGAAGGTTGTTGATAATTATGCCGATTGGAGCTTGGTAGGGTGGGTTGTGATTGTTCGGTTTTGATTGAAATTTTGTCCTTGATTCGAACAAAGCGATTTTGA
The DNA here is from genome assembly GCA_022545495.1 of Chrysanthemum lavandulifolium. Lineage (NCBI taxonomy): Eukaryota > Viridiplantae > Streptophyta > Magnoliopsida > Asterales > Asteraceae > Chrysanthemum > Chrysanthemum lavandulifolium. The sequence goes on along the minus strand of CM040243.1, from coordinate 167,434,840 downwards.
TTGCCATGGTTTTGCATGGGAGGAAAACCGGTGGTGTCATACCGCTAGGTGCAGTAGTGAGGATCACATGTGGTCGGTATTGATTGTGGTTTACAAGCTACGGAGCTTGGTAAAAGGAAGCATCGGTTGCTTGACAATCATAATACGCGTGTGGACCACCACAAGTTTCACACACCTTGTTTACGGCTTTGATTGGTTCCGGTTTATGAATCTCGCTTTTGATTTCCTTAACATCCTTAATCATACAACGGATGGCATCCGTTAGAGCGGCTAACGGAGCGGCTAACTCGGAAGAGTTACCGGATGAAGAAGCAGGAGTGTTCGGAACATTGACTTTGTTGCGAGAAATAGGAACTTTTGATTTTTGCTCGCAAATCTCAATCACATCTTTAGGCTTACGATTCAAGATATTGCCACTGCGGTGCATTCAAGGAATCTTGATCGTTACCATTCAACCCATTGTAAAAGATATTGATTTGTTGAAGCTCGTGAATCCATGGTGAGGGCATTTCTGAGGAGATCTTTGAATCTCTCCCACGCCTCCAAAGTTTTCATCGAAATTTTGACGAAATCCGAAATTTCATTTTTAGATTAGTCGTCTTTGATGGAGGAAAGAAATGATTGACAAACTTTTGAACAAGTTCCTCCCAAGTTTCGATGGATCGAGGGGTTCTTTTTCCGGCCAAATCCGGGTGCCCCTCAAGTGAGAATGGAAATAGCATCAACTTGATGACTTTTCTGGCACATCCTTGTAATTGATAGTTGAAGTCAACTTGTTAAACCAACGGATGTGTGCATACGGTCTTCACGATCAAACCGTGGAATTGATTTGTAGACACAAGTGTGATCAAATGTGTCTTCAATTCAAAGTGATCGAGTTGATTATTGGTAGAATGATGGCATCTCCATAACCCCGGTGGGTGCTCGGAGCATTTCGCCATAGTTCGTTAAATGCGCCATTTTGTTGTTTGAAATAGTACGAATCTCGGGTTCGACTATTTGGGCAAGACGTCTCACGAGAACGTCGTCTAGGAATGTCTCGCTAGATCACGAAAAGGACTCAATGATCTAGAAGAACGAAAAGATGCACTAGAGTTAACTCTAAAGGATCTCGAGTTAAGGAGAGGAATTATGAAATTGGTGAAAATGGGGTAAGGAGAATCTTTTAGGTTTTACGGTTCAAACGTCGATATCACAACAAAATCAATTAACACAAGATCGAGGCAAAACAACGGTGAACTTAACCAATAATCCAAGATGAATGGCTTCTTTGAAAAAGGTACACCAATCACAAGGACACAAAGGCAAGTTTTAATCTTTGGTTCGGGAACTTATTATGGTCGCACCCCAGTTAGGTAGTGCCTTTGCCTTGGTTTATGTGGTAATCTTTTAAGTTGTTTATTATTTAAGAAAACGACGAATCTTTTGTATTTTATTATTTGATACATATATAGAAACAAAAGCAAAATATTTTTGTGTTTTATCGTTTTAATTTGTTTTTGGGTTTTGGATTTTTATAGAAATATATATAGATATAGATAGATGGTATGAACAAAGAGTGATTATTCAAATCACTAATCTGCTAGAAGTAAGACTATTAGCACTGCTCCCCGGCAGCGGCGCCAAAATTTGATCGGTGCAAAACCGTCAAGTTTTCTTACGCGAGCTAGTCACTTGTGAATGACCAACTGTAAGAAACTCAAAACAGTTCACACACCAATGCAATGAAGTCCAGGAGAGTATAATGTTTCCCCAGGTCGTTATGTCCCAACGAGCTGTGCGAGAATAGTCAAACGTTTAGTGATCGAGAAGATTTGAATGGATACAGAGATTTGATTTATTATAACTACGGAAATAGCCAACAAATTACAACGGCTTAAATACAAATTAAAGAAGATTAAAAAGATAAAATCTATTAAATAAATGCTATCACTAATTTTAAACTAATATTTTGTTCTTTTTGTTTTAATAAAACTTAATTAAAAACTACGTGACGTACAAACAAAAACGTGAAACTTACACAATATTAACCCTAAAAATATGAAAATGATATTTTTATAAACCTAATGATAAAAGAAAATTATTAGAAAAAGAAAATTAATTTTACAACTAATTATCTAATTATTATTAATTAAAAACTATTTTTAACTATTAAATAATTACCTAAAATACAAGAAATTAGGAAATAAAGCTAGAAAAATAAGATTAAGACTTGGAAAAGTCTAAAATATCAAAATAGACTTTTCAAAACTATTTCTATATTTTTGTGATTATTTTCTATTTTCTATGAATTTTAAACTATTAAAACTAATTAAATCACTAAAAATTACCAAATGAATTATGAAAATCTAGAAAATTACTTTTTCACTTTTTATATTTATCTAAACCTAAGAAAATGAAAACTTATTTTTTGAACCTTTTCTCGAATTTTTATATTAAAAGCTATTTAAAAGTGCTAAAACTAATTAAAATTAAGAAAAATAGCAAACTACTCGGAAAAATCTGAAAATTTCAGGAAACTCTAAAATAATGATAAGAAGCTAGGAAAATTGGAAAACAGTATGCTATGTGGAGAAAATTGGATCTGCTATGATTTGAGCTTATGAATAAGCTCTTAAGTAAGCTAAGTGAACCAAATAAGCAACCCACCGATTACGTAGCATCGATATACTAATTTAACCAAATTGCAACTAAAACAACAAACTACGACTCTTGATTAGCACAATATAATGATTTGATGTTTTTGAGAATAAGCTAAAAGTAAATGGAGCCAACTTTAAGCCAATAAATAAGTACTCTAATAAGCTACAAACCTAAAACCAATTATCAAGACTCAAACTAGACCTAAACACTATCTATGACCAAGAGACCAAATGTTAACAAGTCGCAATAAGCTCGGTGCAAGCTTGTATAAAGTCGAGAAAAACTCGGTGACATCGAGTTATGGTGCAGGCACATTAGCCGAAAAGAAGCTTATTGTGAGCTTGTATAAAATTTGTAAAATTGAACTAAAATGCTAATAAGAAAGATGACCGGTGAGCTTTATAAAATACCAAGATTCATTTGATAAGACCCCAAGATGAGCTCAAGAAAAATCCTTGTATGCGAGCCTAAAACCGATTTTGCTCCTTTGACTTTTCAAGATATTGAAAATTTTGACTTAAATGAACTTTAAATCCAATTTTAGTGTGAGAGTAATGTTATATGATAAGATAAAGCTACATAAGCAATGTTATGGATATCTAAACACAAATCAAGGATCTGCTGATTCAAAATTTTAACAGATTATCGTTAGATGATTTTGAGGAGATGTTGACTTTTGAACTAGCATGCACCAAACCAAGACTTGAATTGAGTTACTTATAGTCAAACAAGCATGAAGCAACAAAAAGCTATCACTGAACTAGCCTAAATGACAGTTGGATGTGTTTATCCAAACACCACTGTATCAACTATTTTGCAATCAAATTGAAGCTAACTGTTATAATGAACAAGGCAGGCAATCAAAATGACTTTTAATAACCTAAAGACCACTTATTAAACTAATTTTAACCACTTGTGACCATTAAAACAGATTATGCTATAAGGAATGATCTTGAACTTACAATTAATCCCGACCACAATGGCTTGCACACAAGAGACCCAAGGATCTCTAACCTATTTATACCAACCCATTAACTCAAAATCAACCCAATTCCAATCTCGCACCACCCAATAACAAAACCGCATCACTTTTGTACCCTTGTTGACTTTTGTTGACCAAGGTTCAAATGTGATCAAAACTTGAACTTAAGCTTATAGCAAGCTATAAGGAGCTTGTATAAGCTTATTAAATCGATAAACAAGCTTATTGAAGCTTGGGTTTATGAAATGGAACTTAGAACTTTCAACAAGAAGCATATAAGGATGAATTGAAATGAAACTTGGATTTAATGCTTAAAACTTGATCAAACTGACAATATAACTTGAGTTTAGTAATTAAAACAAAAGATTACTGATTTGAAAGTAAACTACTACATTAGAGATAAAACGACATATGAAAATTTAAAACTAATAATCTACTTGTTCTCTTTGCTCCTTCTCCGCTCTTTATGCTCCAAAAGGCTCCACGTGGCCATCGAGTATTTCCCACCACTTTCTCGAGCCAATGGGAGAGCTTAGAGTGTTATCACATTTTGGCGGAAACTGTTTCAACTGTGGGTTCGAAAACTAGCACTAGGGGGTGGCATTTATTGTGGAGGGTAAGTTAGGTGGGTATGATGAGGAGGGGTGGAAAAGGGTGAAGTGATGCCCGAGTTTGCTGAGAACCAAGTGGGGAAGAAGATAAAGGAGCGATTAGGTGGCGTATTTGGTTGTTTGACTTTATTTGACCAAAGGGTCAAAAAAGGGTATGGCGAGGGTCAAATGTGCAAATGGCAGGGTCCATAATTGTTTTGACAAGTCTTGGATAATAATTTTGACAAGGACCTATGTTGTAAATCGCCAAACTAGAGGACCAAACATGTAATTTTCCAAAGTTGACAAAGGACCAAAATTGACAAGCTTTGAAAGTATAGGGACCAAAATTGCCATTTTGCAATTTTCCAAGGGCTAATTTTGCCAATTTTCAAACTTGGAGGACCATTTTGTAATTTTCTCAAACTTTTGATATTTTCCACCAAAGGACTAAATTTGACAACTTTTGATTTTAAAAGGACCTTTGGTGACTTTACTTTTGAAATTATGTGCTCGTGGACCTGCTTTTTGACAACTTTTGAAACTTGGGGACTGAAACTACAATTTTGCAAACTTTGCTCAATTTTCATCGATTTTAAACATTTTGCATCCGAAACATATAAAATGCAATTTTGGAATATTTTCGATTTTGATGCATTTCGAGCATTTTAGACGTTTTGCAGCTCAGATTTGACTCAAAATGATGAGTATTTACACACTCATCAATAACGATGCACCTCATCGATTATACGACCTTGGCATTCTTCCCTAATGCCACTTGATTTGATTCCTAGGCATCCTTCACTAATGCCCTTGACACAACGCTTGGCACCTTTCACTAATGCCTTCGTCTAGACACCTTTAGCATTCTTCACTAATGCTCTTGACACGGACGTTAAGCACCTTTCACTAATGCTTTCGTATTGACTCTTTCGGCATCCTTCACTAATGCATTCAACACAACATATCTACGGAGGAAGAAAGAACTATCAACAAGAGAACCTTAGTTGTCTTGATGATGATGAAGCATGGCAACTCATGGACTTGAGCTTGCTCGACTTCAAGAAGTGGTGATCTTGCCTTTAAGAAGAACCTAGAGAATCATACAAAAACAAAAGACAAACTACATAGAAAGATCCCTTAGGATCAGTGGTTAGAGAGGTACAATACTTGGGGAAAGTATGTGTGAAAGTGGCAAACCAAAAGAAAGAAATAGCTCACTATTTATAGAGGAGAAAGCTTATTGTTCCCCGGATCCCTCCCACAAGGGATCCGTCTAGTGTAATCCTAGGGATCCGTGGGACGCTCCTCTTTGCCCATGGGTATTTTGGTTATGGGTCATGGGTTATGGGTTGATCCATGGGTTTCTTATTAGATACAATGTATCTCATGAGTTCAATGTACCTAGTCAAGTGGTTTGGATAATACCATGGGTTATGGGTCAATACCATTTGTTAGTTTTTACCCATTTTAGTATATACTAGTTAAGTATATATTTACCCAAATATGTAAACACTAGTTGTTGTACATATGTATTACTAAATCATAAAATCACTTATACTTGTTTTAGTGTTTTATGTGAAAGCGTAGTGTGTTAGAAAACTATTGGCTCAAACAGGTTTACGTATTTTATTTGTTTCGTTAAAATGATTTTACGTTTGTTATCGACAAAACATTAGAAGATCGTAAAATATAAATAAACGCGTTTTACGGCTTATTTGTATTAACATGTGTTTTGAAATTAATCATCTCAAGTTACAACAATCATCTTTAGTACTAAGTGAACATAAAATGCTTCGATTCTCATCATTGTGTATTTGAATTTTAGTAATTATTTTATCAATTGATTGAGGGATTTGTTTGAAAGCATTTACAAACACTCTATCATGTTCAATGTCATCTAAACAATTCCATAAATTGTTAATTGAATAAATAGGGTTTCGAATGAACATAGAATAAATTTTGAGTTTTTGTTGTGTGTTAAAATTGATAAGGGGTTATGCTCGGATTGGTAGTATACAAGCTCGTTCATGTTTAATTTGTAGATAACAACAATTTTTTTTGTCGAACCTTGATATGGGGTGGCGATTTGGTGGTGGTCGGAGGTTGGTGATGATGGCGAAAGTTTGGTGGTGGTGGTGGCCGGAGGTTGGTAGTGGTGGTCGCCGGAAGGGTCGCCGGATTCTGGGTTTGAAGTTCGGAGGTGTTGGCCGGATAAGGTGAAGTGGGTAGCCCGATTCCAAAGTAGCCCAAGGTAAAGTGGGTAGCCTAATTCCAAAGAGATGGTATATATGTCATTTTTAATAAGACCTAATGAGACAAAACTGTACCATATAGGACATGTATCATGATTTTAAGTATGGTAGCCCTGATCTAAAGTAGCCCATATCTAGTTTGAGAAGAAAAAAGAAAGATTCTCGTCTAAAAAAGATACCCATGTCAGGCTACTTGTCTTAACATGACATTGACTTTGACTTTTTAAAATGACATTGACTTTTTAAATTTTATTGACTTTTTAAAATGAAAACCAAGTATAAATAGATCAGGTTAAAACTATTCTTAAAATAACATTGACTTTTTAAATTTTATTGAGTTTGTAAGGGTTTTTACAACTGTAAATTATTAGTTACTCTGTATAATTGTTAGTAAGGATTTTTTTTTAGTTTGAGTCAATAAAATCTCAAATCTTATATATAAGAAGAGGATATATGAAATAAGAATATTATATATTTTTATTCATGAATGAGAGAGCTCATTTATGAAATCGAGATTTTTAATTAATTAATAAAAATCAAAATTGTCTTTAATCAAAGTATTTAAGTTTCTCTGTAACTTCGGATAGCGGATGGACAAAATAAATCTATATGTAAAAGTTCTTGACACCTACTCGTTGAAACCATATTAGCATGAGTTTGTTTGCCGATCTTACAAGCATCACAAAAGTTTTTGATTGAGAACATTTATTTCACAGTCTTTCTTAAAAATATGACCTTCTAGAATAGCTATCTTATCCACATACTCTAGCTCATTTTATTTAAGAAATTCAAGTTTTTGTTCAACTGATTTTAAACCAACTTTATAGCCTAGGTTATCTAATTTCAGTTTCTCAACTTCTTCCTTAAACTCTCATTCCTAGCCTTAAGCTTTTCTAGAGTATCTAAACAAGATTTATATGAACAACCGTAATCATTAGATACCTTTGAATCGAACCGAGATGATGAAGACGATAGGCCGTTAGAGAAAATTGGGTCCATCTTCAATCTGATCACTCAAATATACTCCCTAGACCATCACAGACGCCAAAGTCAGTAGTGGTCTTTTATCTTCAATAGCAATCCTTCTTGAGTATCACCATTCTTCTTAGGAGCCTTACATTCTCCGCAAAGTGGCCTTTTGTCTAACAGCTTGTAGCACTAAATCTTGGATTTGTCAAACCTCGCATTGCTACGTGCTTTGAACTTAAGCTCCCTTCCGCCTTCTTCAAGAATCGTCTTGCCTCATAGCCAACATAGCCATCCGCCACTTAATGTCAATTTCTTCCGATCATCGTGTCAATTTGTTCCAAATCGTGATTTACTACCACATGTGTACCGGTAGTAAGATCACCAAGAAAGCACAAATAGTGGCATCACTTATGTTGTCACTAGCGTGAGAAACTTTGTGCTAGCAGAGAAACTCCATAAGCGAGAGAAAGAGTTTCCGATGACCGTCGACCCTTTAGGACACAAAAGCTAGGTTTGTGTGCTAGAGGTTGAACCGATGTCCCTTAACTTCAGATTCATACACTTTGAGATTATTGTATAAATCATACAAGGTCATTGTATCAAGATCAACTTTGTTTCTCCGCACTACGCATGCATGCTCCATTCGGTGCTAGACTTCGAGAAACTTGAGATTGATGTCTTCAAGAGATTGCGCTTTCATCGGTGCAAGTTGGCTCACAAGTCTCGGAGTCCATCACGAGTCCGATCAATACCTTCTAACTCAAAGCAAAGAAAGTTTTCAAACCGATGCTTCAAAAGATTCTCCCTTTACTTCTTTGTTGCATCATTCCCACCAAACCTTAGTTCAATAGCATCCCACAAAGATGTGGCATCTTCAATTTCACATAAGCTCAATTGATACTCATTAGGTAACCCCATCAGAAGGATACTATGAGTCTTGATCTCCAGTCTTCTCTGAGCTTTGTCTTCATTAGCCTTGATGGGTACATCCTTCCCATCAACACCCTTAGCAAGTAGAGAATCACCATTCAAGATGATTTCTCACATAGAGTAGTCCAACATCTTGAGGAACTGTTGCATTCTTAACCTCCAAAGCTCATATTCTCCAGTCTTCAGCATAGGTACCTTTGATGCAGTTACCATGTGTGTTGAATTAGCCTCCATGACTTCAGTAGTTGTTTGAACACAAATTCTATTTTATCACAGCTTCTAGATCACAAGCTCTGATACCACTTGTTGATCATTCAACCTGATGAGGGCATGCATGTAAAAGCTTTACAGACCAAGGTTAACCAAGGGCATGCATGTAGAGCACTTTTCAAACCAACAAATATCAAATCATATAGTAATGGATCAACAAGTCTCTTTTTCCAGTTCTTACATACTACTAAACACTTGTTGATTATGTATAGTCATTATGACCCTAGCTCAGTGAGTAACAATGGATTTATCTCATCAACACCTCCGCTTCATAATTCAATGGTTACATGTCTTCTTCTAGGCTTGCTATGCAAACTAATTGCAGGATGTACATATACCGCCAAGGCCACAAATGTTCAGCTCCCCCTAGCTCCTTGATCGGATGTTAGACACATTGACCCTTTAGCTTATCCATGATCCATTTTTTCTTGAAACTGTTATAATGTACTTATGATGTTGTAGAGGTATGTAATGAGGAAAATGGTATGTATAGTGTGGCAATTACATGTTTGGCTACCGTTTGTAGAGGGGTGTGGAATATTTATAATTATAAGTTTGGAGAATAAAAAGCCAACCACAATGAATTTCTCATGATGTGCATTATCATAATAAAAAGCTCTTAGAGATAACAGGATAACAATTCTTTATTTTACGCCTATTATATAATGAGAAACACACGATAGATGTACAACCGACATGAGGTTTCTTTTCTGGATACATGTATATATGCATATACACTACTCATAGTTGCATTCGAGCCATAGAAATTGCATATGGATGGGATTCATAATGAATTTCCTTCTGCACGCAAATGATATATCCTCCTGCTACTTGTTTCTACTTATATCCTTACTCACAGGATCTTGACAAGCGTCAGAAGTGACGGTTTGAATGTAAAGAGATAATGAGTGAAAAAAAACCATATAATATTATTGTGTAAATTGATACTATCAAACAGAAAGTAAATTGATATCAACAAAACCAACAGTAGCACCAGTATTGCCTAAATTGTTAAATATACAACTATGGCTGTGGTAAAATCTCCTGAAGATTTGGGTGACCAACATTATCCCAGAAAAAATTACCCAGTAATAATTGGTTTTAAAAGGAAAACTGGCCACCCTGAAACACCCTATTATGTGTATACGAAGTAATATTTGTTGAATGCACATCTCTTATCATGTAAGAATTCAGGTAGAAAACTGAATCTACCAACTCTTAAATACACTAGATACATGTACCATAAAAATGCACGCTTTAAACAATTACATTTTAGCTCAGATAAATAAGGTCTACATGGGAAGCAATACAATTTAAGAACCATATGACCTATCAAGAAATGTATAGCAATTCACATCTTTTATTGATCCTCAACAAAGGGACTCGTGGGTGTTACAGGTGGAGATGAGATACTCCAATTACATGAGGGTTTGTGTTCCGAGGAGTCGATGGTGTTAACAAATTGTTGGTTGCAAGAGTCTTGATGGGGTATACTTGAGACTTCTTCTCTATGTTCATCTATGTAAACCACATCCTGCATTGTTAACTGATGGTATTCCACAATTTCTCTCAGAAACCGGTTCTCACGAGCATAAACTGAGTTTTCTTGTGCCAACCGAGCTTTCTCAGCTAAAAGTGACTCCAGTTGAAGTCGAATCTGCCATATAAATTAAAAAACAAATATGGCAGTGTTAATATGTATCTGCTTTACCATGAACCTGGTATGATACCACTTGCTGCAATAGCATATGGTCTCCTGACTTCTTGCGGTCCACGCCCTCTAATATCATTGTATATATGTGGTTATTTATGTTTTGCAAGTTTCTTTAGGTTTGATGCCATAGCTTCCATGTTCCTATTTGGGCTCATGGTCTTAGCTCTGGTAGATTCTTTAATTCCTTAGTGATAAGACTTTATTCGTTGTATATTTTAATCTGGTTCAGTAGTAATTATAAGTAGCAACATTTGTTTTCCCCAAGTCGAAAACATAGTTTACAATTATGGTTTTCAAGGCCATCTAACGAGAGAACATTTTATAATACTTAAAAGAGTTTTCTTTAAAATGTATTGGCATGATACTGAACACCTGAACGCACACTAAAGCTTAAATAATAGTCTCTCAAAGCAAATTCAAAGCCAAAAAATTATCATCTTAAGCATTCAGATTTGTGCAATGCTAACAGATGATTAAAATCTGAACTACAAGATAGTATTAAGGAGGCAAGGGACTACACATACCAGATCATCATCTTCAGGGCTATCGCCTTCTCCACCTGTCTCCCTAAGGATTCTATTTTCTTCCTCTAACTGAGCACAACGCCTTTGCGAAAGCAAGATCAGCCTTCACTGTTTTCAGCTCTCAAGTAGAAGCTTTGCCTTCGCTGCCATCGCCATTGAAACCTGTAACGCATTGCAACACGTATCATACACATCTCAGATGTTAGTAAGGGCTACATTCAATAATATTTATAATGTCATCAGGATTTCATTCTTATACATATGTAGAAATGGCAACATGTGCTTCAAAACAGATTGGGTCAGGTTGATGCACAAACAACTTTTTCTATTTCTAGAACTCATTATTCCTAAGTTTAATATAAAACCAGAAACCAAATTATTGCAATAATGATGTTGCCTTTCAAACCGTATGATCAGCTAATTTTGATTTAAACCACTCAACCTATTAGAGAAAAAACATAACACATAACACATATCAACCCATTATATGAAAATGAGTCATAAATGCAACTCAAATGTATTATGTAGGACATGATAGTGACGTAGCACTCAAGTCCTAACAGATATAACCAAGACATGCAGCAGATACACTCATTATATAAACCAGTATACACATCTGCCACCTTACGCCTCGGAAGCCTTCAATTGAATTTCTGTATCAGTCTGCATCTGGGGTTGAGTATGAAGATGCATCTTGTAATTGCCTTGTGGTCCCAATATTAGAAGCCATACTTCCTCAGGGTTACCAGCTTTTTCTTTATATTCAGTTTACGTGTTTCCTGAATGATGTCTGCAGTTCGATTCTCCACAACTGTCATGCCCTCCTGGGAGAGTAACCAAATTAAAATCTTAAGTTAATGCCAGAACATGTATTGACCATTCAATCATTTTTAAAACTGTACAGGTGCTTATGGATCAGATATCAGGTTTTGAACTTCTAGCTATCACTGGAAGCTTTCATTATGATTAATTGTACAATGAACAATTTTATATTTACACTTAAATAATAGTAGTAATAAAAGATAAAGTGAAAGCTACCTCAAGAGCATTACCGATGGTGCCACCAATGTAATTGAGGGACGATGTGATTGCATTCAGGCCCTTCTGCAATGCAGGATTATCTGCCTTTCGACTATTTTCTGGCAACTGATACTGACTAGAGTACTGTACATACATAATAGAAGACCATAATCAATTTCTGATTTTCTGTAACTCAGTTTTTCAGATAATGTAAATTTGGTCAGTATAAATGATACTAAAAACTGGTGTTGAAATAGGCAAATAGCTAGAGTTATTCACAGGAAACACTAGCAAGCTAAAACTCAACCCCCTGCAGAGCTCCATATACTTCAACCATAACTATCACATATCTCTGAAACCCCAACAAATGAGAAAATAAAATTCATATCTAACTATTACCTGGGCTTTTGAAGCTGCATTGACATCTGCTGTCTTCTTCTTTCAGGTGTTTCATATTGTTGATCCACATCTTCATCGTCAATTATGGCCCTAGCTTTTCTAGCAAGAGCACCCCAAAATCCGCGTTTGGGTTCATCCGAATTCTTCGTCGATGTATTGCCATATCTTGTTGAATCATCCTACAACCACGAGTAACCATCTGCTAAGGGAACTACACGATTACTTAAGCAACATATGTTCACATACTGTGACAAGTTGATAGCAAGAACAAATGTCGCATCACTGACTCTCCAAATAGCAAAGAGAGTAAACATAGAGGCACAATAGATTTTTTTGGAGTAAGAAGTCTGATTAACTACGCTACACAAACGCCATGCCGGTTCCTAAATGACTTCTGTCTTCATATGCAGAATTGTACTTGATAGAAATATTTGTCAGTGAATTTATTCATACAGGGAAAAGCTAGTAAATTCTTCTGATCTAAATATCTAATATTCACACCATACATCTGCTTTGCTACATGTTTCTATGATCCTATTAAGTTGTTGCCTCCTATGGTGATGAGCAGGTTAAAAGGTACTAAGGTTCTAACTTCATAAAAGTACCACGGGTTCAACGGGTTGTGCAAAGTAATTTTGCGACCCCTAAGTCACAAAATTTCATTTTTAGTAGAATTGGTTTTGCCATTCAAAAGGGGTTGCGGCGCAGCTTGTTGCCCGTTTGCCAGCCATCTTATTGTAATCCGTTATAAAAGTTTACATATCTATCTAAAAAAAAAAAAAAAAAAAAAGTACCACATGCTATCATAGACGTGATGTATCTTGTAGCACACAGCAGTGTTGTAAATAAAGGTGATATATCGCTTATCGGCGGTCGACCAATACGATATTTCACTTATCGGTCAAATTTATCGGTTTGGTCAAAATCGGTCAAACTAGGTCAAAAATCGGTCAAACTCGAATTTTTTTTTTAATTTTTTTTTATAAATTGATAAATAATTATGGACCTGCGGATTTTATTTTTCAAGGATGTTATTTTTAGTTTTTTGTGGTTATTGACTTATTTTGTTATGATATTGTTAATATTTATTTTTTTTTAAATAAATTCCATTATAATTTATGGTCTCCGATATATCATCGATATATCACCGCTAAGACCGATATGGCGCTTGGCGGTGGTCCATCACGAGCGATATTTACAACCATGGCACACAGTACCTTCTGTTCTCCAGCATTCACAAAATGTATCTTAAAACCATCACAAATATCAACATATCCGCATAAGACCAAACCCTGCATAACGCCAAAGGCTAATTTTAGGTTGTCAACTTAGATTCACATCCATCACATTCATTTCTTTCGTTTCTTGCTCTGGTTACATGAGGATTCTCTTGCCTCAAAGAGAATCTATGAAAGCCTTACCTAACAATTCACAATAACTATAAACCACTCTTGTAAGCCTTGGTATATTATTAATTTCTTCTGCATTTTTGTACTCATAACCAAAACTTTACACCCTTGGTCGGTCGAACTTTGTAGGTCTAGAATCTAGATTATGTTAACTTTAGTACATATTCAGCCTCTTTTGTTAAATTTGACCATCATAATGTAATTCTAGGCTCTCGGCTCTCCTTTCATATTATTGTTTGAAAATCTATCATATTGCAGATTAGTCTTGGTTCAATATTAGAAAATTGCAGCATATAAGCCATGGGTCATTTTGATGTAGATTCTGGACTACACAAGAAACACAAAATGTCCTACAGCTTTCATGCTTTATATTTTATGAAAATTCCCCAATCACAGTAGTCTATGGTTGTTTTCCCATATCATGAAAATGTCTATTTTCTATAGTAACTATGTTAACACAGTCTCGTTTATTCTATTGTGGCAAATGCAAAACACAATTCCTTAAAATTTCAGATGTCTTCTTGGTTCCCTGTTACTAGCATTCTTGAAGTATGTCCTTGGACACACCAAAAATGTCAAGTTCTTGACTTTAGACAACATGATATTTGTTTGCTACAAAAATGTTGAAACTCTTGGGTTTATGCTACTATGTACACGGCCTAACCGGTATTCCCTTGGCCATTCCCAAAATGTTTACCCAACGAGGTACAAACCTGGTTCTCTTCTGAAACTTTGGGGCCGCCTCACCCCACTATTCTTAAAGCTTCAACATTTTATTAGTAAAACTAGTAGTATCCAAAACGCACATAAAACATGAAACATTTAGGGCGCGTTTAGTTGGGGGAAAACACCCTTGTTTTTCACAAAATGTTTTGTGGAAAACAAGGAAAATAGAGATCGCGTTCAAATTATCATTTTCCAACAAAATGTTTTGCAAAACACAAAATCCTCTATTCCTAATCTAACAAGGAAAATTAGAAAACAAATTTTAGTTGTTTTCCTTGTTTTCCTTTGTAACCCCCAACTCTCCCTCCCTTCTTCAAAATAGAAAATACAAATATCAACTAAACGCATTTTCTATATTTTCAAGTGTTTTGTGGAGATAAATTTCCCATCCAAATTTTTACAAAACTAGAAATAGAAAACAAGAGAATTTTTTCTCCAACTAAACGCACCCTTATTGTTTTAAAAAGTTTAATTAAAAATGAGGTCAGAGTTGGTACCTTAAGAGAAGTGGAAAAAGAAGATCTAACAATGGACCTAGGCGAAACAGCAGATTGACCATAAGCAGAAGACAAAGAAGAGTCGCGATGAGCAGATGAAGCCCGTATAGCTTGTGCAGCTAGTGACTCTGTACCCACCTCTTCCGTCGCTAATGAATTAGGGTTAATTTCATTACTTAAATCCTTCCCATATCCTCCTTGTTTTCTTCTATATGCCATATATAATAAATCAGAAATTAAATCTCAGGAGGTGTTTCAAAGATAGAAAGAGATGCCGGTGGATCCCAAGGTTCTTCTTCTTCTTACAGTTTTCAACTACTATTATATTTACTCTCACTTATACAGTCAATGACTTGTGTTTTGTGTTAATACAATTGGATACTGGTGATCTAACTTATTTGTTGGGCCTCATTTTAGTACTGGACTTAATCCAGTGATGGCTTGTTTTTTCTTTTCTCATCTACCAATTTCAAAGCTAAAACATTTAGGGTATGTTTAGACAGAGAAACAAAGTTGAGAGAAAAGAAATAAATTTTAATTCTCGTTTGTGTTCGCAGAAACGGAAAATTGGAGAAATTGGTGGGGAAATTGAGAGAGTTGAAAAACAGTAATTTAAGAAATTTCATTTCTTTAATTTTGTGGAGAAATTGAGAAATGGATTAATTTTTTTTTTTTTTTTTTTTTTTTTTTTTTTTTACATTTAAAAAATATTTTAAAAAAATTAAGTTTAAAATTATTTTAAAAAATAAGTTTAAAATTATTTTAAAAAATAAGTTTTTTTTTTTAAAATAAATACATTTAAAAAATATTTTTATAAAAAACAAGTTTTTTTAAGTAAATACATTTTAAAATAAGTTTTTTAATATTTTTTTTAAAGAAAGTACATAAATTTAAAAAAAAAATTAAAAGATATATTTTTTAAAATAATTTTTTAAATATTTTTAAGAATTTTATTTAGACAAAATATTATTTAAATAAATTTTTTCATTTCTACAAGCTCATCTGCATACTAAACATTTAATCGAACAAAATTCTCATCGATTTCTATTCTCCGAGATTTTATTCTCTACTTCATTTCTTTTCTCTGAATTTCTCTCTACCAAACGCACCCTTACTCTACTTCTTAAGGGTAGTTTGTTTAAGCTTATGTCCGCTTATTTGATTTTTGCTTATGGGTGTGTTAGGCGTGGGGTTTATGAGGCTTGAGCTTTTAAAATAAGTTGGTTTATAAAATAAGTCCGTTATTATATACGCTTATGAAATCATAAACCCTAAAAGTGGCTTAAAACTTTAACCTCATAAAATGGGTTAAAACCTTAGTCGAGAGAGCTTTGAACAATAAATTACTTATTTACTCACAAAATATCTAACATATACAAAAACTCATTTAATTATGTCATTTTAGTAATTTTGCAATAATAAGTTTTAAGCTTAAGCCCATTTTTAAAACAAGTTTTACAAAATACAAATTTCAATTTCTATTATAATAAAAGTTCTCCAAATTTCAAATTTCAAATTTCTAACATCCAAACTTGATGTTTACAATTCGGGATTACTTTACTGGTGCTTTTAGCCCATTAAGTTATTGGACCGTTGTTAGGCCAAGTTTTGTTATTGGACTTCTAAGTAATTTTACATAAGCTACACATTATCCTTTTTTTTCTCACTCAATCCTCAATGACACAACAATTATATACAACCCAACGCATACATAACACAACAACCAAGTTTTAATTATATGCATGTATGCTAGAAGGCTTTTAGTGTAAATCTGATACTATTCTAAAGTATGAACGGTTTAGTTTTTAAACTCTTTTCTTATATACATTCACCTTGCTACCTTTGCCGGTTGTCGCTAGCTTGTCATTATATCTGTGTAACCGGGGCGGAACTACATGCATGGGATGGGGGGCGGTGCCCT
Source organism: Chrysanthemum lavandulifolium (assembly GCA_022545495.1). Classification (NCBI taxonomy): domain Eukaryota; kingdom Viridiplantae; phylum Streptophyta; class Magnoliopsida; order Asterales; family Asteraceae; genus Chrysanthemum; species Chrysanthemum lavandulifolium. Next base: position 167,417,991 of record CM040243.1, on the reverse strand, counting down.
CCACGATTCGTAAAAAAAAATCAGATTTTAGTGTAAAAAAATTCTTTTGTTGGACCATTTTATTAAAGTGCACCCCCTTACAAAATTAAATTGCCCCACCTCGTTCAAACAACGTAAAACTCCCATCGTGCCCAAACAACGAAAACCTTATATCTTATCTTTATTTTTGTCTCCACAACAACTTTTGCCAACAAAAATTTTTTGCCCCTGCCTTCAACTTTTCTCTATCCGCCATCACAGTAACATTACTCACATACGAGTCCAACCTAGATCACATTTCACATATAGAGGATTTTCAAATGTGACATCATGTACAAAATGCATAAAAGTTGTATTTTTAATAAATAAAAGTATATTCATTACGCTCAGATTTTTGTCATGAATAATACGAATGTAAATATACAATTTTACATACTTACAATATTCATTATTAATAGCGATAGACCTCAACCCACTGGCAAGGTCCATACACTCTAAATTCATTATTAATAGGTACACCTTGCAAACTTGTTACGATCGTTAGACGAGCACCACGCGCTCCTCGCTTCATCCCTCGATGGAAACCACATTGACCATCGATTTCTTTACGGATTCTCACAATCCTAAAGGACTCCCTATAAATACTAGGCCCAAGCTAATGACTAGCCACACTTCCCACCCCTGGAACTCCACACCTAAGTCGATTTTCCTTTCGGATAATTGAGAACTCAACCAAGTCGACTCGTGAGCTGCTACCTCAACTCGTGACTCGGTCACCTTCTAGGTCCCACCGAATGTGGAAACCAAAAGATCGACCACCCTAAACCCTCAATACGCACTATACGTAAACATGGCGCCATTTGTGCTATACGATACAAATAGTCGCGATTTTCCTTTTACGGTTAACCAAAAAAGTATCCTCACGGAAAACTAAAAACACACACTATTTAAGTTTTCCTAATCGAAAATGGTGTTTTTGATAAATCCGTTGCTGGAAAACCAAGCAAACAATATTCGCTTCTTCTTCCTAGCATCGAAACCTAAAACTGAATCCAACTTTTCCGCCACCGAAAAGTCATCCTCACTAAAAACGAAGGATTTCACCGCAAATCCTCGTCACCGTAAAACAAACTAAAAACATATTTTTCGTCATAAACACGAAAAACGCTTTTAGACACCAAAATCCAAAACAATAACACCTCACACTCGTTAGCCCATCGAAAAACTTTTGATTCACCGAAACACAAAACTCACAAATACTTCACGAAGCCCGATTCAGATAAAACCGTGTCCAAAACACCCACTAACCAAATGACGCTACAACAACCATCATAAACAAACAAAATGGCTCAATAAGACCCTAAACACATCCCGAAACAACCTCGTGTAGCTAACCTCAACTCAATTTTAGCCTCAAGCACCGAGACTACCCTCTAACAACCACCACAATCGCCTAGGAACTTGATCCCGTGACACAACCTTAAAACAAAACCGTAGCCTAATATCCAAAGGTCACAATGAAGTGACATTATGGCATTGAATGAAACAGAGCAGGCAAAGGGTAAAGCCCATTGCTTGACCAAACTACAAAAATACTACCCTGAAAAATCACTCCCTAACCAAGCTGAAAAGCCATGTCACACGACTAAAACAAAATCAGACCTGAAGGTAAGATTATCAGGGCCAGACGCTGTCATCCATAACAAGGACGAGAAGTCAACAAAATGGCAGACAAAGGGTATACAAAACAACTCCGGGAAAGACCTACAGACGGTCAGTAGACAAAAGGGTTACAACCCGCGTACATGCGCGACATGGGGTCGTTGTCCTAGAACGCGATGTAACCAAGGAAACGCAACCTGTGTGTACACTACAAATTCACTATTTTAATTAATTCGATACATACATATTCTAACATTGAAACATCGTAAAAGAATAAGTCAAAGCTATTTAATGTAAGTTCTCCTGTTACTCTTATATTACTACAGATGTTCAACTCAGTTGAAAGGCTATTTAGTAAGACAAATTACAAAAGTTCTTGTCACATTATCCTAAACTTGGGAAGTACAAATGACACATGATAAATAACTATCGATTTAGTGATATGATTATGACAAGGATCCTCACAAAATATGCTGAAAAAAGAAAAAGAAAAAGAAAATTTTTACAAAGATTGCATAAAATGGATCGTGCTAAACATTACTTTGATAAAAGCATAAAATCATGTTACGAACAACCTTTTTTGAAAAAAAAAAGGAACATACATCAAGCTCAAACGCCATCAGGCTCATATGCCATCAGGCTCATATGCAATCAGGCTCAAACGCCATCATCATATGCCATTAGGCTCATATTCCACCAAGCTCAAACGCCATCAGGCTCATATAGTATCAGGCTTAAACGCCACCACGCCGGGCTTACATGTCATTTGCCACATCATTATTATATGCTTGAAACATATTTCGTCGGTGATCGACTGTGTCGAACTTGTCTTTCAGATCCTTATATTTAGTTCACGTTACACGAATTAAACAGATGAAAGGTTGTCTACAAGATAGTGGGCAATACCAAAAATTTAGATATACACCCGCTTAGCATCCTAGGGGTACCAAACAAACAAAAATACTACATATCGCATATTGATTCTTGTACGCATAATGAGAACATGTCGTTAACCTAAGTGATACTTAGCCACATTTATTAGATCACTAAATGTGCTACTTATTGCAAAGATTTAATGAGCTCCAAATTCATCATTAACCTTGCGCCGCAAACATTCCTTCAGGAAAAGAGAAAATTTGCAAATCGACACTCCAACGAGTTTTATTTAAGCCTTACAACAAGTGAGGCACGACATTATGAAGCAAATGCGACTGATACACAAAATATGCAAGATTCGTTGATCCCTTACAAACACTCTCGATCGAAAGTTACACTTAGACCTCGCAAACAAATGATGTATCAAACAATCATGCACACCATTCTTACACTAAAATGCATTAACGCTAAAAAGCTTATCAAAACAAACTTTACAATGCCGTAATGGCTCAAAAGGTAAAAGTAGAAACCACCTAACACCGAAAATTTTACTAACCACTCTTTACAAAACTACTCTAATACCTTATAAATAAGACATAAATCAGAGGAGACACACTAATACAACCTCGCAATGCCTAAAAAGCTCACAAGGCAAATAACAACAATCACACAAATGCCACATTGTTAACAAGACCTAGACAAATACTATCGACGAAAATTGACTCGCTGAGAAACCAAAACATCGTGCTAATTCTATCATAACACAAAACATCAAACTAATTATATACTAACACCAAAAATAGGCTAATTCTATCATAACAAAAACATCAAAGCTAATTCTATCTTGACACGAAAACATCAAAGCAGGCCGGGCTCGATACTAAAGCACGAGGCTAATCTATCGTGAATCGAAATCCCCAAGCTAACCTACCCTTGACAAACCCTGGCAAAACACTAGGGGACTTAGAAATAAACATATCCTAAAACATCTGGAAAACCTATAGAGAGAAAACAACGTTCATCAGGCAAAATTGCCTGGAAAAGAAAACACACTTAATGACAACTAAGAAAACCTTATGAAGCCAAATATACATTTACCCAAATTACCGAAAATAAAATAACAAACAAAAACGCCTTCTGCAAGGCTCATACACAAAGACTAAATTCATAAAAACACGTCCAGAGAATATAAAAAACCGGGAAGACCTCTTCCCATCACAAAATAACCCGCCAAGGTGCATGATGACCCCGAAAAAAAAACTCATGAAAATTCATAACACTTAGGCAAATTTATAACTCAGCGCTAGGATAGCCGAAGACATAAACTATCGTGCCAATCTATCCCGAAAACCTTTGCAAAACATTAAAATAAATTACAAGGAAAGACTAACATGCCATCTGCATCTCAGAGGCCAAAAACACAAACCTCCAAGCTAATTTATCCTAACACCCCTTATGAAGTAAAACAATAAGATATTTAAAAACATGAACACTATATAATGCTTTAGTAGCTTATTGATAACATCAAATAGTCCTGATATTTTCATGTCAATTTCCCTCTAATATGCTCATTATTTGTATTATATTACATGGATATATTCTTTTATTTGTAATATTTCATTTACAAGGAATAAATGAGCATAGGAACAAAGAGACACGGATTTGGAAGGAAACTAGCAAAGTTATACAATTGTGTTATCCAAGGGTAAGTTACGACGTAGGCTCCACTCTCAACCGACGCCGTAACCATGATTAATATAAGAAGACCAAAGTCAAAGCAGCTCAAGGTTACGCGAATTTCATCGAGTTGGTTACATCAGATATTTCCATTCACTTAGAAGAATTCAAGAGTCACGAAGGTTACGACGTAACTCACTTCTAAGGTTACGTAAGAAGTGATGATTTTCACTATGAGCACTTTACGGTCGAACCCATTCACTAGGTTACTGCCTGAAAGTATTTATTGAAGATAAGATCATCCGAGATACGCTAGTTATGGCGAATCTCTTACTTAAAGTTACATTGTAACTTAGATGAGGCTATAAATATAAGCCCTAAATCAGCATTTTCATAACAACTTCTCAAAACCAAAATACCAAGAGACGTTTAGGCTTCTAAGAGGACGATTTCCAGCAGCATTAGACCATCTTCCAAGGGAGAATTCGCATCATTATCAATATGTTTTTAGTTATTTCGTATCGAATGTCGCAATTCATTTAATGTCTTTATTTATGATCATTTACATTGAATTTACTGCATTGTTTAATATGAGAGGCTAAACACTTTATGTGTTAGCCTAGTTATGAAACTGTTATTACTTTAATTCATGTTTTCTTGCTTTACTATCGCCTTTTGTGTATACTTTCTTAGCATATTCGTGGACACCCTCATTTTGGTAAGAATTGCGAGGAATGGTAAGAATTGACCATAGGACTGCCATATCCTTTCATGCAAATTGACCCTAGGATCACCTACCACGTGGAGATACTTAAGAAGTTAAGGAACCTTGTAGCGAACCATGCCAGGTTTAGAATAGGTTTAGATTGTAGTGGTACTTCATGACTAAGGTTAGGGTTACCCAAGACCCCCATCGAGTGACTACGGTGGGGATACAAATCTTAGACTTATAGACTAGACGAATTGACCAAAATTTTTCTTGTGACTTTTACCCCCACTTAAGGCGTTTAAGGCTTTAATAGGAAAACCAGATTAAGGCATAGCAAGACTAGTAACTAGGCTAGCACATGTCTCCCTACCGATTGTCTTTCATTTTAATTTCGCATTTCATTTCATCTCATTAGTTTAATAATCAATCAATCAAAACTCCCTTTATAATTGTAACATTAGAACTTAGAATTAATCCGTATGCATAGCTATTGGGATGACATCGGCTTTACTGACACTACACTACACATGACCGGTTCTCTCGCCTGCTAGTGCATTAGGTAGACCATAGGTAGACTAGTATTTATAAATATTAAACCTTGTTTGAAATCCAACATCAAGTTTTTGGTGTCACGCCAGGAGCTATTTTAGGATTTAATTTAATTTTTATAATTTGTGGTAATTTTTCATCATCTCATGATTTCAATTTCATCAATTTCAGGTACCATGGGTGAAATTGACATTGATACACTTACCCTAGAGGAATACCTCGCTATGACTCGAGAAAAACAAGGGTCGGGAGTTGTTAGGCCAGTCATTAAGGCATATGTGCATTTTGAGATAAAGAATCAGTTTATGCGGGAGTTGAGAAAAGAACCCTTTTCCAGAGCAAGACCGAAGACGCACACGAGCTTGTCGACAATGTCTTGTACATCGTGAGCCTTTTTAACACATCGGGTGTTTCTCACGATGCGGTTATGCTCGAGTATTTCGTTGACACTCATCGGATTGATAGGTTGCCCGCATGAACAATCAACACATGGGATCATCTCAAATAGCTTTTATTCAACGTTATTTCCTCCATCAAGATGGCAAACAACTTGAGGAAATCCACAACTTCAAGTAGGATGGTGACTAGACATTCTACCAAGATTGGGATAGGTACAATGATCTACTTTACTGTGTGCTCGACTTATGACATTAACAAGCAACAAATGGTCAATATCTTCTATAAGTGGTCTCAACATTTCTACGAGGCAAACGATTGATTCCTAGGGGTCGGTCCTCGGATGACTCCTATTCACCGTTAAAGCTATACAAGATATGGTAGACCATTCACGAAATGGCATGATGGTGGGAGTAGTAGAAGCATAGGAGGAAGCTTGATGGTATTTCGCTATTACCAACAATCTTGAAAGTTCGGGGAGAGATATGAAGAAGTTACAGGAGAATATGCATGTTATTCAAGTGGTGCGGCACTTGTGATGGAACTCATCTTACTAAAGATTGTCCATTGAAGGAGGAAGTTAAAGGAGTCAAGAGGTCAAATATGGGAATCTAGTAGGCCTCCCAAGGATATGGTGGTAACAAGAATGGGTATCGGTAGGACCACCGTGGTAATACACAAAATTTGATAACAAAGACACCCTACGGGAAAGAAGGTCTAAACTGAGGAGACCATCAAGAATACTTGGAAGACTCTACCAAGAAGCAGTAATGAACAAGATGCTTGGTTAAAAGCTTCAAGAAAGTACAATCAAAATTCGATGAGTCATGATGAATCCTTTAAGAACTTTGAAGCTATGATAAGGAACCTAAGGATGATATTCATAAGAAGAATTTTGTGGAAAACATATCAACACAAGTGGCACAATGCAAGACGATCAGGATCTTACAAAGCAATCTTTATCACCCTTGAATGTTTTTATCTAGTGTGCCAAGGGTGTACATTCGACCGTGAATCTATTTAATATGTATGTTGATGATGATAGATAAAGCATATAAACAAGTAATGCAAAGATAAAGGGTAAGAGACACAAAACCACGACGTAGTATTTATAGTGGTTCGCCACAAGGACACCTTCCTTGCCCTACTCCACCCCCGAGTCACCTACTCGAGAGTTCGTAACCACTACACAATACAAGCTCCTTAATGCTTCATATTAAATTTTTGTGGAAAACTTGTTTATATGCTTTATCTATCATCATCCAACCATATCGAATGTACACCCTTGGCACCTTTCACTAATGCCTTTGACACGACCCTTCGCACATTTCACTAATGCTTTTGTCTTGACTCTTGGCACCTTTCACTAATGCCTTCGACACGGACCTTGACACCTTTCACTAATGCCTTCGACACTAACCTTGGCACCTTTCACTAATGCCTTCAACACAACACTTCTAAGGAGGAGGAAAGAACTATCAACAAGATAACTTCAAGAGTCTTGATGATGACTAAGCTTGGCAACCCATGGACTTGAGCTTGCTCGACTTCAAGAGGTGGTGATCTCGCTTTAAAAGGAACCTAGAGAATCACACAAACACAAAACTACATAGAAAGATCCTTTGATCCGAGATTAGAGAGTTTACAATACTAGAGAGAGTATATGTAAAAGGGTGAGCTAAGAGAGAAATGGCTCACTATTTATAGGCAAATTTCATCATCTCCTCGATCCCACGGATCCCTCCTGAGGATCCGCTAGTGTAATCCAAGGGATCCGCTAGACCTGGTCACTTAAGTCCGCATTGGGTTGCAAACCGATTATAGATGGGTTATACAAGATGCAATGTATCTAGACATCGATCATAGGTCATGGGTCATGGGTCATGGGTCATGGGTCATGTTCCATGGATAATACCCAACATGACTTCATGCATGATGTCATGCAATGGGCATGGGTTATGGATCAAGCTCCATGGGTATGGGTCATGGACTTGGGTTTTACCCAACTACATTCAATGTATCTAGTCAATGGGTCAAGTACTTAGATTATTACCCATTACATTGCCCATTACAATATAAGTTATGCACATTTCCATATTATGTAAACATTAGTTGTTATACATATATATTTCTATGAAATATAAACACTATTACTTGTTTAGTATTTTATATGAAATGTAAGTGTATTAGTAAACTATTGGCTCAAACCATTTACGTATTTTATTTGCTTTGTTAAATGATTTTATGTTTGTTATCGACAAAACAATAGAAGATCGTGAAATATAAATAAACGCTTTTACGGCTTATTTGTATTAACAATCTCCCTTTTGTTGATCACAAAACATATGATTATTTTAAGAAAAACTAAAATTGTAAAAGTTTGAATTGAGTTTTACTTCTTATCCCCTTTTGTCGAAACAAAAAGAGCGCCAAAGAGAAATTAACAAATTGTTTTAATAAAACGTGTATAAAGTAATTAAATGAAAAATAGAGAGTAAGAGAAGAGAAGAATTCTCGTCTTAGCTCCCCCTTGATGGATGCTTCCCTTTGTTGAGGGCGTTAAGTAATTAGGAAGACTAAGCGAGTGTTTTACAATTATGTTTGTAAAAGGTTTCGCCTATGACGAAAAATGTGTTGGGAAATTCACAAATGGAGTTAATACTTATAGCTTTGGAAGTTAGTATCGATAGTGGTATTAGAAAAGTATTAACTAGTTAGTACCGATAGTTCAATAGTTAGTACCGATAGTGTTGAGTTTGTACCGCTCTATATTAAGAATGTCGTGTATGGTCTCAGAATAAAGATATCTTCTATACCAATAGAAGATTGATACGCTGCATAACGAGCGCTCGGGGTCAAAGGAAACTTCCTTTCTTCGAGCACGTTTTCAACCACCCAGGCAATGAACCTAATCGCTGTAGTGTAGTATTAGGTGCCTCGGACCGATATCGCTCTCAGGGGAATAGGAATGCTAGTGAGAAATTACTACGCTAAGGTTGGGATTGAGGAAGATTATTTTATCTTTTTATATTTATTTTGGAAAATTGAAAGGTACGAATCTCGGGGTATTGGATTTGGGGGGTGGTACTTCTACCAGTAAGTCTACTTATCTATTCTAACTAACTAAGCTAAGGGGTAGTCTATGTCTAATTGATGTGTGCTCGTATGATGATTAAAGATGTGTTTACCTAGATGTTATTACTCCCCGGTTATCTCCTATTGATGGTTGAATTGTCACGCCCTTATTCTTAACGCTGTGTCTTCTAAGGTCGTAGGGTATGATTTCTTCCCTAACTCTTCGAGACTACCTTAAGCTTATTGCCTACAAAATCTCTAGGATTCATAAACCAACTCTAAGGTTATCTTTGGATTTTAGCCTACAACAACTCTAGGCGATTATAAACTAATGTTCACAAAGATTACTCAAGCATTAAAACACAACGATGACCTATTGCAATCCTAGGCCAATTACAATTAAGATAAGAGACAACCAATCAATATTCAATACCTAGGTTTCATAGATCTAAGCAAACACACAAGTAAATTAGCTTGACATGGTGAACATGTAAGCATAAACACATACAATTGAAGACATAATTGAATCAATGAAGTAAATTACTTATCTTGTTGTAAAATAGGGTATGAGAACCTTAAGATACCGCCCAAGACAGCCAAAAATCGTTGTTAGGTTTTCTCCACAAAACTACCTCCCTAAAAGTCTCGAAAATTCAATTCTATATAGAGTTACAACCGTGATGGCGCCACTCTTTAATTGACGCCGCCGGATCGCCGCCATTAGGGTTTCGTGTTGACCACGCCAACTTTGTGACGGCCACCTTAGTCAGTTGTGATGCCGCCGGCTTCATCTTCGACGCCGTCGAATCAATCTAGCCGCCCGAGTTGTGACGCCTACTCTTTAAAGCCCCAAGTCAGTTAAAATAGCAAATTGCCATCGAAATGTCACAATTTTGATAATGTTGCGACGGCGTCGCTGCTTTCACCGTGATGCCGCCACCTTCAATTCCAAAGCAATTGAGTGTCTTGATCTTGACTTTGGCCATTTTCTTCATATATTCATGCCTTTTCATCCAAATAAGTGTCATTCCAAAGATTTTGCCTTCAAGAGACCTAAAAGTGAAAAGGAACGAAATTAAGAAGTAACGGATATAAAAGTGGTCGATTAAGGCTTAAATGACCCTCAAAATGTACCTTTAATCCTTATACAATATCCCTACATTTGGTATTTGCTTGTCCTCAAGCAAACGTGCTTTTGGCCAATCAATTTATAAGTTAGGGGTCATGAAGCATTGGTTTAGAACAATTCACAACAAGTATAAGCCCCGCAAAAGTCATAACAAGCACGGAAATTACATACTAGCACCTCACAAGTGGTGTTTGGATACTCTCATCTCTCGGGTGTATATGAAATATATCAAATTGGAAATGGAAGATAAACACTCATTAATCGGTCCTAGTACATAGATTACGATAGGCTTGAGACTAGATCAAACCTCCATCGCTTTGGCGTAAGCACCTAGGAAAAACTATCCAAGAGGTCTTTTCAAGGGTTGTAATGTTAGGCTTAGGGTAGGGAAACAAAGGGTTTGGTTGGATAGGCGATTTAGTGGTGGCATGTCAAAAATCTTTACGTTACAAACATGAGAAGAATGGCATTGCTAAGCCAAGACTCGACACTCTAAACTCTAGATAAATTTGAAATAAACAAACATAAATTTAAAGATAGATGTAGGATAGTAGCCCGTATGTTTTTTCAGTTTTTTCATACACTTTTACTCTATCATCCTCTACGATAACATCAAAATAATAGGATTTATAGGCACATCCCTACACTTGAGTTTTATTACTCTAACACTAATTTGACCCGAATTGAAAAGATCAAACACTTGGAGTACATTATTACGTAAATAAAGAGAATTTGAATTTAACGCTCCTTCCGCCACTTCATAAAATTTAACTTTTCTCATGAGTCATAATCGTCCCAAAATCAGATACAAAGGATATGACTCGACTTAGCAACTTATGCAAGTAACAAGATAATTGAACTAAGGGTTTAGTATGATAACAATAATGCACTAAAAGTGAGTGCATACAAGGTAGGCTAAGGCGATTTGGGTGTACATCCGGGGTGGATTGTAAACAATGCTCTTCATTGATATTCGAAAACCGAACATCACGAGAACCACGAAAAGGATAGGTTCGAGGGGTTAACTAGGGTATCGGTACTAAAGATGAGTACAATGTAAGGGTGTGAGGAATTACTCAACCGATATGGAAGAAGTAATTATAATACGGGTATCAAACAAGGGTTATCCTACCTCATCACAAATTCCCTTAGGACACTTACAGACTCTCCTATAGGAATGCAACATCATTCCTATAACTTACAATATAAGCGTGACAGACCACACTTATAAGTAAACACCAGACTACAATGATAAAAGAATAAAAAGAAATGCACTTCAAGTAGAAATACTTGAATCTTCAAGTCACCATAGTAGTCCAAACTTCCAAATGTCGTCCAAATATACAATATCATGATCCTCAAATTGAAGTACACCCACGATTTCACACAACAATTGGTGATGGACTCTAAAACCACGGATAGAGCAAAGAAGCACAAAACTCGCTCCAAAGGTGTATGTTGAGATGCAAACCGACCACCAATAAGAAAACCCAACAACACGATAAAACCAACGCACGTCAACTCCATGATCATGTAATCAGCAAATAAGAATCAGTTCACAAATTTCGCACAACGATTGGTGGAAGACTCTAAAACCATTTTATAGATTGTATTTATCGTATTTACAATATATAAGCGTCTACGTAACTCGGGATCGATAACGGGCCATCAAATGCTATGTACGACTTAGTATATTTGGATTGGACCAACGATGGGCAAGCCCATTGTGGGCCCACTATATGGCCGGCCATGAGGAGGGGCAAGAGGGGATATTGGACAAGGCAAATAGTCAAAGATAAGCATAGTTTGAAAGTTCTCGTTTTATTTTCCCTCCCTACACTTAAACCGAACATTGTCCCCAATGTTCCTAAAGTATCAAAGTTATGATAATGGAAGGTAATTAAAACGAAGAAACTAATACTCCCATGATTATCTCGGTTGATCCGTGTGAAGTAGTGGTTTTTTCTCCAAGAAGAATGTGTTGAGTATGCTCGTGCCATAATAAATAATTATACGGCTAGATATATGTGAGCCTGGGTCACACACTTATACACGTAGATACCATTTTATTTTTTATTTTTTGGGTAAAAGGGTTAATTCACCCCGTAAATATATTACGCCAAAACCATTGAAGTACAAAGGATGAGGGTGAATCCTCATCACACCCCTTAGGACACTTAAAGATTCCTATAGGAATGCAACATCATTCCTATAACTTACAATATAAGCGTGACAAACCACACTTATAACTAAACACCAGACTACAATGATAAAAGAATAAAAAGAAATGCACTTCAAGTAGAAATACTTGAATCTTCAAGTCACCATAGTAGTCCAAACTTCCAACGTCGTCCAAATATACAATATCATGATCCTCAAATTGAAGTACAGTCCACAGATTTCACACAACAGTTGGTGATGGACTCTAAAACCACGGATAGAGCAGCAAGCACAAAACTCGCTCCAAAGGTGTATGTTGAGATGCAAAACTGACCACCAATAAGAAAACCCAACAAATACGTATAAAACCAACGCACGTCAACTCCATGATCTTGTAATCAGCAAATAAGAATCAGTTCACAAATTTCGCACAACGATTGGTGGAAGACTCTAAAACCATTTTATAGATTGTATTTATCGTATTTACAATATATAAGCGTCTACGTAACTCGGGATCGATAACGGGCCATCAAATGCTATGTACGACTTAGTATATTTGGATTGGACCAATGATGGGCAAGCCCATTGTGGACCCACTATATGGCCGGCCATGAGGAGGGGCAAGAGGGGATATTGGAGTTTTTCTAAGGTCCTTAATGAACATTGGTGTTGATAAGATTAAATGGGATTTAATCAAATCAATACTATTAAATGTGATTAAAATCATATGGAATGGAATTAATGATAATTGAGAAATTAACTTCCATTTCCCCTAGTCTATATCACGGCAAACCAAAAGAAAAAAGTTAGAGGTTTTTTCTTTTATCCCACTCTACCTTATTTGTCTATTGTAGGTGAATCAAGGCTAAAGGCTACGTAGCTAGACTAGCATCGGGTGGTAGTCAAGGACGTGTAGTGTGTTTCATTCATTGGGAAAGGCCAACATCATTGGTCTTTTGGTTTCTTGATTCTTTTCGTGGTGGTGATTGGTGTCTTGCAACCGGATTCACGCTTCAAATGTATAAACCTTATGCTTTGTTTTATTTGATTGATCATATGGCTATATGGATCCGTTGTTGGTGATGATTCCGCTGCGTTTATATGTTTACTTTATGTATATTATATTCTTCATCACCTATAGTGGTATCACGAGCCATCATATGTGCCATATGATTATCGGGTATGCGAAAAAAATGGTCAAAAACGCGTGTTTTTAAGTGTTTTATGCAACCACTTTCAAAATAGCCCGGAGGGCTCTATTTTTCATGGATTAAGAATATTATTAGTAATATAAAGATCTGTGATTTTTGGTCCTATGACCATTGGTTTCGCATATGTTAATTAAACAATGTGTTCGGTACGCAAAAAATGGCTTTTATCGCGTTGTTTTAATCGATTCTTGAAACGATTTGAAAACAGCCCCTAAGGCTTAATTTTCTGTAGTAAAATGATTTTTAGAAGGTCTAATATCAGTAGGTTTGAGAACCTAAATCCATTTTACTCGCTGCATCAATCGGGATTTTAATTTTGTTGATTATTTCTTCTATTCTGGCTAATTCTTTTATTTCATGTCATTTAAATTGTTCCCATGGCAAATACATGCATGTTTGCTCATGGGATTAGCCAACACCTTTTTATGTTCATAATTTTATGGTTTTATTATGTATATGCAAAGTCGATGAAAACCTAGACCACTTGTGCTATGAATGATTGTGATTGTCGCTATTTCTTGTTATTTGGGGTTTGTCATTGTTTCGGCCTTTATGTATGAATTTTAATTTGGTTTTTGCCATTGTTTGAGCATTTTACAATAGATAGATAGTAGATTACATGTATTTTACATTCTATACATTGTAACCGATGCTTGGAAAGGAATGGAAAAGCGTAAAAGACATAAAGACGCAAAATGGCTGCTCAGACAAGCTGCAGTGAAACGGAGTTTCCGTGATTGGTGGCGTATTTTTAACCAATTTTTACTGCAGGTAGACAACTCATGGGCCCACAACTTTCTAGTTTGGTGCTAAGCTCGGGATGACTCCTTCTAGGCCGCTTGGGCCTCACGAATGCAGAAATTCTGGGCTGGCAGATTCACTTTTCATGTGCATAATGGGCTTCTACTTGTCCTAGCTTGGTCTTGGAGCAAGTGGGAGTCCTCAGTGTGGTTGAGGTTTATGTCCCTAGTTGACTCTTGGTTCTCGTGATGGCTCACGAAACCAAGCATAGGTTCTTTCATCGGTTGAGGCTTTGCATATTGTGGTTGTGTGTTGGTTGTTTGCTTATTATGTATGTTGTGAATGTATATAACTTGCAAATCGTTTTCTAAAACTTAAAACGCAACACAAACTGCTTTCAAACTAAATCTTATGATTTAGTTTAACTAAGTTTAAATATGGATTTAACTTAAAATCATTGTTTTAAAATAACACTTAACTTGTTATACGATTTATGTATTGTCCTATCTCTATTATAATCCACATAGATTCTATATTAGACTTGAAATGGACAACTTGACACACATAAATTAAAACAATGATTAGACTTAAGTTAAAAGAGTTTTAACTTGTGCTACTAAGAATGAATGCATGCTTTTCAGACACCCTTTTGATTCACATCAAAATATTTTACCCGTCACAAATTTAAGTCATGCCGTCCAATCGCCGAGAACACTTGCAATTACTTTTTGCCTATGCGTGGGACCTAGGTCGAATTGTAACCCAAGGTGATTATTGTCTATGCGTGGGACCTAGATATATTTTCGCACGCTCAAATTGGATGACTTAATCGAGTTAAGCGGTGAGACCTTGACCCGAGGCAAGGATGGGACTAAACATGCCTACTTGACACTAGATGCTTGTTCACTAGTGCCATGAGTCCCATAAGGATCTAAGAGTTGCACATGTAATGCAATTGGTGATCGTCGCCACCAATTGAATCTACTATTGCTAGCGCATCAACCGATGTGATAGTAGAAGCACAATGTGGATCTTAGCCTTTTTCGTAAATTAATTGTTTTAAACATGGGGTAATTAATTTGTAAAAGGATAATTATCGAAAATACAAAAATTGAACTTTGTAAATTCATATTTAATGATATAATGCATCACATCCAGAAACAAAAGTTTGTCCTTTTCTTGTTAAAAGACAAACTAAGTACTTCTTTCTTGTAAGAAAGAGACTTGTTCCTATCTGCTTTTTTTATGAGGAAATACAATAATAGGAATATTTGAATTGTCCTAATTCTAATCAAACTCAAAGCACACCTACTCTAGAAATCGTGATGTCTTGCAAAAGTCAAACGTTAAGTATGGTTGCACATCTTATTCTTTCAAGTTTGTTTTATAACCCTAGTTACGGTTTTGAAACATTGAAGTAAGATAAGATATTTGGATAACTAAAGAACACGGTTTCTATAGCTACCAAAATAATATGAGTTTTAATTAGAAGACGGAAATATCAATAAACAAAGAAAGTGGTAAAGACAATTACTAGCATGATTACCTAGCAATAATCTTAACCCAATAAACCTACTAAGGTCTTACACACCCTTGTGGTAAAGTAGACCTTATGGAGGAATTGCATGCCTATTTTCAAGTTAAAATATCAATGATGGCTAGCCTGGTCATCTATATGTTAGAACTTGATGCACTTCATTGAATATCTAAGTACATGTTTACTAGTCCAAGTGACTCACATTAGCAATAATGTGTAGATATTCAAAGAAAGAAGGAAAGTATACAATCGACACTCGCCTCCACGGTGACATAACATTTATAATGTTGTTCAATCCAATTGGAGCCGTAATCTTTATTACCTTGCAGGTTGCCCATATTATTTCTTGATTGTCTTGAAATAATACATTACTTTCCACACGTGAAGCATCATAGTTTATATAAGAACCATTTCATGAATTTTATTAGATAACTTGTCGCGCCTCGATGTTGCTTCCCGAAATGTTATCAATAAATTGTTATGCATGATTCATTATTAAAACAATAAAGTTCTACATATCTATATTTTGATTTTGTATAAAATCATATCTGGTGACCCTATCATATTACGCATGATGTTGTGCCTGCACAAGTGGGAGAAATCTTCATTGTGTGCAAGGTACAACATATAACAATATGACTAATAGTTTTTCTTGACTGCAAGGTAAGAAAACTAATATTCTACTAGGACTTCTACACATAAAATGTATGTTGCCCTAATTAGAACAAATGTCAAGATAATATGACAAGTTACTTCAACATATTCACCGAATTGTTCAAGAATATGATTATGTATTATTGTAAAGTCATAATCTTGAAGTATGAAATTAACTTGAAATTACTATTGAGGCCAAGAGTCGGCACTCTAAATTGCTTTACTTGAATATGTTTAGGTCTCTTGTAAAGTCTTAAACATCAAGTCATTAATTGTTAAAAGACTTATAACGTAAAGTAAAACGTTAACTTGTTATGTATTCTTACTAAATACATGTACATGAAGTCATTAAATTATAAATGACGATGACGATAGTAAAATATTAAATGAAGTCATTGACTTGGTCAAAAACTTATAAATTAAGTATGCAATGGGTCGAAAACATCGTTGATGCCATCCGGTTTGACTTGGTTGGCGGATATGTAAGCCAAAGAGTATAAGTTCATCTAATGAGTTGTGGGATAGTCTCACAACATCAATCCTCATGGAATACCACATCATTATGGTATGTCCATCATGGAAAATCAAACTATTGATATTGTTTGATCTTTGATGACTTAAACTCTCTTACCTCCAAAGCTATCAAGGTTAGAAAATTGATGTGCCATGGGTACACTCAATATGGTTCCAATGGAAGGTATTTAAGACGCCATTGTGTTATGGAATGGGATGAATCCCATTATGTCTTAATTGAAGTTCTTAATTTGTTAAATACCTTAGAGTAAGTAATTAACAAACCGGAGTCAAGAACTACTAATGTATTTTGATGTCCCAATTGAAAACAATTTATTGTTTCAAGATCTTGTGTATCTAGAGATTAGTCTCTATGTATAAAGCAAGTGGGAGCACCTTTAGATCTTGAAGTTGTTCAAGAACTAATATACATAACCTTCTAGGTACACTTGCTGATGTCACACTAAGGTTGAACATGCATATGTTAAACCATAGTATGATATCTCTCATTCATAGATCCGGAAGGAAACTTCTTGTACCTGAATGATATAGTCTTATATCAATGCTAAGGGATATAAGTTAGAGGGTCATTGTGAACCTGCTAACTAAGAGCTGCATTATCAGATTTTGAATCTAATGAATGGCTCAAAGCTATGAATGATAAGATGCAGTCCGCGGAAGACAATCACTCATGAAGCTTGATTGATCTCTTACCAATCAGTTAGACTGTGAGGTTAAAATTAAGTTTCTCAATGAGAAGACTCAAAAGGACAAACTTGTACACACATTTAATTCACGAGTAGTGAAATGAGTTACTCATACTCAAGAAATTGACTATGATTAAATCTTCCTACCTGCAAATATTAAATGTATAAAGATGATGAATTGTCATACGTATCTTCATGTAAATGAAATTTGACAATTGGATTTCAAAACTCTTTTCTTATTGAATACATTTGCGAGGACGATGTGTATTTGAAAGGGTTTGTGAATATATATAATCTTTATTATGTCTACAAGATACAAGAATCCAAGTGTGGATTAGATCATGCATCTCCGAGCTAAGATCTTTAATTTACCATAAAATCATTAAGTTGATTTTGATTAAAATAAGATCAGTACGAAGTAGACTAAGAGCAAGTGGGAGAGCTGTATTTATTTTCTTAAATTTCATATGTTGATAACGTATTAGAAACATTATTCCATCTAAGCTAGAATTTATTCCTTAGCTTGGAATGATGTTTCTCTTAAGAGTTTTAGAAAATAAAACATGCAACCTTGTTACATATGTTTGTTTGAATAAACACAAGCGGTTATTAAGTCTGACACAATATGAAACATTATTGAGGGGAGTCTCAATAATCAATCTTACCTGATGAGATTGAAAGCATGAATAGGAGCCTTAAGTTTAACTAAAGGATTCATTATGTATATCATATTGTGCATTGGACTAATTATATCATTTGCATGAATGCAAGATGAGTAGATAACAACAAATATCTAAGTGAATGTCATTAGATAATTGTTAAACGAACATTCTAATGGACCTACAAAGGACCAAATATATGTTCAACATTTACGGATATTTGAGGATCTCGCTCGCTTGCATACATTGATGCTTATTTAATCGAAATGATGCTCAAACCTAGTCATGGTAGCATATCATCATGAATGATGACATTGTTGACTAGATGTGCTCGATCGAGAGCATTAATGCATTATACATTAAAAGAATTAGAATACTTTCCGGTTTGAGAAACTGCTTAGATGAATGTCTAAAGTAGGTGTTTTGCTAGCTTCAAACACCCTATGGAATGCATTGTTGCAATACTCGTATTGTACTTGAATGCACACATACAAAAGCACAATCATCATACCTTTCATGGATTTTGAAACAAGTATTCTCAAGGTTTACTCAGATGACTAATTGTTGTCTTGTACAACATAATTTGATCATGGTGGGAACAATGGTTTTCCGACCTATATGTAGTCTTATGCATATATGTTTTTAGTATTTGGATAATGGAACATTAAGCAGTCGTATTATATAATGAATTGAAATACCTGGTATGATCGTATTCATTCATACTAATGTGTTCTATATTTGCATGTTTAATCCGTGAATAATTTATTTATTCTAAAATTGTCCATTGCCGGTTGATAATACGGGAGTATCATCGAATTAAGGCAATTGTGAAGTGTTGGTGACTATTTGCCAAACTCACATGTTGTTCATTGTGATGAACATTGGGTGACCCAACCTACGAGTATTCACCGCATGGATCGGCCAAATAGTGAAACTTGAAAATGGTTATGTCTATTATCCTTAGACTTAAGATGCAAGGTGTCTTGTATGTGTGGAGTTTCATTCCTTGATATGGTTAAACTGTCCCGAACAAGGTAGTTATAAAGGCCACTATCGTGAATGATTTGAAGCACATGAATGACACGCAGGTCAAAATAGGATTTGTTCCTCCACATGGTTTGGAGTTAGATACTACCGGCCCCTCGATGATTTGAACAGATGTTTGTATGGTCAGTATCCAAATGAGATTAAGATGAATCTTAATTCACTTGGTAATCTTGTTCAATATCAAGATCGAGAACATAATAGTTGAACAATTAGAATGACTTTTGATCCATGTCTAAAGTTCAACATGGTATCTGAAACAAACGGATATATGACATATAAACCATTTAATGAAATGTTTGAGAAACTGACCTCACATATCACTAGGGGCATTGGCATGTTGCTAGACGCTAACCATTGCTTGTATAATTACTTGACTATTATGACGTCGCAAGTGGGAGCTGTTGGAGTATGCTCGTGCCATAATAAATAATTATACGGCTAGATATATGTGAGCCTATGGGGTCACACACTTATACACAGAGATACCATTTTATAGATTGTATTTATCGTATATATAAGCGTCTACGTAACTCGGGATCGATAACGGGCCATCAAATGCTATGTACGACTTAGTATATTTGGATTGGACCAACGATGGGCAAGCCCATTGTGGGCCCACTATATGGCCGGCCATGAGGAGGGGCAAGATGGGATATTGGAGTTTTTCTAAGGTCCTTAATGAACATTGGTGTTGATAAGATTAAATGGGATTTAATCAAATCAATACTATTAAATGTGATTAAAATCATATGGAATGGAATTAATGATAATTGAGAAATTAACTTCCATTTCCCCTAGTCTATATCACGGCAAACCAAAAGGAAAAAGTTAGAGGTTTTTTCTTTTATCCCACTCTACCTTATTTGTCTATTGTAGGTGAATCAAGGCTAAAGGCTACGTAGCTAGACTAGCATCGGGTGGTAGTCAAGGACGTGTAGTGTGTTTCATTCATTGGGAAAGGCCAACATCATTGGTCTTTTGGTTTCTTGATTCCTTTCGTGGTAGTTATTGGTGTCTTGCAACCGGATTCATGCTTCAAAGGTATAAACCTTATGCTTTTTTTTATTTGATTGATCATATGGCTATATGGATCCGTTGTTGGTGATGATTCCGCTGCGTTTATATGTTTACTTTATGTATATTATATTCTTCATCACCTATAGAATGTATGCGTGAAAAGCTCCATCCAATCTTATGTATCTTCTTCTTGATAAATAAAACCTGCACACTTTAAGAAAACAAACGAAACCTTCACGTAAAATCGGCGGTAACACTATATACGACTCTACTAAACTAGGATATAATGCTTATGGAATGGATGTTTACATATTTTCTGGAAAATTAAGACCGAAAATTCCAAGAATTTATAAGTAGTACGTAAAACGAGAGAAAATATGAACTGTTTGCTCTCCCGACGCCGTCAAGTTGCGATCCCGACGCCGTCATGTTATCCTCGACGTAAACCGGTCTGCGATTTTCGGAAAATTCGAAAATTTATATCTTTAGAATCTGGAAAATTCTCGCAAAACATTCATTATGACTCGATACAAGAATTTGACTCTAACAAACACACATGTATATCTTTTAATAATCGTAATTCTCATGTTCATGTTCTTTTAAAACGTGTGTAATCTTCCCTACACTTATCCTCTTTGTAAAATACCTTTATATGTAATTAGGACGAGGTTAAAGACAAAATAAAGCATTTTCACAAATTCAAATATGAGAATAAACAATCAATAAAAAGATATACGACACACAAACAAGCAAACAATTAAGCATGGGTTGCCTCCCACAAAGAGTTTTTCTTTATTTATGAGTCTTGTAGCTAGACTCGAAGTCGTGCCCCTACGTGACTTCATTACCGTCACCTTCTTCCTCATGACGGTCTCTATTGGGGTTTTCCATGTTATAGTAATGCCCTATTAAGCATCTTTCTAAGAAGTCATCTTCTCCCCAATCGGTTCTATATTCCGGTCCTAGTTTCAAGCAATCCTTATAGAATCCAAAAATCTTATTCATCACATAATCTACTCCTTTCTCCTTATCCTCCTTATTCCTATAGTAGACCGATAGCTTAAGTTCTTTTTCATCATTGGATAATGATGAAAATTTCTCAATGTTGAAGGGCATTTGGTAAGCTACATCATCGGTCTCATCCTTGAATCTCACTTTTCCTAACGACGGATCATAAGTCATCCTAGTGTTTTCTATGAATGGCTTTCCTAGAATAACGTGGAACAAGCTAGGATCTATGGCCGTACTAATGTCATTCACAATTATGAAATTCGTAGGATACGTGAAACTACCTACATAAACGGGCAATCCCTTAACTCTACCAAGAAAATTACAACTAACCCTTGGATTATTGGGATCTTTCCTAGTTGGGATAGGCTTCTTCATTACCCAATTACAGTAGGTGCTAGTCATGATATTTATCGGGGACTTGCGATCAATGTAGTCCTTTACCACAAAAAGATGTCCTATGCAACATGGTATGTTAAGATTCCAAGGGTTCCCAAATTTGATCCTAGGGCTTCTCCTAACATACATGTGACGGAGGTCGCGTACTAAATGTAGGTGGCGAGAGAGTTCTTCTTCCGTAGGAAACTTATTGAAATAGTCATCAGCACTTCATCTACATGGGTCGTTTTGTTCCTAGGGGTTTCACTAACCTCAAGTACCGCCTCATGGTTCACTTCGTCATTTGTCCTATTAGGCTTCACTAAGGTGATGGTATTGACGAATTGAACGTGCTTGGCTAACTTACTGGGTCCTTAATTTATACACGGAAGCCTCGGGAGTTGAGATGGCATTAACCTTCCTATCACTATTGGTCATGGCTTTCAAAAGGTTATCTATCTTCCTATCCATCTCGGCTTGTTGTTGGTTAAAGCGGTCCGAGAGCTTAGCTATTTGAGCTTCTTGGGATGTAACTAGGTGTTGCAACATCCTTCTATGTTTTGTTGGCTAGGGCCGTGAGAGGGGCCATGAGTGTTGGAATCACTCCTAAATTAGATTACAAGTGTTAGTAATTAATATGTAATAGTTAGCTTAATTAGGCCTTTATGTTTGTTATTATGCTAAAGCTTATGTAGAAGGCCCATAAGCCTGGCCCAAGCCTAATAAGGAAAGGAAGGAACTTGCATGTTGCCCTAGTTCCTTCCTATAAATACCTCATGTAAACCTTCATTGAAGGTTGGTTGTTCATCTTATCACAAAACCCACGCATAACCTTTCATTATATACTCGTGTGTTTGTGTTAACTTGTTCATCCGATCACCCTTCATCTATACTTTATATGAATGCTTGTGTTACATAAATGGTGACCTAACGGTGGTATCATTCGCCAAATAGTTGGGTGAAACGATTTTGTTTTTGAAACATAGTGTCTACACGTAAGTCTCGGTACTCAAATCTTTATACGCTTGAAAACTTAATTTTTACACGCTATAATCCAAGATTCTTGTACTTTAAAGGTTATTTGTGTTAAAATTTAAGTTTTGGCAAAATTTTGAAACTTTACGTGTATTTCATTGTTTTTAAGCTTGGTTTTAATCGTGTGTTCATTTATACGCGTAAGGTGTCTAAGAGTTTTGGATCATCGTGTTTTACACTTTGTGTTATTTTGATGATATTGAAGTCATTTCATCATAAAAATCTAGTTTAGAAACACTTTTGGACAGAATTCGCTTTGGCAAAACCGCATAACAAAACCCTAGTTGTCACGCAGAAGTTTTTCAAAGTTTAATCTTCAGTGTTCTTGGTTTACTCGGTGTTTTCTTGCTTGGATAACCCCGAAAACACTTCGACTTTGGATATCTTCTAATCGGAATAAATGTAAAGGATTTTGGGCAAACCCTAGTCTTACGCCTAAGCAACGTACTTACGCAGAGAATTTCTTTTTCGCCTAAGCATAAACTAACGATAAGCAAAGTCTTACGCCTAAGCTAACTTACGCTTAAGAATTCTACTTCTAAGTCTCTTGTTTACGCATTAACCTAAGGTTTAACCAACCCTACGCGTAAGCTAAACATACGCAGAAGATCTCTTCGCACGCAGAACTTGGTGTTTTTACGCATAAGGTTTCGTTGCCTAAACTGGTTTTTTCTATGCTTAAGTATTCTTCATCAACAAAGGTTCACTCGACTACAAAGATCCATTTTTCAACACAAGGTTCAAGATGTCTCAACCACCATACTCTAACTACTTCTCTCATTTGTATCCTCAACAACAACAACAACAACAACAACAACAATTTTATCAACAACTACAACAACAACAACAACTTCAACAACAATTTCCTCAAGGAGCAATTCAACCACAAATGATTCAACCACCCCCTAGTCTTCAAGTACAACCTTACACAAACATTCACAATCAACATCCGTCTGTGAATACTATGAAGGAACCGTCTTGGTTTGGAAAGATGCGTGAAGCTTTAAGTAGCCAACAATCCATACATGAAGTCGATCACTTGATCGACCTCCACCGCTCACTCCCTAAACTATGATCAATGGGTGATAAGGTTCTTTAGGTTATGTGATCTAAAGAAGCCGCATGGAAAGTTCTTGAAGAAGGTCATCATGGAAGGTCCATTTCGGATGCCTACCGTCGTTACACCCGAGATCCAAATGCCAATCCACCAAGAGGTGATGTCACCAACATTGCAAGTCTTAATGACCTCACTGCGATGAACTTCTACATTTTGAAGTCGATGAACTAGCAATGCAATACATCCTTTGGGATTACCCAATCCGATCCTTCAAGTGTTGTTGCTTAAAAGATCGCTAAAGCAATGTGGAACATATTCATCTTCTCATGGAAGGTACTAAACTCAATCAAGAAGACATGGAATCCAAAATCTACTTGGCTTATGAACACTTCATGATTGAACCAGAGAGACATTAGAGTCATATCATCATCGATTCTCGACATCATCAATGACTTGGACAAACACAACATCATCATGCCAAGAATTGTCACAACACTAATTTCCGAGTAGTCTTGGTCCCGATTGGGAAAAGTATGTCATTTTCATCCGTCAAGCAAAGAATCTTCATCATGCTACATACGGATTGTTGTACGACTATTTGAAGCCCCACCAAAAGAAGTTGACAAAGAAAGGGTTATCCGTGGACTCCGGTCTCACCTTTACTTCCGGATAATCAACAATTAGCTTTATGGGCTCAAGCTTGTTATCCTCAATTCCCGACCCTACAAACCGTATTCACAAATCCTCCACAACCCGCCGCTCAACCATCCGCTAAGATAACACCTTATGATCCGTCACAAGACCAATCTCAAGAAACTCAATTGGTTCCATACAACAACAACAATGATCAAGCACTCGACAAAGTGAATCTAATGAGGATAAAGAAGCTTTCGATGCATTGCGCAAGGGTTTGTCATGATTGCTAGAGCCTTCGCCGATACTCAAACAAATCCAACAATCGATTCGCACCTCATCCAACACAAGGAATCAGTGTTGTTAACAATGGACGGTTGAAGTTCGTAATCGAGGTAATGTTCGCCGATGGGCGGTGGTCAAGGGTTTAATCCAATGGGAAGGAATAACATGGGTGCTCCACAACAACAAAGGGCTCAAGTGGTTGAACGAGTAATGCCGAATGGGATTAATGGTCTTCGTTGCTATAATCAGTAATGAGAAGGGTCACCGCTAATGCATGCCCAAAGCCGAGGACTAGAGGCGTGCTTATCACAAAGAGGCTTTACTTTGGCTCTCAAGGATGAAGTGGTGGATCCTCACAAACAAAGAATAGAATTTTATGGCGTATGCACTCTGATGATGATATGGAGGACTTGCAGGCTAATGCAAGAAGATTATGTTGATGGCAAACATGCACGAAATCCACATGAGTGACACAGCCCGATGTATGACACCGACGGCTTGTCTCGTGCACCGGATCAAACCATATTAATCATCGATCGATATCTCACCCAACATCTCAGATCCGACGAGGCTCGGAATGTTCAACATGAGCCATCTACATATCATTCGATGATACTCAAATGGATCCAGAGTTACATTTGACGATCAAGATGACCTTATGGTTACCATTGATAATCAAGTTGACTCGTGGTTATACTTGAGGATCCGAATAATGATCATGTTGAGACTCACGTTGAACACGCCGAACCTTGCCTAATCCGTATATTGAGCTCTTACTTAGGACCAACAATCCCGAATGGAACAATGTTGTGAACTCAATCAACAACTAAAAAATAAAATGCACCGTTAACTAGGGATATTGAATGCTTAAAATCAACTCAATGTTTTCAAATTCAAGAAAACGTGAAAAAGGTTTTGAAGTCGCTTTGCTAAATCTTACCAAAACGAAAAATCATTAGAAAACAACACGTGATCTAGTCGCATCAAACAATGCTTTGTTGTCTCAAATAGAACAATGAAATATGATCATAAACAACAACTTAACGCTTGATGAGTGTCTAAATACTCATCATTTTGTACAAAATAAACGCAAAATCATCTCGAAAACACTCATAAACACATTAAAATGATCAAAATATCACAAATCGTTGTTTTATGTGTTTTAAATGCAAAAATATCAAAATCGATGAAAGACATTTCAAATTTGCAAAATTGCGCTTTAGTCCCCAAGTTTCAAAAATTGTCAAAAATAGTCCCCGAGTCAAAATTTCAAAGAAAAGTCACCAAAGGTCCTTTTAAAATCAAAAGTTGTCAAATTTAGTCCTTTGGTGAAAAATATAAAAAGTTTTGAGAAATTACAGTTTTGGTCCCTGGGCTTTTAAATTGGTCAAAATTAATCCTTGGAGTTTCAAAAATGTCAAAATTAGCCCTTGGATTATTAAAGTTTGGCAAGACCAACCTTTGACTACATCTTCATAATTTACATGTTTGGTCCTTGGAAATTCAGAAGTTACATAAATGGTCCTTGGTGTTATTATCACAAACAAACCAAACGGACCTAGTATTTAACCCAAGCCCAAATTAAACCCCCTGGCCCATCCAGTATACCCTTGACCCGAATCCAACCCAAACCCACGTTTCAAAAATGTAACACACCCGCCCCCTAGTGCTGCTCTTCCCGACATATATGTCTGCTACCCCCTCCTCCAGCCCACCTACCACCACTCTACTCCACCATTTGTCTCCCCACCTCACCTAACATCCCACCACAATAAATGTAGCCTCTTTCCTATCCTAGATATGGAAACCAACTTTCCGCTAAAAACAATGAATGGCCAAAATGACCCTAAGTCATCCAAGGGTGGAGATTTTTGATGGGATTTACTCAGAGTGGAAGAGAAAGGCTTTGGGTATAAAGAGGAAGCAAGAAGAGGAATGAAGTAGTAGGAATTTTAGTTTTAAATTACTTTTATGTCGTTTTCTTAGTTATGTTTTAATTTAACTCAAAAGTTGTAATAATTTGTTCCTAAGTCTTAAACTCAGGTTACATTTTAAGTTTGATCAAGTTTTAGTCATTAATCTCAAGTTTCATTTAATTTCATGTTTGTATGGTTACTGTTGGAATTCTCATTTTCAAACTCAAGTATCAAAGCTTTTCTTAGTTTATCTTTAAGCTTCAACAGTTCATATTAGCTTATAATAGCTTTGTATAAGCTCAAATTCAAAGTTTTCAAGACTTATGGTCATTGGTCAACAATAGTCAATGTGGGTGCACATTGGAATTGGGAATGAAAATGGATGTTGCAGATGCTTGAAATGGGTTGGAGTAGGTTCAATTAGTGTAGCATTGGTTTTAGTTTTGGCTCGCAACAACATCTGGACAGTGGTGAGTTATTCACCTATCTTCACTTTTCAAACCATTTTGAATATTATGCTTATATCTGTAACTGTGGTCACCATCAGTTTGTATTAGTCTATTTAGTTGTGTTTAGGATGTTTAAGCTCAATTTGATCAATAGTACCCTCTGGTTCAGTTTTTGTCTCAAGTTACATTTGATTAACAGTTTTTAAGGGGTGTTTGGTTTGCCTGCTAAAACTGATTTCTGAGGTATCTTGATCTAAGCTTGTTGTTGCTTTAGTCTCTTTTATCACTAGTATACTCATTCAAGTCTTCTTATTGCATACAAACACACTAAAGTAAAACAAATGTGAAACCTGTTTTGCTTGATTATCTGTTGGAATCAGTTAGACATGATCACTCAAATAGGTTTAAAACATGTTAAGCTAGCTTGTTAAAGTTTTATTTCATCCATTCTAAGCTTAATCAGTCACACATTTGCATTTGAATTTCATTTTAGTCAATCTCACTTCTGTTTTTAAAGTCAACACCGTGATCGAACCCGCTTATGCAGAAGTGAAAAGAATCGCATGCACTTCAATTCAAATAGTTAAGGTCTGAGATTTGGCGCATTAGGAGTAGGCTAGGTGGTATTTAAGACCACATTCTTGGTTTTGTTGTAGCTTATTGATTAAGTAGTTAGAGTAGCTTAAAGTTGGTCCTGCTTGTTTATTTTTGCCTCAAAGAACCACTGCTCCATTTTAGCTTGTTTTTCTTTGATATCTAATTGCTTCACTACTTCTCCTTATTAGCTGAAAATTTGGTTACATGATCTCTGGTTGGTGGGCTTTAGAACCACATTTCTAGTTTTCTCTTAAGCTCATTGTTTAATCAGTTACGAGTGCTTAAACAGTAGGGGTAAACCATGTTTAGCTTATAGAGGCAGTTGACTCAAATCACTGGTTATATGCTCATTAGGTGTTAGGAATAGATGTAATTGGTTGCTTTAGAGTAGTTTTAGCAGATAGTAGCTTCTGTAGCAGTTTGGTGTAGTGTAGAGCTTATTAGCTTATTTTCATAGTGCTTATTTAGATCAGTTACATAGCAGCTCTGGTTTCTTCCACTTTAGCCCTAGTTTTTATATTTTTCTCTGCTTTAGAATAATATTTTAGATTTTCCCTGAAGTTTTCATAATTTTTGGTCACTATTTGCTATTTTTCTAGATTAAATTCAGTTTTAAATAGGTTTAATTGCAATTAATTGAGAAAAAGTTCCAAAAAATAATTTTTCGATTTTCCCAGTTTAAGATAAATATAAAAAGCATAAAAAAGATTTTTCCATATTTTTCCCCTTTTATTTGGTATTTTTCATAATTTAAATTAGATTAAAATAGATTTAAATTCATAAAAAATAGAAAAATAATCAGAAAAATACAAAAATAGTTTTGAAAAGTCTATTTTGATATTTTAGATTTTTCTAATTCATAATTTTATTTTTTTTAGCTTTATTTCCTAATTTCTTGTATTTTAGGTTATTATTGAATAGTTAAAAATAGTTTTTAATTAATAATAATTAGATAATTAGTTTTAAAAATAATTTTCTTTTTCTAAAAATTTTCTTTTATCATTAGGATTGTGAAAATATCATTTTCATATTTTTAGGATTTATATTGTATAAGTTTCACTTTTTATTTTGTACGTTTACGTTATTTTTATTTAAACGTAAGTTTTAAGTTTTAGTTTTAAACGCTCATCAATTTTAAAATAGTGATAGCGTTTATTTAATAGATTTTATCTTTTAACTTTCTTTAATTTGCATTTAAGCCATTGTAATTTGTTGGCTTTTTCCGTAGTTATAATAATCTCAAAATCCTTTTCCGCTCAAATCTCGCGATCACTATACATTTGATAATCCATTGCATAGCTCATTGGGACATAACGACCGGGAAACACTATACTCCCGGATCTTCATTGAGTTCGTGTTCAAACTGCTTTTAAGTCGGTTACGGTCCGCCATTCACAAGTGGCGGGCTTGTGATTTAGCTTGACGGTTTTGCACGCATCAAATTTTTGGCGCCACGGGAGTTTGTCTTGATTATCTTACGCTTAGCAGATTAGTAATTTGAATATTCACTCTTTGTTCATACCATCCATCTCAGATATGTTTAGGTTTTCTTATCCAAAACCCCAAAATATTCTTCTCATTCCTCTTATTCGTTGATTCTATTTCTCTTACCTCTTTGCTGCTTAATTCTATTCTTCGTATCTTCTCAACCATTTGATTCTCTCCTTAATCCTCTATATGTTTAATTCTTATGTCAACAATCGTCAACTTCATCGTCAAAATGTGTGTGAGCGGTGTGGAGGGCCTAGTTCAAGCTTAATTTTGCAATTGTGCGAATTATCCATCAAAATTCTTTTCAAAGTTATTTCGACCACCCGCCACAACCCGAAATACATTCTAATCTTGACAAACCGGCTCAAACGCTCTGAGCTACCCCAAGCACCCACCGAGGGTTACGAGGACACTTTCTTTGAAGATAGAGCCCGTAATCTAATCGAACAAATTCAAGCCGATGAAAAAGGTCGAGAATTAGAATTGATTACGATGAACCCGCTCAAACACCGGTGACTAGCAAGAATGACTTGCCTAATCTTCACGCTTCTCAAGAACCGAACGAGAGACCATAACGGAAGTGGTGGAAATTGCTAGCTCTCGAGCACACCACTTGTCCCACCTCCCGATTTTTCCGAATGTTCTTCGAGACTTGATAGTCATTCGGATCACCATGTTGGTTTTGTTGATTCTTTGAATAAACCGATTCCTTCTTATAACTCTCAAATGCAATCGTTTATTCCTTGTGTCGGTTGTGGTGAGCCTCTCTTTGGTTCACCTCGTCGTTGGTGTACTTGTGTACAATGTGGTAATGATATTCATAACGGAGTTGTTTGTTTTGTGGTTCGAGGAATTCATTTGATTATGATCCTAATCGAACTCATTTAACGACCCTCAAACTTTTTCAATTACCCACCACACCGACTTATCTTCATATAATCAACACTTCTATTGTGAATTTTGTGGAGGTCCTCACCAAGGATTTGAGTGTCAATCCGAAACACGCTTTTCTATGAAGCAGTTTTCGGTGATGCTCGAGTTTTGGTTATGACCAATATCCATATAGTTCACTGTCTGCACTCAGCAGCTTTATGTTGTGAGTCTTGTGGAGGTCCCCATTTCACTCGATTGTCAAACAGGAATCCATTTCCTTGTAACAATCATGACTCTCACATGTTTGATAATTTCCAACCTCCACAAAGACTATACGGTTCAAACTCCATCCGAGCCGTTGTCTCATGAAATCTCCCGTGATCTTGAAACCGCAATGAAAACACTTGATGATATGATTCAAAACTTTAAGAATCAAGTGAGTGGTGAAAACCATAGGAGAATTGCTGGTCAAGAACGAGAAGCTCGCAAATCTAGGGAAGAATTATTTATCCTAGAGCAAGCGACTCTAAGGCATGCTCCCAATTTCTCAAGGCAAAGACTTTATGACGATGACGAGGAGGGTTTTATCCTTTTAAAAGTAATATTTCTCAACCCCTCGGTCGGTTGATATTCCAAAGTTGAGATTCCATCTCAAACAACTCGCTATCACACCCGAGATTCACACTCACTCTCTTATTATGGGGACGAGCATCTCGACACTGCTTCTCGAAAAGGAATCGGACGAATTCATAAAGTCTAGTGTTGAGAACCTTGTCCCAATCCCAAGAGAGTCACAGGAATTCTTGATCATGTGTGTGATATCCCTCCTCCTCTTGTCTTCCAAACAGATCATGTTGAGATGTTCTCCGATTCGATGATGATTCGTTATCTTGTGGAGACATTATTTATGTGGAAGATTCACCTTCCGAGCTTGTTAGCTTAGAAGAAGAGAATGATGAAGTTCTCGACACCGAAATCAAAGATGAAGCTCTTCGAGCAACATTATTGAATGTCGGTCTTCTCATTTCTAAAATCGAGGCTTTCAAAGAGAAACCTATTTCATCTCCTATCCCATTAAGGATAGTGACATTCTTTCCGATGATTCTATTCCGAAATGAAAGCCTCTGCTTTGATAATATGGGAGAGAAGATTAGTGGCGTACCACTTCTCATTCTCATAATTCTCTCCTCGATCATGAATCATTTACTTTTGAGGAGTTCACCGGTGAACCCACTCATATCAATTCCGAATATGATTCATTCACCTTCATGGAGTTCTCCGATGAACTCACTCATATCATATCTCCGCGGAGTATGATAACTTACTTTGATCTAGACACACCCGAGATATGTCTAGACCAATTGAGCTTAACCGAGGAGATTCATGAAACTATGAATTCTCCTATCGAGGATGAACAGTTAGTCATGATTTCTATCATGATTTTCTTTCTTTTCTTCATATATTCTCGTCACTTCTCCTGCTCTTCACTCCTTCGAAATGAAGACATTATCTTTGATCCCGGCATTTTCACTTATCATTTTGAGCCGGTTCTATGTATATCTCATCGGTGTGGAACTTTCACGTGCTTCAAATGTTTGTCCAAACATCCCGAATGAAAGTCCGATGGAGATTGTTTCTTCCACTTTGCTTCCCATGAACCAATGAATTGGGTCGAGTCAAGCTAGCGACTGAAATCAAAAATAGTAGCACACACCATATGGGTTTTCACCCATATTTCGACTTCTTACCCTTTCTACCACCTAAGTGTGGGGTGATGCCCACATGTTGTAAAAAAAAAAAAAAAAAAAATCCTTTCAAATAATGGCCGTAGTATTTCCCTTTCACGTTATTTGCCGCATAACCGCGGTACTTTGAATATTGAGGGCAATATTCATGTCTAAGTGTGGGGATTTTCACGAATTTTATCATATAATTGTATCAATTCCCGCTTTTGGCCAAAATTTTTTTTGGAGTAAGTGTTTACACTTTCTCATTTGGTTATCATCCGCCATGTCTCGTAAGACTAAAGGATTGGCTAATCCAGAGCAAACGGCTCTTGGTAAAGATTTCTCAAATCCGCTTATATGGCTTGCAATTTGCCCAAAATTGTATGGTATTCACCACCATATCCTAAAAAGTGAAGAGTTGGCTAGCCCGCAAGATTATGGCTTGTGGTAAAGGCGATGGAAAACCATAATTGGTAATCACCACCAAAGATAATTCTAATAATTTATCTAAGAGTTGGCTAGTCCAGAGCAAACGGCTTCGGTAAAGACTAATCAAACCGTTTACGACTTATGATTTGCTCAAAATCATTTGGTTATCGATGTACCAAGGTTCTTACTTGAATGAAACATTTGGCTACTCCATAAGTAATAGCTTTTGGTAAAGAGATTAAAATCCATTATGTTTTCTCAAATCATTGCTAGGGACTAGCAATATCTCGATGTGGGGATTGATGAGTGTCTAAATACTCATCATTTTGTACAAAATAAAGCGCAAAATCATCTCGAAAACACTCATAAACACATTAAAATGATCAAAATATCACAAATCAGTGTTTTATGTGTTTTAAATGCAAAATATCAAAATCGATGAAAAACATTTCAAATTTGCAAAATTGCGCTTTAGTCCCCAAGTTTCAAAAATTGTCAAAAATAGTCCCCGAGTCAAAATTTCAAAGAAAAGTCACCAAAGGTCCTTTTAAAATCAAAAGTTGTCAAATTTAGTCCTTTGGTGAAAAATATAAAAGTTTTGAGAAATTACAGCTTTGGTCCCTAGGCTTTTAAATTGGTCAAAATTAATCCTTGGAGTTTCAAAATGTCAAAATTAGCCCTTGATTATTAAAGTTTGGCAAGACCAACCTTGACTACATCTTCATAATTTACATGTTTGGTCCTTGAAATTCGAAGTTACATAAATGGTCCTTGGTGTTATTATCACAAACAAACCAAACGGACCTAGTATTTAACCCAAGCCCAAATTAAACCCCCTGGCCCATCCAGTATACCCTTGACCCGAATCCAACCCAAACCCACGTTTCAAAAACAGAACACACCCCGCCCCTAGTGCCTGTCTTCCCCGACATATATGTCTGCTACCCCCCTCCTCCAGCCACCTACCAGTCCACTCTACTCCACCATTTGTCTCCCCCCACCTCACCTAACATCCCACCACAATAAATGTAGCCTCTTTCCCTATCCTAGATATGGAAACCAACTTTCCCATAAAAACAATGAATGGCCAAAATGACCCTAAGTCATCCAAGGGTGGAGATTTTTGATGGGATTTACTCGAGTGGAAGAGAAAGGCTTTGGGTATAAAGAGGAAGCAAGAAGAGGAATGAAGTAGTAGGAATTTTAGTTTTAAATTACTTTTATGTCGTTTTCTTAGTTATGTTTTAATTTAACTCAAAAGTTGTAATAATTTGTTCCTAAGTCTTAAACTCGTGTTACATTTTAAGTTTGATCAAGTTTTAGTCATTAATCTCAAGTTTCATTTAATTTCATGTTTGTATGGTTCTTGTTGGAATTCTCATTTTCAAACTCAAGTATCAAAGCTTTTCTTAGTTTATCTTTAAGCTTCACAGGTTCATATTAGCTTATAATAGCTTTGTATAAGCTCAAATTCAAAGTTTTCAAAGACTTATGGTCATTGGTCAACAATAGTCAATCTGTGGGTGCACATTGGAATTGGGAATGAAAATGGATGTTGCAGATGCTTGAAATGGGTTGGAGTAGGTTCAATTAGTGTAGCATTGGTTTTAGTTTTGGCCCGCAACAACATCTCGGACGGTGGTGAGTTATTCACCTATCTTCACTTTTCAAACCATTTTGAATATTATGCTTATATCTCAGAATCGTGGTCACCATCGGTTTGTATTAGTCTATTTAGTTGTGTTTAGGATGTTTAAGCTCAATTTGATCAATAGTACCCTCGGTTCGCTTTTTGTCTCAAGTTACATTTGATTAACGCTTTTTAGGGGTGTTTGGTTTGCTCGCTAAACCGATTTACGAGGTATCTTGATCTAAGCTTGTTGTTGCTTTAGTCTCTTTTATCACTAGTATACTCATTCAAGTCTTCTTATTGCATACAAACACACTAAAGTAAAAACAAATGTGAAACTGTTCTTGCTTGATTATCTGTTGGAATCGTTAGACATGATCACTCAAATAGGTTTAAAACATGTTAAGCTAGCTTGTTAAAGTTTTATTTCATCCATTCTAAGCTTAATCACACACATTTGCATTTGAATTTCATTTAGTCAATCTCACTGCTTTTAAAGTCAACACCAGATCGAACCCGGTTTATGCAGAAGTGCGAAAGAATCGCATGCGAGACTTCAATTCAAATAGTTAAGGTCTGAGATTTGGCGCATTAGGAGTAGGCTAGGTGGTCTTTAAGACCACATTCTTGGTTTTTGTTGTAGCTTATTGATTAAGTAGTTAGAGTAGCTTAAAGTTGGTCCCTGTTTACTATTTCTGTCTCAGCAACCACTGTTCCATTTTAGCTTGTTTTTCTTTGATATCTAATTGCTTCACTACTTCTCCTTATTAGCTGAAAATTTGGTTACATGATCTCTGGTTGGTGGGCTTTAGAACCACATTTCTAGTTTTCTCTTAAGCTCATTGTTTAATCAGTTACGAGTGCTTAAACAGTAGGGTAAACCATGTTTAGCTTATAGAGGCGATTGACTCAAATCATCGGGTTATATGCTCATTAGGTGTTAGGAATAGATGTAATTGGTTGCTTTCGAGTAGTTTTAGAGATAGTAGCTTCGTAGCAGTTTGGTGTAGTGTAGAGCTTATTAGCTTATTTTCATAAGGCTTATTTAGATCGGTTACATAGCGCCTCGGTTTCTTCCACTTTAGCCCTAGTTTTATATTTTCTCTGCTTTAGAATAATATTTTAGATTTTCCCTGAAGTTTTCATAATTTTTGGTCACTATTTGCTATTTTTCTAGATTAAATTCAGTTTTAAATAGGTTTAATTGCAATTAATTGAGAAAAAGTTCCAAAAAATAATTTTTCGATTTTCCCAGTTTAAGATAAATATAAAAAGCATAAAAAAGATTTTTCCATATTTTTCCCCTTTTATTTGGTATTTTTCATAATTTAAATTAGATTAAAATAGATTTAAATTCATAAAAAATAGAAAAATAATCAGAAAAATACAAAAATAGTTTTGAAAAGTCTATTTTGATATTTTAGATTTTCTAATTCATAATTTTATTTTTTAGCTTTATTTCCTAATTTCTTGTATTTTAGGTTATTATTGAATAGTTAAAAATAGTTTTTAATTAATAATAATTAGATAATTAGTTTTAAAATAATTTTCTTTTCTAAAAATTTTCTTTTATCATTAGGATTGTAAAATATCATTTTCATATTTTTAGGATTTATATTGTATAAGTTTCACTTTTTATTTTGTACGTTTACGTTATTTTTATTTAAACGTAAGTTTTAAGTTTTTAGTTTTAAACGTTCATCAATTTTAAAATAGTGATAGCGTTTATTTAATAGATTTTATCTTTTTAACTTTCTTTAATTTGCATTTAAGCCATTGTAATTTGTTGGCTTTTTCCGTAGTTATAATAATCTCAAAATCCTTTTCCCGTTCAAATCTCGCGATCACTATACATTTGATAATCCATTGCATAGCTCGCTAGGACATAACGACCCGGGGAAACACTATACTCCCCAGATCTTCATTGAGTTCGTGTTCAAACTGTTTTAAGCTGGTTACGGTCCGCCATTCACAAGTGGCGGGCTTGTGTGATTTAGCTTGACGGTTTTGCACGCATCAACGCTCTCACTTTGGAAACTCAAAAAGCCAAGTCTGAGTTGTTAACTTGTCAAAAACAGTTCTCTGAGTACAAAAAGCATTCAATGAAATGAATAGATGACTATCTTGAGGAAATTGTCGACTTACAAAACAAAATTAAAGAATTTCGAAATGTTGTTTATAAACATGGTGAATCAATCACAACGATTCAAAAGTTTACTTTCAAACCAAATCCAAATGGATATGGACCGAATCTTGCTGATTACAAACCTAAGTTTTCAAATAGAGCATTCAAACCAAATCCTGAAGTTTACAGTGCATAACATAGAATTGATGATTCCATTATGAGTGTTGTTGAATATAATCGTCAAGAGTAATTTGATGCAGATGACGAGAGTCGGTCAAAAATGGAAAATGTTGTTTATAACAAACCATTTAACTATTCAAAAGTCGTTAATTCTAACACACCTTGGGTTATCACACCTACTCGAGGGTCCTCTTCCAATCTTGTACAATTTAATGGTCCTTTACCTTCACTTAGTGAAATAAAACCATTAGCCGAACAATGTAAAGTTATAAAATATTTTGAAACATTCATTTGGACATCAAACTTTTAGAACATGAAATTGAATTTCATTCTGAAATAAAAGGTGAACATTTTCAATCGCCTCTTACGCGTGCACAAAGAGATATTCTTCAGAAAAGAATTTTACCTCATGTCCGAAATTTGAAAAATTGTGCTACATATTGGGAAAGGGATTTTCAAAAGGAGCTTGGACTTATGAAAAGAGTTTTCGAACAAACAGAAACATCGATCTCAAATACAAAACGTAAAAAGAAAATGTTACGAAAAGATGTTGATCGACTCTTGGAAGATATTATCTCTGCTGATATCCATAATGTTGTGTTATTACATTCTGTTGCATATGCATTTGATTTTATCACTGCTGATTCTGTTGAAAATGTTGAGAATATTGATACTATGTCACAAATTGAGTCTTTAAAAGTTGAAAATGAGCAATTGTTAAACGAGCTTTCAAACGCAAAACGTCGTCTTCAATGGTGTCAAAAAGATTGTCATAATCGGGAACTCGCTTTGCAAAACAATATCAACCAGTTGCATACAAAAACCTTTAATCCAAAACTTGAGCAACTGGATGATGTAAACGTGTCTTTGAAGTGTCAAATTGCAAAATATGAACAAGAAATTTCAAAAGTTAAAAAGGAATATGGTGTCATATTTGATTTACTCAAAAAGACTCGTGCTCAAGCGTCAAAAGATATTGATGATCATCTTGCATATACCAAAGATGTTTTACGACAAAATGGAAATACTGCTCGAAAATCAAGATTTGTTACATACTATCCATGATCTAAAAGCGAGTTGGTGAAACTTAAGCAAGATAGGAATAGTAGCACAAGAGTAATTGCACCTAAATGATTCACAATGACTTTAGAACATCTAATGACAAACCACAAGAAACTAATGTGCTTCCTCACCGAAACAGAATAGTTGCCTCTTTTCCCAATGCCCGCACTTCAAACCTTAGGAGCAATACAAGGAAGAATAGGAAGTTGCACGTAAGAAAAGAACAATAAAGAATCTTTGAAGAAGAACACCCTAGGACTTTGAATAAAACTCAAGTTGCACCCACTTTAGATATTGCGTCGACAAATGTAATGAACAAAGTGATGTAACGAATGCTTAATCTTTAAGTACTCTTAACGTTTTATTTGAAGCCTCTTGTGTTGGTTGTCGTAAAAGCATGTTTTCTCGTTGTCATGATAAATGTGTTGCTAAGGCTATCTTGAATCGTAAGCGGAATAATAGAAAACGGAATACCTCTAGGCCCACTAATGCTTCTAAGTCTGTGCTAGGTAAACCACCTTCTAGAGTTCCGCTAAGATCATTGATGTACCCATAGTACCCCCTTCACCTCCTAGGAAGAACTTATCACCTAGTGCATTCACTAAGACCAAAGCTAAGACTAGTTGGAGATGACAGAAATGGTTACATAACACAATTGGCTTTACATGGATACCTAAAATCATGAACATGTGTGTTTCATCTATATCTCGCATCGAACCTCTAACTCTTCGGGTCCACATCTACTTCTATTCCATCTGTGTCATCCGTGTGTAATGCAGGTGTCTGATCATCCTCTGGTTGTTGATAGCGGATGTTACCGCACATGACAGCACTCTCAAACTGTTATCAAACTTTATTTCAAAGTTCATTGGCTTGTCGGGTTCGAATGATCACTTGCAGACTATTATGGGCTACGGAGATTACATCAATGGTAACATCGAAATTAGCGAGTTTATTATGTGGAAGGTCTCGATCACAATCTCTTTTCATCGGTCAATTTTGTGATGGAGATTTGGAAGTTGCTTTAGGGAGAAAACTTTTTCCATTCGTGATCTACAAGGAAACGATCTTATGTCCGGTCAACGACATCAAGTCTCTACACAATCTCAATGCAAGACATGATTGCTTCATCTCCCATCATTTACTTTCTAAGGCTACATCTACAAAATCTTGGCTATGGCACCGTCGTCTCACACTTAAACTTTCAAACCATAACCAATCTTGGACGGTACAAACTTGTTGAAGGTCTCCCAAGATTTCGGTATTCTAAAGATCACCTATGCTCAGCTTGTGAACAAGGGAAAAGCACTCGTGCTCACTTTCCTTCAAAGGTGGAACACAGCTCACAACATGTGCTTCATCTTCTTTACATGGATTTGTGTGGCCCGATGCGCGTGCAGACGATTAATGGCAAACGCTACATCTTGGTAATTGTAGATGACTACTCAAGATGGACTTGGGTTTATTTTTTGAAGTAAATATCAAGCTCCACATATGATCATCACCTTCTCATGAAAATTCAAGTTCGGCTCCGAATACGAGACGACAAATCGTAATGCAGACAAAGGAACGGAATTTGTGAATCAAACTCTTCGTGCATTTTATGAGAAAGTGGGAATTGAGCATCAAACATCAATTGCGCGAACACCGGAACAAAACGGCGTTGTTGAAAGACGAAACCGTACGTTAGTGGAAGCTGCAAGAACAATGTTAATTAATGCTAAACTTCTAGATTACTTGTGGGCTGAAGCCGTGTCAACCGCATGCTACACTCAGAATCACTCAATGATTACCAAACGCCAAAACAAAACACCTTATGAGCTTATCCATAACCGAAAACTGAATCTCAAACACTTTCATATATTTGGATCTCTTTGTTATCCGAATAATGATCGTGATGACTTTGGTAAGCTCAAAGCCAAAGCCGACATTGAGTCTTTGTAGGATATTGTGAAAACTCAAAGGGTTTCCGGATCCGAATCGTCGTACAAGGGAGATTATGGAAACGATTCATGCAATTTTGATGAGCTTACGAGATGGCTTCGAGCATAATGACTTGGAACCCACCATAACCGTTTCAACTTCCTCAAACCCCATCATCACCGAACCTTGTTTACAACTAACTCGACGTCAAATGGAGCGACTATTTGCTCCTCGTTTAGTGATGATATTGATGAACGTGCACGTGTGTATCCAATGTTTCACCGCTCAACCCGATCAAAATCCAATACCGATACACTGCTACAACAACTCATCGTTGAGGAAGCACCACCGGTTGATTCTACAACAACAGTTGAATAAACCGCATCCAACGACGATGAACCAGCTGATGATCTTCTGAACAATGAAGTACCCCTACCTGCCGATTATGATCCAAATGCGTTCTTCAACCCGTTTGCTAATGAAACTACCACATCTGATGTTGCGGAATCATCAACAAGCCATTTGAATCCTCCTAATCTGCAGAATGTATATCAACATCAACCTTCCACACATCGTTGGACGTAAGACCATCCTCTTGAGAACATTATTGGTAACCCAGATCAACCAGTCGTAACTAGACAACGTCTTTACACAGACGGTGAACATTGCATTATGCACTCACCGCTCCGCTAATCGAACCTAAAACATCAAAGATGCAATGACAAAAGACAACCGGATTGAATCCATGCAAGAAGAACTCAATCGGTTTAAACGTCTTGAGGTATGGGAATTGGTTGAAAGACCAACAGGGTCTACGTCATTGGTCTCAAATGGATTTGGAAAAACAAATTGGATGTCAAGGAATCGTAATCGTAAATAAGTCACGTCGGTGGCTAAGGGTTATAGACGTGAAGAGGTATTGACTTTGAAGAATCATTCGCTCAGGTTGCTCGCCTTGAGGTCAGACGGATTTTCTGGCGTTTGCGGCTCACATGAACATCACCGTTTATCAAATGGATGTCAAACGGCTTTTCTCAATGGAAAACTAAAAGAAATGGTCTATGGCAGCCACCAAAAGGATTCGTTGATCCAAAGTTCCCGAACCATGTCTACAAGTCGAACAAGGCTCTCACGGCCTCAAACAAGCCCCCGGGCGTGGTATGATAAGTTATCATCCTTTCTTATCGCTAATAATTTCGTCAAAGGTTCGGTCGACCCTACACTTTTCATACAATATCACGGGTCACACATTTTAATCGTTCAAATTTATGTGGATGACATCATTTTTGGGTCAACATATCTAAATTACTCAAATGCTTTTTCAAAACTGATGAAAAAACACTTTGAAATGTCAATGATGGGTGAACTTACGTTCTTTCTAGGACTGCAAGTTCATCAATCACCCCGTGGTATTTTCTTGAGTCAGTCCAAATATGCCCTTGAAATATTAAACAAACATGGAATGCAAACCTGTGACACCTATGCCACACCAATGGCACACACTAAGAAACTGGATGCTTATTTGCATGGAAAATTGTTTGACCCTACCAAATACCGAAGTATTATTGGGTCTCTCATGTATCTAACAACTAGTAGGCCCTGAAATTGTCTTTGTCAGATATCTTTGCTCCGCTATCGTCGAGACCAATCGAAACTCACCTCTCGAGGCTAAAAGAATCCTCCGACACATCAAGGGAACCATTAACTTGGGGATCTTGTATCCGAAGGATTCTGGTTTTGACCTAATAGCTTTTTCAGATGTCGATCACGCAGTTGCTTAGATTCTCGGAAAAGTACTTCAGAGCTCTACAATTTCTTGGTGATAAACCGGTGTCATGGCAATCGAAGAAGCAGGATGGTACATCGTTGTCCTCAATCGAAGGTAATATGTAGCCATGTCGCGTGTTGTGCTCAAGTAATTTGATGAGAACACAACTCAAAGACTATGGTTACGTATTTGATGTAATCCCACGATTTCGACAATCGAAGTGCCATTGCGATCTCGTGCAACTCTGCTCAACACTCGAAATCAAAGCACATCGATCTTCGATAACATTTCATCAAGAGCACGTGGAAAAGGGTACCGTTGAATTATACTTTATGGTACCGAATACCAATGGCGGATCTTCTCACCAAAGCCTTAGCTCTCGCTAGGTTTAATGAGTTAGTCTACGGATTGGTATGCGGTGTTTGACTCTAGAGGAACTGGATGAACTTTTAAAACATTGTTAAAAACCAACAAACACCAAAACCTCTTTTGTAAATACTTTCAAAACAAAATACAAAAATATAAAATCGATAAAACATCAAAAATATTCTTCTATCTATATTTCTTTTAACATGGCAAGTACAATTCTTTCGTCAACACTTTTCTCTTTCAAAATTCAGTATTTTCTCGGTCAAGTATTGAGGGGGAGAAAGTAAATATTTTTCGGTTTCATAAAACCTTGTACTTGCGTGTTACCTCATCCCGGTTGTTTCTTTGATATAGGTGGTCACATTTATGGTATACTGACACTCCCCGGGCTCAAATTTATAAAATTTCATTATTTCTTAAGTCGAGGAGGAGTGTCGTCAAGCTTCTTTCCAAATATCATTCCTTACGTAACCAAAATGGAAGTTATGGGATTTGGATGAAAAGGTTAGGTGGAGGACTAAAGATGTCAAAAGTTCAAACTATTTTTAAACAAAACACTCCACCTACTAACTCTTCACATTTAATACACTCATTTAATATTTCAACCACTTCATCCAACGCCTATCCTTCAATCTTTAAAACCGTGTTTTGATCTCAAATTTGTAAGTGGTTTATCATTCTTGGTGTTAAAACAAACAATGGTTTTGATTTATTTGAATATCCAATGACTAGATTTGTGCCTAGGCATGAATTTGTGTTTTACGATAAGCGTATGAACACATAATCATGTTTGGGTGTTACTTGTTAAAATGGTTGTGTTAAAATGTTTATATGATCACTCTTATACCATTTCTATCAAACAAATCCACCCAGAAACACGAATTGACCATTTTCAAAATTAGGGTTTATACGCGTGATTTGGGTGTTTTCATATGAGAGTGTTTCTGGTTAAAAAGATGGTTGTGTTATGTTGTTGACATGTTTAATTTACCAAAACCTTGCTTGAAACATACCCAGAAACATTAATTTGGTGAAAACTAAGAATTAGGGTTTATGTTCATGCGAATTAGGTACTTTTGATTCATTAGGTTTTTGATGTTAAAATTTGTTGCAACATAGTCATATGGCCTCTAAGATATCACAGAAATCCTTTGGTGTCAATCCTATGGATAAAACTCTTATTCGTAAAAATTGAATCCTAGGGTTTAAGGTTTTACGCATAAGAATATCCTACGCGTAAACTGTTTTGATTGAGACTTCATGTTAGAACTGAAAGATATTGAATATATGTGTTAATGATGGTGTTATGATGAATTTATTTCAGGATTATTACGCGTGAAAATTCAAAATCAAGGTTAAGTGAGCTTCCACGCATAAGGATCACCTTACGAGTAGAATGTTATGCGAAGAGAAATCTTACGCGTAACCTTTACGCCGTAAGGTTCTACAAAGGGACCACGCGTATCCCGTGAAGGATATGCGTAAACAAGAACCTTTACGCATAAGGCTCACTCTTACCAAGAAGCCTTACGCGATGGTTCCACATACGCCACGCCGTAAGCTCTATGCCTAAGGCTATCTTTTCCCACGCATAACATTTCTTATGCGTGAAGTCAAGATCCCACGATAAGTTTATGCTTACGCGTATAACCACTCACTGTTTACGCATAAGCTTGGAATTTACGCCTAAGCCTTAGATCAACCAAAATTATGAATTGTTACGTGCAAACTTGTAAATAAATAAATCATAACGTCACGAAACCAAAATGTCACTAATAAGCTTAAATGTTTAATAAGTTGTGAAAATAAGTGAAAACTTGGACTTTAAAACTCAAAGTTAATCTACTCATGAAACTTATCATGACGTCTTTGGACTATTGGACTAACAAGCGACATTGGACTCAGAATAATCATTGACATATCACATTCAATAAATAGACAATAAAATCAAGCTCATTGACTAATGTAATCTCTTTCGATATGTTGGTTCTTTTGGATAAATATCTTCGGATCATGATATGGACGTTCAAATGGAAAATGTGGATGCACCAAATGTTCTCACGGTGAAGACATCTTTCCCAAGCGGTTACCCTATGAAGATCGGAAAGAACAACCTCGTGGTTGATTTTGAAAACTTCACTTGTTCTGAGTCATCTTGTCAGATTGCAGTGGATATTTTGAAGACTCATCCATACCAGAACATCCTCACAAATTATGCTACTGTTTCGGCGATCTATCTTCACCAATTCTCGCACACGATACAAAAGGTCAAAGGTCAAAGTCTTGACGGTGACGCTCAATCACAAACAAGTCACCATCACTCCTGCAGACTTAAGGTTGTTCTTCTTCTACCAACCGTCGAGCCCATCGATCTCTACTACTCCTACGGAAGAGATTGTTCTCAATTCATGGTCGACATCACTATGATGAAGCTACTGGGGTTATCATGAAACACCTCAAGAGATCTCAAGAACATCCTTCAACCATGAAGAACATCAGACATCATGATTGCAAAATCAATGTCCGGACGTGAAGAGATATGAGCAACCAAAGCTAATGGAAATTCAAATTTTTGGGGCATGGTCAACATGAAACATATTGAATATCTTTGCTCTGTTACACATTGGATTTCACAAACACATCATACCATGATCAAACTAGGCGTACAACTTAAGGTTTTAGAGAGAAAGAGTTAGAGGTTTGGGAACTTAGAGAGAAAGTGAAAATCTTATTATGAGTTTCAACCTCTACCTTGGGAGGTAGAGAGTATTTATAGTCTTACATGAAACACCACCAACGGGTGTGGATCGGGCATACAGATGGGTAAAGACCCGTCCGTCCTCCGGTATTACTTAACTAACTACTTACTAACATTAAATAACTACGACTAAGAGCTTTCTAATGATTACATATACTTGAGGTGACCGATACTTTAATAATCGAATTTTCTTATTCTAACAATCTCCCTAAGGAGGTCACCTCAATTTACATAGAATACAAACAGATATTACATTAAGATTGTTCTTGAATTCTTGTTTAACTTCATTCTCTGTAGCTCCTAGTCTTTGATTCTTCATGTTTTGCATGTTTGGATAATTCAGTGGAGGTCTTTAACCGATCCATGTGATGATGAGTTTTGAGCCACTTTGAGATCATTAGCTTGCATAAATTTCGACTCTTCCATTGTGGTGTTGGTATTAGGTGATGTTATGATAGTGGACCGACATGCTCACATTCGGATCATGATTTCTTCTTATCGAGTAGCGGAAGCTTTAGTTGATTCATAATATTTGCAAAAAGATAGCGAAGCATGGAGTGAGAATATCGAGTCATTGATGCACAAATCATGATTTCTTTTGAAATGAATGTGTTGTGTGAGCATGCGGCTATGGATTGACCTCTCCATTACGATCACCGCAAGCGTCGGGTGTACCGCATACAACGATTAGCAATAAAGTGCGAAAGTATCTTTGATCACTTTCGTTGAATTGAGGTACACGCCCATGGTTCCCGTTGATTAGTACAAAGCACGCTGTGATCAAGTATAATTCCAAAGAACCTCCTTGATGGGGTTTCACAAATGCTCTAGTCGTTCTCATCATCGAACGTCTCAAAGAAGACAACACGGAGTGAGT
This sequence comes from Chrysanthemum lavandulifolium, assembly GCA_022545495.1. Classification (NCBI taxonomy): domain Eukaryota; kingdom Viridiplantae; phylum Streptophyta; class Magnoliopsida; order Asterales; family Asteraceae; genus Chrysanthemum; species Chrysanthemum lavandulifolium. The sequence goes on along the minus strand of CM040243.1, from coordinate 167,373,123 downwards.
GAACCGGTAATTTGAGATTCACTTATTGATGAAAATGATTTGAAAAACAATCGTGTACCGCTCAAAATAAAGTGTTTTTGCAATACAACGAAGGTTTTAACGAAAATCAATTATCAATCATCAACACCTTTTAATTTTGAAATATTAATACACGGTCGATATGCTAGAGAAAAGATTTTAAGCACAACGACCGGTTTTCAAAGGTATCCGTCAATCCATTACTCCGAACCGTGATTGATTCATAGATTTGAATCGCCCATTGTTTCATTCATTTGTCACATGGTTGATCTATTGGATATATCTCATATGCCACCTACCAAGAGCTTGTTTGATGTTGGCTCTGAAGGCTTTCCATCTTCATTTTGAATATGGTTGCATATCACTCGGATGTTCCGCAATACCACAAGGATAATACGTAGGACTCATAAGATATAATCTCTTCCACATTGTGTGAAACAGAGAGTCTTCATTGATAGTGTCCTAATGAGATTTATTGATGATTGATGAGTGTGTAAATACTCATCATTTTGGGTCAATCAATCGCAAAACGTTTAAAATGCTCGAAATGCATCAAATATCGAAAATATCTCAAAATTGCATTTTATATGTTTCGGATGCAAAATGTTTAAAATCGATGAAAATGAGCTAAGTTTGCATAATTGGCGTTTAGGTCCCCAAGTTTCAAAAGTTGTCAAAATAGTCCCCGAGCACATAATTTCAAAGAAAAATCACCAAAGGTCCTTTTAAAATCATAAGTTGTCAAAATTAGTCCTTTGGTGAAAATGTCAAAGTTTTGAAAAATTACAAAATTGGTCCTTCAAGTTTAAAATTGGCAAAATGGTCCTTGGAAATTTGAAAATGTCAAGTTTGGTCCTTGTACTATTGGAGCTTGTCACTTTTAGTCCCTTGGAGCAACTTTGCAAATTGGCAGAACTGGTCCTCCAATTTTCAGAAGTTACAAACAAGTCCTTGGTATTATTAAACCTTTAACACACTTGGACCCTTGTCAAACCAATTGTGACCCCGCCAAACCTTTGGACCCTTACCATTTGGACCCCTTTAATATTAAAACCTACAAACCCCTTTTGACTCCACCTTTTCCCTCCCACTCACGAGATACCACCATCATCATCATACCCTGCACTCCACCTGCAATACTCCAACCCACTGCCCCCCTCCATCATCATCACTCCTACCCTCCAAACACCCCAAGCCAAGGTGCATTTAATGCACCTTCAACCTAACACTCAACCCCCCAGCTGGCTTATACTCATTTTGGCGCGAAAACCAATTAAACGGCCAAGATGATATCTAGGCATCCAATGGTCCATATTATTGTTGGGAACTATTCAGAGATGAGAGAGAAGGAGTTTGGAGTATAAATAAAGGAAGAAGAAGAGAGATAGAGGGCAGCACTTAGTTTAATTGAATCTATCTTAACTGCATAACTGTGGGGATTTTGGAAATTCAAATACTTGATTTGTGTTTATAATTCTTAGATATTGCTTGCATTGTGTTTATTTTATCATATTACATTAACATCGGTCCTCAAATTGGATTCAAAGATCAAATAAGTCAACTTTGCAAAATTGTATCAAAAGTCAAAAATTGAAAAACTGTTTTGAGCCCAACCGAAAGGATTTTCATGAGCTCATTTCGAGCCAATCTAAGTGAAATTGTGGGTTCATAAACTTCATTGGTCTCATTTCTTATTAGCATTTTATAGATTTTATCAAATTTCTAAAAGCTCCAAATGAGCTTGTCTTTTGGGCCTTACTTCCCCTGTGCACAAGCTCAGTATTAACTGAGTGTGCACAGGTTTTGTGCAAAGGTTGCACAGAGCTCATAAGAGTGTGCCTAGGTCTGATATTTGGTTTACAAGTTCCCACCCAGGTCTAGTTTAAGTTCCAGCACTTGGTTTTCATTTTTAGCTTATTGGGTAGATAGTGCTTAAGCTGCAAGTTGACACCTAAAAACTGTTTTAAGCACATTAGCCAAAACAATCAAATCTGTGTAAATGGTGATTTAGAGGTTTAAAGTAGTTGTAAATTGTTGCATTTGGTTACTTTTAGCATTTTAAAGCTTCTGTATCAGTTTAGTGCTTATTTGTGGTTGTTGGCTTATTTTAAGTGCTTATTTATAAGCACTTGGCTTTGCAGTTACATATTCTTGTACACAACCCCTGTTTTTTATATTTTTCCTAGATTCTAAATATTATTTTAGACTTATCTTGAATTTTTCAGATTTTTCCAAGCTTGTTTGGTATTTTTCTTGATTTAAAACAGTTTTTAAGACATTTTAATTAGCTTTTATTGCAATTAAATCAGAAAAGTTTCAAAAAAATAATTTTTCATTTTTCTTAGGTTAAGATAAATATAAAAGCCAAAAATATTTTTCAGATTTTCTTAGTTAAATTTGTATTTTTAAGCAATTTAAGTAGTTTCAAATAGTTTTTAATTCATAGAAAATACAAAATATTCGAAAAATACAAAAATAGTTTTGAAAATTCTATTTTGTTATTTTAGATTTTTCCAAGTCATAATTTTATTTTTTAGCTTTATTTCCTAATTTCTTGTATTATAGGCTATTATTAAATAGTTAAAAATAGTTTTAATTAATAATAATTAGATAAATAGTTTTAAAATAATTTTCTTTTTCTATAAATTTTCTTTTATCATTAGGTTTGTGAAAATGTCATTTTCATATTTTTAGGATTTATATTGTTCCAGTTTCACATTTTACTTTGTACGTAACGTAGTTTTTAATTAAGTTTTATAAAAACATAAAATCAAAAACATCATTTTGCAAATAGTGATAGCGTTTATTTAATATTTTTTATCTTTTTAATTTTCTTTAATTTTCATTTAAGCCGTTGTAATTTATAGACTTTTTTCCGTAGTTATAATAAATCAGAACTCTTTTCCGTTCAAATCTCTCGATCACTAGACGTCTGGTGATTCATTGCATAGCTCGCTGGGACATAACGACCCGGGGAAACACTATACTCTCCTGATCTTCATTGCATTTGTGCTTGAACTGTTTTAAGTTTGTTACTACGGCCATTCACAAGTGGTCGGCTTGAGTGATAAAACTTGATCTGCTCAAAGACGGATCAAATTTTAGGCCGCCGGAGTCAGGTCTTTGATTATCTTCCGTCTAGCGATTAGTTATTTGAATACTCACTCTTTGTTCATACCATCCATCCATCTATCTATATATATCCATATTTTCTTATAAAAATCCAAAACCCAAAACATCCAAAACATATAAAACACAAAAATATTTTTCTTTTGTATCTATATATATGTATAACCATAAAACTCAAAAGAATATTCTTTCCCCATTTTCATAATTCCTTCCTCAACTCGAGAGTCCTTAGAGTTAACTCTAGTGCATGCGCACTCGTTCTTCTAGATCATTGAGTCCTTTGCGTGATCTAGCGAAATTCCTAGAAGACGTTCTCGAGACGTCTTTGCCCAAATAGTCGAACCCGAGATTCGTACTATTTCAAGCAACAATATGGCGTATTTAACGAACTATGGCTGAAATGCTCCGTGCACCCACCGAGGGTTATGGAGATGCCATCATTTTACCAAGAATCAATTCGATCACTTTGAATTGAAGACACATTTGATCCAACTTGTGTCTACAAATCAATTCCACGGGTTCGACCGAGAAGACCCGTATGCACACATCCGTTGGTTTAACAAGTTGACTTCAACTATCAATTTCAAGGATGTGCCACAAAAGTCATCAAGTTGATGCTATTTCCATTCTCACTTGAGGACAACCGGATTTGGTGGAAAAACCCCCTCGATCTATCGAAACTGGGAGGATCTTGTCCAAAAGTTTGTCAATTATTTCTTTCCTCCATCAAAGATGACTAATCTTAAAAATGAAATTTCGGATTTCGTCAAAATTTCGAGGAAAACTTTGAGAGGCATGGGAGAGATTCAAAGATCTCCTCAGAAATGCCCCCATCATGAATTCACGAGCTTCAACAAGTCAATATCTTTTATAATGGGTTGAACGGTAACGATCAAGATTCTTTGAACGCATGAAGCGTAGCAATATCTTGAATCGTAAACCTAAAGATGTGATTGAGATTTGTGAGCAAAAATCAAAAGTTCCTATTTCTCGCAACAAAGTCAATACTCCTAATACTCCTGCTTCTTCATCTAATAACTCTTCTGAGTTAGCCGCTCCGATAGCCGCTCTAACGGATGCTATCCGTTGTATGATTAAGGATGTAAAGGAAATCAAAAGCGAAATTCATAAGCCGGAACCAATCAAAGCCGTAAACAAGGTGTGTGAAACTTGTAGTGGTCCACACGCGTATTATGATTGTCAAGCAACCGATGCTTCCTTTTACCAAGCTCCTGTAGCTTCGGTAAACCACAATCAATACCGACCACAAGCTGATCCTCATTACCGTGCACCAAGCGGTATGACACCACCTGGTTTTCCTCCTGTGCAAAACCATGGCAATCAAAATCGCTTTGTTCGAATCAAGGACAAAATTTCAATAACTCTCAAAATTTCAATCAAACCGGAACAATTTCAACCAACCTTATCAAGCTCCAAATCATCAAAGTTATCAACAACCTTCTCAAGCTCCCATGCCAAATGACTTCATGAAAATTACCGAGTCAAGCATCGCTCAATGCAAACTCGGATCAATAACATGAGAGTTGAGCTTAAAATGGAAATTGATACCACAATGTCTCGGCAGACAATGAGTTAAAGAATATGATGAGCGGTTTCATGAACATGAACAAAGCTTCATCATCTTCCGGAGGACTCCCAAGCAATACAATTCCCAATCCCAATGCCGAGTTGAAAGCCGTCACCACTGTAGTGGTAAGACGCACAATAGACCTTCGACTCCTATGCCTCCTCCTCCGTAGCAATGAGTCAAGTTACCAAGGATACAACGGACAAGGTGCATTTTCAAGCCCACGGTATCAAGACACGTCCCACCTTCGGTAGTCAAGCTTTAAGTCCGGAACCCAAGTTCGAAGAAAAATCTGAGCGAAATGACTTCCATCCGGCTCAAAGTCTAGTCGACTTCCTTACCCATCAAGAATGAATGATGAGAAGCTCAAAGACAAAAACAAAGAGCAAATGGAAAATTTTTCCAAATCTTCAATGAGTGCACTTTGATATAAGCTTCGTTGATGCTCTCGTTCTAATGCCTAAATTTGCATCCACGCTTAAAGGCTTCTTGACCAACAAAGATAAGGTATCCGAGATGGCTAAAACTCCTCTTAATGAGCAATGCTCGCCGTCCTTCTCAAGAAGCTTCCCAAAAGCTTGAAGACCCCGCGATTTTAATCCGTGTTATTTCTTGGGGATGGTTCAATGCTCCGCCTTGGCCGATCTTGGCGCTAGCATTAACCTCATGCCACTCTCGGTATGGAAGAAACGTCTCTTCCTAAACTTTCATCCACTTGTATGACACTCGAGCTAGCGGACCGTACCATAACTCGTCCACTTGGGATAGCCGAGGATGTCGTGATGAAAGTGGGAAAGTTTCACTTTCCCACCGACTTTGTTGTAGTAGACTTCGATGCGCATCCTAGAGTTCCCTCATCTTGGGAGAGCTTTCTTGAGAACGAGTCGTGCTCGATCGATGTGTTTGTCAAGAGTTGACCATACGGGTTGACAACGAAGAGCTCACATTGAATATCAAGCGAACTCCAAGCCTCTATCCAAACAGAGTGTTGCCACAATTGATCAAAAATCGAAAGATTCAATGCAACACTCTCAAATTTCACAGTTAAGAGAGTCACCAAAACGTGCGGAGTTAAAAGCTTTGAAAATCAACCCCGGTTCAAACAAATGGTTTGAAAGTTGTACCGTGGAAGTCAAAAGTGTTCTTGATGATGATGATCTAGAATCGGAGACTTCATCGGAAGTGGTGGAAATTGCTAGCTCTAAGAGCACACCACTTGTCCCACCTCAGGAATCGGTTTGTAGCATCGAGTTTGTTAACTCGTGGATGAAACCAAACTCTTCGTTTCATCGAATTGGATGATGATGTTTGTGATCCAATGGGAGACATCCTTCCCATTGATGAATTGGTCAAAATGATCCATCATCTTCTAGTCTTATTATTCCGACTCTTCCATCCCTTCCTCACTCCTCGATGAGGAAGATAACAACTTTTGGAATGAAGTCGATGCCTTTCTTAGTGATGAGTCAATTCCAACGGAATTGATAATACTTACTTTGATCCGAGGAGACATCCTTTTTCGGAAAATATGTTGATTGAAGAACCGCTTTCCACCCTCCTTCCCGGACATCTTATTGACTATCACCATCTAAGCTTCAAGTTTAAGCTTAAAATGTCAAAGCGGTGATTTACTTCTCTCGATGAGGAATGGACTTGCATTCTCATGCACATCTTTATTCCATTCTTCACGGATGGTGTGGTTGCTCTTTCCTTTTCTCTTTCGGGAATGAGGACACCATCTTTGACCCCGTATCATCCTTTATAGTTTCTACTATTGACAATACAGCGGTTATATCTCGTCGGTGTGGAACTTTCGATGTTCATATGTTTATTAACATTGTGAACGAAAGTCCGATCGAGATTGGTTTTCCACATTTCTTTCCCCATGAACAAATGAATACTGGGTCGAGTCAAGCTAGCGACTCATTAATCAAAAACAAGAGATGCCATATGGGTTTTCACCCATATTTCGACTTCTTTCTATCTTTCTACCACCCTAGTGTGTGGGGGGTTGCCCACATGTTGTGTATATATGCAAGTTTCTAAAAAAAAAAAAAAAAAAAAAAATCTTTCAAAATAATGGCGTAGTATTTCCTTTACGTTCTTTGTTTCGCATAACCACGGTACTTTGAATATTGAGGAAATATTCATTTCTAAGTGTGGGGGAATTCTCACGAATTTTATCATGTAATTATACCGCCTAATTCCCCGTTTTGGACAAATTTTTTTTTGGAGTAAGTGTTTTACTTACTCATTTGGTTATCGATCCGCCTTGTCTAATAAACAAAAGGATTGGCTAATCCAGAGCAAACGGCTCTTGGTAAAGATATCTCAAATCCGTTGACGGCTTGCAATTTGCCCAAAATTGTATGGTATTCATTTCACCATATCTTTAATTAGTGAAGAGTTGGCTAGCCCGCAAGTTTATGGCTTGTGGTAAAGGCGATGGAAAAACCATAATTGGTAATCGGCTCACCAAAGATAATATTGATAATTTATCTAAGAGTTGGCTAGTCCGAGCAAACGGCTTCGGTAAAGACAAATCAAATCCGTTGGAAGTCGGTGGTTTGCTCAAAATCACATGGTTATCGTGTACCATGGTTCTTACTTGAATGAAACAATTGGCTACTCCGAGTAATGGCTTTTGGTAAAGAGATTCAAACCCATTAAGTTTTCTCAAAAGATTGCTAGGGACTAGCAATAGTTTAGTGTGGGGATTGATGAATGTGTAAATACTCATCATTTTGGGTCAAATCAAGCGCAAAACGTTTAAAATGCTCGAAATGCATCAAAATCTTGAAAATATCTCAAAATTGCATTTTATACGCTTCGGATGCAAAATGTTTAAAATCGATGAAAAATGAGCTAAGTTTGCATAATTGGGAGTTTCAGTCCCCCAAGTTTCAAAAGTTGTCAGAAATAGTCCCTGAGCACATAATTTCAAAAGAAAAATCACCAAAGGTCCTTTTAAAATCATAAGTTGTCAAAATTAGTCCTTTGGTGAAAAATGTCAAAAGTTTTGAGAAATTACAAAATTGGTCCTTCAAGTTTAAAAATTGGCAAAAATGGTCCTTGGAAATTTGAAAATGTCAAGTTTGGTCCTTGTACTATTGGGGCTTGTCACTTTTAGTCCCTTGGAGCAACTTTGCAAATTGGCAGAACTGGTCCTCCAATTTTCAGAAGTTACAAACAAGTCCTTGGTATTATTAAACCTTTAACACACTTGGACCCTTGTCAAACCAATTGTGACCCCCTGCCAAACCTTTGGACCCTTACCATTTTGGACCCCCTTTAATATTAAAACCCAGTCAAACCCCTTTTGACTCCACCTTTTCCCTCCCACTCACGAGATACCACCATCATCATCATCCCCTGCACTCCACCTGCAATACTCCAACCCACTGCCCCCTCCATCATCATCACTCCTACCCTCCAAACACCCCAAGCCAAGGTGCATTTAATGCACCTTCAACCTAACACTCAATCCCCCAGCTGGCTTATACTCATTTTGGCGCCAAAACCAATTAAACGGCCAAGATGATATCTAGGCATCCAATGGTCCATATTATTGTTGGGAACTATTCAGAGATGAGAGAGAAGGAGTTTGGAGTATAAATAAAGGAAGAAGAAGAGAGATAGAGGGCAGCACTTAGTTTAATTTCTAAAATGTATGTCGTTTTCTAAATTCTTAGTCTTAAATAGATGTTTAGTTGTATTTTCATGTCTCATTGTATCAAAGTAAAGCATTTCAGTGTATTGCAACTATTTTGAAGTATCAATTCAAGCTTGTGTTCATTTTCCATATTTATGTTAACTGTTGAAATTTTTATTTTTAAAGTCCTATGTCAAAGCCTTTAGCAGTTTAATTTTAAGCTCAAATAAGCTGCTATAAGCTTATTATAGCTTTTTATATGCTTACAATCAATTTTCAAGCAACTTTGGAATTTGGTCAATGAAAGTCAAACTGGAGCAAAAATGGGTATGAAATGGAAATGGGTTGAAGCAGAGCTGGATTTGGGTTGATATTGAGCTAGGTTAGGGTTTGGAATATGTTAGTTGTTCTTGTTTTGATTAATATCAAGCCATTGTGGCTGAGGACCATTTGTAAGTGATTTTCAAAGTTTCATAGCATAATCTGTTTTTGTAGTTATAAGTAGTTAAAACATGTTTAATTAGTTGTGTTTAGGACAAGTAAACTCAGTTTAATCAGTTATATTAGCTAAATCAGTAGTTAGGTTATTTTATTTGCATATCAGTGTCATAAAGGTGTGTTTGGATTACTGCTTAAACTGTGATAGAGGTTTAGTCAGTGGTAGTTTCTTGTTGCTTTAAGTTTGTCAAGATCATTTGAACTCATATCTGTCTATAAATTGTGCCTGCAAAACTCAAAGTCAAAACTTTCTTGAATCTGTCTTAACTGCATAACTGTGGGGATTTTGGAAATTCAAATACTTGATTTGTGTTTATAATTCTTAGATATTGCTTGCATTGTGTTTGTTTTATCATATTACATTAACATCGGTCCTCAAATTGGATTCAAAGATCAAATAAGTCAACTTTGCAAAATTGTATCAAAAGTCAAAAATTGAAAAACTGTTTGAGCCCAAGTGAAAGGATTTTCATGAGCTCATTTCGAGCCAATCTAAGTGAAATTGTGGGTTCATAAACTTCACCTGGTCTCATTTCTTATTAGCATTTTTATAGATTTTATCAAATTTCTAAAAGCTCCAAATGAGCTTGTCTTTTGGGTTTACTTCCCACATGCACAAGCTCAAGATAATGGCGAGTGTGCATGTGTTTTGTGCAAGAGGTTGCCTGAGCTCATAAGAGTGTGCATAGGTCGATATTTGGTTTACAAGTTCCCACCAGGTCTAGTTTAAGTTCCGGCACTTGGTTTTCATTTTTAGCTTATTGGGTAGATAGTGCTTAAGTCGCAAGTTGACACCTAAAAACTGTTTTAAGCACATTAGCCAAAACAATCAAATCTGTGTAAATGGTGATTTAGAGGTTTAAAGCAGTTGTAAATTGTTGCATTTGGTTACTTTTAGCATTTTAAAGCTTCTGTATCAGTTTAGTGCTTATTTGTGGTTGTTGGCTTATTTTAAGTGCTTATTTATAAGCACTTGGCTTTGCAGTTACATATTCTTGTACACAACCCCTATTTTTTATATTTTTCCTAGATTTTAAATATTATTTTAGACTTATCTTGAATTTTTCAGATTTTTCCAAGCTTGTTTGGTATTTTTCTTGATTTAAAACAGTTTTTAAGACATTTTAATTAGCTTTTATTGCAATTAAATCAGAAAAGTTTCAAAAAAATAATTTTTCATTTTTCTTAGGTTAAGATAAATATAAAAAGCCAAAAAAATATTTTTCCAGATTTTTCTTAGTTAAATTTGTATTTTTAAGCAATTTAAGTAGTTTCAAATAGTTTTTAATTCATAGAAAATACGAAAATACTCAGAAAAATACAAAAATAGTTTTGAAAATTCTCTTTAGTTATTTTAGATTTTTCCAAGTCATAATTTTATTTTTTTTAGCTTTATTTCCTATTTTCTTGTATTTTAGGCTATTATTAAATAGTTAAAAATAGTTTTTAATTAATAATAATTAGATAAATAGTTTTAAAAATAATTTTATTTTTCGATAAATTTTCTTTTATCATTAGGTTTGTGAAAATATCATTTTCATATTTTTAGGATTTATATTGTTCCAGTTTCACATTTTACTTTGTACGTAACGTAGTTTTTAATTAAGTTTTATAAAAACATAAAATCAAAAACATCATTTTGCAAATAGTGATAGCGTTTATTTAATATTTTTTATCTTTTTAATTTTCTTTAATTTGCATTTAATCCGTTGTAATTTATAGACTTTTTTCTGTAGTTATAATAAATTAGAACTCTTTTCCGTTCAAATCTCTCGATCACTAGACGTTTGGTGATTCATTGCATAGCTCGCTGGGACATAACGACCCGGGGAAACACTATACTCTCCTGATCTTCATTGCATTTGTGCTTGAACTGTTTTAAGTTTGTTACGGTCGGCCATTCACAAGTGGTCGGCTTGAGTGATAAAACTTGACTGTTCAGCACGGATCAAATTTTTCTCAAGGCTCTAGACTCAATTGTGCACGTTTGGTTCCTATGCCAGAGACTTGGGAGAGGGTCTCCTTCTTCAATATCAACCATCTCTAAGATAAAGTCGATAGATAATGTAGGTTCCCTTGTGAGAATGAAACAAGTACTTTTAAGAGGAACTTGAGTAGTTTGGGAAGATGTAGTGTAGTGCGTCACTGTGTCCATGACGTCTTGTCTTCAATACTAGTGTTACCTTAGTAACCACCAGTAGCATATGTATTGAACCCGGTTTCTGTCCTAAGGTTGAATTATTGGAGGGCTATTTGTTTTCACCCTTTTCTCATTCAATTATTTTTCATTCTTCAACCCCTTCAGTGCTTACCGAGACTTCATAACTAGAACCTTGTTGGGTTTATTTCAGTTCTAGCTCTATCTCAGTCCGCACTCTTCCCATATCTCACTTTTCTCCTTTTTTCATCATACCTAAGGACTCTACACTATTTAGTGGATTGTACCTTGGTAGATCCCTCCGGCTCTGGCGGGATCGTGGGAACGAATACCTAACCTCACCAACCTTATAACTCCATACATAAAGTAAAATGGTCGGTCTTTTGGTACATTTCATTTTTCCGAGAAACCAATTGAAAAATCATATGAAAATCAATCAAGGTACTTGTGATATAGTATCAAAGTATTTTGTACCTTAATTGTTTTGATCATTTAGAAATGCTCCCCCTCAACATGTGCATATGATTTTGAAATTGTTTAGCACATGGAGGCAAGAGGAAGAATTACTTCTTTGATAAATATTTTCTAAAAATCTCGACATTACTTTCCCAATCAAAAATCAGTGATTCACATACAGTTAAAGATATTTTCGGGAAAGAATGTGGTTTTCAATAAAGATTGCTCCCCCTCAATATGTGCATCGAGATTTGAATGAGTTATGCAATTATTAGGGAAAACCTGCACTTTGAAACAAATTAATCACGTTTCACTCCTTTTTGGTTTAAAAATAGATGCTCCCCCTTAACATGTGCATGGAAAATTTAAAATCGTTTGGCACATGAATGGTGGAGAGTTTGCTAAACGCTTATAAAACCAATTATCAAGTTATCAGTTTAAATCCAATTTAAATCACAAATTCTCCCCCGGTCACAATTTTAAAATCCTTTGAGAGTTGTGATCTCTATTGATTTAAATTAAATTTTAAGAGCTTTTGAGGAGAATAGTGACTTGCTTTTGAAAGACATTTTAACTGATAAGGATTTGATTTTGAGACTTTAAACTCCATTGACCACTCATGCATAAATATCTTTTGAAAACATAACAAATAGCCAAGGTCTTGAACCACTTGTATAAAACATTGTTCATTTTGATTATCCAAAAGTAGACCTTGCTCTTTTTCGTGCCAATTGTTTGAAAAATAACCTTTTTGATTGAATTGAAATCATTCTCCCCCTCAATCAATGACATGAGTTGTTGATTGAGTGTTAGAGATTTTGAAAAAGATAAGCCCGGATGATTTTCAAACATGGAGTCCGAGGTATTTTCAAAGCAATGTTGTTTTCATTAGATGACAAATATTTTCGGAAGAATCATTAGACGGAAAAATATTTGAAAAGAAAACATTTGTCTTTTGGTGACAAATATTTGTTTTAAGAATCGAGCATGAGATTTGAAAAATAATATTAAGCATGGCTCTGTTCTTTCTTTTTAAAACGGTTCTTGCTGAAATGACAATAAACCACGCTTTACTTTCTCCCAAATTTATTTATTTATTTATTTTTGTTATTATTATTTTAAAGCATTGAACAACATCTAAAGACCCGTGTCATTCTTTGAATGACAAGACAAAGACCGTAGATATTATCGAATCGAGAAAATATGACAAAAAAATATATTTTTTTGAAATTTTCAAGATTTTCAAATTTTTATGGATTTTTGAAAGTTTTATATTTTTCTATTTGCTTTTTGTAGGTTTTGTAATTTTGTATTTTGCTTTTCGAATAAATATTTACAAGAGATGGATGAAGAAAGACCTTTACTCCTCGTCTTCCTCTTAAAGACGTTTGGGAGTTTCTGGTTGTAGACTCTTTAGACCAAGTCGTGGAAGAATAAACTCAAAACGTTCTCTAGGAAGAGCTTTGGGGAAGATGTCTGCTAATTGGTAGTCAGTCCTCACAAAATAGAGTTCCACCACACCGTTCTCCACTTGCTCCCTGATGAAATGATGTCGAATGTCGATGTGCTTTGCTCTTGAGTGTTGAACGTTGTTGCATGAGAGAGAAATAGCACTTTTATTATCACAAGATGGAGGATTTTGTTGAATTCAAAGCCATAGTCGATAATGGGATCTCATCCATAGGATTCGAGCACAACAAGATGAAATGGCTATGTATTCACCTCTGTAGAGGATATAGAAGTACTCATTTGTTTCTTTGATGACCAGCTTACAAGATTATCACCCAAAACCGAGCACCTCCGCACGTAATTCGACGTGTATCTTGACATCCGCATGATCGGCATCTGCATAGGTCGTTAGTGATATACCGGTGTCCTTTGGGTACCAAAGTACCATATTGATGGTTCCTTGGAGATACCGAAAGACCCGTTTAACCGCTTCAAGGTGCTTTTGGTAGGCTTAGCACGATATATAGCACACATGCAAACAATGAACAGTAATGTCGGTCTCATCGGTCGTGAGGTACATCGTGGATACAATCATACTACGATATTTTGTTTGGTCTACCATGATCCCCGAGTGGTCCTCGTCCGGTTTAGTACGCTCTATCATGGGAGTGTCAACAGGGTCACAAGAATCAAATCCATATTTCTTTAAAATCTCATTTGCATATTTAGATTGATTTATAAAGATGCCTCCGGGACTTTGTGAAATTTGTAATCCCAAGAAAAATGACATTTGTCCCATCATTGACATTTGAAATTTGGAAAACGGTCACATTCATTGGGGTCAGTCGAGGCAAAAGTAATATCATCTACATAAATTTGAACGTGAATTAAATGTTTGCACGACATTCGGTGAACAATGTTGGATCAATGCTCCTTTCTTTGAATCCGGTAGATAGAAGAAACTTTGATAGCGTATCATACCATGCCCTTGGAGCTTGCTTCAAACCGTAAAGGGCCTTCTTCAATCGATAGACATGAGTATGATGCTCGGATTCACAAAACCTTCCGGTTGATGGGCGATACGACTTCTTTAAGATCTCCATTAAGAAAAGCCGTCTTTACATCCATCGATAGACAACCATGTTTTTACTTGCAAGATTAGCGGGAAGATTCGATTGCCTCGATGCATGCAATGGAGCAAATGATTCTTCAAAGTCAATACCTCTTCTTGACGGTATCCTTATGCAACCAATCGAGCCTTGTTCTTTAATACATCACCATGCTCATCAAGTTTTACTTTGAAGATCCACTTTAGAGCAATGATCATAGCACGTCGGGAGCGTGTACTAATTCCCATACATCTAGTCGATCAAACTCATGAATTTCTTCTTGCATGGCATTGAACCGATTGTCTTCATTCATAGCAGTTTTAACGTCTTTTGGTTCTATCTTAGAGAGTACAAAGTTGAAGAAGCACCATAAGGCATCGGTTGCAAGTTGTTGACGAGTGGATCTTGGACGAGAAGGGTTTCAATGATGTTGTCCAATGGGTGATCACCGTCCATTTTCTAAGGTGTTCATGTGGTTGTTGTTGAGGAACGTATAGCAGAGTCGATTTCTCCCGATGAAGATGGTTCAGATGATGATTCAAGAGCAAATATGTTTTCAAAGGGTTCATCTTCCGGAGGAGCAAAAGGATTTTCATCATCAGAATCGCAGAACATTTCCATTGTGTACACTTGATGATTGAGGCATTAATGATGAGACCGAGTGATCGCAGAAGCGCTTCTTGACTTAGTGACATAGAAACCGAAGGGTTAACTTCATTGGCGGTATAGGAGCAGCCTCTATTGATGGATTTGATGATCATTAGCAATTGGCTCATAGTGTTCATCAAACATTGGATAAAACAGTTTCTTCAATTCATCTTCTGAAGGGGGTACATATGGAGTTGCTGGTGAGGAGTTTGGTACAAGAAAAGAACTAATGGGACTATTTAGAAGTGTGGGTCCAGAACTAGATTGTCCAGGAGCCATTTGACCGGTCAGCTCATCAAACGTAACGTGAATTGTTTCCATGATATTTTAAGTTCTCTTGTTGTAGATTCGGTATCCTTTTCTGCTTGGTGCATATCCTACAAATACTCCAATGTCTGCTTTAGCTTTCAATTTGCCTAAATCTTGACCCTCATTAGTTGGGTAACATAACGCACCAAACACACGAAGGTATGATAGACCAGGTTTTCGATTGTGGACAAGTTCATACGGAGTTTTTCCATGAGTTATGTGAATTAGGGACCGATTTTGAGTGTAGCATGCAGTGGCAATGGCTTCAGCCCATAGAAATGTTGGAACCTTTGAGTAAATCATCATTGTTCGAGCGGCTTCCACAAGAGTTCGATTTCGTCTTTCAACTACACCGTTCTGTTGAGGAGTTCGTGGAACACATCTTTGAGGACTGATTCCAACACTTTCATAAAATTCACTGAGTTCTCTATTAACAAACTCGGCCCATTGTCGATTTGACGATTCAGCGGTCTTGTTAAGTCGAACCTGCAGCTGTTTAATGAGTTTAATGATGACATTTGGAGTTTCATCCTTTGTCCTCAAGAACTTAACCCACGTGAATCGGGAGTAGTCATCAACCACAACTAACACATATTTCTTGCCATTAATAGTTTGCACTCTCATCGGTCCACATAAATCCATGTGAATGGTATGTAGAACTTCCATAACAGAATTTGTGGGTTTGGGTTTGTGGGCATATCTCTTGCTTTTTCCCAATTGACATGCGAACAAAGGTGATCCTTTTCATACTTTAACTGGGTAAGCCTCTTACAAGGTCCTTTCTCGAAAGATTGTTAATGGTGTCAAGTTCAAGTGATTGAGACGACGATGCCATAACCATGACTTTGTTTTGAAGCCTTTGATGAAGCAGATTGAGAAGACTTCATCATGTCTTCGATAGAGATGGTGTATAGATTTGAACCACGAGTTCCTCTTAAAAATTCCACACCATCAAGTTCTCTAACGAAACAAGTATGTTTTCTAAAAGCCACTTCTAGATCGGAATCACATAATTGACCAACAGAGAACAAGTTATGACCAAGACCTTCAACATAATATACCCTGGAGATTACACTTTTACCAACAACATAGTCTCCATAACCCATAATTGCACCAAAATGATCGTTCCCGAATCTAATAGTCCCGATGAATTTACTCACGAAGTTCATGAGCGCGACCGGTCTCCAAATATATGCTTGGAATGGCACGAGTCCGGTACCACGTAGCGATTTGAACGATCTGCAGTTGAACACAGACAAGAATGGATAATCGGATAATTGGGATCCCCATGCGAGAATGGGTTCCATTTGGTTAGTAACATTGATTGGAACACCCACATCAGAAATAGAAACAATGGAATCATCAGGGATAAATGCAGTTCTAGTGTCCATATTAGACCTATTCAAAGTATGTTCAATTCTTAAGGGAATAGTTCTACCAGTAGGCATCCATTTCCCAATGGGCATTGATCTAGATAATTTAGTCCACATCTCATTAAGATTGAATTTGTGGCCATTAGGTATCCATTGATAACCTATGTTACTAAATTTCCTTCCTGTGGGTTTCCAATGTTTTCTAACCTTCTTCCACCATTGCTTTCTAGCCTTCTTAGCATGATTTTTTGCATTAACTATCTTAACAGGGCATTTAACAACATTAATCAAATCATTCACACCACATTCAAGATTAGTAATGAAACCACGCAATCATCATTACATGTTTTGCCAAAGTAGCGAATTCGCATTAATTCTGAGACGCTTAGAGCTAACACTAGAATCAACACGATTCATTTTATTCAAATTCTCTAAGGTGATCTTTACTCTCTTCCACCGAAAATTCCTAGCATGCAAGGTCCTATCATTCTTTGTGTTGCCTTGAGGCTTTGACCCGCTTGCTTTGGTGTCACTTCTTACTCCTGTAGAGGGAATTGGAACATTAGTTGGTTTTGCTACTTTTTGCATTCTTGAACTAGAAGTGCAGGGATCTGAACTATTTGAAGGCACTCTAGAGTTTACTTGCTTAGTACTGGGCATAGAATGAGTTGCATACTTATCACTAGGCATCTAGCAAGGCATCACAGCTTTACCTTTCGCACCTAAGATGTTGCTATTAAACATTCTAACATCTCCTGAGATCGTTTGGCCTGAATGCAAGCAAACCTAATTTCACTATCAAGTGGCTTATTTATGAAGTCCTCTTCTACAATCTCACGGAGACATTCAAGACTATCCTTAAAGCGAGCAAGATAATTATGAAATACAAGTTCGTTATTCCTAAGATGAGGAGGAATGTATTTAATAATCACGAGATATTTAGAGTCTGCAGATGACTTTGATGCAACATTCTCATTAAAGACAAGTGGCATTTTCCCTTTTCCGACTCTTGATTCTCAATTTCCTTTTGTAAAGACGTTATTTTTTGTTGTTCTTGTCACGAGTGACTTTCATTGAATCATATAACTCTTTAAAGTGTAGTTTAACTTTTTATTTTCTTCTAGAAAACTCTCATTTCCTTTTGTAAAACATTAACCAAGTTTTGAAGATGAAAAGTTTGAGAATACCGAGAATCTAAAGGAGGAGGCATTTGGGAGCCAACACATGGTTCTTTTCACCCTTTAATTGTGCAATTTGGGTTCTCATTTTTCGAGAGTGTTACAATGAGCTCGAATCATTCATCACGTTTGCTAATTTCAAAAGCGCATCAAATTCGGGAGCATCCAAGGATGTCTTGACATTTGAGGTTTTAACATTTTCTTTTAGATGTTGATATTTTAATTGCAAAGCAAGATGCTCAACTTCCAATTTAGAAAACTGTTTCACTAGGTTATCATGATCATCCTGTTCAACTTTCTCATGCAATTTAGAGTTGGTTTTCTCAAGCTCAATGACACGATCATGGGAGACTTTCAGAGCAATAGATAATTCATGAAATTGGTATGCATTAATTGAACAATTTGTGGCAGTGTAAAACACATCCTGAGTGATACATTCAGAAATCAGATTCTCATTTAAGGTATGCAAGTTTTTCCTCTCAATCTCATTGTATTTTAATTCTCGCTCATAGTCATTGACCTCAACTATCATTGCATCAAATTCCTTTTCCATTTCTTTAATATCCGAATCCATCCCTTTTAAGACTCTCAAATTGATCTTTAATTGTTTAAAGAAGGGCATGACCTCGTTAAATAGCATTCTTTAGTTTGCTCAAAACCCCTTTCCCCTTTAGTTATCCCAGTGGGTGTGATCCTTTTCTTACATGTTTTCTCAAAATCAACAAATAACGATAAATAACATATTAAGCGATTAAGGTCTTTTCTTAGTGGGAATAGATCTAGGAACTAAATGCATTGGTGTATAGGGGGATATATAGTGGCGGGAACCATTCTCCTACATGGGGATTACGTGCAACAAACTTATCGCCTTTTTCATGTCCATATCCTTTTCCGAACACTTGTTCGTGGGTCACCGTGTTTGAGGTCGAAACTTGTTAAATGCAATCCAATTATCCTTAACATAGTTTGGTGTTTTAAAACCGATGTTGTTTTCAATGCATGAGGGGCTCTTAAGTTTTTCATCCAATTTCTTCCTAGTAACCTCTTCTAACTGCTTATCTTCCTCAAGCACTCAGTAAGAACTAGGTTTCTACCTAGGCTTAAGGATTTCATAGCCATCATAGATTACCTTCGGAGCTTCTTTTGCTTTCTTACCATACTCAGGGTTGGGTTCCTTAATAATGGGAATACTATGCTTATCGCTTAAAACTCTATGCTTAGTGACCATGTGAGCAATCGAATGGTGTTCCTTGTATGTACAACTTATTTTCAAGCTTGTTTTTCAAAGTTTTAGATTAGAAAAGTCATTCAAAAGTTTTGATTCCTTAGCGTTAAATTCTTGTTTAAGCACTTTAACATTTTCATGAAACTCTTGCTTTTGCTTAACAGTTTTAGAAAGCTTTTCTTGTAAGGAGTTTAACTCTTGTTTTAACACTTCTTCTCTAAAATTACTTTTTTCTAATAATTGTATGCATTTGGTCATCCATTTCCTGCTCACGGGTGGTTAACTCAAACTTAGCACGTTGTTCATAAATAGCTACTTGTTCTTTATAGGCATTCGATTCGGAGATAACAGAATCATCAGGCACATGCGGTGTATTCATAAAAACATAGTCATCATTGATCGCGAAGATGCATCACTTGGTTCAATCACACTCTCACTTTGGATCACATATTGATCATATGGGACTATATTATTACTACCCATATTAGCAATATCCGAGTCACAAGTTTCGTGATTGCACTTTATCATGCATCTTTTGTCGATCAACATCATCATATAGTTTTAATACCTCCGAGATGATTGATTCTTTGGATGGACCAGCTTGTTGTGATGATGAGACCTTTGAGAGACCATTGGAGAAATGCTAGCCATGAAAATTGTCTGCATGCAGAGG
Organism: Chrysanthemum lavandulifolium; assembly: GCA_022545495.1. NCBI lineage: Eukaryota > Viridiplantae > Streptophyta > Magnoliopsida > Asterales > Asteraceae > Chrysanthemum > Chrysanthemum lavandulifolium. The sequence continues at coordinate 167,353,660 of CM040243.1, read as the reverse complement.
TTCATCATCGACGCCGTAGTCGTATGCATCACGATCGCTGACTTGAAAGGCATTCGATGATTATGACCTATCTCCGAATTGGTCGCTCATCCACATCTCGCATCATATGTCTTGGCATTTCCTCAAGAAGAAACATCAACTCCTCTTCATCCAAAACAACACCATTATCCCGAGCTTGCACAAGTAACATCTTGTCTCAAGTACTCGCATTTTGAGGACGTTTTGGAGATGTGCGATCCTTGCTATATGTCCATCACCACCACAATTGTAGCACTTAATTGGCTTTGCTTGATCTTGATTTCCATTCCTTCCCGATTCGATTTGCAACATAACCTCCACCTACTCCACCTCTTCCCTGCTCATATTGCCTTCCTTGAATCGGGTTGCACCATAACTTTTCCATCTCGGCAAGAACTTGATTGTGTGGATTGGATGCGCTCGAGGTTATTGTTGGTGTGGGGTGGAATTCATATTTTGACTAACCGTGAGAGCAGCTTGATTGATGAAGTTTTCCATGAATGTGTTCGAGTCCGGAGGCTTATATCTGGATCGTGGATGAGTTTGTAATTACCATTACCCGTGGGTATGACTTGTGAAGCTTTGGTGGTAATTCCAACATTTGTGTAAAAGGTGTTGAAACATTTGAAGAACTTGTTTCTCCCTGCTTAGTTTTGAACTGCTCAAGAATCCTTCGCTCAAACATAGCATGTCTCTCATTCTAAAGAAGGAATGCATCTGATTGCTCATAGTTGGTGTTCTTCAATCCTTTGGTTAGCTTCACGATGTGACAAATTTATGCCATTCGGGATTCATGTTGTTCACAAACTTTGAATTCAAATGAATATTTGGCATGGTCATTTTGATATTCCTCATATCATTCACAAGCTTGTGGAATCTCACGTAATACTCATAGACACTTTCTTCTCGGCTTCATCTTAAAGTGCTCAAATTCATCATACACTTGTGATTCTCTCTTCCTTAGTTAATTCAGAACCGAGAGAAGCATCTTGACATTATCCCAAACCGCCTTGGCTTCGGTGTTATGATTGATAAGCTTGTAGATATCTTTTGGAAGCCCCGATATCAACATCGAATCTCTTTTCTCCTTATCACCGAGCTCATCATACGCCTTTGGTCCGTCCAATCCAAAGATCATTGTTCCATCTGCAGCATATCAATTATGTCTCGGTTGTCTCAATCGATAAGGTCCTTCATCAATTGACTTGAGAATGTTGACTCCATTTTCCTTTCCTAGACAATATGGCCCGATTCGTTGAGCCCATGAGTCGTAGTCGGTTCATCAAGCATGGGTGGACGAGTGTCCGAACCGGTGCTTGAACGCCCTCAACTACGGTGAGAGACGATTGTAGGCACGTTAGTAGACATGTTTCTGATTTCACGGATTTTATAACTCTATGATTAAACCAGAAATATATTCTTTCACGGATTTTACTAAATCAAGAGAAAACCGTATTAGAAACAAAAATTTACCAAGTCGCTATAACCCTTGAGACAAGTCGCTAAGTCACCAAGTCGCTAAGTGCAAGTCGCTAAAGCACCAAATCGCTAGGTAGACAAGTCGCTAAAGAACAACTCATTGTGTGACAAGTCGCTAAACACAAGTCGCTAAATAACAACTCGCTAAAGACTCAAGTCATTTGTGAATCAAGTCGCTAAACACAAGTCGCTACCTCAACAAATCGCTGTCGACAAGTCGCTAAAGAACAACTCATCGAGATCAAGTCGCTAAGAACAACTCACTAGTAACTATAAAGACAAGTCGCTAGAAATAATAGAAACAAGTCGCTAACCCAACCAAGTCGCTAGTCAAGTGGAACTTCCACTAACTTGTCTTGCTTTGTCGCTTGTCTCTATAGACAAGTCGTTAAGATCAAGTCGCTACGACTTAAACTATGTGACAACTCGTAATTTCGGTCATTTTACAAAATTTGAAAATTTCACTATTCATCTCGGGAATTTACTATTCACCGGTTACTATTCAAAATTTTACTATTCACCATTTTCGGAGTCAAAGTAATATTCTGAGAACGTATTTCAAAATTTACTATTCACAAAACACTATTCATTCCCGGAGAAAATCACGATTTATGAGTCACTATTCATCATTTTTCGTAAACTAGGTTTACGAGTATCAAATCGCGTAACCTTAATGGTTTAGCTGCGAATTCATGAACATATCATCAAGGACATTTCATATAGACTAGGTTTAGTCTACATATCATTAGTATCATCATTTCATATCAATTTATGCATGGTTTTGCATATTTCATTAAACGTTTATTTTCCTATTAAATAAACGCTATCGCGTAATCATTATTTTGAACAATTGATCCGACACTTCCAAAATAATTCTAATATATTTTATACTCATTTTAAGACTATAAAATTATATTATTATTTTACCCGATGTTTTCAATTTATTTTGTATATAAATTGTTATGTATAAATAATTACGACGGTTTTCGTAAATTCAACTCGATAATTATTTATTCACTCAATACTTGCAAGAAATGTATTTTATAATTTTATGACTTCAATACATTTTATTTTGTTCCGTTAAAATTTATTTTAGCTAAAGCTACACTAAATACTTAATTATATTCACCAACTACTAATTACACTTACATTTAAATAACTAGTCATCAAATACAAAAGTCTTTCCCATTTAACCATTATGCCGAAATCCCTATGACACACCATTTTTTTTTATCGAAAAATCATGCTAGTGTGTACACATACTCATCTAGACAAGATATTTGCAATAGGTATTAAAGTTATCCATCTTCTCACATACTATCTCACATACAAAGGTGTTTTAGAAAAAAGGCTCTCTTCCTCTCCTTCCTCCATAACCGCCACATCAAGAGACCAAGAGAAACCATGGAATTTTTCTAGCTCAAGTGTTTAACAAGTCCTATTAGTGATCTATGTAAGGTTTTGAAATAAAACCTATAGATTAATAAGGTTTTCATCACTTTCTTTCACATAATCATTCAAGTAAGCATTTCATGATCATCATAATTCTTTCATATTCATCTTTATGTTATTTCATCATTTTGCAAGAAATCATGCATGTTACATATGAGTTTATACCACTTTTAATGTTTTTATTACTTATAATGAAATATACATTATCCTATAATTAATCCCTTGAAACATATCACTTTTGGTGATGTCTAGGAACCCATGACACCCTAAGAAGGTGTATGGTAGGATTTGAATAACCGGAGTTGTTTTGAATTGGTTAGAATAGGTTTGGCGAGAAAAACTCATTTCGACAAGTTTTATAAAGGGTCTGTCCATATTTTTGAAATCTGGAAATCTCGACAGTAAATAAAATTTTTGGCCTAGATATTTAGAAAATACACTTTAAAACGAAAGCGTGCCGCTTGAGCGGATTAAAACGGAGCTATAACGAAGAAGTTATGAATTTTTCAAGTTGACGACGAAAACTAATTGTTTGAGAAAATTCAGCATGCTGTCTCGACTTTTACGAGTCAAAATGAGTCTTAAGCGTTATAAAATGTGTCGACTTATCAAAAATATATTAGTATACTTTGATACGATTCTAAGGACATATAAAACGTGAAAACGGACTTGTAACGATTAAATTACACGCGATTTAACAAAGTTGCCGTAACTTTATTATATAAGAAAAACTAATATATTTCTATTAGACAAATATTACGGCCACGAAGGACCATGTTGAGGGTCGTTTTAACATTGATATAGTACTTTTATAACGTGATGTCTTCTAGTAAAAGTAAGTTCGCCAAGCATATTTTCCAAAATGTCCAACCGTTCGTCAAGCGGAGTTGTAACGAATAAAATACGGTCACTTAAACTTTGCGAAAACCACCCTTAAACAATATTTTGGCTACAAGTACCATACTTTACCTATATTTTCTCCATGATCGAGACCTCTAGGATGAAAACTTAAATGCTAAAACTTTGAGATAATGATACAAGCTTCCCAAAACCGTTGAGTTTGTTTCCTAACACTCGATGTGCACCATTTTACGACTAGCTTTTCGAGGCCGTTTAGTCACTTTCATGAAAATTTCAACGACATTATTTTACGACGAAAAATTATAATTTCATAATAAATCACTAAATGATTATCGTAGGATATCATTTCAACGTAAATACTTGTAAAGTATTTTATAACATGACGAGATGTCATAAACATATATTTCGACGATACATTCTATTTTTAAAAACGTACAAGTGGTATAGATTACATGTGGATTTGCATGCACGACATTGTTTCATGTTTTACATTAGAACATATCATTCATAATAGGTCACGGTCGGAGGTTGCGCCTCATTTCAAGATTGCCATTATATCATCATTATCATTGCAACGGTGAGTTTTCATAGCCCGATTTATTCAAGTTTTACTTTATTTCAAACCTACGGGAGAATACATTGCACATCATTTTTATTACGATACCAAGTATATCAAATTCATTACATTGCTTAAGTTACCTCATGCCAATTGAATGTCCCCATTATATAACATGAACCGTTAATTTCATAGAAGCGAGGGTGAGTGGATAGATCTATCGAGGTGACTCCTCCATCCGGGTTGGTGGATTCCAACCGGTTAAACGGATGCATTTCATTTAATAACATTATTTGAGTTGTTTGGCAAACACTCTGTTGGGCGAACATCATGATCGATCTAGTTTGGTGTCATGGACTTATAGCAATTGTAACATTTTTGTGACATTATTGTCATACATGGCCTATACTTGTGGTAGTCGTATTAAACATTTTACATGAACTCTATGAACTCACTCAACCTTTGTGTTGACACTTTTAGCAATGTATTTTCGTGTAACTAAGGCATTCACTTCATGGCATGCATGTGGACATATCATAGAGTCGCGGTGACGACGCGTCTCACATGGATTTATACACTTTAAAACATCGTTTGACTTGTACCAAACTTATTTTCCGAACATAGTAACTTTCATTTGGGACCTATCTTTGTAACTCGAATATTTTAATATATCAAGCGATGTTCTTTTCAAACGACACTTTAGGTCGTTCAATATAACTGTGATTGTGATGCTATGACGGTCATCCCGAATTCCATTCCGCAAAGCAGTAATTTGGGGTGTGATGATTGGCATCGAGCTTGATTATAGAGAACTAGGTTGCATCATTGACCCTAGACTATAACTACATCATCATAGCATCTCATCATTTCATCATAAGTGCATAGTCACTATACATGCGGTTTCATACGCACATTTTATGAGTTATTTACTTTCATTTCAAGTCGATTGTCACATTAATGCCTTCATATACCCATCCCATCACTTTGACATGGAGAATGCCCTGTCATTTCCTATCACAATTTTAACATCAGTTGACTCAACACCGATAACATCAGATGATGAGACTGAACCCTTTTAGGAGGACGAAGTTGCACCTACACCATCACGATCACCATTGATTCACTGTAGGATCAGGACAATTTTTATCATTCTGTTAGGACAGATCATGCCATTTGGTAGAACTTATAGGCTTAGTCCTAATGAACCTATTTTCTTAACTCACCACAAGGATTTCCATTATCATCATTGTTATCATTTTCATCATCATTATCATCTAGAGCACCATCCGTACCATCACATCTCATAGACACTACTCATACATCGACTTGCCGCTTGGGAAGCGGGCATGATTTGACACACCACTACCATCTATCACTGAGACTACAGAAACTACACTATCTTATAGATTTAAGGACTGTGAGAGTTTCAAAGCTGTTGTTATTAGACAGCCTACTGCTCCTACATTTGAAACACGATTTGACCATCAACAAGAACCGATAATAAGTACCTTTCTAACTAATGTAATCTTTATCATTTATTATCTCCACGATAATCACAACCTTTGTTTATTTCATTCCTTATTTCAATTGCCCAATTTTCAATCATTTCGCGATGATACATCACTATCTTACTAGGGGTTAGGCCAACTTTATTCTTGACCAATTAGGAGAGTATTACCATTCTATGAGGTTTCTCCGTGTATCCTACATACCATTCAACAAATTCTATTTCAAGTTATTTTGCTACATTTCATGAAATTATTTCACTTAATTTTATTTCAAGCTATTCTACACTATCTTAGAAACATTGTTTCATAAAGTTTTAAAACAAGTTGTTTCGTTACCAACCTATCAATTGGTTTCGGTCATTTTATCAACTATTTAATACCATCATGCGAAACGATTTTCATGTTACTCGAAAAATTATTGAGCCATTATCTTACAAAACAAAGCGTTGAATACCATTTAAAACTTGGAGGAACATAATACCATTTCAACAAAACCAAGCATCACATCATTTGTCCTCGATTATACATGGCACGATCACCTATGTATAATTTAGGAAGAATTATGTCATGAAAGAAACAAGCATCATTTCAAATCTCTTAAAACAATCTTCATTCAAAAGAAAAGCTTTGTAATCGATAAATTGTTCATAAACATTTCTTTTGTTAACACTCTATAGAAGCCCACGCCATTCATCCTCACTCAACCGATAAGTTAGAATTTGACGAGTGACCTTTTAGGAAGGCTTTCTATATCATCTATGAGGAGGATTCCTCGATACAAGAAAACAATGAAAGGATTTCGGGATTACCAACAAGGACTAGAAGTAGGTAGTAAGATCTTTCAAAACTCAATAAAAATCTTAAGACATCACGAGACATTCCGAACCACTATTTTGGACTAGAAGCCAAATTATATCATTTCAAAAGTACTAGCTAGACCGAGTTACAAGATTTAGTACGAAGCGAATACACACTAAGCAACACTATAGGGATAAACCAAGTCTTCTAACCAAGACTACAGAACATTTCACTAAACATGGCTTCAACAATATGTGAACTTCCCTACAATGAGTTTCCCTTAAAGGAAAATTTGGTTAAATTAAGGTTATCGATATAAACTTCCCTAAGGCATTGTGTTCTCTAGAAATTACAAGTAACCTCACTTTCATATCAAGAGATGCAACAGTTTGAACATATCGAACAATCAATGACACTCCATCTACAAGTGAAATTAGAACAAACATTCTTGACATAGTATAAGTTGATATCTATGTTTCTAGGCTAGCATGATAACAATCTAAGTGATGAAATATTTTAGAAGCACTCAATATCGGGACAAATCTTGAAAATCAATCACTACACCACATCACTTAAATATTTAAGGTTTTGTGACTTTACAACATAGAGCATGGAAACACTTGATAATCAAACAATAAACATTTTAGTCATGGAGACTAAGCACCTTAGGCAAGTAAGACTCAAGTAATGACATTCGCTAGAACTAGAAACGCGAGGAATCACAAGCTGTTACCCATAATCTATTCCTTTCTATAAGGTCCTTTTCGCATGATTTAACATTTTGAAATTTGGCATGAGACACGTGGTATCAATTCCGGTTGTACCTATTACAAGCTATTCGATTCACCTTAGACTTCGACAATCATTTTAAGATTCCTTTGGAATTCACTAGGACATGATTACCGCTTATTATCCTCACTCAATGGTTAGGCGAGAGAACAATTCAAACATTAGATGATATGCTCAAGCATGTATGACTTTCTAGAAATGATTAGGCAAATCATTCTTCATCGAACAAGTTGCTTTACAACAATAGTTAGCACATGAACATATTGACTACATCATTTGAGGCACTCTCAGGTTGAGGTGTCAATCACGTATTCATGGGTCAAAATCAGGAAAGTCCAACTCATTAGTTCATGACTTATTCATGAAACAACAAAAAAATCGTACAGATCAAGAATCGATTACAAGTAACAACATATAGCTAGATAAGCTACGTCGATATACTGACACAAAATATTGGAAGTATGTTCCATAAGTCGCAAACCATTAGAATTTCAAGTTGGCAATGATTTATGTTCAAAGACCCGTCTTAGAAAGGCGTGGTACGATTCGAGAAAACATTGGACGACCCAATGCGACTCAAATATCCTCACCTTTCACCGATAACACCGTAGAACCTAACATGGGTGAATTCGGGGATGAATTCCTTTTTGTTGGCGCATGTGACAACTCGTAATTTCGGTCATTTTACAAAATTTGAAAATTTCACTATTCATCTCGGAATTTACTATTCACGGTTACTATTCAAAATTTTACTATTCACCATTTTGAGTCAAAGTAATATTCGATAACGTATTTCAAAATTTACTATTCACGAAACACTATTCATTTCCGGAGAAAATCACTATTCATGAGTCACTATTTCATCATTTATCGTAAACTAGGTTTACAGTATCAAATCGCGTAACCTTAATGGTTTAGCTGCGAATTCATGAACATATCATCGAGGACATTTCATATAGACTAGGTTTAGTCTACATATCATTAACATCATTTCATATCAATTTCGGTTCACGCATGAATTTGCATTTTCATTAAACGTTTATTTTCCTATTAAATAAACGCTATCGCGTAATCATTTATTTTGAACATTTGATCCGACACTTCCAAAATATTCCTAATATATTTTATACTCATTTTAAGACTATAAAATTATATTATTATTTTACCCGATGTTTTCAATTTATTTTGTATATAAATTGTTATGTATAAATAATTACGACGGTTTTCGTAAATTCAACTCGATAATTATTATTTCACTCAATACTTGCAAGAAATGTATTTTATAATTTTATGACTTCAATACATTTTATTTTGACCCGTTAAAATTTATTTCTAGCTAACGCTACCCTAAATGTTTAATTATATTCACAAGTTACTAATTACACTTACATTTAAATACACATTTAGTCATCAAATTAAAAGTCTTTAATTATTTAACCATGTTGCCGACCTCCCTTTGACACACCATAATGTTATAAAAAAATCATGCTATGACTACATCTACTCATCTAGACAAGATATTTGCATATAGGTATTAAATTCATATCCATCAAAACACATACTATCACATTCTTAAGGTGTTTTAGATCAAAAGGCTCTCTTCCTCTCCTTCCTCCATAACCGGCCACATCAAGAGACCAAGAGAAACCATGGAATTTTTCTAGCTCAAGTGTTTAACAAGTCCTATTAGTGATCTATGTAAAGGTTTTGAAATAAAAACCTATAGATTAATAAGGTTTTCATCACTTTCTTTCACATAATCATTCAAGTAAGCATTTCATGATCATCATAATTCTTTCATATTCATCTTTATGTTATTTCATCATTTTTGCAAGAAATCATGCATGTTACATATGAGTTTATACCACTTTTAATGTTTTTATTACTTATAATGAAATATACATTATCCTATAATTATCCCTTGAAACATATCACTTTTGGTGATGTCTAGGAACCCATGACACCCTAAGAAGGTGTATGGTAGGATTTGAATAGCCGGAGTTGTTTTGAATTGGTTAGAATAGGTTTTGTGAGAAAAACTCATTTCGACAAGTTTAATAAAGGGTCTGTCCATATTTTTGAAATCTGGAAATCTCGACAGTAAATAAAAATTTTGGCCTAGATATTTAGAAAATACACTTTAAAACGAAAACGTGGCGCTTGAGCGGATTAAAGCGGAGCTATAACGAAGAAGTTATGAATTTTTCAAGTTGACGACGAAAACTAATTGTTTCAGAAAATTCAGCATGCTGTCTCGACTTTTTACGAGTCAAAAATGAGTCTTAAGCGTTATAAATTGTGTCGACTTATCAAAAATATATTAGTATACTTTGATACGAAGCTAAGGACATATAAAACGTAGAAAACGGACTTGTAACGATTAAATTACACGCGATTTAACAAAGTTGCCGTAACTTTATTATATAAGAAAAACTAATATATTTCTATTAGACAAATATTACGGCCACGAAGGACCATGTTGAGGGTCGTTTTTAACATTGATGTAGTACTTTTTATAACGTGATGTCTTCTAGTAAAAGTAAGTTCGCCAAGCATATTTTCCAAAATGTCCAACCGTTCGTCAAGCGGAGTTGTAACGAATAAAATACGGTCACTTAAACTTTGCCGAAAACCACCCTTAAACAATATTTTGGCTACAAGTACCATACTTTACCTATATTTTTCTCTATGATCGAGACCTCTAGGATGAAAACTTAAATGCTAAAACTTTGAGATAATGATACAAGCTTCCCAAAACCGTTGAGTTTGTTTCCTAACACTCGATGTGCACCATTTTACGACTAGCTTTTCAAGGCCGTTTAGTCACTTTCATGAATATTTCAACGACATTATTTTACGACGAAAAGTTATAATTTCATAATAAATCACTAAATGATTATCGTAGGATATCATTTCAACGTAAATACTTGTAAAGTATTTTATAACATGACGAGATGTCATAAACATATATTTCGACGATACATTCTATTTTAAAAAAACGTACAAGTGGTATAGATTACATGTGGATTTGCATGCGACATTGTTTCATGTTTTACATTAGAACATATCATTCATAATAGGTCACGGTCGAGGTTGCGCCTCATTTCGATGATTGCCATTATATCATCATTATCATTGCAACGGTGAGTTTTCATAGCCCGATTTATTCAAGTTTTACTTTATTTCAAACCTACGGGGAGAATACATTGCACATCATTTTTATTACGATACCAAGTATATCAAATTCATTACATTGCTTAAGTTACCTCATGCCAATTGAATGTCCCCATTATATAACATGAACCGTTAATTTCATAGAAGCGTGGGTGAGTGGATAGATCTATCGGTGACTCCTCCATCCGGGTTGGTGGATTCCAACCGGTTAACGGATGCATTTCATTTAATAACATTATTTGAGTTGTTTGGCAAACACTCTGTTGGGGCGAACATCATGATCAGTCTAGTTTCGGTGTCATGGACTTATAGCAATTGTAACATTTTTATGTGACATTATTGTCATACATGGCCTATACTTGTGGTAGTCGTATTAAACATTTTACATGAACTCTATGAACTCACTCAACCTTTGTGTTGACACTTTTAGCAATGTATTTTCAGGTAACTAAGGCATTCACTTCATGGCATGCATGTGGACATATCATAGAGTCGCGGTGATGACGCGTCTCACATGGATTTATACACTTTAAAACATCGTTTGACTTGTACCAAACTTATTTCCGCACATAGTAACTTTCATTTGGGACCTATCTTTGTAAACTCGAATGTTTTAATATATCAAGCGATGTATTTTCCAACGACACTTTAGGTCGTTCAATATAACTGTGATTGTGATGCTATGTTAGGCCAACTTTATTCTTGACCAATTAGGAGAGTATTACCATTCTATGAGGGAACCGGTACCACCACCCACGAACAACAACAACGACAACTAGAGGATTCTATCACTTATGACTTTGTGGAACCAGAAATGGAGAAGTCTGAGAAAACTCCTAATGAAGGTGTTGCGGCTAATGAAAAAGCTGAAGAAGAAGCTCGTGCTAAGGCTGAAGAAGAAGCTCGTATTAAGGCTGAAGAAAAGGCTCAAGCTGAGAAAGAAGCTAAAGATTATCTTCTTGACAGTACCGCACATACACAAGAATGAACTTTTGAGCCACAAAAAGACCCTGAACCATCTCATGACTCATCATCAGACTCATCTTCTCATTCATCATCACCAACATCAAAGGATAGCATAAGATCAGCATCCAAATCAGTTAAGAAACCTACCGACACTTGGGCATCACGAGCTAAGTCTAAGATTTTAAAGCTATCAAGCAAGCAAAGAAAAGAATGTGGTCAACAAGAAACTAGATCACTATGGATAGAATCAATCTACTTGAAAGTGATAAGCGAGATGTTGGGAGAAAGGAACAAACCAACGACTTCTTAATAGATATTTATGTGGTGAAATGAATAGGGCGCCGGAGAATATACTCACAAGTTTCTTCTCGACATCGTCCTCGAGTGACAAGAGAAATGTTCACCGACAACTCTATCCGAATCTCGTGCAGTTGGCCAAGCAAACAATAAGATCAACGCCTTTAACAGTTACAATCAATCCAACTGAGCCTACAGCTTTCTCCGATGGAGAATTGGTTTCCAAGCTTGTACTTCAAATGTAAAAACGATCTGCAACATTTACCTCTGACGAAGGTAAACTATTTGACGCATTGTTGGATTACCAACTCAAAACTTCATCCAGAGCGGCAGCTGAACAGCCAAAGCGTCCAAGAGACGATGATGATGCGGATAAAGACAAAGAGACGAAACGCAAGAAGAAGTCTGGTGAATCCTCCTCTATGCCACCACCACCCCAAAGGACTCCCACCGAAAGAAGATCTCCTCCACGTTCTGCTGCTATAGACAAACCTAAGGACTCTGAGTTACCACCATCAACAGAGAAAATCGGTGATCATTTCGAATACATTGGTGGTGACGATGAAGAGATCCCAGAGCCCCAACAACAACCCACCTCTTCTGCAACAACAAAAGAAACCAGAATCATCATCAAAGCCAAAGAAAATGAAGAAGAAGACGATGTTCTCTCATGGCTAGATGAAGACACAACCAAAGAATACGTTGGTTTCTAGACTTGTTGATGCTACTCCTCATTACCGTAAGGTCAAGAAATGGTAGATGGCCGTACTATGGAGCATGTGAAGTCGATTCAAGAAAAGTTTAGAGTGAAGAAGATGACTAAGGTGAGCTAAGGCGAATCAAGAATGATGCCTTCCGATCGCTTAAAGACATTTCGAGAAAGTGCAATTGTAGTCGAATACCATCTCGACAACATTGCACGAGCCATGTCAAACAATATCGATTGGCTCAATCTCAAGCTAACATCGACTTCACAAGACAAGACAAGGCTCCTATTACATCGATTGGACCAAACCTCTACCAACAATTGGTCGACCGGATCAACCTCAAATTCCATACCGCTACTTCTTCAACAATGACTTGAGTTTCTTCTACACGGTAGCGATGTGACAAGGAAGTACGCTACGTCACTCACATTTCCTTTCCCAACAGAAATCTACTCTCACAATCCAGCCATCGAGGAAGAAGCCCACATATGTTTGCTGATCATGTGGAAAAGTATGACCTTGATGCGCTGTATGGGATTCATCATTGGCCTGAACGCTGAAGAATCTTCTATAGAAGCTGCCAGGTTCTCAAGTCTAAAAAGGAAGTGTTTAGTGAAAAACGGATCATTGCAATTAAGCATGTTACCATGTCGTCAAAGTGGGACTACACATTCCTCAAGAACATTGTGGTCAAACGACAAGACGAAGAGGAATATGACTTCTGTGAAGCAGATTTTCCAAGATTGTTACTAAATGACATTGAAGATACGTATCTCGCTAAGGTTCAAGGACGAATGAGACATTTCTCTACAACCATCCAACGCGAGTACATCAAGTCATTATTAATCTTCATCAGAAGCATCGTGATCCAAGAACGGGTAGAAGACATTCAGCTTGCCGTGGAATCTTATAAAAAACGGGTCAATTTCACAAAACCTCAACTAGACCTCCCCGACATCAACCGACTTCCTCAATACACACTCATCAAGAAACCATTTGGGGTAGTCTATAGAAGTGAACGACACCACAACTGTTTCATGGCATGTAAAGAACTTCATAAGTTTGGGGATCACACTTTGAAGAAAGTTAGGGACGGGCTAGCATACAGGTTGAAAGAGATTCATGACGGCATCGGGTCACCAAAGAGATGGAATTCGAGGGAGAAAAGGGATGTTAAGAAGATCATCACGCAGATTGATGAAAGGTTGTTTAGGCGGGATCAGATCAGAACATTGGAAAGCCTCGTTGGTGGTCGTCCAAGCATTTCTCTCACGGGCTATCAACGTCCATAACGCATTCCTAGAGTTATTGCTGGAATACCTGAGACTCCTGGTACCCCTTGATCTGTTTCTTTCATTAACTATTTTGATGTGGGATTTTTAACTCATAATGGCTTGTGCACACATAACAGTGTACAACCCGTACTTGTAAATAAAGGACCCTGTGGTACGCTTCAGTGCCACAATCCTTATAAAAGGAGCGAAAGCTTCTTACTTTTGAGTAAAACTAATCAAAAATTTCATTTTCCAAAGTTTTTCTCAAAAGGACAAGTACTTCCCCTTATGATTTTCAAAACCTCAAAAGTTTATATCAATTGTTGTGGGGGAGTATTTGCCATTTTTCACAAATTGTTCTTCGTGGTAATCTTCCCGCAAAACTCGAAATGGACATATTCGATATCAAATTTCTTCAAAAATAACATTTATATGCCATTTTTGAGGGGGAGAAAAATTATGTGATAAGAAATATGTTGTGAATTGCCAATGAATCGTTGTACTAAAAGACTTAACCAATGAATTGACGAGATCTTAAATGTTAGTAACTCGAAAAGACTTGTCCGGAACGGGTAATAATTTCAAACTAGTTCGCTAGTGATGTAAACGTGTCTCGCAAAGGACTTGTCCTAGTAGAATGTACCATTCGAGAAACTCTTGGTAGACATGAACTTTGACGGGTTTCACAAACCTTTCGAGGTTTATCCACACCTTCAAGGTAGTTATTAGAGCAAGTTGTCACCTAAAGGCGATAGTGTAACTCTTTAACTATGCAACGAACCGTGTCTTCATGGGATTGTCTATCTAGAGTTGATCAATTCAAAAGTGTGCGCTCTTCTCTCACCATGCGATTTACGTCCAAATACTCAAGCACGTGTGGGGGGAGTATTTCAAAATCCTTAACTCTCAACAAGTGGTACAAAATGCTTTTAATCATAACCACTTTGAGAGATTTTTCATGAAAATGGTTTTATGGCAACATAGGTTAGTCATGGAGTTATAAGGTGACTAAGGTTAGGAATAACCGTCTTAAGATCCGCCAGAGCCGGAGGGATCTACCCAAGGACACCACCAATAGTTAGAATCTAGAAGTCCTTAGGTATGATTATTAAAAAGGAGAAAATGAGAATTGGAGAAAGAAGGAGTTGAAGAATTAAAAAGAAAAGTAAAGAAAAGGGTGAAAAGAAATAGCCACTACAAGAAAAACTGGTATTTGGGAGGGTGGAAAACTGTGCCAAATACTCAAAAAACCGTGCCAAATGCTATTTGGCACGGCTTTGGCACGCTTTTGGCTCTGTCCTAAATATGAGGGTGCCAAATACATTTGGGTCGGGTTGAAACCGTGCTAAATAGTATTTGGCACGACCCATGGGACGGTAAAACTTTGTGGTGCCATTAGTGAGGTATTTGGCACGACTGACAATCCTCCGTTCCAAATTGGCATTCGTCACACTTTTATATTTCATGCCAAATGCGTTTTTGGTACCAATTCATCTCTCGTGCTGAATGCGTATTTGGCACATTTTATTTTATCGTGACAATATTAACTAGGACGGTTTTATGTACCATGCCAGAAGTATTTGGCACGGTTTCGTTTTTTGTGCCAAACATATTTGGAACGTTATCTGCATTGCCCAAAAAAATATTTGGCACGCTTTTTGGTTCATTTTAAAAATCATTTGGAACGGTTTGCATTAAATCAATTAATTATTTGACACGGTTTATGTAATCATTGCTAATGTGGATTAGCACCATTTTCCGTTACTGAGATAGGTTTTAGTACACCATCGTATCAATTAACCATCTCAAACATGCACAAATATAATTCAATCGAAGCTAAAATAAATTGAACTCAATTTTATTAATCATCTATAAAATCAAGTCAACATGGTCACTTGAATACCATAAGGTAAAAACAATCGCCCAACATCCTTGTAAACCATGGTCTTTAGAATGACAAAATCCTAACTAGAACTCATATAAATCACTAAGACAATTTATTGCTAACGGAAACAAATAAAGCTCGCCAGATCACATCTTCATCAAAAAACCTGCATAATACAATATTCCAACATTAGAAATATATATGAAACAAGAAAAAAGTGTGATACAAAATAGCAATAGAAAAGGTATACAAGTTTTAAAACGGGTCAAAATTTGAATATAAGTGTGAGTGTCTGACAATGCTTATAAAACCCTCTTCTAGTCCTGTAACATATGTCTCCATTTATAACAATCGTCACAACACACCAAGGTAGGGGTGTCCATGGTACTAAAACCGTCCCGAACCGGAACCGAACCGAAAGAACCGAGAACCGAAAATAAGGTAAAAAGTGGAACCAAGAACTGTCCCAAGTTTTTCGGTTCGGTTCCGTCTGATGATTCAGTTCGACGGGAATTCGATAATTCCATGAGTACCAAAGTGTTAAAAATATATTTTGATGGATATGAATTTATGGTACTTGGTTCGTAGAACTTCAAAAGAAGTTGACAACCTTAATAGTATTCCACAACTTGACTTACAAACAAACAAAAAAACATATCTCCGGTAATAGCAAACTCATTATCCATGAAAATAATTGCAAACTCGTTGAGAATATAATATACTCCATCCGTCCCACAATAATTGTCCACTTTGACTTTTTTTAGTTTTTTTTGTTCCACTTTGACCATTAATATTTTTATTTGTGTTATATAATACTTGATGAAAGTTATACCAAATGAAAATACATTTAAAACCCAATCTATTCATATATTTTTTATCAAATATTATATTACACACATAAAAAAAATTTATGATCAAAGTTTAATAAAAAAGACTTAAAAAAGTAAAAGTGGACAATTATTATGAGACGGAGGTAGTATCAATCATGGTGACTAGCTTACAATAACTTGCCATAATCGTTAATTGTTTCTCGACTTTTATCATTAAGTTTAATGAAAAACAAATACCAATAGTTAATTACAACTTCTTGATAGTTATTCTTGAAAGACAGAAATTATTCGATATCGACTATGCGCATACTCGATATTCCAGTTTAGAAAAAACTTACTTTCATATTGATGAATGATGTTTGAATCTTTGAATGGAATCAATGGATTAAAGGTTAAGATTTATGAGTTTTTAGGTTTAGGTAAGGTTTTCTATTTTCTTAAAAGGCCGCATACTTGCATGTACACAATATCCCTAACAAACCCTATAAAATTACATATTTTCATAAAAGTCGGTTCTTTCGGGAAAGTACCGGAACCGGACGGTTCGGGTCCCGGACGGTTCCGACCCGAACCGTCCCGAGAACCGAAATTTTGAAATTTTAGGAACCAAGAACCGTACCATGGTTCTAATATACGGTCCCATTCCCGGTCGGTACCGGTACGGTTCCTCGGTTCGTTTGGTTCTTCGGTTTTTTTGGACACCCCTACACCAAGGCATTAGGCACCACAGTTGAGTTGGATACAGGTAACGGGTCGGGTTATCGGATTGGGTTGATTTGGGTTTTTTACTAGAAAAAGGTGACCCGCAACCCGAACCAATAAAGAATCAGGTTGTCGGGTTCGGTTTGTTGTCAGGTCGGGTTATCGGGTTGCGTATGAAACAAAAGTGAAGAAAAAATAAAAAAGTGAAGTGTACAATAGTTGCCATACAAAAGCACAAGTTGAATAATGTTAAAACCCACAAGTTGTACAAGTGATAAAAAAAGTATGCATAGCACAAAAGCGAAATAAAGGGTTTCAATAGGAAAACAAATGTGGTCATCCTACAAAAGTAAAAAAAATGTTTCAGTATGTGAAAACTAAATAAAAGATAGCACTAGTTGGCATTAGTAGTATGTAGGCAAAAAGATATAACATGGTAAGTAAAAAAGTTAAAACACCAGTAGGAACAAAACCAAGCATACCTTAATTAAGATTATACAAGCATTAAAGCACAGTAAAAAACATTAGTACCTTAAAAAGCAGGTAGTAATTGGCAAATATAAATTAGCAAGTTGCAAAATTACAAATCCAAGTACATGTAAAACCACAAGCAGTAGGCACAAAAACTATTTTTCGGGTCTTATCGAGTTGACTCGATAACCCGATAAGATAAATAATTCAACCCTAACCTGACCCGATAATAATATCAGGTTATCGGGTTCGGATAAAACTAACTCGATAAGCTTTTTTAACCCAATGAATTTGTAGCTGTATATTGCATAAGAAAAAGGGACTGCTAAAACATTCTGTCTCAACCTGATTTAGCCTGCCTGACCCACCATTCTTGACACTTTAATTAAAAATAAACATAACATAATCTCTCAATTAAGTACAGTTGAGAAAGGTGAATGCTTACTTGTTAATATCATCATAAGAGAAGCGGTGACCCTCCAAAACAACCAAAACATAATCTATATCCAATGATCTCATTATGTCAAATGTTTCGTCCTCATAAGAGAACATAGCCGCGCCATCTCAGTAGCAATGTGTGTATTATTCCATGTGTTATTGTCTACAATAACAGTTTTGTTCCCCATGGCTGTAATTTGATAACCGTAATCCCATCAAGACATTACATTAGCATCTTCAGGAGTATTTTGGCTAAGCTAGAAGTATGCTACACGGTAATCATCAAATATGACTCATTGACCATGGGCCCCACGTGCAACCAAGACAATTGAAGGAGATGAGTATGCATCTAATGTGACCCATGTACTGTGAATAGCGTATCCACTTAGTAAATAGAAAGCACCAAAGAGTAACACCGTAGCACCATTTTTCAGGAAAGGAATAGATTGGTCAAGTGAAGCTTGTTGCGGCAACAAATATATTACAAGAAAATAAATCAAGAGTATGATTAACTGATTCAGTAAACACTACCAACATATATTAACATCATACTACAGACAACACGATATACCAAATACAAAGAATCACACTGCATAACAAGCAAAATTTATGTATATTCATGCTTGTAACTTGCAAAAACTATTGCGCGCCTAGAAACTTTTAACTAACTAAGCCAAAAACACAGATAAAAAAGTTGTATCCTCTTTTTGCAACATTAAAGACAGGTTAAGCATCATTCTACCGCCATTTAAAAATAATTAAATACTATCATTAGCATCAGAAGCTAATCAAGAACAAAAGATTGCACCTTTAATGAAAGACCATTCATCAATATATACGCTTAATATAAATATATACATATCAGTTACCTAAACATATCATCAGTTATGCACACATCGATCTAATTTTGATCAAGTAAGCTAATTTTCATCTAATTACCAAATCAATTAACAATCTTTACCATAAATCAACGGAAAATCAGGCTTAAAAACAATACCTTCTCAGGATCTCCACTTTTATCAGGATGATTCTTAATAGCAGTTTTACGATAAGCTTTCTTCAACTCATCTGTTGAAGCACTCTGTGGGGCCCCCAAAACCCCATAGTGTTTAGTATCATCACTCTTCTTAGATACTCTCCCAAACATCTTCAATTATTATTCTTCTTCAATCTTATTCTATTTTTCAATTACAACTCTAATCATACAAATAAAATAAAATCAGTATTAGATCTAATCTATTACACATATTGAAAAATACATAGTTAATAAATAACGAGATCGAACCGGTGAAGAAGAAGAACTAGATAGAATAATTGAAGGGAAGACTTTGAGTTCGTTTTTATTCAACGATAGAGAAATATAGGGTTTGCAATAACGAGTGTGAGAGAAAGAAGGGCAACAGGTAGTAGGTGGGTGTTGTGAACAAATTTATGGAGGGATGTTTTGATTTTGGGGAAAATTAGGGCGGGACTTAGCAAAAATGTGGAAGGACATATCAACTTTTGAAGAAAATCTTAATGTTTTTCATGAAATTTGACAAATATATTTAGCACAAATCTATAAATCTTTTTTTTATATAAAAAATTAAAAATGAAATCATAAAATAATTAATGGCATGTAGACGTGATTGAAGAATGCTTGTGTTAACTTATGCTAGGCACTTGATAGTGTAATTCTAACAAGTAATTCTAGCCTAGAGTTTCATAATTTTGTAAGCTTACGTTTATAAGTACCACTATTATCGAAATAAAAAATGAGGTTTTCATATTCGGTTATTTGAGTTTAAGGTAAAGAAAAAAACAAAAACAGAAGCTTGGCGTAGGGATTTATTTCATTCATTCAGAAAAGTGATATTATTTGTCTTAAGTCATGAAGGCACAAACGAACGTAAACAAGCTAGAGTGAACAAACGAACTAAAGTGAACGAACAAACAAAACATATTTATAAATGCACGGAGAAAAAGAAAAACCGCACTCGACTAATGCAATGGGAATTTCTCATATCGTCAAGGTATAGCAGGTCGATAGACTGATGTGATCAACTTTCATAATTCTTATCTTGAATGGTACAAAGTAGATAGCCATGATTGGCTATATGCCTATATGCGACTTTCTTATTATTATCCCAAAGGGAAGCGGTGTTTAAAGTATAATGGGTTGATGTTGGCTATAGGTGCCACAACTTATTATATACAGAAAGAACGTAACAATCATTTATCTAAAAGGGGAAGTCGCGCTCGATGAAGCAACTTATTAATGTCATTATTCCTATTGCACGTCTTAAACTATTAACACTCAAAATGAAAGTCATAGAAAAATACTAAAGATGTTATGAATGTCGGGAACTTGAATTAAACTTGAGTTCCCACATGACGGCGAATTAGAAGGCGACGCGTTCTAAGTAATATGATAGATACTAATTCAATATATGGATTAATTATAGAGATTAAAAGTTAATGACGAAGGGCTATTGAATATCAGAGTAAATTAATAAAATTGATAATAAATTATACTGATGTCCAAGATAATAAAAGTATATTATAGACAACATGTGCGGGAAAAAAAGTTTTAATTGGGTCATTTTTTAAAGATCTTCCAAATACATAAGGAATAAAAATAGTTTATAAAAATCACCTCAAATACACCTGTATTTTTCACAACCTATAAAAACCGTTTCAAATACATTGGCATTTGGCAGCAACATTAAATAATGTTCTAAATACATATAGGTATTTGGCACCGTTCGTACCCCTCGTTCCATATACATGAGTATTTGGCACTAACGATATATAGCGTTCCAAATACATATACAAATTTGGCACCAGTGGTACCAACCATCCCAGATACATATATATTTGGCATTGGTAACTGAAACCGTTCCTAATACGCATATATTTGGCACCATTATTAGAAAACGTTCCAAAAGCATACGTATTTGGAACAATTTCTTAGTAGCGGTCTCAAATACCAACTTTTTGTCTCGGTGACCCCACAAGTGCCAAATACGTGTATAGAGGGACACGGGTTCAATTCATATGCTCTTGGTTGTCACTTGATGACACCGGTATTGAAGATTAAAGTCGTCATGGACCCGTGGACGCATGCACTAAACTTTATTAGCCACTCAATTTTCTCAGCAAGCTTGTTTCATTCTCACGGGAACCCCTCGTAAACTATCGGCTTTCTCTTAGAGATTCTTTGGTATTAAAGAAGGAGACCACATCCCTAGTCTCCGCTCGGGAAAACCAAAGCGCACTATTGAGTCTAGAGCCACGAGATTCATCAAAAGATCTCTTAGGTACACTTGACAATTCATCGCTTGTCGTTCAACAATAAGAACACAAGTGATATATTATCGAGTCCTACATAGATCTTAGCAATCTGTCGAGAACATTTATGAGAGGTTCACATGTGATCCTCGGTGATTGAATGGAAACTCCCCGCCGGTCAACATCAACGACCACAGCGGAGGTCGCCTGATAACTCCTTATGAGTTACGCTTAGTGTGTCTCAAGCGGTTTCTGATCGTGGGGTGATGCTTTTGTACCTCATCGACTCACCGGCTGTCGGTGTGCCGGTACATCGCGTTATCTCACTCGTGGGACTCGGTTCGAAATGACCTTTGTGAGAATTAGAGCGTGTTTTCACACTATGTCATAACACACTCAAGTTCAAACTTGTGGCTGGATTATTTCTAACCCATGTTTTATGTTTTCTTCTTATGGATGCTTGCGGGTAGAAAAGATCGTGGAGATTCTCCACATGCTCATACCAACATCAATTGAAGTTCTCTCAAAGACAACACAAAGTCGAATGATTCTTTGTCAAAGTCAAAGAATCTACAAAGTTTAAAGACTAAGAGAACTACATCGATATTGATATCCAACATTAAAGGCGTGTGATCATGTTGGAGAAAGACGTGAGAACCTTTGAACAACGGTCGACTGATCACGAGACAACCACAACATACTATCACTTCCATCACAAAGAACAAGATCAAAGAACAAAGATTATGAAGGCGTCAAAGCTAAAATACTTCAAAGCAAACAAGATCCCTACCTTTGGGAGATTGTTGGAATCAAGACACTTCTTCTCACAAGAAAGAAGAATGTCGGAAGACGTCAAAGCTACTATTACATCGGCACCTACAACGTTATCACTCATATCATTAATCACCAACACTTGGGGAGGCTGTTGGAATCACTCCTAAATTAGATTACAAGTGTTAGTAATTAATATGTAATAGTTAGCTTAATTAGGCCTTTATGTTTGTTATTATGCTAAGGCTTATGTAGAAGGCCCATAAGCCTTGGCCCAAGCCTAATAAGGAAAGGAAGGGAACTTGCATGTCGCCCTAGTTCCTTCCTATAAATACCTCATGTAAACCTTCATTTGAAGGTTGGTTGTTCATCTTATCACAAAACCTACGCATAACCTTTCATTATATACTCGTGTGTTTGTGTTAACTTGTTCATCCGATCACTCCTTCATCTATACTTCTTATATGAATGCTTGTGTTACATAAATGGTGACCTAACAATGAGAAATCATTAGAGGTGAATTCTTTGGTTTGTTCTCAATAGAAGTCGGGTTTGCCCTTCCATGCATCTCGGGCATCATTGAAAGTCCTAGGTCCGGGTGTTGTAGGGAATCTTCTTCCCGTTCCATTGGTACGTGAGGATGCGTAGTCAACGGAAGCTTGTTCGAGGAGTCTTGTGCAAGTGCGAGTGTCATGAGGACCACTACATAGCTCACACAAGGAAGAAACTTTGTTCACTTGGCGTGAAGACTTAGGATTTTTGTAGGAGCTCATTAGGAATTTGACTTGATCTTTAAGCTCGAGCATCCTACGGTCGGAAGGTTGTGAGTCAATGGGAGGCAAGGAGATTGCCTTTATGGTTTTGGGCAACTCACGGGGGTCATTCCAACTTTCGTTGTCATAGAGAGTAAGGTCCTCTATTATACCCCACGATTCTTCCGTGGTGAGATCACTAAGTTTACCACCGGCCGCTTGGTCAATGGATCACTTAGTTGGGAAGTTGACATGATCATAAAAGAGTTGGACTTGAAGCCAAATATCAATGCCGTGATTAGGGACTTTATGGAGAAAGTCCTTAAATCGAGTCCATGCTTCATAGAGAGATTCACCTTGACATTGTTAGAACACCAAGATTTCATTCCTAAGCTTAGTAGTTCTCCCCGGAGGGAAAATTGGGCAAGGAAACGAGAGGTTAGATCATCCCAACTTGAGATGGAGCCGGCGGGAAGTCGCTCAAGCCAATTACTAGCTTGGTCCCGTAGAGAGAATTGGAAGAGACGCAAGCGCGTGGTCTCCCGAGTAGTAGCATCGAGGTCGATGGAATCGGCGATTTTAAGGAAATCCTTAAGATGATGATTAGGATCTTGAACGAAGTCCATGAAATGCACCAACGGATGGTGTCGGATCGAAGGGCGTAGTTTGGGCTTAGTCGGGAAGCTCAATGGTGTTCCTATAGCCTAGGTGGCTTGGTGTTGAGTATTCACCAAGTGTACGGCCTCTTGGTGGGTTATTTGGTGGTGGTTGATTATCACCTTCCATGATGAAAAGTGATGGGTTACTAACAAAGGTCACGAAGAAGGGGATAGACTACGAGGAAGCTAAAATGAGAAAAAGCTTACTTGATAGGAATCAAGTAAGGGAACCTAAACAGGTGAAAATCTAACTAGCTATTCTATTCCCGCGTGCGCCAAAAACTTGATCTGGCGTACAACGCGCGTTCGGTCAAAGGAAACTTTCTTTCTTGAGCAACTTTTTCAACCACCTAGGCGGTGAACCTAATCGTTGTAGTGTAGTATTAGGGTAAGCCTCGGGATTGATATCGTTCTCTAGGGGAATTGGAATGCTAGTGAGAAATTACTACGCTAAGGTTGGGGTTGAGAAATATTTTTTTATCTTTTTTATCTTTTTTTTAGAAAATTGAAAGGTACGAATCTCAGGGTATTGGATTTCAGGGGTGGTACTTCTACCAATTACTCTACTTATCTATTCTAATTAACTAAGCTAAGGGTAGTCTATGTCTAATTGATGTGTGCTCGTATGATGATTAAAGATGTGTTTACCTAGATGCTATTACTCACAGTTATCTCTATTGATGGTTGAATTGTCGGGTCCTTATTCTTAATCGTTGTGTCTTCTAAGGTCGTAGGGTATGCTTTATTCTCTAACTCTTTGAGACTACCTTAAGGTGATTGCCTACAAAATCTCTAGGATTCATAAACTAACTCTAAGGTTATCTTTGGATTTTAGCCTACAACAACTCTAAGCGATTATAAACTAATGTTCACAAAGATTACTCAATCATTAAAACACAACGATGACCTATTGCAATCCTAGGCCAATTACAATTAAGATAAGAGACAACCAATCAATATTCAATACCTAGGTTTCATAGATCTAAGCAAACACACAAGTAAATTAGCGGACATGGTGAACATGCAATCATACACACATACAATGAAGACACAATTGAATCAATGAAGTAAATTACTTATCTTGTTGTAAAATAGGTATGAGAACCTAAGATCTGCCCAAAACAAAAAAATCGTTATTAGGTTTTACTCCACAAAACTACCTCCTAAAAAGTCGAAAATTGAATTTTATATATAGAGTTACAAGCTATGACGACGTCGCTCTTTAATTGTGACGCCGTTGGATCGCCGCCATTAGGGTTTCGTCTTGACCACGTCAACTTTGTGGCGTCACCTTGTGGTTGTGTGTTGTCGAATCGAATCTAGGTAAATGCGAGTTGTGACGCCCTACTCTTTAAAGCACGATGCGTCGGGTTAAAAATAACAAATTAAACTCTTGAGCCGCCACAATTTTGGAGCATGTTGCGATGGCGTCGCATCACTTTATTGACGCCATCACCTTCAATTCAATGACTTGAATGTCTTGATCTTGACTTTGGCCATTTTCTTCATATATTCATGCCTTTTGTCCAAATAAGTGTCATTCTAGCATTTTGCCTTCAAGAGACCTAAAAAGTGAAAAGGAACGAAATTAAGCAGTAATGGATAAAAAAGTGGTCGATTAAGGGCTTAAATGACCCCTCAAAAGTGTACCTTTTAAATCCTTATCAAAGATATGATACATTTAATACATAGTTATCTCTGTAAGGGATCTCCTTAGTGTATAAAAGGAGATCCTAGCTAGGTCAGTAATATACGCATACTCTAGCCGTCTTAAGAAAAGCTTCAAGGTTGTAAACCCTAGTACTAGGAGAGTATTCATATTATTCATTAATAATATTGAAGCTGTTGGTGTTACATTTGTGTTTACTTTAATCTTCTAAGTATATTCAAGTAGATTCCGCATACTTGTGTGTATCTACAACAAGGTTTCTCATTGCTGTTTTGGAATCATCCAAGGCAACTACACGTTTACGAGCTAAGTGTCCTAGATCCAAGGTTTGGGACTTCACAAGTGGTATAAGAGCTTGTGTCCTGAAGCTTTGTTTTTAGAAGATCCTGTGTGACAAATATGAAGAAATGGATTTTGATTCAAGCAAATTCAGTGTTGTTACCAGAGTTCCTAAGTTGCAGCTTAATGAATATGAACTCTGGAGGATGCGCATAGAGCAGTACTTCTTGGTACTTGACTTTAAGCTATGGAACATTGTGATCAATGGAGACTCCTACAAATCCATTAGTTCTGAAGAAGTTGGAGGCAAAAAAATTATTAAAGACAAGGGTGATCCTGTCACTGTTGATCAAATGGCTCAAAGAGGCAATGATCTCAATGTCAGAAGTATCCTTCTTATGGCATTACCTGATGATCATCAACTCAACTTCAGCAAACACAAGGATGCTCAGACTTTGTTCAAAGCTATTGAAACAAGGTTTGGTGGGAATTCTATCACCAAGAAGACTCATAAAACTCTTTTGAAGCAAGAGTTTGAAAAATTCATTGCTGGTGCAACTGAGTCCATTGACTCAGTTTACAATATGCTTCAAAAGTCGGTCATCAACTAGCGATGTTGGTCCGGACATCTCTCGGGAGGATATCAATCTCGGGTTTGTTGGAAGTCTTCCATCACCAAAATGGGGCACTCATGTCATTGTATGGAAGAATAAGGCAGAATTTGAAACTATGGGGTTGGACAATCTATTCAATAGCTTCAAAGTGATTGAACAAGACATGAAGAGAGCTACAGCTGCATCTTCCAGTTCTGGATCACAAAACATAGCTTTTGTGGCTCATCCAGTCACTGGTAATGAAAAGGACAGTTTTGGTTTTAGTACTCCTAGTACTAATGTTAATACTGATTGTGTGGTCACTACTCAGCAGGCATCGATGAAAGTACAATCTATGATTTCATCTCTGAGCAGCAAAAGGGATCCCAGATCACTCATGATGACCTGAGACAAATCCATGAAGATGACATGGAAGAGATGGATATCAAGTGGAACATTTCCTTGATCAGCATGAGGGCAAGAAGGTTCATGAAGAAGGCGGGAGGCGATTAAGATCAATGATGGAATCTTCTTTGGGTTTGACAAGGAAAGGTAGAATGCTACAAGCTGTGGCAAGCTTAGGCATTTTCGTGGAATGCGAAGCCCGGGAGCAAAGGAAAAGTGGTGAGGCTGATGAGTCCTCTTCTAAAGCAATGGTGGCTATTCAAGGTGCTGGATATGATTGGAGCTTTATAGCTGATGATGAGGAGAGTCCAATCAATATGGCTTTGGTATCTGAGGTACTTACTGAAACAAATTGCTCAGATACATGTGTCCCATTAAGTAAATATGAGTCTCTCAAAATTGAGTTTGATAAATTGGCTGAAGAGTTTTCTAAAACTAGTTATAACTTAGCAAATTATAAAAGAGGCTTAGCAGTTTCAGAAAAACAAATTGTGCATTATAAAGAAAATGAGTCAAAGTTTTCTGAATCAACTGTTGTACTTAATAGGGAAATTTCTCTTAAAGACACCACCATAAGTGTGTTAAAAGAAGAACTAGAGAGAGTCACAAAAGTTAAAGACAACATAGAACTTAGTGTTGACACTCTTAAAGACATACAACATTATAAATCTAAGAAACTTGATAAATTCCTTGAAAGTTCACTAATTGGTAAAGCCAAATTAGGTATGGGTTATAAGACAACACCACCACCATTTAGAGGTATTCCCTCACCACCTGGCATAGACCTTGAACACACTGGCTTAGAAGAGTTTAAGGCACCCACATTTGTCCGTGACCGTAAACCCATTGAGTCCAAGGCTGAAAAGCCTGATGAGACCTTTGAAAGTTGTTAGAATTTAGAAAATCCATGCTAAAGTGTCGGTCACCCCAACGTATGTTTAGCATATTATAGCTCGTAGACATAACAGTATATTTGTTAAATTATTAGTAGTATAAGTAACACCGTGGAAGAAGGACGGGTCTTTACCCACTGTATGCCTGATCCACAGCCCGAAGGAGGGCGTAGTCATTTGTATAAATAGCCCTCTCCCAACAAGGGAGAGGGTTGGATGTTCATTTGGAATCTAACCTTTCCTTTGTTTTATCTCTCTAGAACATCTCACTTTCTCTCTCTAGAACTCTAAATCATACGCCCACTATTGTGCTTAATTATGTGTTTATGTAAACCAAGATATTACAAATGGTATCAAGAGCCATGGTTTGATCACCCATCTTTTATGTTCTTGGATTTCTAGTGGTTTTTATAAGGTTTTTGGGTTTGAATGAGTTTAGAATAGTTTGCCTTATTTGGATCATTTCTAGTGTTAAAGTTTGGATTTTGATAGTACTTTTGTGTTTAGAATCATTATAAGTGTTTAGGTTTTGAATTGGAAGGCTTGAATCATCGTGGTTGGGTTGTTTTTTTTTTATTGAAAAGTGGTATTCTTAAATGTTTCTTGGATGCGATTTGTCTCTCGGATTGTGTTTCTTCTATGCGATTTGTCCTTAGAAGTATGCGATTTGTCTCCTCAATGAATGCTTATTGAAGCGATTTGTCACTCATTTTGTGCGATTTGTTTGTTTTAGAGAAGCGACTTGTCCATTAAGGAATTTGTCTATTGAGACAAAACGACAAGTAAGGGCAAAGTAGTGGAAGTAGTGGGTGTACTTGTGTACTATGCGATTTGTCAGTTTATGCGATTTGTCTTCTATGCGATTTGTCTGCTAAGCGATTTGGTAATTAAGGTACAATTTGTCTTGGACTGCGATTTGTCAAAACTGCGCTTTGTCAAAAGAGCGATTTGTCAGAACTGCGTTTTGTCTAAAAGAGCGATTTGTCTGGGATGCGTCTTGTTAAGAGAGCGACTTGTCTGGACTGCGACTTATCCTAAGTGCGATTTTTCTGAAGCGATTTGTCATAAGGAGGATTGTTTTAAGCGATTTGTGTTCAACTGTCATCTGATTTTAACACAATGTCTTACACCACTGATCCCTTAATCTCCAATGTGCTCAAACTATGTGATACTGTGGAGAACAAATAATGTATTTACTACTCAGAGAGTTTAACCATGATTGATTCAGCCAAAGATGATCTAAAATCTTCATAGTTTGAGTCCAATGAGAAAGAATTACAACTATTAATGCTACAGAATGCCATGCAAAAGGAATGCGGCATTGAGCCCTATCAGCTACTTTACTCTCACCTCATATTGCTTCTACCCATAACAATGGAACGGACATGTATTGCTCTCTTCCATCAGGACTTATCCACATTAACAGGAACTTTGTTGTTAAACTTTGAACAATTGGAGCTACAACTTACCAAAGAAAAGGTTCATAAGGATGGTTCCAGTGCTGCACTTCAAGTTATCTACAAACAATTTCAGCCATTCATCAGTGGGGAATATTCATCAGACTATGACCAACACATGGCTGAGATTTCCTTCAAAAAACATACTGGAATGGAAATTCATGAGTTCATTGATACACTTATCCATCTTATGGACGATGTAAAGAAGTACATTGAGAAACTACTCAGAACAGTGATTACATGAATGGATACGAGATGCAATCAATGGAGAGGTGTGATGAGTTGGGTATCCCATCGGGTATTGTTGTAGTCAGAATTACAGACACATAAAAAATAGATGCCACAAGCTGTTCAGGAACTCTTGCCTCACAGAAGAATGATGTTGAGTTGACAATGTTGAACGAACAAACATTGGGTGCAGAATATTCATTGAGTGCAGAATCTTCGGTAACTCTTATTAATAATCCATCTGTGCTTAATTTTGTGCATACTTATGACCTTACAGAACATGTGTCTGATAAATGTTCTGTAACTGAGGCTGAGTCAATGATGAAACATAACATGACTAAAAACGTGGTTGATAAGAAAATTTTCAACGAACTTTCAAACAAATACTCAATTCTTGAAAAACATTGCATTTCTCTGGAAATTGCAATACAACAAAAGGAAGAAAGTTTTCTTGCTACAAAATCTTGCATAAATCTGGAATTCCCAGAATTTCGAGAATTTTTTGAAATTAACCAGTTAAAAACTCAGCTTTGAGACAAAGACTCAACCATATGCAATCTGAAAAAACAAATCTCGGACTTGCATAAGGAAATTAATATGGTG
Organism: Chrysanthemum lavandulifolium; assembly: GCA_022545495.1. Taxonomy (NCBI): domain Eukaryota; kingdom Viridiplantae; phylum Streptophyta; class Magnoliopsida; order Asterales; family Asteraceae; genus Chrysanthemum; species Chrysanthemum lavandulifolium. The sequence continues at coordinate 167,323,876 of CM040243.1, read as the reverse complement.
TGAACAATCGTTATCTTGAGGTTAGTATTCTTGTTAAAGCTAGGAATGATGAATTAGCATTATGTGTGGCCACATTATTAAGGGAAAATGAGTCTCTGAGGAAGAAACAATTAGAACAATGTGTCCATACTAAAGAGGATAAGACCAAGTCTTTAGATCAAACAAGCTCTTTGGTAGCAGACATTGAAGCCCTTAATGCTAAACTTGAGGATAAGAGCTTCGCCATAGTTGCCTTAAAAAATGAGCTTAGAAAAATTATTGGAAATGGAGTGAACACTAAGTTTGCAAAACCATCAACCTTAGGGAAGCAAGTTTCACAAATTACTAATGAACAATTTGTAATTAGGCAGCCTAATGCATTTATGTCAGAAAGATTTAAACCCTCAAAATCAAGGTTTGCCTCCCAAGTTGATGAGAACTCTGTTTTGTCAAAACCAGTCACTTAACTAATTCATTCCGGTAAGTTGAATGACAATTATCAGACTAATGCTCAAAGCTCTAGGATCAGGAATGTAAAACGATCATCTAGAGCACGTAAGAAGTATCAAAAGGCTGACCACTCCCCTAAGAAACAAGTTAACAACAAAATGTCTAAAATCCAGAATAGGGAAATGGTTACATCTTCTACCATGGATAAGGGATCTAACACTCCTAGCTCTTGTCTTAAGTGGATGCCTACTGGTAGATTATTTAAGAACATTAAATCCAAATGGAATCACACTTCTAGCTCCTGTCTTAAGTGGATGCCCACGGGGAAAATCTTCAAGAAGGTGGGATTTAAGTGGATTCCCATCAGAACACTAGCCACTAATGAGATTCAAAGGCCTAACTGTAAAACATCCAAAGAATAAGACACTATTGCTACTAACCCATCTATATGCAATGCTACATGTGCTATTAGTGCAAATTTTCCACAGTCTTTTTCAGGTACAATGCTCGATTCAATCATGAACATAATGACCTGGTTTCTAACTAAATTAAAGACTACTCATCCGGGAATTTTTGCTTGTCTGAATTGATTTGCATGTACTATGACTCCTGATTACCTTGCTCAGGACTCGTACCTCATCGGTTGATTGATAATTTTTTTTTATTTATATACAATACAATTTCTTTACATTTTGTTATACACATACACATGAAAATTATAATGTTTTAATAATCCATAAAAAATTTGAAAAACCAGAAAATTACAAAAACAGAATCTAAAACATGTCATCTGTTATCGATAACATCTACGATCCTAGAAATGTCATTCAATAATGGCACGGGTCTTTAGATGAAGTTCGAACAGATATTCTACTTGTCTTTTAAAACTCACATACCTAAGATGTCTAGAATTCATAGCTATGGTTTAATTAAATCAATGATCACTCATTCGTATTCGTGTCATTGATTGAGGGGGAGAATTAATCACTCTGCCATTCCTGAATGTCAATTTGTCTCTGCATGATTACCATTAGATGATTTCTTGTGATATGTGTCATTTATCTTGCATGGTTACTATGACCTCAGTACTCTGGATAGCCGTTGCATGTTACTTGGAGTGATTTAATTTGCCAAATTATGTCTAATATGTGCTATGTGGTATGCGGTTTGTCCATGTTATGTTTAGTATGAGACTTGTCAATGTCATGATAAGGATGCGACTTGTCTATTGAATTTAGATATGCGAATTGTCTAGTCATTACTCAGTATGCATTTTGTCAAGTACAAGGGCTTAAAGTGTCAATTCGAAAACTTAAAGTTTGGTATAAATAATGCGATTTGTCACTTAGTCAAACTGTTAAACTTCTTGGTCAAGCGCACATCGTTTTTCTCTATTACATTCTAACAAGCGATTTGGCTTTCTTGAGATCTGTGGTAGGCTCATTTATCATACTATACATGTTTGTGTCAAGAATATTATTTGTATCATCCTTCTAACTAAAATTTCACCTGCAGATTTCCTCACCCATAATCTTTTCGAATTAAAACTCCAACTAGGTTTGTCTCTTTCTGGTTTCTATGCTAATGATGTAGGTTTTAGATGGGTATGTGTAGGGAGATCATGGTTTTGTACCGATGAATTCAATATGTGCGTATACAGGGATCTAGGTGATTTGGTGAGTTGGTGTGTAGTGGTTTTTAGGATTTTGTTGCAGGAATGTTGTATCTAGGTAGCTGTGTCTAAACTATGTGGAATTTGCATGCCTGAATTATGTTAGGAATTAGAAAATTCAGACGTTAAAGAGTCGGTCACCTCAAGTATATGTATTCGTTAGAAAGCTCGTAGTCGTAGTCAAGTTATATTATTAAGTAGTTTGTTATGTAACACCGTGGAGGACGGACGAGTCTTTACCCACTATATGCCTGATCCACAGCCCGTTGGTGGCGTTTGTTTGTAAGAAACTATAAATACCCTCTACCTTACCATTTTTCTTTGTTTCACCTAGTTCCCAACTCTCTTCCCTTTCTCTCTCTAAATTACTTGAACGCCTCTTGTGATTATGGTTTAGTGTGTTTGTGAAATCCTATATCTTACAATTGGTATCAAGAGCCATGGTTTGATCACTCATCTTTCATGCTCTTTGTTTTGGTGGATTTCATAAGGTTTTTAGGGTATTAAGTGTTTAGGAGAGTTTGAATCATTTGGACAAATTCTAGTGTTAAAGTTTGAATTTTGCTTGTACTTTTGTGTTTAGGATCATCATATGTGTTTATGTTTTGAATTGGAAGGCTTAAATCATTGTGGTTTGGTTGTTTTTGATTGATAAAGTTGTCATTTGTGAACTTTGTACTAAGCGAGTTGAGTCTCGGACTTGAGTTTCTTGAAGCCGGTTGCTTTATTCTTTGAGCGAGTTGATATATGCGACTTGGCTATTTAGCGAGTTGATATTTTAAGCGACTTGGTGGTTAAGCGAGTTGTGTCTGTTGCGACTTGCTATTAGCGAGTTGATTCTTAAGCGACTTGTTTTATTAAGCGAGTTGATTGTGTTGCGAGTTGATACTAAAGCGAGTTGGCTATTTAGCGACTTGTTTCATTAAGCGAGTTGATTACTGTTTGAGTTGATACTAATGCGACTTAGCTATTTAGCGAGTTGATTCCTTAGCGACTTGTTTCTTTAAGCGAGTTGGTTGTTTAGCGAGTTGATAACTAAGCGAGTTGAGTGTTTAGCTACTTGTCTATTGAGACTTGTTACTTCTTCGTGATACATTCTTATGGTTGTTCTTTTGGTTTAGTAAAATCCGTGAAAGAATCAATTTCCGGTTTAATCAAAGAATAGTAAAATCCGTAGAACTTGTAATCATGGCAAACATTGTTCCTACTATTGTTTCTTCCGTAGTGAGGCGTTCAGCGGCGGTCGGATACTAGATCACCTATGCTTGATAGAACGATTATGACTCATGGGCTGTGAATCCGATTGTCTTTGTTTGGGAAAGAAAAATGAGTCAACATTCTCAAGTCAATCGATGAAGGACCTTATCAGTTGAGACTACTAAAGACTTAATTGATACTGTTGCAAATGGAACAATGATCTATGGAATGAGCGGACCAAAGGCGTATGATGAGCTCAATGATAAGGAGAAAAGAGATTCGATGTAGATATGGGGCTTCTAACATTATACTTCAAGGTCTTCCAAAAGACATCTACAAGCTTATTAATCACAACACTGAAGCAAAGGCTGTATGGGATAATGTCAAGATGCTTCTATCGAGTTACGAATTAACTATTGAGACGAGAGAATCACAAGCTGTATGATGAATTTGAACACTTCAAGATGAAACCGGATGAGAGTGTCTATGAATACTATGTGAGATTCCATAAGCTTGTGAATGACATGAGGAACATCAAAATGACCATGCCTAACATTCAATTTGAACTCAAAGTTTGTGAACAACATGAATCCCGAATGGCATAAGTTTGTCACCTCGTGAAGCTAACCAAAGGATTGAAGAACACCAACTATGAACAACTCTATGCTTTCCTTCTTGAATGAGAGACATGCTATGTTTGAGAAATGGATTACGGAGCAATTCAAAACCAATCGTGGAGAATCAAGCTCACTGAATGATTCAAGCGCTTTCTACACAAATGTTGGAATTACCACCAAAGCTTCTCAAGTTATACCCATGGGTAATGGTAATCACAAACTCATTCCAGATCAATGTTCAAACAAGGCGATCTTGATGCACGCATGGGACACTTCATTAATCAACTAGCTCTCATGATTAGTCAAAACATGAACTCTCTCCCACACCAACAATAACCTCAAAACAACATCCAATCCACACAATCAAGCTACCATCGAGATGGAAAGGTTATGGTGCAACCAGTTCATGAAAGCGGTATGAGCAGGGAAGAGGTGGAGTTGGTAGAGGATATGTAACAAATCGAATCGTGTAAGGAATGGAAATCGGGGACAAGCAAAGCCAATCAAGTGCTACAAGCGTGGAGGTGAGGACATATTGCAAGGCGCATATCGCCAAAACGTCCTCGAATGCAGTACTTGAGGATAAGATGTTGCTCGTGCAAGCTCAAGATAATGGAGTAGCTTTGGATGAAGAGGAGTTCTTGTTTCTTCTTGAAGGGAATGCCAAGACATATGATGTTGATGTTGATGAGCGACCGATTAGGAGATAGGTCATAATCATCGAATGCCTTTCAAGTTGCGGTGTGATGCATACGACTCGGCGTCGATGATGAACCCTCTTGCACAAACAATTTTCATGGCTAGCATTTCTCCAATGGTCTCACCAAAGGTCCCTCACCACGACAAGCTAGTCCATCCAAAGAATCAATCATATCGAGGTATTAAAACTATATGATGATGTTGATGAGCGAAAGATGCATAATGAAGTACAAACTCTTAATACTTATGAATCGAGATATTGATTATGGTCACACCCCAAATTACTGTTTTGCAATGAATGGAATTCGGGATTGATGTCATAGCATCACAATCACAGTTATATTGAACGACCTAAAGTGTCGTTTGAAAAGAACATCGTTTGATTTAATAAAACAATCAGAGTTTACAAAGTATAGGTCCCAAATGAAAATCAACTTGTGCGGAAATAAGTTTGTTACAATTCAAACGATGTTTTAAAGTGCGTAAATCCCAGTTGAGACAAGTCGTCACCGCGACTCCATGATGTGTCCAAATGCATGCCATGAAGTGAATATCTTAGTTACCTGAAAATACATTGCTAAAAGTGTCAACACAATGGTTGAGTGAGTTCATAGAGTTTATGTAAATGTTAATACGACTACCACAAGTATAAATTATGTATGACAATGATGTCACAAAATGATGTTACAATTGCTTAAGCACATGACACGAAGCTCGGTGATGTTAAGCCCCAACAGAGTGTCTTGCCAAACAACTCAAATAATGTTTATGAAATGAAATGCATCCAGATGACTAGTTGGGATCCACCAACCCGGATGGAGGTGTCACCTCGATAGATCTATCCACTCACCCACGCTTCTAGGAAATTAACGGTTCATGCTTATGAAATGGGGACATTTAAGCGGCAATGAGGTAACTTAAGCAATATAATGAATTTGACATACTTGGTAGCGTAATAAAATGGTGTGCAATGTATTCTCCCGTAGGTTTGAAATAAAGTAAAACTTGAATAAATCGGGCTATGAAAACTCACTGTTGCAATGATTATGATGATATAATGGCAATACTGAAATGAGGCGCAACCTCTGACCGTGACCTATTGTGAATGTTATGATACGTAATGAGTTATGATGTAATGTTATGCATGCAATTCGTATGTTATTTATACCACTTGTGAATTTTGAAAATAATACTCTTCGTCGAAAAATACTCCTTTTGACGTCTTGACCATTCTTAAATTACTTTGCAAGTATTTACGTCAAAATGTCATCCTACAATAGTTTCTTAATGATTTATTATGAAATTATAACTTTTCGTCAGTAAAATAATGTCGTTGGAAATTTCATGAAAGTGACTAAAATGGCCTCGAAAAGCTAGTCGTAAAATGGTGTCGTCGAGCGTTAGGAAACGAACTCAACGGTTTTGGAAAGCTTGTATCATGATCTCAAAGTTTTGACATTTAAGTTTTTATCCTAGAGGTCTCGTTCATAAAGAAAAATATAGGTTAAGTATGGTGATTTTGTCCAAAATGTAGTTTAAAAGTGAATTTCGGCAAAGTTTAAGCAACCGTAGATAATTCATTACAACTCCGCTATACAAACGGTTGGTCATTTTGAAAATATGCTTGGTGATCTCACTTTTATTAGAAGACATCTCTTTACAAAAAGTTCTACGTCAACGTTAAAAATAGCCTTCAATATGGTCACTTGTTTACCGTAACACTTGTCTAATAAAAATAATATAGTTTTTCTTAAATAATAAAGTTACGGCAATTTTGTGTAAACGTGTATAGTTTAAGTTCTACAAATCCGCTTTCTACGTATTATCGTCCTTAGCTTCGTATCAAAGTATACTAATATATTTTTGATAAGTCGAAATAATTTATAACGCTTAAGACTCGTTTTGACTCGTACAAAACTAAAAACAGTTCTTTGAAATTTTCGGGATATATATATTTCGTCGTCAAACTTGAAAAATTCATAACTTCTTCGTTATAGCTCCGTTTTAATCCGTTCAAGCCGCCACGGTTTCGTTTTAAAGTATATTTTCTAAATATCTAGGCCAAAAATATATGTCTACTGTCGGATTTTCCAGATTTTAGAAATAAGATCAGACCTTTTTTAAGACTTGTCGAAAAGAGTTTTTCTCGTGCTAAACCTATTCCAATCCCTTCAAAACAACTCTGAAGCTATTCTAATCCTACCATACACCTTCTTAGGGTGTCATAGGTTCCTAGACATCACCAAAACTAATATATAACAAGGGATAATTATAGGATGACTTATATATGTATAACTCTAAAACAATGTAAAATGGTATAAATATCCATAAGTCTTGCATGCTTTGCTCAAAAATGATGAAATAAATATGAAATGATAATGAAAGATGTAAAATGAAAATGATATGCTTACTAGTTTACTTGATGAGGTGACTAGAACAAAGGATTAAACCTAAACACCCTAGGTTTTTATTTCAAAACCTAAACAAGAGTGTATACTAGATTGTTTAGAACTTGATTTGGAAAATTTTGATGAATCTCTTCTTCACCCTATGGATGGCCGGTTCTTGGAGAGGAAAAACAAGAGAGAAGGAAAACTTGACTAACTTGAATTATTGTGAAGGAAATGTGTGAAAATAAGTTTGAGTATGGATCTAAACATGTAAGAAAATTTTTCTACCAACTAATTAATGAAGCACCCCCCTTGGTCGGCCAAGGGGGCTTGCATCTCTAAAATACATTTTTTTTTTTATAATGTATGTAATTGTGTAAGTAAAATGTGTAAGTAAGAATAACTTGTAAAATTGTATATACATTTGAGTAATTAGGGTAGTGTTGTCTAAAAATAAACTTTAATGGATCAAAGTAAAGTATATTGAGATCATATAAATTGTAAAAATACATTTCTTGTAAAATTTGAGTGAAATAATAATTATCGTGTAGTTTTTAAGAAAAGCGTCGTAATAATATAAAATTAACGATTTGTATACAAAATAAATTTAAAACACTAGGTAAACTCAAAATATTATTTTTATAAACTAAATGTAAGTATAAAAATATGTCGGGATAATTTTGGAAGTATCGGATTAAATGTTCAAAATAATAACTTACGCGATAGCGTTTATTTAATATGAAATTTACGCGTTTATTGTGAAATGCAAAATCATGAATGAACTAACATGATGGAAATGATGTTAATGATATGTAGACTAAACTTAGTCTATATGAAATGTCCGTGATGATATGATCATGAATTCGCCGCTAAACCATTAAGGTTACGCGAATTTGGAACACGCAAACCTAGTTTACGATAAATGATGAAATTGTGAAGCATGAATTGTTTTGAGAAATGACCTGAAAGTACGAGTTGTCACATTCGCCCATCCAAAAAGGAATTCAGTCCCTGAATTCAGTCCATGTTAGGTTCTACAATGTTACTTGTGAAAAGATGAGGGTATTTGAGTCACATTGGGTCGTCCAATGTTTTTCTAAATCGTACCACGCCTTTCCAAGACGGGTCTTTGAGCATAATTTGTTGCCCACTTGAGATTCTAATGGTTTGCGACTTATGGAACATACTTCTAATATTTTGCGTCGTACATCGACGTAGCTTATCTAGCCATATGTTGTTATTTGTAACTGATTTTTGATTTGTATGATTTCTTTGTTGTTTCATAAATAACTTATTGACTAGTGAGTTGGACTTTCCTGATTTCGGCCCGTAATTAAGTGATTGACACCTCAACCATAGAGTGCCTCAATTGGTGTAGTCAATATGTTCATGTAATAACTATAGTTGTAAAGCAACTTGTTTAATGTAGAATGATTTGCCTAATCATTTCTAGAAAATCACACATGCCTTGAGCATATCTTAAAATGTTGGAATTGTTCTCTCGCTCTAACCATTGAGCTGAGGATAATAGGCGGTGTTAATGACCAAGTAAATTCCAAAGGAATCTTAAAATGTTTGTCAGAAGTCTAAGGTGAATCGAGTAGCTTATAATAGATACAACTGGAATTGATACCACGTGTCTCATGCCAAATTTCAAAATGTTAAATCTGTCGAAAAATGACCTTATTGAAAAGAATAGATTATGGGTAACAATTTTGATTCCTCGCGTTTCTCGTCCTAGCGAATGTCATGACTTAAATCTTACTTGCCTAAAGTGTTTAGTCTCCATAACTAAAATGTTTATGGTTTGATTATCGAAGTGTTTCCATGCTCTATGTTGTAAAATCACAAAACCTTAAATATTCAAGTGAGGTGGTGTGATGGTTGATTTTCAAGACTTGTTTCAATATTGAGTACTTCTAAAATAATTCATCTCTTATATTGCTATCATGCTAGCAAGAAAATAGATATCAGCTCATACTATGTCAAAGAATGTTTGTTCTAATTTCACTTGTAGATGGAGAGTCATTGATTGTCCGATATGTTCAAACCTGTTGCATCTCTTGATGTGAAAGTAAAGTTATCCGTAAATCCTAGAGAACACAATGCCTTAGGGAAAGTTTATATCGATAACCTTAATCTAACCAAATTTTCCTTTAAGGAAAACTCATTGTAGGGAAATTCACATATTGTTGAAGCTATGTTTAGTGAAATGTTCGTAGTCTCGATTAGAATATTTGGTTTATCCCTATAGTGTTGCTTAGTGTGTATTCGCTTCATACTAAATTTCGTGACTCGATGCAGCTAGTACTTTTGAAATGATGTAATTTGGCTTCTAATTCAAGGATAGTGATTCGGATTGTCTCGTGATGTCTTAAGATTTTTATTGAGTTGTGAAAGATCTCGCTACTTACTTCTAGCCCTTGTTGGTAATTCCAAAATCCTTTCATTGTTTTCTTGTATCGAGGAATCCTCCTCGTAGATGGTATAGAAAGCCTTTCCTAGAAAGGTCACTAGTAAAAATTTCAACTTATCGGTTGAGTGAGTGACGAATGACGAGGTATCTATAGAGTGTTAACAAAATAAATGTTTATGAACGATTTATTTGATTTCAAAGTTTTGCTTTTGAATGAAGATTGTCTTAGGAAATTTGAAATGATACTTGTTTCTTTCATGACATAATTCTTCTGAATTATACATAGGTGATCGTGCCATGTATAATCAAGGACAAATGATGTGATGCTTGTTTTGTTGAAATGGTATTATGTTCCTCCAAGTTTTAGATGGTATTCAACGTTTTGTTTTGTAAGATAATGGCTCAATGATTTTTCAGAGTAACATGAAAATCGTTTCGCATGAGGATATTAAATAGTTGATAAAATGACTAAAACCAATTGATAAGTTGGTAATAAAACAACTTGCTTTAAAACTTTATGAAACAACGTTTCTAAGATGGTGATAAAATAGCTCGAAATAAATTTAAGTGAAATAATGTTATGAAATGGTAGCAAAATAACTTGAAATATAATTTGAGGAATGGTTTGTAGGATACATGGGAGAACCTCGTCGAGTAGTAATAGTCTCCTAATTGGTCAAGAATTAAAGTTGGCCTAACCCTAGTAAGATAGTGAGGTATCATCTCGAAATGATTGAAAATTTGGGCAATTGGAATAAAGAATGAAATGAACAAAAGTTGTGATTATCGTGGAGATAATAAAGGATAAAGATTACACTAAATAGAAATGTACTTATTATATGTTCTGTTGATGGTATAATCATGTTTCAAGTGTAGGAGTATTAGGTTGTCTAGCAAACAATGACCTAAAACTTTCATAGACCTCAAACCTATGAGATGGTGTAGTGTCTATAGTCTTAGTGGTAGATGGTAATGGTGTGTTAAATCATGCATGCTTCCCAAGTCGCAAGTCGATGTATGAGTATCGTGTATGAGATGTGATGGTACGGATGGTGCTCAAAATGATAATGATAAAATGATAACAACGATGATAATGGAAATCCTTGTGGTGAGTTAAGAAAATAGGTTCATTAGGACTAAGCCTATACGTTCTACCAAATGGTATGATCTGTCCCAACCGAATGATAAAATTGTCCCGATCCTACGACGGTGAATCAATGGTGATCGTGAAGGTGTAGGTGTAACTTCGTCCTCCTAAAAGAGTTCAGTCTCCTCATCTGATGTTATCGGTGTTGAGTCAACTGATGTTAAAATTGTGATATGGAATGACAGGGCATTCTCCATGTCAAAGTGATGTGAGCATGATGGGATGGGTATTTGAAGGCATCTATGTGACAATCGCTTTTGAAATGAAAGTAAATAACTCGCAAAATGTGCGTATGCAACCGCATGTAAAGTGAATATGCACTCATGATGAAATGATGAGATGCTATGATGATGTAGTTATAGTCTAGGGTCAATGATGCAACCTAGTTCTCTATAATCAAGCTCGATGCCAATCATCACACCCCAAATTACATTTTGCGTGAATGGAATTCACGGGATTGTTGTCATAGCATCACAATCACATTATATTGAACGACCTAAAGTGTCGTTTGAAAAGAACATCGTTTGATTTAATAAAACAATCAGAGTTTACAAAGTATAGGTCCCAAATGAAAATCAACTTGTGCGGAAATAAGTTTGTTACAATTCAAACGATGTTTTAAAGTGCGTAAAACCCTAGTGAGATGAGTCGTCATCGCGACTCCATGATGTGTCCAAATGCATGCCATGAAGTGAATGTCTTAGTTACCTGAAAATACATTGCTAAAAGTGTCAACACAATGGTTGAGTGAGTTCATAGAGTTTATGTAAATGTTAATACGACTACCACAAGTATAAATTATGTATGACAATGATGTCACAAAATGATGTTACAATTGCTTAAGCACATGACACGAAGCTCGATCGATGTTCGCCCCAACAGAGTGTCTTGCCAAACAACTCAAATAATGTTTATGAAATGAAATGCATCCAGATGACTAGTTGGGATCCACCAACCCGGATGGAGGTGTCACCTCGATAGATCTATCCACTCACCCACGCTTCTAGGAAATTAACGGTTCATGCTTATGAAATGGGGACATTTAAGCGGCAATGAGGTAACTTAAGCAATATAATGAATTTGACATACTTGGTAGCGTAATAAAATGGTGTGCAATGTATTCTCCCGTAGGTTTGAAATAAAGTAAAACTTGAATAAATCGAGGCTATGAAAACTCACTTTGTTGCAATGATTATGATGATATAATGGTAATACTGAAATGAGGCGCAACCTCTGACCGTAACCTATTGTGAATGTTATGATACGTAATGAGTTATGATGTAATGTTATGCATGCAATTCGGATGATATTTATACCACTTGTGAATTTTGAAAATAATACTCTTCGTCGAAAAATACTCCTTTTGACGTCTTGACCATTCTTAAATTACTTTGCAAGTATTTACGTCAAAATGTCATCCTACAATAGTTTCTTAATGATTTATTGTGAAATTATAACTTTTCGTCGTAAAATAATGTCGTTGGAAATTTCATGAAAGTGACTAAAATGGCCTCGAAAAGCTAGTCGTAAAATGGTGTACGTCGAACGTTAGGAAACGAACTCAACGGTTTTGAAAAGCTTGTATCATGATCTCAAAGTTTTGGCATTTAAGTTTTTATCCTAGAGGTCTCGTTCATAAAGAAAATATAGGTTAAGTATGGTGATTTTGTCCAAAATGTAGTTTAAAAGTGAATTTCGCAAAGTTTAAGCAACCGTAGATAATTCATTACAACTCCGCTATACAAACGGTTGGTCATTTTGGAAAATATGCTTGGTGATCTCACTTTTATTAGAAGACATCTCTTTACAAAAGTTCTACGTCAACGTTAAAATAGCCTTCAATATGGTCACTTGTTTACCGTAACACTTGTCTAATAAAAATAATATAGTTTTCTTAAATAATAAAGTTACGGCAATTTTGTGAAAGCGTGTATAGTTTAAGTTCTACAAATCCGTTTTCTACGTATTATCGTCCTTAGCTTCGTATCAAAGTATACTAATATATTTTTGATAAGTCGAAATAATTTATAACGCTTAAGACTCGTTTTGACTCGTACAAAACAAAAACAGTTTTTGAAATTTTCGGGATATATATATTTCGTCGTCAAACTTGAAAAATTCATAACTTCTTCGTTATAGCTCCGTTTTAATCCGTTCAAGCGCCACGGTTTCGTTTTAAAGTATATTTTCTAAATATCTAGGCCAAAATTTATGTCTACTGTCGGATTTTCCAGATTTTAGAAATAAGATCAGACCCTTTTAAGACTTGTCGAAAAGAGTTTTCTCGTGCTAAACCTATTCCAATCCCTTCAAAACAACTCGAAGCTATTCTAATCCTACCATACACCTTCTTAGGGTGTCATGGGTTCCTAGACATCACCAAAACTAATATATAACAAGGGATAAATTATAGGATGACTTATATATGTATAACTCTAAAAACAATGTAAAATGGTATAAATATCCATAAGTCTTGCATGCTTTGCTCAAAAATGATGAAATAAATATGAAATGATAATGAAAGATGTAAAATGAAAATGATATGCTTACTAGTTACTTGATGAGGTGACAAGAACAAAGGATTAAACCTAAACACCCTAGGTTTTATTTCAAAACCTAAACAAGAGTGTATACTAGATTGTTTAGAACTTGATTTGGAAAATTTTGATGAATCTCTTCTTCACCCTATGGATGGCGGTTTGGAGAGGAAAAACAAGAGAGAAGGAAAACTTGACTAACTTGAATTATTGTGAAGGAAATGTGTGAAAATAAGTTTGAGTATGGATCTAAACATGTAAGAAAATTTTCTACCAACTAATTAATGAAGCACCCCTTGGTCGGCCAAGGGGCTTGTATCTCTAAAATACATTTTTTTTTTTTTATAATGTATGTAATTGTGTAAGTAAAATGTGTAAGTAAGAATAACTTGTAAAATTGTATATACATTTGAGTAATTAGGGTAGTGTTGTCTAAAAATAAACTTTAATGGATCAAAGTAAAGTATATTGAGATCATATAAATTGTAAAATACATTTCTTGTAAAATTTGAGTGATATAATAATTATCGTGTAGTTTTTAAGAAAAGCGTCGTAATAATATAAATTTAACGATTTATATACAAAATAAATTTAAAACACTAGGCAAACTCAAAATATTATTTTTATAAACTAAATGTAAGTATAAAAATGTGTCGGGATAATTTTTGGAAGTATCGGATTAAATGTTCAAAATAATAACTTACGCGATAGCGTTTATTTAATATAAAATTTACGCGTTTATTGTGAAATGCAAAATCATGAATGAACTAACATGATGAAAATGATGTTAATGAAATGTAGACTAAACTTAGTCTATATGAAATGTCCGTGATGATATGATCATGAATTCGCCGCTAAACCATTAAGGTTACGCGAATTTGGAACACGTAAACCTAGTTTACGATAAATGATGAAATGGTGAAGCATGAATTGTTTTGAGAAATGACCTGAAAGTACGAGTTGTCACGTTGAAAGCCCAAATCTCTCAATTAAAGGGTGAAAAGAACAATGTGGCTGGCTCTCAAATGCCTCCTCCTTTAGATTCTCGAGATTCTCAAACTTTTCATCTTCAAAACTTAGTAAATGCTTTACAAAAGGAAAGCGAAAGCTTTCTAGAAGAAAATGAAAAAGTTAAGCGTCACTTTAAAGAGTTATATGATTCAATGAAAGTCACTCGTGACAAAAACAACGAAAAATAACTTCTTTACAAAAGGAAATTGAGAAGCGAGGGTCGGGAAAAGGAAGCGCCACTTTTTAATGAGAATGTCGCTTCAAAGTCATCATCATTGAAAATATCTGTGACTATTAAATACATTCTTCCTCATCTTAGGAATAATGAGCTTGTGTTTAATAACTCACTGCTCACCTCAAGGATAGTCTAGAATGTCTCCAGTGATATTGTGGAAGAGGACTTCATAAATAAGCCTCTTGATAGAAATTAGGTTTGCTTGCATTTGTGCCAAAGCGATCTCGGGAGTGCTACAATGTTTAATTGCAACATGTCCTAAATCCTTAGGTGCTATAGGTAAAGGCTGTGATGCCCTGTTCTATGCCTAATGCCAAGCATACAAACCATTCCATGCCTAGTTTTAAGAGAGTGAACACTAATGTGCCTTCTAGTAGTTCGGATCCTTGCACATCTAGTTCGGGAATGCAAAAGTAGATCAACCAACTAATGTTCCCATAATTCCCTCTGAGGAGTAATCGGTGACACTAAAGCAAGCGGGCAAAGCCTCCGAGGCAATACCAAGCAAGATAGGACCTCGCAAGCTAAGAATGTGCATTGGAAGAGTAGAAGACCAACCTAGGAACTTTAAGTTTGTGTTGAATAAAGCGAATCGTGTTGATTCTAGTATTAGCCATAGGCGTCTTGTAATTAATTGAATTCGATACTATCTCGCAAACCATGTAATGATGTGCGCTTGAATTACATTGCTAATCATGAATGTGGTGTGAATGTTTTGTCTAATCTTTGTCAAATGCCCGGATAAAATTGTTAATGCTAAAAATCATGCTAAGAAGGCTAAAAGGCAAAGGCGAAAGAAAGTTAGAAAGCAGTGGAAACCCACAGGAAGAACATTTAGTAAGATAGGTTATCAATAGATACCTTTTGGCCATAAGGATAATACATTACGTCCTCGATCTGCTAAGACAATGCCCACTAGAAAATGGATGCCTCTTGGTAGAACTATTCCTTTAAAGTGAACATACTTTGAATAGGTCAAATCGGACACCGAAGACCGCATCTATTTCTAATGATTCCATTGCTTCTATTTACGATATGGGTGTTTCTATTTACGATGTGGGTGTTCCAATCACTTGTTACTAACCAAATGGAACCTATTCTTGCATGGGGATCCCAATTATCCGATTATCCATTTTATGCATGTTCAGCTGCAGATCGTTCAAATCGTTACGTGGAACTGGACTCGTTGTTCCAAGCATATATTTGGAGACGGTCACGCTCATGAACCGTGAGTAAATTCATCGGGACATTAGATTAAGGAACGATCATTTCGGTGCAATTATGGGTTATGGAGATTATGTTGTCGGTGATAGTGTTATCTCCGTGGTATATTACGTAGAAGGTCTTGGTCATAACTTATATTACGTCGGTCAATTACGTGACTACGATCTAGAAGTGGCCTTGAGAAACATACTTGTTTCGTTAGAGAACTTGATGGTAAGGAACTTTTAAGAGGAACACGTGGTTCAAATCTATACACCATCTCTATTGAAGATATGATGAAGTCTTCTCCAATTTGCTTGTTGTCAAAGGCTTGAAAACAAAGTCATGGTTATGGCATCGTCATATCAATCACTTGAACGGCACCATCAATGATCTCTCGAGAAAGGACTTAGTTGTGGGTTTACCTAGACTTAAGTATGAAAAGGAGCATCTTTGTTCGACATGCCAATTGGGAAAAAGCAAGAAGTATGCCCATAAACCCAAACCTACAAACTCATTCTGAAGTTCTTCATAAAATTCACATGGATTTATGTGGACCCATGAGAGTGAGAATATCTTTGGGAAGAAATATGTGTTAGTTGTGGTTGATGGTTACTCTAGATTCACAGGTCAAGTTCTTAAGGACAAAGGATGAAACTCGAGATATCATCATCAAACTCATCAAACATTTGCGTTCGACTTAACAAAACCGTCGAGAATCATCCGAGCAGACAATGGGCCGATTTTGTTAACAAACAACTTAGTGAGTTTATGAAAGTGTTGGAATCGGTCATCAAAGAAGTGTTCCACGAACTCCTCAACGAGCGGTGTAGTTGAAAGGCGAAATCGAACTCTTATGGAAGCCGCAAGAACAATCTTGATTTACTCAAAGATTCCAATGTTTCTACGAAGGTGAAGCCATTGCCTTGCATGCTCACACAAAATCGATCCACGATTCACCTTGTTCATGGAAAAACTCCATATGAACTTGTCCATGAAAACCTAATCTCTCATTCCTTCATGTGTTTGGTGCATTGTGTTATCCAACTAATGAGGCCAAGACTTAGGCAAACTTAAAGCTAAAGCGGACATTAGAGTATTTGTAGGATATGCACCAAACAAAAGGGATACCAAATCTACAACAAAAGAACCCGAAATATCATGGAAGCAATTCACGTTCGTTTGATGAGTGACCGGTCCAATGGCTCTGGACAATCCGATTCTGGACCCGCACTTCAAAATAGTCCCATTGGTTCATCCCTTGTACCAAATCCTCTCCAACGACTCCATATATACCTCCATCGAAGATGATTTAAGGAAATTGTTCGATCCAATGTTTGATGAACAATATGAACCAAATCTTGATGAAATGTCAAATCCATCAACAGGCTGCTCCTATCCTTGTGAATAAAGTCAACCCTTCGGTCTCGGTATCATTAAGTCAAGAAGCGCATCTTTGCTGATCACCGTCTCATCAACAAATCATCAATCTTGAATGTGCATCATGGAATTGTTTACGGCATCAATGATGAAGTTAATCCCTTTGCTACTCTGAAGATGCTCCGTTTGAAAATATATTTGCTCACGAATCATCATCGAACCATCTTCATCGGGAGAAA
Source organism: Chrysanthemum lavandulifolium (assembly GCA_022545495.1). NCBI lineage: Eukaryota > Viridiplantae > Streptophyta > Magnoliopsida > Asterales > Asteraceae > Chrysanthemum > Chrysanthemum lavandulifolium. Next base: position 167,306,704 of record CM040243.1, on the reverse strand, counting down.
TCGACTCGGCTACTTGGTTCTCAACAACAACCACATGAACACCTTAGGAAATGGACTCATGATCATCCATTGGACAACATCATTGGAAACCCTCTCATCCAAGTATCAACACGAAAACAACTTGCAACCGATGCCTTATGGTGCTTCTTCAACTCCGTACTCTCTAAGGTCGAACCAAAAGATGTTAGAAGCGCCATGAATGAAGACAATGGTTCAATGCCATGCAAGAAGAAATTCATGAGTTTGATCGACTTGATGTATGGGAATTAGTACATGCTCCAGTTGTGCTATGATCATTGCTCTAAAGTGGATCTTCAAAGTGAAGCTTGATGAGCATGGAGATGTATTAAAGAACAAGGCTAGATTGGTTGCAAAAGGATACCGTCGGGAGGAAGGTATTGACTTTGAAGAATCATTTGCTCTGTGGCGCGCATCGAGGTGATCGAATCTTCCGGCTAATCTTGCAAGTAAGAATATGATTGTCTATCGGATGGATGTAAAGACGGCTTTTCTTAACGGAGATCTTAAAGAAGTCGTATCGTCAACCAACCTAAAGGTTTTGTGAATCCGAGCATCCTACTCATGTCTATCACTTGAAGAAGGCTCTTTCACGGCTTGAAGCAAGCTCCAGGGCATGGTATGATCGCTATCAAAGTTTCTTCTATCTCTTGGATTTTGCAAAGGAGCGATTGATCCGACATTGTTCACCGAAGTCAGCAAACATTTAATTCACGTTCAAATATATGTTGATGATATCATATTTGCCTCGATGACCCCAATGAATGTGATCGTTTTCAAATGAAATGGGTTCCAAATTTCAAATGTCAATGATGGGACAAATGTCATTTTATTGGGATTACAAATTTCACAAAGTCCGGAGGTATTTTATAAATCAATCTAAATATGATAATGAGATTTTAAATAAATTTGGATTTGATTCTAGTGACCCAGAGACACTCCCATGATTGAGCGTACTAAAGCGGATGAGGACCACTCGAGGATCATGGTAGACCAAACGAAATATCGTAGTATGATTGGATCCCTAATGTACCTCACAACCAATAGACACGATATTACATTAGCTGTATGCATGTGTGCTAAATACCGAGCTAAGCCACCAAAAGCACCTTGAAGCGGTTAAACGGGTCTTTCGGTACCTCCAAGGAACCATCAACATGGGACTTTGGTACCGAAGGACACCGGTATGTCACTAACGAGATATGCGGTCACGGATCATGCGGTGTCAAGATACTCGTCGAACTAAATGCTGAGGTGCTCGGTTTTGGGTAATAAGCTTGTGAGTGGTCGTCAAAGGAGAAAATGAGTACTTCTATTTCTCTACAGAGGTTGAATACATAGCCATGTCATCTGTTGTGCTCAAATCCTATGGATGAGATCTCAATTATCGACTATGGCTTTGAATTCAACAAAATCCTCTCGTACTATGATAATAAAAGTGTTATTGCTCTCTCATGCAACAACGTACAACACTCAAGAGCAAAGCACATCGACATTCGACATCAGTATTATCTTTTGATTCAAAACTTGTGGATTTTCAACAAAAATATCCTTTTCTTTCAAGTTTTCTTTGCTACTTTCAACCAAAATCTCTGTTTCACTTTAACTTGTGGAAAGTATTGTTTGTTCCCCATTAGTACTTTCCTTTTTAACCCATTTGGTTTTAACTTCTGGTGTAGAGTCCCTTGATCTAGCTAATTTCTTTGAGTTGTAACGCCTTCTAGATTGATAGTAATTAAATCTCCTATGGTTCCTATTCCAAGAGGTGTTTGGTGAAAACTGAGCAGTACTTTGAGAAAGTACTATATTTTGCTTAAGAGTACCTTGAAAAGTGTTTGAAGGTACTGGAGGTTTTGAAAAAGGTCTTCTCTGGTGAGGGTACCTATAGTCTGGTGAGAAGTTTCTATGGTTAACCCTATGTGAATGATTCCAAACTGGTCTAGTCTCCTTGGTTTTGGTTGTGGTTCTATTCTTGGGAACTTACTTAGGTACTCTGAATGTAAGTCACAGTCCTTAATCAAATGATCAGGACTAAAATAAACAAAACATAGTTTTTGATCTGTAATCCCAAAATTTCTTCTTCTATGTGTATGACCAAACCTATCCTGTCTTCTAGGTGAATGATTAAAACTGTTTTGACCAAAATAATCCCAAAAAGGTTTAGCATTATTGTGAAAAGGTTTTCTTAAAGGTACTGCTGAAGGTGTAGCAATACTTTGAGGTGTAGAATGCTTTGAGGTGAAAATCTTGCTTGGATTTTACATCATCTACCTTAGGTGTCTCAAGCTGTTTCTTTTGGGGTTTCGAGACCTAGATTGACCAATAAGCTTCTTTCTAAACTCTAGGTTGTCTACACCAAAACGAGAAACATCGGGCCTAAGAGGTTGATGACTACCGATGGGATGAGGAAAGCATGATAACCTTTGTCTTTCTTAAACTCAAGAGGTGTTTCAGACCGATTCCTCATTACTAGATGTGTCTCGCATAATTAATGAGTTCGACATCACTAGTGGTTATATCCTCAAAATCAAGGTCATCCTTATCACTAGGTGGGTTTTCTTACGTGTTATTAAAGTCCATACCAAAACCTAGGCGGTTCTAACGTAAGCTCTTCTCTGTTTTCAACATAACTAACATGAGAAAGACCATATTCTTTCAAGCACAAACTTTGCTAACAAATCATCTCTCTCCTTAGTCGGTTTCTCAATTTGAAAATCTTACAATTTAACTTCCATTCACTTAGTTTTAAGCGATAATCTGTTGTTCATACTTTTCTGCCCAAGCCATTTCATTATTTTCATGAGTTATTATTTTGGCTTCCATAGACACTAAAGTAATTTGATAACCTACTACCTCATACCTAGCCCTTATACAGTTATCTCTTTCAGTCACATAACTATTAAGAAGTTTTTGATAAAAGTCATGACACTTAGAACATACCTCAGAGATAGGGGTAAACTTGGTGAAGTAGCCATCATAGCAAATAGAATAGGATCATCTTCACTCTCCATGCTCCAATCAAAACTTCCTAGTCCATCTCGGTTTCCAAAGCGGCATGTCCAGTTCCTCATCAAAAGTCGTGCTCGGTCAAACTCTTCCATTGAATCCTCCACGCCTACCATCAAGTGGGTTCTTGGTTCATCATCAAACTCAAGACTCCGGTAAACCTCGATAGATTCTCTTGAGCAACCAAAGCTTTTGTTTCGTAATAGGAATTTCTTTGAGCTCTAGCGTTGGTTTCTCGATCATCCTATTTGCTTGATATTTAGCAAACCTGCATTCCTTGCAAAATGTCGGTCTTTTGACAATTGAAGCATTCAATCTTGGATTTTTCAAAAGTGATTCCTGTTTTGGCTTGAAGTCAATGCCTCTTCTGTCTTCTTCATAAACTTCGATCCTTGTAGTGATCATAGCAACTTGCCACCTAATATCAATTTCTTCAAGAGCATCCTCTTCAATCATGTGAGATCTTCATAAGTGACAGCAAAGTAGCTTGATGTGCAAAGAAAGAGCATACGACTTCATCCGAGTGGATGGTAGGTGTTGGTGTGGCTTTCTTGAGCAAAGGTGGGGTAGAATAGGCACGATGACTTTGAGCAACAAGACTTTTAGTAGGAGAAGCAATACTTTTAGTGGAAGTCGCCTCTCTTTTCGGATGACAAAAGGCTATCTTGTGAGACTTTGAACTTGTTTGGCCATTCATCTCATGCTCATAAACCTTCGATGATTGTAGAGATCATCAAAGTCCATAACATCAAACCGATTGTCCTCCGATCATTGTAGCAATCACATGCCATGTCGATGGCAAACTCTTAATAACTTTAGATTAGCATCTTCAACTGAAACCTCGCTTTGTATAACTCCAAGCATCTTGAGAAGATTTTGGAATCATCATAAGCATCATCGAGGCCTTCTTTCTCCAACAAGTGAATGTTTGAATTGTCGCTTCATGATTTCTATGCATCTTCTTGGAAGCATCATTACCTCAAACCTTGTCTTGAGAGCAGCCCAAAGTTGCTTTGCATCCTTAGCATCATGAAACTTGAGTAGATGACCATCTGGAATGGCGACAAGAGTATGTTGAGAGCCTCTCTTGATTCCTTATTGTAGGCTTTGGTAATCTGACCTTAGGTGCTTTGGGTTGTCCATGAACATCAATAGGTTGGAGCGACTTCATTACCATTGACAATTACATTCCATAGTGCATGGTTTGTAATTGCAATGTAATACCTCATCTTCATGCTCCATAGGTCGTATTCTCCTTCTTAATGATTGGTATTCTTAGTGAGGTGATGGATGGTGGTGGAACGACTTGAATGAAATCTTTAGGTTTTGTTGTTAACTAGGTTTGAAGGTTTCTTCTTAGTCGATTTTCCACACAAGCTCGATACCACTTGTTGGATCGATATCGGGCATACGGTGGGTAAAGACCGTCCTTCCTCCACGGTGTTGCACTAAACTAAACTACGCTAATAACTAACTAATAAACTAGTAAATAACGTAAATAACGATATGTCTACGAGCTAACTTATGCTAGATAATATTTGGGGTGACCGATACTTCACTATGGAATTTCTAATTCCTAACAATCTCCCCAAGGAGGTCACCCCATGTTTACATTTTGAATCCTAGCATTCTATTTAATCTTAGTCTTGAGCTCGTAGACTTTAATTCTTCAAGTTCCGCATCTTTGTGCTTTAGTAGTGATTCTTCAAAGTCCGATTACTTTGTACTTTTAGTGGAGGTCTTTAAGCGATCCACATCTTTGATGATCTTGAGCTTTCTTTGAGATCATCGCCACGATAAATCTCTGGATCACCCTTTGTTGTGTTGCCATCATGTGATGTTGTGACTTTTGGACCGACATGCTCACACTTTTGGATCATGACATCTTTCCATCGAGTAGCGGAAGCTTTAGTTGGTTCATGATATTTTTGCGTAGCGAAGCATAGTATAAAAATATCGAGCCGGGTTATGTAGATATGCACAAGTCATGATTTCTTCAATTAAGTGTGGATCTTTGTGAGCATGCGGCTTTGGATTGACTTCTCAATTCGATCGGTGCAACCGTCAAATGTACCGCAAACAACGATTAGCAATAAAACACACGAAAGTGTCTTTGATCACTTCGTTGAATTGAGTACACGGCCCACGGTTCCCGTTGATCGATACAAATCTTGCTGTGATCGGTATAATTCGAAGAATCTCCTTGACGGGGTTTCGCATTTGTTCTAGTTGTTCTCAAACCGGAGCGTCTCAAAGAAGACAACACGGAGTGAGTGAACCGGTAATTGAGATTCAGCGATTGATGAAAATTGATTTGAAAACAATCGCGTATTGCTTGAAGAAAGAGTTTTGCAATCTGACGAAGGTTTTATGAGAAAGATCAATTTTCAATCATAAATACTTTTGTATTTGAAAAGAGTACACATTCGATGTGCTAGAGAAAAGAAGAGATTCGCACATCGAGCGGTTTTTCAAAAGTATTTTTCAATTAGAGATACTTTTGTGTTTGAAAATATGAATACACATTCGATGTGCTAGAGAAAAGAAGATTTGCACATCGAGCGGTTTTTCAAAAGTATTCGTCAATTCATTTCTGGACCAAGGTTGATTCAAGAGTGAATCGCCCCATTGTTTCTATCCGGTTGTCACAAGCTTGATCTTTAGAAAAGATCTCACATGTCACCCACCAAGAGCTTGTTTGATGTTGGCTCTAGAAGGATTTCCATCTTCATCGTGAATATTTTACATATCACTCGGATGTTACGGCAATACCACAAGGATAATCGTGGGACTCTTAATATATACTTACTTTCCACATTGTGTGAAACAACAAGTCTTCATTAATTTTGTGTCCTAATGAGATATTGTGGATGATCTCTTGGCTCTAGACTCAATTGTGCACATTTGGTTCCTATCTTGGGAGACTAGGGAGAGGTCTCCTTCTTCAATATCAACAATCTCTAAGAGAAAGTCGATAGATTATGTCGGTTCCCGTGAGAATGAAACAAGCCCTTTTAAGAGGAACTTGAGTAGCTTGGGAAGTTTAGTGCGGTCGTCCTTTGGGTCCATGACGTCTTGTCTTCAATACCGGTGTTACCTTAGTAACCACCGGTAGCATATGTATTGAACCGGTTTACGCCCTAAGGTTGAATTATTGGAGGCTATTTCTTTTCACCCTTTTCTCATTCATTTCTTTTCATTCTTCAACCCCTTGAGTGCTTACGAGACTTCATAACTAGAACCTTGTTGGGTTTATTCCAGTACTAGCTCTGTCTCGATCCGCACTCTTCCCATATTCTCATTTTCTCCTTTTTTCATCATACCTAAGGACTTCTACACTATCTAGTGGATTGTCCTGGGTAGATCCCTCGACTCTGGCGGGATCGTGGGAACGAATACCTAACCTAACCATCCTTATAACTCCATGCATAAAGTAAAATGGTCGGTCTTTTGGTATTGTTCATTCCTTCTTGAAACCAATTGAAAAATCATTTGGAAAATCAATCAAGGTACTTGTGATATAAAATCAAAGCATTTTGTACCTTAATAGTTTTGATCATTTAGAAATGCTCCCCTCAACATGTGCATATGATTTTGAAATTGTTTAGCACATGGAGGCAAGAGTTCTTTGAAATAATTTCTTGATCACAATTTCCATAGAAAAAGCCATTTGATTTTCTTTGGTAAATTCTCCCCTCAATATGTGCATAGGATATTTGAAATCATTTTATCACATAGAGGAAAGAGTTCTTTTGAAGTACATCCACGATCACAAAAGCCATTAAGAAACCATTTAGAAAATCAATCAAGGTACTTTATGTTGAAACATAGAAATCTTTGTACCTTGATAGTTTATTTTCTTTTGAAATGCTCCCCTCAATATGTGATTCGAGATTGAAAGCGTTTAGCACATATTAGAGAGAACGATGCACTTTGAATCAAAGCGATCATCTTTTATCAAATTTCATTATTAAATCACAAATTCTCCCCGATCAAAATATCAAACCCTTTGAGATTTTGGATCCCAAGTGATTTAATAAGGTTTAGAAAACATGGGAGAAAATGTGCCTTGTTTAAATACTCATCTGGTTTTGGATAAATGCTCCTCCTCAACATGTGCATTATATATTTGAAATCGTTTGGCACATGGAGGCGGGAGTGCCTTTAAAGGACTAAAACCAATTCCATTAAAAGCAGATTTGAGATTTAAATCACGATCTCTCCCCGATCAAAATTTCAAACCATTTGAGATTTGTGATCCCAATTGATTTAAATCATTTAGAAAATTTTGGGGAAAGACGTGGCAAGATTTAATTTTGAAAAATGATAGATAAGGATCAGTTTAAGACATTAAAGATTGTTAGTGTCAGGTATGATTGTTTCAAGAGATCTTTAAGTAAAATAAAACAGTTTCACAATCAAACAAGAACAGAAAAAATTTCATTTTGTAAGATCTTTGAGTTTTAAAGAAAATCATACCAGACATAACATTAAATCTTTAGATCACCACTTTATTTTGTACAAACCGGACTTTTATGAAGAAATATCGTTTGAAAATATTTTATTTTAAATCACTCTCCCCTGATCGATGACCGTAGTCGATGATTGAGTGACTTAAGTTTTGATAAAATGAAGTCCGGTGATTTTCAAAATTAAGTCAATTTATTTTCAAAACAATATTTTCCATTTTCAAAACAATATTTATCAAAATTGTTTAAAAATGGTATTATTCACTACTTATCTGCACAAAGATCGTTAGGTGGTTGAGAAGCTTGTTGTTGTTCTTTGTAGGGCTTGGAAGAAAACCGTCTGCGATGCGGTGAGACTTCTTACGTTGCATTTTAATGCCAAGCGAGGTCAAATTAAGCTCCGTTTCTTCATTTGATGATGAAGAAAACCATCTGCGATGCGGTGAGACCTCTTCGTTGCATTTTTCATGCCAACTCTCCATAGAAGTCCAATTAAGCTCCGTTTCTTCATTTGTCAACAGAAGATATAGTTACCCTTTCCTTTCGGCATCCAATCATCTTCAATTGTGGGATCCGGATCGGGAACATTCTTATATACGTTAGTGAACACACATACAGATATATGGTAGTTGACATCACCCAAACAGCAATCGACTAATAACAGTCAATTCAACATATCAATCAGATCATGTAAAGGCATGGGAATAATGTGTTCATCAAACTCTAATCATCTAATCATGACAATCATATCCTAGGCACCTAGTCCTTCAACATAGGTTAACATCATTTTAATTAAGCACGTAGGATAATTAAGAAAGCCCGTTAGATGATATAAATTTGAAAACATTCTCCCCTCAATCAATGACTTATTTTATGAAAAGTTTAAAAGCTGAAGTCATTGATTGAGTTTTCAATTTTATAAAAACTACGAATCGATTGATTTTCAAGCAACTCATTTACCACCATTTTGTTAAAACAAATATTTTTCGAAGAATTTTAGGCGGAAAAATATTTGTGTAGGAACAATGATCCTTGACATACTTTCCTCATTTTGTTTTAGGATAAGTGCGAAAATTTTGAAAATTGGTTTAGCGTGACACTTTCCTTTCTTGAAGAGCGGGTTGCTATCGAAATAATAGCAAGCCATCTGTTTTAAGCCATACGGGTTCTGATCTGAAATAGCGCAAGCCATATTTTGAGACATGTTTAGAAAGAAATATTTACACCTCCTGCTCGAACTTCATCTAAAGTCCGTGCCATTATTGAATGACATTTCTAAGACCGTAGATGTTATCGATACCGAAGACATGTCTTGAGAAAACATATTTTGGTATTTTTCAATTTTTCGATTTTTATGGGCTTTTGTTGATTTTATATTTTTCTATTTTGTTTTGTTGGTTTTATAATTTTGTATTTTGCTTTTTGAAAATATTTACAAAGATAGAGAAATAGTTTAAGAAGATGATGATCTGAGTACCGAGATAAGGAAATCGTTCGACACTTTGTAGAAGATAGAAGTCATCATCTCTTAAACTTTCACCACCAAAGCATTCGAGGCTCTTGAATCGTCGTCGAACTTGAGCCTTACAAAAGTGAGACTTTGGTAGCTTCCCCAAACCGACAAACTAAGAATAAAGACCATTTCCCAAAGTAGAAGTGAATGAAAAATGGTCTCATTGAATGAAGCTCGGCACCCGAAGAACACGAGAACACCAAAGTAACAAGTTGAAACATTGATCGTCTCGGTGGTTATCAAATCCGGAATAAGCGATGAAGTCCGATCACATGAACTGTTGTGCGTCCCGATGTACACATTACTCTTGAGATTGACCGGTTGTCTATTCGGAGGAACAATATATCAACATCTTCATTTTACCAAGTGCATTCCGGTTATCTTCCATATAACCAATCACCCATAATGTACACAAGTACCCAACGGAGTAGAGACAACGACATCACGATGGCGGTTGAATCGCGATCTCTCTGCGGATGTCAACTCCGGAATAGCGATTAAGCTCGATCATGTGAATATGTTGTGCGACCACGATGTACACATATCTCTCCACGATGGTTGCGATCTCATTGGAATCATCATTACATTGTGTACATGAAGCACTAACGGAAGCACTTTATCATAAATCATATAGAAGATGTCGATAAGCAATATCATCTCACGTACCAAATATTCTTCTCACATTTCTTCCAACTGAGCGTTGAAGTAACACATACCAAAAGTCTCCGAGACCATTTCCCCAAATAGTTGGAATAATACATCCTTCCCCAAATAGTTGGAATAATATATCCTTCCCCAAATAGTTGGAATAATACACCAAAGGCTACGAGTTAAACACTGAGTTTCTCTACGGTTATGACCATTGTCTTTTCGGGATAACTTCAATCGGTAGAAGTGTTAAGTTCATCATGTGTACTCGTTGTGCTTTTAGATATATGTCTCCTTCCCCTTGTTGGTTTTGATACCTCGGAATCAACAAAACATAATATACCCATAAACTTGAAATCTTGTGAGAAGAACTCAAATAGCCCAAATGAATCTGTGAGAATCAATGCTCTGAAACTCTCTCGACTATCTTTATCAACCCATATGTAGACAATTTGAAGTGACCTTTGTTGAAGAAAACCCGATATACCAAACTTGAAAGCGAAGTCGAATTCCCGCATTTGTATCTTAAGCTTGCACTTAATGATGGAAGAGCGGTGTCGAGAATCTATGCTTCAAGCAAATCTCTAAGTACTCACTACTCAAACAAAGTATGAGACATTAACACCTCTTGAGATTATCCACATCGTCATCGCATGTGACCTTGAGTAAAACAACGTAACTCCTAATAGTGATAGTTAACGGTCTTCAACCAACCACCCCATTGCTTTGGTAACTAGATAAACCAAGTCTTCAACTCAAATTCTTAAGCCCGAGCAAGTTATCAAATAAGAACACGCCTTTGTTGAAAGTCAACTTCAATCTCAAATAAGTGATAAATGATTAACTCTGAAGTAATCAACTTGTGTCAAATGCCCAACACGTGAATAAACATACAATCCGATGTACATTGACCCACTGAATGAACCGGAACAAATGATTCCTCAACATCAATGCATTCTTCCTAAAGGTATACATGTAGAGACTGATATGGAAGATTCACCAATAATGTCTTCGAGCGGATGAGGTAGTCATTTTCCTTAATGTTCATGTGGTTGATTTATAGCGTGCACAATGAGAGGAACAATAATCCGTGAAGATTTGGCAAAGGAATACCAAAAGCGGATCATTATTCAATAGTTCAACTACAATATCATGATAGTCATTATCAACGCCTTGTGAAATAAGCGGAGATAAGGTTTCTTGAGAATTCGAGAAGTACTTCTTAGATGGTGAACCGGTTGAGTCGGTAGGAACCGGAGCATGAGCTTGAGAACTGGATGATCAACATTCGTTGGAGGTTGGAAGTACTCATCAAACATATCTTTGAAACAATGAATCCCAAACAATGAATAGTTATCCTTAGTAAGTGAAGCATTAGGCGTTGAAGGAGAGTCATATGACCATAATTCAAGCATCCATCAACATGTAGTATATGCACTCTTCTCCCCTCAAAATTGCATCCGAAGTTGCCATTTTGATTTGAACAAGTGAATAAGAATATACACCAATGAGCGTAGATCCACTTGAGGGTTGAAAGAGCGTGGAAAAACATGAAGCTTGTTGATGAAGAATGTCGATGAGAATGGTCATAAACATGAAGATTTCTCTTCTTTTGAAGATAAAGCGCCTTGAAGCGTACACCTTTCTTTTCTTTGAGAGCGGGGCTGAAGTGTTATCTGCAGACGCCATAATGATGAAGTACGAGGCTGAGGCGATGTGAGCAGGCGTCATAGCCGAATGAATATCAAGATTGAGTTACTTGAACCCGTGAGTTATGAGATATCAATCCATTTGTAATCCATACTTTAAGCCAGTCCATGTAGTGAAGGATCGAAGTATCGCACTGGCGAGTAAGGACTACTGCACTAATATTACAAACTTGATTGCATATATTTTGGTTAGTGACATTAGTATCCAAACCCTTTGGGGTTTCACGGTCAACCTTGATTTTGTCATCGATGTGTGACTTTCCGGTAGGTATCCACCTAAGTCCAACATCCTTAAACATTTTACAGACGGAATCCACTTATGGCAAGGTCTAGGATTGGTGACATTCTTTATGCATAGTGGAAGACTTATCGTTATTCCTAGACTCCAAAGATTTAGCGGTTGGGATCCATCTAGGTGAAGTTTTAGGTTTGTTTTGCTTCATAACATGTTGAACCTTAGCCATGTTAGTAGCCTTAGTGGATTGTACCTTAGCATGTGAATTAGGAAAATGTTTCTTATTCGGAAAAGACTCAGAATTTCTAGTTTCATTTTCTACATGCTTAGCATTCTTCTTCATATAACTACTCTTAGATGCAAGCCAACCCTAGTCTTTTGAGAGTTCCTAGGTAATGGTTTACTACTACTAGCAGTGCCTTGAAATCTCGTGGAATGCATCACCCTAGGTCTGCACCTAAAATTCCGTCTTTTCGAATCTGTGCCTTTTCCTAGCTTCTTCTAGATAATAGTTCTTCCACAAGTCATTCATATCATATGAATTCGGGTTTTAATGCTTGGTTTTGACACTTTGTTTTGAACTAATCCTAGAGGTCTTTGGGAGTAGAAGTAGCTACTTGTTGAGGGTTAGCAGACTAGAAGCATTATTCTTAGGTAACTTCGGTGAAGTGGTGGTTTTGACAAAACTTGTTTCTCATCAACTTGGGAGGCAAACCGTGTTTTGAAAATTTTGTTCTTTCGGATATAAGCGCGATGAGGGTGCCTAACAATGGACCGGTTTCTAATGGGATGAGAAAGCTGGTTTCCCAAGGTTGATGGTTTTGTAAACTTAGTGTTCACACTTTTCCCTACAGTTTTCCTAAGCTCATTTTTTAAGGCAACAATAGCGAAACTCTTTTCACGAAGTTGAGCTTTGAGTTCATCAATTTTGCTATCAAAGAGTTTGTTTGTTCCATTGACTTAGTTCTAGCTTCTTTGTGAGTCACTTAGTTCTATGTGATGCTTTCTCAAAGACTCATTTTCCTTTAGTAATTTGGCCACACAAACCGCTAATTCATCATTTCTCATTTGAATATCATCAATAGCATTAACATCGAATTACTTGTAACCAAATTACTTTTCACATGCATACCGAAATATGTTTCTTCAAATTGTTGATAGTTGAGTCTTTGTCTTGGTGAGCTTTCAAAGTGTTAATTTCAAAAGTTCACGGAATTCGGAAGTTCGGATTTTTACATGGTTTGTTAAGTTGAAAACTTTCTTCTTTACTTTGTATCGCAATTTCAAGTGAAATGCAATGTTTTCAAGATTTGAGAATTTGTTTGAAAGTTCATCAAAAGCCTTTTTATCAACCATATCATTTGTTTTGAAACACTTAATCTCGGACTCGACCTCGATTCAAGGAACATTTATCAAAGTCATGTTCGACATTATGATCGGTTTGTTTAAGTACATTAGCGGATGCACTATGTTGAGCAGTTAAGGGTACCTCATTACATGACACTGTTCATTTATCGATCGATATCGCATCCACATCATGTGTAACAAGAGTCATTGGACTCTTGGGTGTGTCAAGCTTATCTATCTACGTATTCGGTGTCAAGCGATCCATCATCCGATGCCTTCTTGGTCTCAACACTACAATCTATTGATTGTACCGACATTCAACCTTTCGATCCATCACTTCTTGTGTGCGGGAGTTTTGTTGGTTACATCATTATTTGTTGTCTCGACATTACGCATTCAACAACACCCGATTCTTCAAGCGATACATTACCCGACTCATCACAACTTTCTCTCAATTGCACGAGACTCTCATCCATTTTTCATCTTTCGAGTAACTTCCTCAATATACTTCTCCACATTATCCATGAGATGGATAAGTGTCTCTATGAACACGCTAATTTCCATTCCGGTGTGTCTCTTGAAAGACATTTCGGTCATGTCTTGATCATAATCGATGTAAATTCCCCAGCGATGAATGGTGAAATTGGTTGTGGATCACTTGAAGTGCGACCTTTGGAACTATCCTTTTGAACCTTTTCTTTATCAAGTTGTTGTTCCAATTGTTCTAAGTTCAATAGTAATGTTCCGTTAATGTGGATAAATCTTGACGGAAGAGGGCAATACATGTTCGTTCCATTGTTGTGTGTAGAAGTAACATGAGGTGTGAGTGAAGTTGTTGATAAGGTTCAATGTTACTTTCCTTTTGCATGGCATTTTGTAGCATGAGCGGTGCAATTCTTTCTCATTGGACTCGAACATGAAGATCTCACATCCTCATTGATTGATTCAATCATCTTTAACCGTTCGATATAGCTAATATTATCATTGTTGTCCTGACATCATACAATTTAAGTACTTCGAAATCACTTTGAATCGGTAGTGTAAGACATGATGTTGATGTATACACGGGATTTTACAAGTCTATGATTTAAAGCAGAAATAGATTCTTTCGCGGGATTTTACTAAAATCAAGAAGAAACCGTGATACAATGACCAATAGAGCGTGTTAAGATAAGCGATGGATCGACACAATGATAGACAATTATGTGTTAGGTCTTATGATTGTTTGTAGGATTAGTTGAGATGTTGTTTGGTTGTGATTTGGTTTGGTTAATGCACGATTTTACGGAGAAATTTAGGTCTAAAAACTTAAAACCTCAATAACTTCATTCGGGCGGATTTAGGCCTCGAAGGTTGACCGAATGAACTTTAGTTAATTCGGCGTGCCATTCTCCTCGTTCTCACGGTCGTTTTGATGGGTAGAACGCTGAAAGCGGATTCTGGTTCAAAAGTTATGGCCGTTTGAAGTTTTGTCGGGAAAAGTCAACAAGTCGCTAGTAAGACAAGTCGCTAAGCACAAGTCGCTAAGTCACCAAGTCGCTAAGTAACAAGTCGCTGAAAGTCGTGAATCAAGTCGCTAATGCACAAGTCGCTAAGACCAAGTCGCTTGAACACAAGTCGCTAAAGCACCAAATCGCTAAACAGTCAAGTCGCTAAAGAGCAACTCGCTAAGTATCCAAGTCGCTAATGTCAAGTCGCTGAGAACAATAAGTACAAGTCGCTAGAAATAATGAAAGCAAGTCGCTAACCCCACCAAGTCGCTAGCCGTAGTGGAGAATCCACTAACTTGTACTGTTTGTCGGCTTGTCTCAATAGACAAGTCGCTAAGCTCAAGTCGCTACGACTAACACTACAACTCGCTAGAAATTACTGAAGCAAGTCGCTACGAAGAAATTCACAACGAGACTCAAGTCGCTACCTTGAAAAACTTCAAAAACACACTTTTCAATCCAAAACAAGCCCAACCACAGTGATTCAAGCTTTCCAAATCAAAACCCAAGCACTTACAATGATTCTAAACACAAAAGTACACTCAAAATTCAAACTTTAACACAAGAAATGATCCAAATGATGCAAAAACCACTAAACTTTTCAAACTCAAAACCATATAAAACCACTAGAAATCCAAGGATATGTAAGAGATGATCAAACCATGGCTCTTGATACCATTTGTAACATATTGGATTTCATAAACACATCATAACATAACATATAAATGGGCGTATGGTTTGAAGAGTTTAGAGAGAAAGTGGAAGATGGGAGCCTTTCTAGAGAGAAAGTAAACAAAAGAAGAAGGTTAGATTAGAATGAAAGGTCCAACCTCTACCTTGGGAGGTAGAGGTATTTATAGTTACATACTACACGTCCTCCTTGGATTGTGGATCGAGCATACGATGGGTAAAGACCCGTCCTTCCTCCACGGTGTTGCACTAAACTAAAACTAAATAACTAAATAAATAACGATATGTCTACGAGCTAACTTATGCTAGACTATATTTGGGGTGACCGACACTTCACTATGGAATTTCTAATTCCTAACAGTGTTTCAATGGCGTAAGAACAATGTAGGACCTTACTTTTATCAACCTTATCACCTCAAACCCAACACGTTACCACTGTTACACGAGAAACATGTTAACCACAAACACAAACGTTATGCTTAGAAAGATGAAATAAAGAAAGGAAAGATGGTGACTTGATATAAGATATGTTATGCGTATGAATGTGTAGAGATGAAAACAAGAGATGTTATATTGCTCCAAAGAAATACACACACACACTTTCAAGCACACCCTCAAATGAGACTTTGAGGGTTTATATAGTTGGAATACATGTTGCCCTAAAAGACTTTCTATGGGCGTGGATATGGACTTGGATTGGATTGGGTTACTTGGACTTATACAAGGTAAGCTTATCATAACGCCTAGACATTTAGCTTAGTCCAATCCACGATCCCGTTGACTATTCTATCACGATATCTAACACACGATATAAATTTCCTAAATGTGAATGACCATCACTTCTAATAAAACTATTAAGGCTAACAATCTCCCTAAGGGTGGTCATTCAAAGATGCTCCACTTGATTTGGTCTTTACTTTTCTCGAGCTTGAACTTTGTGCGTAGATATAGAATAGTCTTGATTCTTTGTTCCTTCATGCTTTGTGATCGATAATGTGGTTGTTCGCCATTGTCAACTTCGTTGGTTAGGTGTCTCACGCCTTTCTCCACCATGCTCATACTTCTATTTGTCATTTGGTTACCAATGATGTAGTTCTCGAGTCTTTAAACTTTGTAGATTCTTTGACATTGACGAAGAATCATCTTAAACTTTTGTTGCCTTTGATTTTGATGAGAACTTTCATGTGTTGTTGGTACGAGCATGTGGAAAATCTGCACGATCAATCCGCTCCGGAGATTCCATAAGAAGAAAACATAAAACAAAGTTAGTAATAAGCGATTCCGCACTTACAAGTTTGAATTTCGAGGGTGTTAACAACATAGTGTGAAAACACGTCTCTAATTCTCACAGAGGCCGTTCTGAACTGGAGTCCCACAAGTGAGATAACGCGATGTACAAATACACCTACAGATTCGGATGAGTCGCCGAGGTACACCGAACATCACCCCACGATCAGACCGCTTGAGACACACTAAGCGTAATCCACGGGAGTTACCAAGTGACATCTTTGTCGTGGTCGCTTGATGTTGACCACGGCAGGAGTTTCCATTCAATCACCGAGGATCACAATGTGAAACCTCTCATAAATGTTCGGCAGATTGCTAAGATGCGTAGGACTCTATAATATATCACTTGTGTCCTTATAGATGAACAACAAGCGATGTCATGTCATGTGTTCCTATGAGATCTTTTGATGAATCTCATGGCTCTAGACTCAATAGTGCATTTTGGTTTTCCATGCGGAGACTAGGAGAGGGTCTCCTTCTTCAATATTAACAATCTCTTAGAGAAAGTCGATAGATTATGTAGGGTTCCCGTGAGAATGAAACAAACCTTTTGAGAAGAATTGAGTGGCTAGAAGGTTTAGTGCGATGCGTCCACCGGGTCCATGACGTCTTTGTCTTCAATACCGGTGTCATCTAGTGACAACTAGTAGATGAGTTGAACCCGGTTTACGCCCTAAGGTTGAATATGGAGGGCTATTTCTTTTCACCCTTTCTTTACTTTTCTTTTAATTCTTCAACCCTTTTTCTCCTTTCTCACATTGCTCCTTTTTCAATCATTCCTAGGACTTCTAATACTAACTATTTGTGATGTCCTTGGGTAGATCCTCCGCTCAAGCGGATCATAGGACAATTTCCTATCCTTAGTCACCTTATAACTCCATGACTGTCCTATTGTTGCCATAAAACCATTTTTCTTGAAAATCTCTCACAGTGTTTATGATAGAAAACATGTTTGAGACACTCGAGAGTTGTTATATTTTCGAAACCCTCCCCTTCACATGTGCTTATAAGTTTTGATGTAATCGCACATAGAGGGTAGAGTTCGCACTTTTGAATTGATTGACTTTAAATGAACTAGACCGATTCGAGACTCGTTTACATCACTAGAGAACTAGCTTGAAATTATTACCCGTCCGGTCAAGTCCATAGAAAGTTTCTCGAGATGGTACATTTTCCTCGTCAATTCATTGGTTACATCCGAGTCGAGCTCTTTTGAGAATCAAACCACGATCATTAAACTTTTGATCACATTTTAATCACGTCTCCTCCCTCTCAAAAATAGCATATTCGTGATATTTTTGATATCAACGGATTAAACAACATTTTATAATCTTTTGGAGAGACAAATGGATTTGATTTAAGCATGAATTTGGAACATTTTTGTTTTATACTCCCCCTTTAATAAAGCATAATCAATTAAAGGGTTTTAGAGGGAGTTATCTTGAGCACAAAATATTTTGAAAGATTTTGAAAAATCTTTTTGAACAATCTTGAAAAGGTTCTCAAGATGATGATGATTTCTCACCATTTTTATATGTAGTGCACTGAAGCGTACACTCGATTTTTCTTTAAAAACACGAGTTTTGATTTGAGAATAATCAAAATTCATCATTTTAGTCCGGGTTTCGTACTGAAGTATACGAAAGCCATTTTATGAAGAAATTTTGAGAAACGACATGTTTTAGAAAACAATTAAAGAACTCTCGCTCAAGGATCTGTACATGCCCGTATCATTGTTGAATGACATTTCTAGAAACGTACAGAGTATCGATTATACGAGAGACATGTCGTGAGAAGAATATTTTGGATTTTTGACTTTCTATTGTTTTTGTATATTTGAAAGTTTTATATTTTTATATTTTGCTTTTGTTGGTTTTCAAATTTTGTATTTTGTTTTTCAAAAATATTTACAGTGAAGCTATTTGGAAAATCATTTTCAAGAAGATTCGAGAAGACGTTCTAACTCCTGGGGTTGGGCTTGCATTCAATTCGTTGAACTAAATAGTCAAACCTTTCTTTTGGAAGGGCTTTAGTTAATAGATCGGCGAGTTGGTAACTGTCTTCACGAAAAATAATTCAACAAGACCTTCTTCCACATGTTCTTTTATGAAGTGATAGCGCACTGATATGCTTGGTCTTTGAGTGTTGAACAGATTGCATGATATGGCTATGGCACTTTTCGAGTCACAATACATAGGTATTTTATCAAAGTAAAGCCATAATCTGTGAGTTGTGTTCTCATCCAAAGAACTTGAGCACAACACGCAGATAGAGACACATACTCGCCTTCGGTTGAAAGTGCAGGCAATCTTGTTTCTTTGAAGACCGACTTACTAACTTTTCACCCAAAATTGTGCTCCTCCGGATGTACTTTTTGTCGTAACTTGATCACTGCGTGGTCCGCATCCGAAAAGGCAATTAGATCAAATCCGATTCCTTCGGATACCAAATTCCCATGTGAATGGATGTCTTCGTGACACCGAAGATCCTTTTAACCTCTTTGAGGTGCGATTCGTAGGCTTTGCTCGAAACCGTGCTAATAAGCAAATAGCAAAATGAATATCCGGTCGACTAGCGATGAGGTACATGAGAGAACCAATCATGCTCGATATTTCTTCGATCAATAGGTTTCCCAAACAAATCGGCTCCAATTTTTGGTGAAGTTACCATTGGTGTTCCGGCGAATCACAATTGTCCATACCATGATTTTTCAAAATCTCGAGTTATGTATTTTGCTTGATTTATAAAAATTCCACGAGGGACTGATGTATTTGTAAACCAAGAAAGAATTTTAGTTCCCCATCATGGACATTTCAAATTTGCTTTTCATGAGATTTTCAAAGTGTTTTGAAAGATTTGGATTAGTGGACCCAAAGATGATGTCGCCCACATAAATCGAACAATCAAAATGTCGTTTTGCATTTTGTGTAAACAAGGTAGGATCAACTGTGCCTTTGGTGAAATTGTTTTGGATAAGGAAAGAGGGATTCGTCATACCACGCTCTCGGAGCTTGTTTCAATCCATAGATTGCCTTTTGAGTTTGTAGACGTAGTCGGATGTTCCAAGTCGATGAAGCCTTCGCCGACTCACGTACACTTCTTCTTTCGAGTTCCATTCAAGAACGTGGTCTTAATGTCCATCGATAAACCTTGATGTTTTTGTGAGTGCATAGGCTAAGAATATCCCGACGCTTCAAGTCTAGCTACCGCGCGAATGACTCTTCAAAGTCTATCCCTTCCTCTTGTCTGTATCCTTTGGCCACAAGACGAGCTTTGTTGCATATTACAGTCATCTCTTCGTCCCTTTTGTTCTTCCATAACCATTTGAGATCAATGACTCGAATGTCAATTGGTCTTGGAACCATTTCCCAAGAGTCATGAAGACGGTATTGGAGAAGTTCCTCCTGCATCGCTTCTATCCATGCGGGTTCTGCCATTGCCTTGCGAATGTTCTTTGGCTCTATATTGCTAATTGAACAAAGGTAAATGCATAAGTCGCAATCGGTGGCAAGTTGACGCCTCGTCCGAATTGGCCTTGAAGGTTCACCAATAACTTGTTCAATTGGGTGGTCTTTTGTCCACTTGAGTAGAAGGATACCGTTGGTTAAACGTATGCGAGTTAGATGGTTCTCGTAAGCATGAAGATGATTCGGTGATTCGTAGCAAACGGGTTTTCAAATAAGTCTTCATCTAACGTTGCATCGTTCGGTTTTGTTTTGCTCATCAACTGCGGTAGAACGGGTGCAATAAGCGTAGTAGATGTAGATGATGTAGATGGAGTTGGTGCATTGGTTTCGACCGTTGTAGATGCATCTTCGTTGGTGGTGGTGGATGATTTTGAGCGGGTTCGCGGAATGATGGTTTGATGCATTTGTCGAAGTTCCACCATAGTATTCATCGAACATTAACTCAAGAAATTCTCCCATTCTTGTTCTTTAGGATTGTCAAATGGAGTTGATTGAGCTCTTTGAGGTACGAGTCACGAAATGATGTGTCCGTAAGTACGCTAGTTTAGTGCGGGTTCTAGAGCGAGTCTTTCGAAGCCATATGTGAAAGTTCGTCAAATTTCACATTCATCGTCTCCATGATCCTCCTAGTTCTTCCGTTATACACCACGAATGCCCTCGAGTTATCTCGAATATCCAATGAAGATTCCAATATCACCTTTAGCTTTCAATTTACCTAGATCTTCTCGTCGTTCGTTGGATAGCACAAAGCGCCAAACACGTAAAAGTAAGAGATATCGGGTTTTCGTTGTTCACAAGCTCATACGGGTTTTATTGAATCTAGGATGGATTAGGGATCGGTTCGAGTGAAACAAGCGGCAACATGACATCGACCTATAAAAATAACGGTGCCTTGGAATAAATTAGCATTGTGCGAGCGGCTTCCACAAGAGTACGATTTCTTCTTTCAACTACCCCATTCTGTGGAGTTCTAACAAGCGATGTTTGATGAGTTATTCCAACATCTTCAAAATAAGTTCTTAACTCACGATTAGTGAATTCGTGCCGTTGTCGGTTCCTACAACTCTTATTGGAGCTTGAAGAAGTACTTGAATACGTTCGTGAAGGTGATGATGATGTTGGTGCTTCGCTTTTGATCTCAAAACCTAACCCATGTATATCTTGAATAGTCATCAACGATAATGAGAATATACTTTTCCCATTAATGCTTTCAACTCTCATTGGACCACATAAGTCCATGTGCAACATATGCAACCTTGCTTCCGAACTAGGTGCGGGTTTGGGTTTATATGATGCTCTTTTGCTTTTCCTTGTTCGCATGATGGACATAAGTGATCCTTGGTGTATTTGAACTTTGGAAGTCCATTGACGATGTTGTCTTTGGCAAGATTGTTGATGGTGTCAAAATTGAGATGGGATAACCTTCTATGCCACAACCGGATCGTGTTCCGGATGCTTGTGTCATAAGACACATTGGTGATGAAGAGGCCATTTGATTGATGTCGATAGCATACAAGTTTGTATCACGATTCCCGTTAAGAGATCGGTGCCATCCAAGTTTCTAACGAAGCAAGCATTTTTCCTAAAAGCAACCTCTAAATCGCATCACAGCGCCTGATCGAAAACAAATTGTGTCCCAACCCTTGGACATAGTAAACCCGAGTGATCAAATAATTTCCAAAAGGTAGTTCTCCATAACCCATGATAGCTGCTACATGATCATTTTCAAACGTCGGTTCCCATGAATTGCTAGACAAAATTGATCGTGACTTGATTCCGGTCATGTGCTTGGAGAAACCCGAGTCGACGATCCAAAGACATATTTTGATAACCTACCAATAATGAAGAAGAAGATTTTGGAAACCATTTTGATTTTGGTTCCTTTGGGTTAGAGGTAAAATCGATCACACTCATAGAAGTTGTCTATATGTAAGACAGTGCATCACTCATTCTACCATTCTCGAGTGTGAAAGTTCTACCGTTGGTTTCAAATGTCATCCCTAAAGTAAACAAGATGCTCCTTATCGGTAGTGTAAAGCCTAAGTCTCAGAACTAGTCTTCTATTCGTTTAACATAAGTTCTTTTGGGATCATTCTTCTTAACAGCTTAACAATCTCATTCTTAGAAACACAATCATCATGAACATTAGTTAAGGATTTCTTGCAAGTTAAGCAGATGATTCAATGGTTTCATTAAACTTAGCAGATTTCATAGGTTCATTACATTCGGATGAAATGTCTTTCTTATTACAAAGCGGTAAATTCCTAGGGTGTTCTTCTACTTTCTTCTCTTTATTCAGCGACTACTCTTAGAGGCAAGCGAGACTCTATTGTTCCTTGTATTGCTCTTAGGCTTTAGTCTGCTGCTCCTAGAGGTGCTTCCTAGTCACAGAGAAGGTAAGGCACACTCATTAGGATTCACATTTTATCTAGAGAAGTGGTTTCACTTTCCTAGTCTCTTGAGAGTGCTTTTCTAAACTTATGTCGTTTGTTCCATATGTTTTAGATGTGGAGGCGAGGCGCATTAGTGGTACTCATCTTAAAAAGGCCGTGACTAAAACTTTTGGTTTCTCGATAACCGCTTTTCCTTTATCAACATTTTGTTTAGGCAAGGCAGGTGGAGTGACTGGTTTGATGAAACATTTTTCTCATTGACTTTTGGAGGAGGCATAGAAACAGACATTTTTGGTTTTAAAATTGGTTTGGGAACTTTTGTTTTCTCCTCAGTCAATGGTTTTGTAATCTTAGTATCCACTGCGTTTCCTTTTTGACATTCCAGCTGAGCCCTCAAAAGATCATTTTTCGCTTTCATGTCATTGTAGGCACACTCATACGACAATTTTTCATACTTGCATTCCTCAGTTTTTCGATCAAGTTGTTTAAAATATGAGACATTTTCTTTTCAAGTTTCTCAAGTGCTTTTCATATTTTGAAACAATTTTGGAGGTCTCAGACTGAGTCTTTCATGATCTTCAACGAATATGTTTGCAAAATGATGGACATAATATCGATGAGTCGAACATCTTCAAAGAGAGTCATTTAAATTTTCCAAAACTTTGATTTGTTCAACACGGTCATTAGCTTGCTTTACGAGGATTTATAGTCCTTGACAAAGTCATTGTTTCTTTTAAAAACGCTTGTTCAAAATGAATTACCCTTGCACCGATGGCATTCATTTGAGGGTAATTTGAGTTTCAAAGTACTTTTATTTTCATTATCAAAACTATTAAACCGGATGTTTGTTGTAATATTGGTTTTAGTTTTAATGATGTCTTGAAGATCCAAAATTCTAGTTTTCACATTTTCTAAAATACTTCTCGAATCACTTGTGTTAAAAGGATTGTTTGAAGACATTTGTTCAATGTTCGAAGAGAATTTGAGACAACAACTGGTTTTGAAACAGATTTTGAAAGCAGTGTTGACTCTTTGTTTGAAACACTTGGTGTGATGGAAAACTTTGACTTTTCTTTTGATTAACAAAAGTGATTCCGTTAATTTTGTTCCATTTGTTATAATCAATTGGTTTGATTTCGGATGTTTTGTTTCATTCTTTCTACTCTCCTTAGATAGTTCCAACGTTTCAAGAGAATTCTGACGATAATGGGTTCATGTAAAGCATTTCCATTGTTTAACACATTCGAGATTACGAGCTTTCTTGAGGAATGAAGAAGGGTCATTACCAAGTGCCATTCTATTATTAGTATGAAAGCGGATTTACTTGATTAGAAAGCATCTTGATTGTTTGAAGCGAGTGACCCGTTTAAGAAGCAAATTTTCCAAAGTTTGGATTTTTTCATTTTATCAAGAATTTCATCAAGAAGAAAATCTTCTCGTTTTGAAAATCGAGAATCAACGCTTCTTCTCTTTTCAAGATTAGAAAACATTTCTTTTGTTTAGAAAGTTGGTTATTTAAATCGAAATTTCCTTGTTTAAAGATTTAATTTTAAGTTCAAATTCACATCAAGTGTGTTATACTTGATTTGCAAAAGTTGTTCTTTAGAAACCAAATTTGATAACCAATTTCTAATTTCGATTCTTTGTTTTTACGAAATTCAAAGGCTTTTATGTTCTCCTTGTAACTTGTTAATACAAATAAGCCGTGAAAACGTTTATTTATATTTTACGATCTTCTAATGTTTTGTCGATAACAAAAGTAAGATCATTTTAAGGAAACAAATAGAGTACGTAAATAGTTTGAGTTAATAGTTTTCTAACACACTTACGCTTTCACATAAAACACTAAAATAAGTATAAGTGATTTTATGATTTAGATACATATGTACAACAACTAGTGTTTACATATTGGGTTAAACATATACTTAAACTAAGTATACTAAAATGGGTAAAAACTAAGTGTATGCTAAATTGGGTAAATACAAGTATATACTAAATGGGTAAATACTAGCAAATGGTTTTGACCCATAACCCATGGTTTTATATATACCACTTAACCAAGTTCATTGTATCCTTAAGATACATTGTATCTAGAAAGAAAACCATGGATCAACCCATAACCCATGACCCATGACCCATGACCCTTAACCAAAAATACCCATGGGCAAAAAGGAGCGGACCACGGATCCCTAGCTTTGTGCTAGCCGGGTCCCTTGTGGTAGGGATCCGTGTGATCCGGGGAAACAGAAGAGAATTTCCTCTATAAATAGAGAGCCATTTCTTCCTCTCTATGTGTGCTTTTCATATATACTTCCCCAAAGTATTCTAACCCTCTAACCTCATATCTAAGTGATCTATGTAGTTTGTCTTTTGTTTTAGTGTGATCTACTAGGTTCCTCCTAAAGGAAAGATCACCACCTCTTGAAGACGTGCAAGCTCAAAGTCCATGAGTTGCCATGCTTCATCATCATCAAGACTACTAAGGTTATCTTGTTGATAGTTCTTCCTTTCTCCATAGATGTTGGGTTGAAGGCATTAGTGAAGAATGCCGAAAGTGTCAAGATGAAAGCATTAGTGAAAGGTGCTCATCATCCGTGTCAAAGCATTAGTGAAGGATACTAAAGGTGTCAAGACGAAGGCATTAGTGAAGGGTTCCAAGCGGTGTGTCAAAGGCATTAGTGAAGGATGCCAAAGAATCAAATCAAGTAGCATTTGGGAAGAATGCCTAGGTCGTATAATCGATGAGGTGCATCGTTATACATATATGTATTTGTTTATATACAAGGATGGTGATATCCTTGATGGTGTTGTAACAAGGAGTAGATCTCCTTGAGATTAGGTGTTGTGTCGTGAAGGTGTAGTTCATCTAAGGTGTGAAAGAACTAGGTACTTAGCCTAGTACCTAATAAAGGGTAGGCAACGTTGTGAAGGATTAGTTCTCCTAAGGTGTGAAAGAACTCGGTGGTTAGCCTAGCACCATATAAAGGGTAGGCGACGTTGTGTTAGGTGTGGTTCGCCTTGGTGTGAAAGAACTCGGTATTTAGCTTTGTACCGGAAAAAGGTTAAGCGACGTTGTGAAGGCTTCTCCGCCATAAGGAGTTGGTGTAGTGTTTACGAACTCTCGAGTAGGTATCCTTGTAGCCGAACCACTATAAATACTTGTGTCGTGGTGATGTGCTTCTTACTCTTTATCTTTCATTACACGTTTATATATCTATCTATCAACGTCCAACATAAACAATCAAATAGATTGACATAAGTCGATCTAAATATTTAAAAGGAAGTTTTAAATTGGTAAAACTATTCAACCCCTTCTAGTTTTCCACAATTGGCATCGAGCTTCGTTACCAAGTTTCTTAAAGTATGTTGTACTTTAAAGACTTGATACGATCCGTGTATGTTTGAAAACTACAAAGAAGGATTTTTTAAAAAGGTCATATTTTCTTTTAAATCATTTTGTTGGACATTGATAGATCATTCTAACAACTTTTGTTTTCAAGAAATCTTCATGCTAGAATCTCCAAAATTTTCATTCAAAGAATGATGAAGACAACATTCAAGGAAGGATCTATAAAGTAATCACTACTTACGTACACCAAGTGCAAAAGATTACTTTAAAAGCTCATGAAGTATTTTTTGGTATTAAGCCAAACCAAGAAGCATAGAGGTATATTTTACCTTTCATTAGATAGATTACATGAGTTCAATTTATTTTATAGTTCTCTTTGTTTAATAATTACTAGCATATTTAGAAGTCTCTTTCGTCACTTTTCCATCTCTTTCGTCATCGGGAATAGTATTCCTTTTGATTCGTCAAACTAACGTCGTCGTCACATGTGAACCCTCGATATGTGATTCATCAAAAGTCATCCAAAAACAATCTTCATCTAATCAACAAGATCATCATGACACCGTCCGACCTAATTCACGGGGATGTCATAGCACCACAATCACAAGATATCGAGCGAAAAGTGTCGTTTGGAAAATACATCGCTTGATTTAATAAAAACATTCGAGTTACAAAGATAGGTCCCAAATGAAAGTTACTATGTGCGGAAAATAAGTTTGGTACAAGTCAAACGATGTTTTTAAAGTGTATAAATCCCATGTGAGACGCGTCGTCACCGCGACTCTATGATATGTCCACATGCATGCCATGAAGTGAATGCCTTAGTTACACGAAAATACATTGCTAAAAGTGTCAACACAAAGGTTGAGTGAGTTCATAGAGTTGTTGAAAATGTTTAATCGACTACCACAAGTATAAATTATGTATGACAATGTCGTCACACAAAATGATACAATTGCTTAAGCACATGACACGAAGCTTGGTGATGTTTAGCCCAACAGAGTGTTTTGCCAAACAACTCAAATAATGATAATGAAGTGAAATGCATCCGTCCGGTTGGAATCCGCCAACCCGGATGGAGGTGTCACCTCGATAGATCTATCCACTCACCCTCGCTTCTATGAAATTAACGGTTCATGATTATGAAATGGGGACATTTAAGCGGCAATGAGGTAACTTAAGCAATGTAATGAATTTGATATACTTGGCATCGTAATAAAATGATGTACAATGTATTCTCCCGTAGGTTTGAAATAAGTAAAACTTGAATAAATCGGGCTATGAAAACTCACCGTTGCAATGATAATGATGATATAATGGCAATCTTGAAATGAGGCGCAACCTCGACCGTGACCTATTATGAATGATATGTTCTAATGTAAATCATGAAACAATGTCGTGCATGCAAATCCACATGTAATCTATACCACTTGTACGCTTTTGAAAATAGAATTTATCGTCGAAATATATGTTTATGACATCTCGTCATGTTATAAAATACTTTACAAGTATTTACGTTGAAATGATATCTTACGATAATCATTTAATGATTTATTATGAAATTATAACTTTTCGTCGTAAAATAATGTCGTTGAAATTTCATGAAAGTGACAAAACGGCCTTGAAAAGCTAGTCGTAAAATGGTGCACGTCGAGTGTTAGGAAACGAACTCAACGGTTTTGGGAAGCTTGTATCATTATCTCAAAGTTTTAGTATTTAAGTTTTTATTATAGAGGTCTCGATCACGGAGAAAACATAGGTAAAGTAGGGTACTTTTGTCCAAAATATCGTTTAAGGATGGTTTTCGCAAAGTTTAAGTGACCGTATTTTATTCATTACAACTCCGCTTGACAAACGGTTGGACATTTTGGAAAATATGCTTGGCGAACTTACTTTTACTAGAAGACATCATGTTATAAAAGTTCTACATCAATGTTAAAACGACCTTCAACATGGTCACTTGTTTTGCCGTAATACTTGTCTATTAGAAATATAATAGTTTTTCTTATATAATAAAGTTACGGCAACTTTGTGTAAACGTGTATAATTTAATCGTTACAAGTCCGTTTTTCGTTTTATATGTCCTTAGCTTCGTATCAAAGTATACTAATATATTTTTGATAAGTCGACACAATTTATAACGCTTAAGACTCATTTTGACTCGTAAAAGTCGAGACAACATGCTGAATTTTCGAAACAATTAGTTTTCGTCGTCAACTTGAAAAATTCATAACTTCTTCGTTATAGCTCCGTTTTAATCCGTTCAAGCGCCACGTTTTCGTTTTGAAGTGTATTTTCTAAATATCTAGGCCAAAATATTTTACAAACTGTCGGATTTTCCAGATTTCAAAAATTTGGACAGACCCTTTAGAAAACTTGTCGAAATGAGTTTTTCTCGCGCCAAACCTATTCTAACCAATTCAAAACAACTCGAAACTATTCAAATCCTACCATACACCTTCTTAGGGTGTCATGGGTTCCTAGACATCATCAAAAGTGATATGTTTCAAGGATTATTATAGGATGATTATAATTACATAATAAGTAATAAAAACACTAAAAGTGGTATAAACTCATATGTAACATGCATATTTTCTTGCAAAATGATGAAATAACATAAAGATGAATATGAAAGAGCAATGAAAATCATGAAATGCTTACTTGAATGACTTATGAATTTTTGAACAAAGTATGCTTAATAATCTTGAGGTTTTTATTTCAAAACCTTAAATAGATCACTAATAGAACTTGATAAACACATGAGCTTGAAAAATTTATGGTTTCTTCATGTTTCTTGGATGGCGGTTCATGGATGAAAGAGAAGAGAATGGTTTTGATTTTCACCTTGGATAAATGAGTTTGTATGAGTTTGTTTGTAATTAATGATTATAAGGAAATATCTACTTTAAATAAGCACATGTGTACAACTAAATATGAAAGATCTTTTATAAATGGTGTGTCATGTTTGACATAGGGTCGGCCAAGCCCTTCATGGGTAGACAAATGTGTAAATTTTTAATTAAAAATGTTTTAAGTGTAAGTATAAAGTGTAATTTGTAAGTATAATTAGGTATTTATTGTAGCGTTAACTAAAAATAGATTTTAACGGAACAAAATAAAATGTATTGAAGTCATAAAATTATAAAATACATTTCTTACAAGAATTGAGTGAATAAATAATTATCGTGTTGAATTTACTGAAAACCGTCGTAATTATATAAATATAACAATTTATATACAAAATAAATTGAAAACATCGGTAAACTAATAATATAATTTTATAGTCTTAAAATGAGTATAAAAATATATTAGGAATAATTTTGGAAGTGTCGGATCAAATGTTCAAAATAATTGATTACGCGATAGCGTTTATTTAATAGGAAAATAAACGTTTAATGAAAAATGCAAATCCATGCATGAACTGAAATGATGATAATGATGCTAATGATATGTAGACTAAACCTAGTCTATATGAAATGTCCTTGATGTTATTCCATGAATACGCAGCTTAACCCTCCAGGTTACGCGTATTTGATACTCGTAAACCTAGTTTACGATAAACGATGAAATAGTGAAGCATGAATAGAAATTTTCTCCGGGAATGAATAGTGTTACGTGAATAGTAATTTTTGAAATACGTTCTCAGAATATTACTTTGACTCCAAAAACGGTGAATAGTAAAATTTTGAATAGTAACCGGTGAATAGTAAATTCCCGAGATGAATAGTGAAATTTTCAAAGTTTGTAAAATGACCTGAAATTACGAGTTGTCACATTCGCCCAACCAAAAAGGAATTCAGATCCACGAATTAGGTCCATGTTAGGTTCTACGATGTTACTTGTAAAAAGGTGAGAATATTTGAGTCGCATCGGGTCTTCCAATGTTTTTCTGAATCGTACCACACCTTTCCAAGGCGAGACTTTGAACATAATTTGTTGCCAACTTGAAATTCTAATGGTTTGCGACTTATGGAACATACTTCCAATCTTTTGCGTCGTATATCGACTTAGCTTATCTAGCTATATGTTGTTATTTGTAACTGATTTTGATTTGTACGATCACTTTGTTGTTTCATGAATGAGTCATTGGACTAGTGAGTTGGACTTTCACGATTTTGACCCGTGAATAAGTGATTGACACCTCAACCTTAGAGTGTCTCAATTGGTGTAGTCAATAAGTTCATGTGTTGACTATTGTTGTAAAGCAAATTGGTTCGATGAAGAATGATTTACCTAATCATTTCTAGAATATCATACATGCTTTGAGCATATCTTCAAATGTTTGAATTGTTCTCTCGCTCTAACCATTGAGCTGAGGATAATAGGCGGTACTCATGTCCTAGTAGGTTCCATGGGAATCTTGATATGATTTTCAGGAGTCTAAGGTAAATCGAATAGCTTATAATAAGTACAACTGAAATTGATACCACGTGTCTTGTGCCAAATTTCAAAATGTTAAGTCTGTCGAAAAATGACCTTATTGAAAAGAATAGATTATGGGTAACAATTGTGATTCCTCGCGTTTCTCGTCCTAGTGAATGTCATGATTTGAATCTTACTTGCCTAAGGCGTTTAGTCCCCATGACTAAAATGTTTATTTTTTGATTATCGAAGTGTTTCCATGCTCTATGTTGTCAAGTCACAAAACCTTAAATATTTAAGTGATGTGGTGTTGTGGTTGATTTTCAAGATTTGTCCCGATATTGAGTGCTTCTAAAATATTTCATCACTTAGATTGTTATCATGCTAGCAAGAAAATAGATATCACTCATACTATGTCGAAGAATGTTTGTTCTAATTTCACTTGTAGATGGAGAGTCATTGATTGTCCGATATGTTCAAACTGTTGCATCTCTTGATATGAAAGTAGGTTATTTGTAATTTCTAGAGAACACAATGCCTTAGGGAAGTTTATATCGATAACCTTAATTTAACCAAATTTTCCTTTAAGGAAACTCATTGTAGGGAAGTTCACATATTGTTGAAGCCATGTTTAGTGAAATGTTACGTAGTCTCGGTTAGAAGACTTGGTTTGTCCCTATAGTGTTGCTTAGTGTGTATTCGCTTCGTACTAAATCTTGTAACTCGGTCTAGCTAGTACTTTTGAAATAATAGAAATTTGGCTTCTAATCCAAAGATAGTGGTTCGGATTGTCCCGTGATGGCTTAAGATTTTATTGAGTTTTGAAAGATCTCGCTACCTACTTCTAGTCCTTGTTGGTAATTCCAAAATCCTTTCATTGTTTTCTTGTATCGAGGAATCCTCCTCATAGATGGTATAGAAAGCCTTTCCTAAAAGGTAACTCGTCAAATTCTAACTTATTGGTTGAGTGAGTGA
Source organism: Chrysanthemum lavandulifolium (assembly GCA_022545495.1). NCBI lineage: Eukaryota > Viridiplantae > Streptophyta > Magnoliopsida > Asterales > Asteraceae > Chrysanthemum > Chrysanthemum lavandulifolium. The sequence goes on along the minus strand of CM040243.1, from coordinate 167,275,746 downwards.
TGAATGATATAGGAATCTATAGAGTGTTAACAAAAGAAATGTTTATGAACAATTTATCGATTACAAAGCTTTGCTTTTGAGTGAAGATTGTTTTAAGAGATTTGAAATGATGCTTGTTTTTCATGACATAATTCTTCCTGAATTATACATAGGTGATCGTGCCATGTATAATTGAGGACAAATGATGTGATGCTTGGTTTTGTTGAAATGGTATTATGTTCCTCCAAGTTTTAGATGGTATTCAACGTTTTGTTTTGTAAGATAATGGCTCAATAATTTTTCAGAGTAACATGAAAATCGTTTCGCATGATGGTATTAAATAGTTGATAAAATGACCGAAAGCCAATTGATAGGGTGGTAACGAAACAACTTGTTTTAAAACTTTATGAAACAATGTTTCTAAGACGGTGTAAAATAGCTCGAAATAAAATTAAGTGAAATAATTTCATGAAATAGTAGCAGAATAACTTGAAATAAAATTTGTGGAATGGTTTGTAGGATACATGGAAGAACCTCATAGAGTGGTAATAGTCTCCTAATTGGTCAAGAATAAAGTTGGCCTAACCCTAGTAAGATAGTGAGGTATTATCGCGAAATGATTGAAAATTGGGCAATTGGAATAGGAATGAAATAAACAAAGGTTGTGATTATCGTGGAGATAATAAATGATAAATATTACATTAGCTAGAAAGGTACTTATTATCCGCTTCTGTTGGTAGTCTAATCATGTCTCAAGTGTAGGAGTAGTAGGCGGTCTAGTAAACAATAGCCCTAGAACTCTCACTATAAGTCCTCAAACCTATGAGATGGTATAGTGTCTATAGTCTTCATATGATAGATGGTAATGGTGTGTTAAATCATGCACACTTCCAAAGCTGCAAGTCAGATGTATTAGTAGTGTCTATGAGATGTGATGGCACGGATGGTACTCTAGATGACAATGATGATGAAAATGATGACAATGATGATAATGAAAATCCTTGTGGTGAGTTAAGAAAATAGGTTCATTAGGACTAAGCCTATACGTTCTACCGAATGGTATAATCTGTCCCAACAGAATGATAAAACTTGTAAGTCCTCTTGATCCTACACGAAGTGAATCAATGGTGATCGTGATGGTGTAGGTGCAACTTCGTCCTCCTAAAGGGTTCGGTCTCATCATCCGATGTTATCGATGTTGAGTCAAGCGATGTTAAAATTGTGATAGGGAATGACAGGGCATTCTCCATGTCAAAGTGATGTGAGTATGATGGGATGGGTATCTGAAGGCATTAATGTGACAATCGATTTGAAATGAAAGTAAATAACTCGCAAAATGTGCGTATGAAACCGCATGTATAGTGACTATGCACTTATGATGAAATGATGAGATGCTATGATGATGTAGTTATAGTCTAGGGTCAATGATGCAACCTAGTTCTCTATAACCGAAGCTCTGATGCCAATCTGTCACAACCCCAAATTACCTGATTTGCAGCGGAATGGAATTCCTGGGGGATGACTGTCATAGCACCACAATCACAGTTATATCGAACGACCTAAAGTGTCATTTGGAAAATACATCTCTTGATTTAAAAAAAACATTCAGAGTTACAAAGATAGGTCCCAAATGAAAGTTACTATGTGCGGAAAGTAAGTTTGGTACAAGTCAAACGATGTTTTTAAAGTGTACAAATCCCATGTGAGACGCGTCGTCACCGCGACTCTATGATATGTCCACATGCATGCCATGATGTGAATGCCTTAGAAACCTGAAAATACATTGCTAAAAGTGTCAACACAAAGGTTGAGTGAGTTCATAGAGTTGTTGAAAATGTTTAATACGACTACCACAAGTATAAATTATGTATGACAATGTCGCCACAAAATGATACAATTGCTTAAGCACATGACACGAAGCTTGGTGATGTTCGCCCAACAGAGTGTTTTGCCAAACAACTCAAATAATGATAATGAAGTGAAATGCATCCGTCCGGTTGGAATCCGCCAACCCGGATGGAGGTGTCACCTCGATAGATCTATCCACTCACCCTCGCTTCTATGAAATTAACGGTTCATGATTATGAAATGGGGACATTTAAGCGGCAATGAGGTAACTTAAGCAATGTAATGAATTTGATATACTTGGCATCGTAATTAAAATGATGTACAATGTATTCTCCCCATAGGTTTGAAATAAGTAAAACTTGAATAAATCGGGCTATGAAAACTCACCTGTTGCAATGAAAATGATGATATAATGGCAATCATGAAATGAAGCGCAACCTCTGACCGTGACCTATTATGAATGACATGTTCTAATGTAAATAATGAAACAATGTCGTGCATGCAAATCCACATGTAATCTATACCACTTGTACGCTTTTGAAAATAGAATTTATCGTCGAAATATATGTTTATGACATCTCGTCATGTTATAAAATACTTTACAAGTAATTACGTTGAAATGATATCTTACGATAATCACTTAATGGATTATTATGAAATTATAACTTTTCGTCGTAAAATAATGTCGTTGAAATTTCATGAAAGTGACAAAACGGCCTTGAAAAGCTAGTCGTAAAATGGTGCACGTCGAGTGTTAGGAAACGAACTCAATGGTTTTGGGAAGCTTGTATCATTATCTCAAAGTTTTAGTATTTAAGTTTTTATTATAGAGGTCTCGATCATGGAGAAAAACATAGGTAAAGTAGGGTACTTTTGTCCAAAATATCGTTTAAGGATGGTTTTCGGCAAAGTTTAAGTGACCGTATTTTATTCATTACAACTCCGCTTGACGAATGGTTGGACATTTTGGAAAATGTGCTTGGCGAACTTACTTTTACTAGAAGACATCATGTTATAAAAAGTACCATGTCAATGTTAAAAACGACCCTCAACATGGTCACTTGTTGCCGTAATACTTGTCTATTAGAAATATAATAGTTTTTCTTATATAATAAAGTTACGGCAACTTTGTGTAAACGTGTATAATTTAATCGTTACAAGTCCGTTTTCTACGTTTTATATGTCCTTAGCTTCGTATCAAAGTATACTAATATATTTTTGATAAGTCGACACAATTTATAACGCTTAAGACTCATTTTTACTCGTAAAAGTCGAGACACATCTGAATTTTTCGAAACAATTAGTTTTCGTCGTCAACTTGAAAAATTCATAACTTCTTCGTTATAGCTCCGTTTAATCCGTTCAAGTGGCCACGTTTTCGTTTTGAAGTTTATTTTCTAAATATCTAGGCCAAAAATTTTTATCTACTGTCGAATTTCCAGATTTCAAAAGTTTGGACAGACCCTTTAGAAAACTTGTCGAAATGAGTTTTTCTCGCGCCAAACCTATTCTAACCAATTCAAAACAACTCCGAAACTATTCTAATCCTACCATACACCTTCTTAGGGTGTCATGGGTTCCTAGACATCATCAAAACTAATATGTTTCAAGGGATTATATATAGGATGATTTTAATTCATAATAAGTAATAAAAACACTAAAAGTGGTATAGACACACATGATACTTGCATATTTTCTAGCAAAAATGATGAAATAACATAAATATGAATATGATAGAGCAATAAAAATCATGAAATGCTTACTTGAGTGACTTATGAATTTTTGAACAAAGTATGCTTAATAATCTTGAGGTTTTTATTTCAAAACCTTAACAAGATCACTAATGGAACTTGATAAACACATGAGCTAGAAAAATTTATGGTTTCTTCATGTTCTTCTTGTATGGCCGGTTCATGGATGAAAAAGAAAGAATGGTTTTGATTTTCACCTTGGATGTGTGAGTTTGTATGAGTTTGTTTGTAATTAATGATTATAAGGAAATATCTACTTTAAATAAGCACATGTGTACAAGTAAATATGAAAGATCTTTTTATAAATGGTGTGTCATGGAGAGGGTGTCGGCAAGCCCTTCATGGGTAGACAAATGATAAATTTTTAATGTGTTAAATGTATTAAGTGTAAGTATTATATATAATTTGTAAGTTTAAATAGGTATTTAGTGTAGCGTTAACTAAAAATAGATTTTAACGGAACAAAATAAAATGTATTGAAGTCATAAAAATTATAAAAATACATTTCTTACAAGAATTTAGTGAATAAATATTTATCGTGTTGAATTTACGAAAACCGTCGTAAATATATATATATAACAATTTATATACAAAATAAATTGAAAACATCGGGTAAACTAATAATATAATTTTTATAGTCTTAAAATGAGTATAAAAATATATTAGAAATGTTTTTGGAAGTGTCAGATCAAATGTTCAAAATAATTGATTACGCGATAGCGTTTATTTAATAGGAAAATAAACGTTTAATGAAAAATGCAAATCCATGCATGAACTGAAATGATGATAATGATGCTAATGATTTGTAGACTAAACCTAGTCTATATGAAATGTCCTTGATGTTATTCCATGAATACGCAGCTTAACCCTCCAGGTTACGCGTATTTGATACTCGTAAACCTAGTTTACGATAAACGATGAAATAGTGAAGCATGAATAGAAATTTTCTCCGGGAATGAATAGTGTTATGTGAATAGTAATTTTTGAAATACGTTCTCAGAATATTACTTTGACTCCAAAAACGGTGAATAGTAAAATTTTGAATAGTAACCGGTGAATAGTAAATTCCCGAGATGAATAGTGAAATTTTCAAATTTTGTAAAATGACCTGAAATTACGAGTTGTCACAGTCCATTACCTTACTCATTACTATCGTAAAAGGGGTCTGACCAAAACTAACCGTAAAATTTTCAAAAGCCTTACAAAACGACTTATTCACGAAGGTCGTGTAGTCAAGGAATGTTTCCTTGAAGATACTGACATTCGTCAAGTTTTCTCGACAATCAACTTTGATTGCCTTCTTGACATTGATGAACAAATTTGTCCGGTTTTATTTTTGAGTTTTACAAAAGCTTTAGGATCATTAGGAACACCGATAATAGCATCTCAATCGCCTTTATCATCAACACACAAAACTTTACTCTTCCCCTCAACACTTTTGCTCAAATTCTTCGCATTCCTTGTGAAGGAATTTGTATGTACTCTCAAGATTGGGCAATTAACGCTCAAAACCTTGCACTTGATCCTAAGCCTCTTTACAACACTCCTCTCGACAATCCCGAAACTATTCGTGATACCATCTTTAAAATTAGGACCAACCAATCCCGTTACGATCATAACAAAAAGCTCATTCACCGTGACCCTTTTGAAATTGAACTTTTCGAAATGCATCCCATGTTTAGAAAATGGGAAGAAATCCTTAGGGAAAACATCATTAGCCTAGTTGGAAACAAAGATCATCCAAACGCATGTCTTGTGCAAATGATCTATTGTCTTACCCACCAAAGGCCATTTAATCTTGCCTACTACATGGTAAGGAGAATGGTGGGGTATTCAAAGCTTCCAACATGGTACTCCCATATGGTATGCTCCTAACACGACTTTGTACGTATGTTAGTGCATTGCAACCATCCCCTATCAACGATGATCATTACCTCTCCGATCACGTCATGGTACCTCTTACCAAACAACCTCTAAAAGGTTCATGGTCAATGGAGAAACACGAAGCTCTCTCGGACTCCTCGGCCGGAGAAGAAGAAGAAGAAGATGAGGAAGACATCGACCCGTATCCAACATCAAATTGGAAATCCTTGAATACCACGAACAACTTCCAACCATTCCAAACAAGACCGCGAATTTAAACAAATAAGAGGCATGATTCAAAACCTAAACACAACCTCACTAAGCCATCAAAAGGAAAAGGAAGAATTGTGAAAGAGACAATAGGAATATGCTTAGTTTCATTTATTTTATGTCTGAATAACTTCTCTTTAATATTTTTAGTTTATGGTATTTTGGATATTGTTACTTTACCTTGGAAGTGATGTTTTATGATAACTTGCTTATTCCTATTTGCTTGTTTTATAGATTTATTAGTGTACAAAATCGCACATCATTTTACGTGTAGGTTACGTGTTGGTTACGATCTGCGGATGTCGGATCCCTAGGATTAGCCTAGCGGATCCTTCCCTTGAAGGAACCGTGGGATCCGTGTCATCGGATCAACAATGCGACATTCAAAGACATCAAAGCGCTTTCTAGATAACATCACATTAGCTTGGCATATGTTTTAGAACCCAACTAAGTCCACTTCAAGGATGAGAGAGGCTTAGATTCACTAAAGGCTTACTTAAGATCTTAGTCTGATTTTATCAACACATCTTAAACTCACCATATTTCCGCTTCAACTACTCACAAACTATTTCTCACCTCTCAAAACACTTTAAAAAAGCAAGCTAAACAATTTTAGGAAATTGCTTCTAGTCTTTTATATCTCAAGGTAAGACAAAATTAGTTTTCAATTCTTTAAATTTTTAAGATTTTTCTTAATATCACCTCAAGCTAAAACACGATCACTAGGATCATTTATTATGACTTGACACCCTCATAACTCTTAGTGTTATCCTTGGACATCCATTGGTAGTCTTCTTGTCCCATCCTCTTCCATAAAAGCAATCATTTACTATAACACTTATTACCTCTAATCATTCAAGTACCCTTCATCCGAAACCCTTAGGAGAACTGAAACATTCAAATGAGATAAGCTTTAGCTCCCGAAACCTCATTACAAACTGTCATAATCTGCGAGAGCCGGATCCTAGGATTAGCCTAGCGGATCCCTTCAAGGAGGGAACCGTGGGATCCGAGTGATGATTAATGTCAAACATAGCTAAAACAATCATTTCAACTCATCTTCCTTACTCAAACACTTCATCTCATCTTAAATGAGTTCCTAGATCGATGAAACTCGAATCTCAACCTTGTGCATGTCAATCATCACATTTCCAAGAACATTAGTGGATTAAGTCTTAAATGCAATTGCAAAGTTCTTCCCTTTATAACCCGCATTGCCAAGAACAATTTATTCATCAAACACAAACATAATTATCAGCAATTACAACCATCCTCCTTAGTTATCTCATCATGAGAAAAGCTCCTAGTGCTTACTCATCCACTCAAAAACCACCTAAGAAACTTGCTAGAATCATACACGAAGTTTCCTCAACCGAATCATCTCCGGTTAAGTCCACCTATGCTAGGATTTCTCCTACACCAAGGAAACCAATCAAACTAATTCCCAAGAAGAGTGTTCTCACTAAGATTTCATCACCAAATTCTATTATACCAAACATATCCTCCACAACTCAACCTATTTCATTAATACCTAGAGCCACCTCCCAATCATCTCACACTCTCACAATGTAGAAGATTTACCTTCTTGGCCATCTCATCTTTCACCATTACCAACTAATTCACTTGAAAAGATTGAGCAACAAAATCAAAGTGTTGAATCAACACTTGATCCAAAAGCAAACTCTACTATTCCTCCCAATAGTCCATTTTGGATTATGAGAAGACATCAAAGGCAACCACCCGATCAAATGGAAGTTGATACTTCTTTACCTCTACCCTCAAACATTGTAGAGCCACCACTTAATGAGCCTCCACCAAATCCTCCTTCATTTGAAGATCCTCAACCCACTTCACTTGAACTTTCACCTCAAGAAACCCAAAACCATGACAAGGATTGCTATCATTGTAAACATGTTGAAAAGTTGATACATGAACTACGTGAAGAGCAACGTTTCATGTTTTATCACCTCCTCGAACGTTTTGAAGAGGTTAACAAGCCTAAACTACAATGAGCATCATATTCAAAAGGTCAAACTTAGAACATTTAGGAAACCTTTCTCATCCTTGATCATCATTAAGCTTTTAGTCGAATCTTAAGTTTGGGTTAACTTATTAGCATTAGTAGCACCTATTTGGCTAGTTCATTCTCTTAGTTTTTAGAGATTTGGTTGTGTATCTCTTGTTTTATTGAATGAATACTTATATGCTGTGATTATTATGTGTGTTGTGCTTGTTATATTGTACATATATCTCATTCCTCAAATAGCACTCCTTGACATTTCTTCTTCTTTGAAGAAAGCTGTAATAGATAGCCGGATCCTTCCAGATAACTAGACGGATCCTCCTTGAAGGGAACCGTGGGATCCGTGGTACTGAACACAAATTTCTACTAACTTGAGTCTCTTTTACGGAAATTATGCACTATACTCTTGTTTTCTAACCTTTGTTTTGTAGTTATTCAAAATGCACATGAAGATATTAACACCATAAAGCTAGGGGAGCTTTGTGTCAAATGAAATTGCAAAATCATTTGCAAACTTAATCCTATTTTGGGTTACACTTCATGACACCCCATTGCAACATTGCAATATTTAAGGGGAGCACGTTCTCTTCACTTAGGCGAACCATTTGCAAACTTAATTGCAAACACAATTAGTTTATTTTACGTTATGTCCTTGGCGCCTTTCAAAGGGATGGACTCGTCAAGGGGAGTTAAGACGAGTACCATTCCGGCACTTGCTCTCTTTACATTTTACATTTAAAAAAAATTGTGTTAGTTTCTTTTAACACTTTTGTTTCGACAAAAGGGGAGAAGAAAGTAAAACTACAAATTCAAACTTTACAATTTTAGATTTTTCCCTAAAATAATTTTATGTTTTGTCATCAACAAAAGGGAGATTGTTAATACAAATAAGCGTGAAAACGTTTATTTATATTTTACGATCTTCTAATGTTTTGTCGATAACAAAAGTAAGATCATTTTAAGGAAACAAATAGAGTACGTAAATAGTTTGAGTTAATAGTTTTCTAACACACTTACGCTTTCACATAAAACACTAAAACAAGTATAAGTGATTTTATGATTTAGATACATATGTACAACAACTAGTGTTTACATATTGGGTTAAACATATACTTAAACTAAGTATACTAAAATGGGTAAAAACTAAGTGTATGCTAAATTGGGTAAATACAAGTATATACTAAATGGGTAAATACTAGCAAATGGTTTTGACCCATAACCCATGGTTTTATATATACCACTTAACCAAGTTCATTGTATCCTTAAGATACATTGTATCTAGAAAGAAAACCATGGATCAACCCATAACCCATGACCCATGACCCATGACCCTTAACCAAAAATACCCATGGGCAAAAAGGCGGACCACGGATCCCTAGCTTTGTGCTAGCGGATCCCTTGTGGTAGGGATCCGTGGGATCCGGGGAAGCAAGAGAATTTCCTCTATAAATAGAGAGCCATTTCTTCCTCTCTATATGTGCTTTTCATATGTACTTCCCAAAGTATTCTAACCTCTAACCTCGGATCTAAGTGATCTATGTAGTTTGTCTTTTGTTTTAGTGTGATCTACTAGGTTCCTCCTAAAGGAAAGATCACCACCTCTTGAAGACGTGCAAGCTCAAAGTCCATGAGTTGCCATGCTTCGTCATCATCAAGACTACTAAGGTTATCTTGTTGATAGTTCTTCTTTTCTCCATAGATGTTGGGTTGAAGGCATTAGTGAAGAATGCCGAAAGTGTCAAGATGAAAGCATTAGTGAAAGGTGCTCATCATCCGTGTCAAAGCATTAGTGAAGGATGCTAAAGGTGTCAAGACGAAGGCATTAGTGAAGGGTGCCAAACAGTGTGTCAAAGGCATTAGTGAAGGATGCCAAAGAATCAAATCAAGTAGCATTTGGGAAGAATGCCTAAGTCGTATAATCGATGAGGTGCATCGTTATACATATATGTATTTGTTTATATACAAGGATGGTGATATCCTTGATGGTGTTGTAACAAGGAGTAGATCTCCTTAAGATTAGGTGTTGTGTCGAAGGTGTAGTTCACCTAAGGTGTGAAAGAACTAGGTACTTAGCCTAGTACCTAATAAAGTGTAGGCAACGTTGTGAAGGATTAGTTCTCCTAAGGTGTGAAAGAACTCGGTGGTTAGCCTAGCAATTGTATAAAGGGTAGGCGACGTTGTGTTAGGTGTGGTTCGCCTTGGTGTGAAAGAACTCGGTATTTAGCTTTGTACGGAAAAAGGTTAAGCGGCGTTGTGAAGGCTTCTCCGCCATAAGGAGTTGGTGTAGTGTTTACGAACTCTCGAGTAGGTGACTCGAGGAGTGGAGTAGGGCAAGGAAGGTGTCCTTGTAGGCGAACCACTATAAATACTTGTGTCGTGGTGATGTGCTTCTTACTCTTTATCTTTCATTACACGTTTATATATCTATCTATCAACGTCCAACATAAACAATCAAATAGATTGACATAAGTCGATCTAAATATTTAAAGGAAGTTTTAAATTGGTAAAACTATTCAACCCCCTTCTAGTTTTCCACATAACTCTCAAGCTCGCGCTTCTTCTCTTTTCAAGATCGGTCAATTTAGCATTCTTGTTTAAAGGCCTTAACAAGTGTGTCGCGATTGACCTTTTGACTTTCTCGATTTCAATGCCACGTCAATTTATTGATTAATGATTCAAAATAAGCACGTGTTTCCTCATCGGTCTCGGTATTTTGTGCCACGGTCTCCACTAGGATCCACATCCGAGTTTCGAGTTAGTATTGCTACAACTCGGATTGTCGGTATGTATCATAAGTAGGTGCCGATGTCACGAATGTTGTTCGTCATGAGTAAACACATCAAATATGACATTGTTATAGCATGGATCAATGATTGGTACCTCGGATCTGCGTTGGCGTCATAGGCAGGAGGTGTGTCGAATCGATGTCATACTTAGTCTCACGAAGATTTGCCATGAAGATGCGGTTTGCATTGAGTTCCTCGAGGTCTTCCAAATTATCCATAATAGCCATAAAGTCATGTTCCTCAAGACTCAATTGAAGTCCAGTTGTTCCTTTGGTACCAACAGATAGCTTTTCAAGATACAAAAGATCCTTCTTTTTCGGCTTAGTTGGACAATTCCTTGCCATGTGACCCAATCCTTGACAGTTATAACACGTAACACGATTACCACGATTCACATTTCCATAATTCCCAACGATTGGGCCGCAACATTCCCATTCGATTACCACTACTCTATTCCCAACATTTCGATTGATTACTCCGATTCGGAACCGCTTGACTACCCATGCAAAATCTAGTAGCATATCCTTGTGGGTTCGCGTTAACTCCAACCATTTGTCTTTGATTACCCATGTTCACACCCGGTGTGCAATTTTCTATTCGTAGTGTTTGATGAAATCCGTTGGTTGTTGTTAGTTGGTGTGGAATAGCGACCTCTGAATGCTTTACCCAATAAAGAGAATACTTGAGACAAAGCTTCTTCGGTTCCATTTCAAGATCGGTGATTCCTTGTTCTGGTATTGTTGACTGTTGTTGTAATGTTGTTGTTCGGTGGATAGTTTTGTTGTTGAGGGATGTATTCTTTGCAAGTTGTTGTTAGTGGAAGATGATGAAGCTTGTTGTTGTGTATTTCTTTGAGTTTGAGTCTTTGCAATGAGTGCCAATGGATCATGATTCTTTGCTAATCTTTCTTGCATGACTTCATTCACTTCATTTTGGTTTTGTTTGAGAAAATCGTTGTGTTGATCAAAGTTCACTTGATGTAAGTCTTTTGTTTGGTTGACAATAGTGACATATCGTCCCCATTCTTACGGTAGATTGTTCAAGAACTTGATGTTGCTCACGATAGTTACGGGTGTCAACTTGTTTCGATCGACTCATTCATTAGAGTGCAAAACCTTCCATAGTAGGATTCAATTGATTCTCCGAGTGGATGTAAACTTCTCCCAAGCATTTAGCGACTTGTTCTCCATGTCTTGTTGACCAATTTGGTTCCATGACAAAGCCGTCTAACACGTTCCCACATATCGAAAGCGGTTTCAAGCTGTCTACTGACAAAGATGTCTCTTGGTAAACCCAGTTGGACAATATGAATTGCCATGTCATCGCTTCGACTTTCTTCCGATCCTCTTGAGTATTCCGATTCTTTTTAAGACGAAAAAATGGTGGGACGGGAGGTGTTGCATCAAGATTTCCGGGTCTTGGACTTGTCGAGGTATGAAGGGTCCATCCCGAATGGATTTGATCATCAATTTTCCATTAGGTTTTGTCTTGATGTAAAGAAGCATTCGACTTGTCCATTGAAGATAACCACCTTTTTCCAACATAGGAGGACGGTTTTGGCACCGCTGCATGAATGTCTTGTTGAGTTGCCATTGATGAAGGTATGATATGATAAAGTTGATATAGGATCGATTCAACGATAAAGGAGTTGTGTTGGATGAAGATTAAGCTCGGTTGATGTAGTGAAAATTTGGTCTAAAAACTTAAAACCTCAATAACTTATGTTTTCGACTTGAGCGTTTTAGGACTTGAAGGTTGACCTCTAGTTCATTCGGCGGTCTATTCTCCTCGTTCTCACGGTCGCTTTGATGGGTAGATCGTGAAAGGAGATTCTGGTTCAAAAGTTATAGCCGTTTGAAGTTTTGCTCAAAATCTTACTCGTAAATAAGGACTTAAGCGTAGAAATGCTTATGCGTAGGATTCTTTATCGTAAAAATATCTTCTGCGTAAACTTAAGGCTTAGGCGTAAACAAAAATGCTTTAGGCGTAGATATCTTATGCGTAAGTGGAACTTATCGTAGATTGTTAGATTGAAGGCTTATGCTTATGCGTAAACTTAGGTTTAGAACAAAAATCCTTTACAACTTATCCAAGCTAGTAAAGATATCCATAAGTCAAGTATTCCACACACTTATCCAAGTGAGGAAGCACCGAGTAACCTTGATGCTCAAAGATTCTTAGCCAAAAAGTTATGCGTAGGAAGTTATGCGTAGAAAAAGGGTTTTGACTTTCTTACGCGTAAGATTAGGGTTTTGACTTACGCGTAAACAATTTGCAGTTATTCAACCAATTTAGCTTGCACAAACAGTCTTAAAAACACTCCAATAACACAAATATTTTGACTATAATCACCCAAAGTGCTTATATCTCTTACGCGTAGAAATAAACAACGCAAAAGATACAAGTTTAAAAACAATGTAAAACGTGTAAAGCTTCAAACTTTTTCCCAAAACAAGACTCCTTAACACTATAATAACCTCAAACCATAAGAATCTTGAAGATTAAAGTGCAAAAAGTAAAGTTTTAAGCGTGAAAACCTTTCGTTACCGAGAGCTTTACGCGTAACAACACAACACAAAAAAACTTCAACCAACCACTCCTAAACCATTGTTAGGCGATTGATACCAATTGTAGGACCTTACTTTTATCAACCTTATCACCCTCAAACCCAACACGTTACCACTGTTACGCGTAGAAACACGTTAACCACAAACACAAACGTTATGCTTAGAAAGATGAAATAAAGAAAGGAAAGATGGTGACTTGATATAAGATATGTTATGCGTATGAATGTGTGTAGAGATGAAAACAAGAGATGTTATATTGCTCCAAAGAAAACACACACACATACACACACTTTCAAGCACACCCCTCAAATGAGACTTTGAGGGGTTTATATAGTTGGAATACATGTTGCCCTAAAAGGCTTTCTATGGGCCGTGGATATGAACTTGGATTGGATTGGGTTACTTGGACTTATACAAGGTAAGCTTATCATAACGCCTAGACATTTAGCTTAGTCCAATCCACGATCCCATTGACTATTCTATCACGATATCTAACACACGATATAAAGTTCCTAAATGTGAATGACCATCACTTCTAATAAAAACTATTAAGGCTAACAAACAATACTAAAAGACCGACCAAATTTACTTTATGCATGGAGATATAAGGATGGTAAGGTTAGGTATTCGTTCCACGATCCCGCCAGAGCGGAGGGATCTACCCAGGGACAATTCACTAGATAGTGTAGAAGTCCTTAGGTATGATGAAAAAGGAGAAAAATGAGAACGGGAAGAGTGCGGATCGAGATGCAGCTAGTAATCTGGAACAAACCTAACAAGGTTCTAGTCATCAAGTCTCGGTAAGCATCAAGGGGTTGAAGAATGAAAAAGAAATTAATGTGAAAAGTGTGAAAAGAAATTGCCCTCCAATAATTCAACCTTAGGGCAGAAACCAGGTTCAATTCATATGCTACAGGTGGTTACTAAGGTAACACCGGTATTGAAGACAAGACGTCATGGACCCAGTGACGCACTTCACTACAACTTCCCAAGCTACTCAATTTCCTCTTAAAAGGGCTTGTTTCATTCTCACGGGGAACCTAAATAATCTATCGACTCTCTCTTAGAGATTGTCGATATTGAAAAAGGAGACCCTCTCCCTAGTCTCCGGCCTAGGAAACCAAAGTGCACTATTGAGTCTAGAGCCATGAGATCATCAATAAATCTCATTAGGAAACAATCAATGAAGACTCACTATTTCACACAATGTGGAAAGTGAGAATATATCTTAAGAGTCCTACGCATTATCCTTGTGGTATTGCCAGAACATCTGAGTGATATGCTGTCATATTCACAATGAAGATGGAAAGCCTTCTAGAGCCAACATCAAACAAGCTCTTGGTGGGTGGCATGTGATATCTATCCAATAGATCAAACATGTGACAATTGGACAAAACGATGGGGCGATTCATATCTTGAATCAATCCTGGTTCAGGAATGGATTGACTGATACCTTTGAAAAACCGGTTGTTGTGCTTATAAATTCTTTTCTGTAGCACATCGACTGTGTATTAATGTTTCAAAATTAAAAGGGTATTTATGATTGATAATTAATTTTCTAATAAAACCTTCGTTGTATTACAAAACACTTTATATTAAGCAATACACGATTGTTTTTCAAATCATTTTCATCAATCGATGAATCTCAATTACCGGTTCACTCACTCCGTGTTGTCTTCTTTGAGACATTCCGGTTTGAGAACAACTAGAGCATTGCGAAACCACGTCAAGGAGATTCTTCGAATTATTTTACCTAATCACAGTGCGCTTGTGTCGATTAACGGGAACCTTGGGCCCAAAGACACTTTCGCGCTTTTATTGCTAATCGTTGTGCAGGAACACCCGACAGTTGCGGTGATCATAATTGAGGTGTAAATCCATAGCCGCATGCTCACACATCACGATCATCTCAAAGAAATCATGATAAGTGCATATCTTCATCAAAGTGAATCTGATATTTTCACTCCATGCTTCTGCTACGCTGCTGCAAATGTCATGAATCAACAAAAGCTTCCGCAACTCTGATAAGAAGATGTCATGATCCAGAATGTGAGCATGTCGGTTCATAAGTCACAACTTCACATGCTGGCAATCCTACATCAAATAATCTAGAGATTATGTATTGCTGATGATCTCAAAGAAAGCTCCTGATCACATATTAAAGAATCACTCAAAGTCAAGGAATCATTACTATTACATGTTGTTAAAGTTTTTGAAGCTACAAAGTCTACGAGCCCGAGCATCAAAGATTAAAGATTCATTGCTAGGACGTTTTCAATGTAATTACTCGGGTGACCTCCCTAAGGGGGAGATTATTAGGATTTAGAAAATCCATGCTGAAGTGTCGGTCACCCCAACGTATGTTAAGCATATTATAGCTCGTAGACGTAACAGTATATTTGTTAGATTATTAGTAGTATAAGTAACACCGTGGAAGAAGGACATGTCTTTACCCACTATATGCCTGATCCACAGCCCGAAGGAGGGCGTAGTCATTTGTATAAATAGCCCTCTCCCCACAAGGGAGAGGGTTGGATGTTCATTTGAAATCTAACCTTTCCTTTGTTTTATCTCTCTAGAACATCTCACTTTCTCTCTCTAGAACTCTAAATCATACACCCACTATTATGCTTAATTGTGTGTTTATGAAAACTAAGATATTACAAAAGTGCCAGTGACACTTCCTTACGTGAGGTGTATGTGTTTGAAAACAAAAAGGCAGGTGTAGTGTCTAATGAACAAAAGCAAGAACATGCCACTAAACCTGTAAGACCAAATGACAAACCTGATACAAAGCAAGTAAAATATGCTAAGATGTATAGAAACAGGTCATCTAGTTCTAGAGGTAACAAAAGAAACTGGAACTAGCTAAAATCTAAGCAACTAGGGGATGAATTTGTCATGTATAATAAATCTTGCTTTGTGTGTGGAAGTTTTTCTCATCTGCAGGCTCAATGCAGACACCCTATGAGACCTCAACCCATCATGACCCCAAGAGCAGTTCTTCTTAAAACTGGCATAAAATCTTTGAATACTACAAGACCAGTTAATATTGCTAGACCACAACCCAGAGTATTTGGTGAAAGACCCAAAAGAAACTTTTCAAAATCACCATCTACTTCACCAAGGTTCTTTAATGCTAAAGCAGCACAAACCTTTAAGTCCTATGATGAACAAATCAAGTTTTACAAGAAAAAGGTTAATAATTATGAGCCAAAACTTAATACTGATAGGTTAAAAGTTAATACTTATAAGCCTAAAATGAAAACTGTTGGTTCAAAACTGAGTGCTGCTGGGGGAATCAAGGGCAATGTTGTTAAGCCCTCAACTTGTTGGGTTAGAAAGACCACTCAACCCAACAGGTGCATCGATTACTCTCAAGAAATATGATTACATTGATGCACGAGGTAGATCCAAGTCAAGAATGGATAGGGTCCCCAAAGGAACTAATTTCCTTTATATTGTGCAGGACATTCCAACAACAATGATGATCTTGGCTATTCGAGACGGTGGGTATTTCGGGCACATGATCGAAATCTATCCTATCTTCGAGACTTCACCGATTTGAATGGAGGATATGTTTCTTTTGGAGGAGGTATAGGTGGAAGAATTATGGAAAGGCATAATCAAGACGGTAATTGGACTTTGAAGATGTGTATGATTCACAAGAAACCGTCAAGTTATCTCACGCAAGCAAGCCACTTGTGAATGGCTAGTCAGAAGAAACTTAAAACAGTTTAGACACAAATGCAATGAAGTCCAGAGAGTATAGTGTTTCCCTGTGTCGTTAAGTCCCAACGAAATGTGCGAGAATAGTCGGGCGATGTAGTGATCGAGAGATTTGAACGGAAAAGAGATTTGAAGATGATTATAACTAAGGAAAAAGCCCAAAACTACAGGGCTTAAATGCAAATTAAAGGAAATTAAAAGATAAAATCTATTAAATAAACGCTATCACTATATTTAAAATGATGAACGTTTAAAACTTAAAACTAAAAACTTACGTTTAAATTACGTAAACGTACAAATAAAAACGTGAAAATTACACAAGATAAATCCTAAAAATATGAAAAATACATTTTTACAATCCTAATGATAAAATAAAATTTATAGAAAAAGAAAATTAATTTTACAACTAATTATCTAATTATTATTAATTAAAAACTATTTTTAAATATTTAATAATTACCTAAAATACAAGAAATTAGGAAATAAAGCTAGAAAAATAAAATTAAGACTTAGAAAAGTTTTAAATAACAAACTAGAATTTTCAAAACTATTTTTGTATTTTTATGATTATTTTTCTATTTTCTATGCATTTTAAACTATTAAAAACTAATTAAATTACTTAAAAATACAAATTTAACTAAGAAAAATCTAGAAAATTATTTTTTTCTTTTATATTTATCTTAACTTAAGAAAATTGAAAATTATTTTTTGAAGCTTTTCTAATTTTTATATTAAAAGCTATTTAAAAATACTTAAAACTAGATAAAATGCGAAAAATACCAAACAAGCTAGGAAAAATCTGAAAAATTCAGGAAATGCTTAAAATAATATAAGGAATAAGGAAAAATAGAAAAAGGGTGCATGTGTGGAGGAATAAGCAATCGATGTGGGAAGTGCTTAAAATAAGCACTTTAGTAAGCCAAAAGCTACCAAATGCCCACCAAACTGATACTCAAGCTACACTAAGCTAAAATAACTCAAAAGAAACAAGTCTCAACTGCTCTTAACCTCTGATTGCAAGTAAAACAGATTATGATGATTTGAGCTTATTGCTTGAAACCAGTTTATAGGGTGCTACTTTAAGCACTTGCACAAGATACATAATAAGCTAAAAAGGTAAAACAGAAATGGGCACCTCAAGGGGACCTGGGTGGCTATCTATAGGCCCAAAGACAGACCTTAAGAAGCTCTAATGAGCCAGATACAAGATCTGCAAAATCTATGTAACCTCGTGGCACTGATGCCTGCATGAGGATTTGGTACCAATTTAACAAGCTCATTTGAAGGCTAAGAAAAATTCACAAAATTATATAAAATGACAATAAGAAACTAGAGCAAGAGCACTTTCTAAAATACAATTTTCATTTGATTTGGTTCAGAATTGAGCCCAAGAAAATCACTCCGCTTGAGCCAAACTGGAATTTATGCAATTGACTTTTGAACAAATATGGAAAGTTGACTTTCTTGAGTTTTTATCGAATTTGTGGACTGGAATTGATATTAATACATGAAATAAGCCTAATGCTAACTATATCTAAGACTTTTAATCACAAAATAAGATTTTGATTAGTTAAAACTCCAACAAGAAGTCGCTTAAGAAACCTAAAGAGTAATTTTGACTTTGAGATGATGTTGGTACAAGAACAAGATGTAAAAGGACTCAATTAGGCTAAACAAGCATGTAACTACTAAGACTAACCATTGAGTATACCTAAAGATGAAGGATCAATGATCCAAACACACCTTATGAAAACAGTTATGAAGCTAAACCCACTAAACAATTTATCGACCTTAAATCTCGATATAACAAGTCCTAATATGCAATCCTATCCTTAAACATATCAAGATAATGGCAATATAATGCCTCTATTTATATAAGCTAATGAAGCAAAAGTGTACACAAAATGGCTTACGATAGATTTTGACCGAAAATAATGAACCCGAACCATGAGTAACCTCCTACACTCCCCAAGGAGTTTTACTTCCCAATGTAATCCATATTCAACCCCGCTCCGTGCTTTAGCATCATCTTCCTTGTTTTTATTTTTTTCACTATTTTCTTGGAATTTTGTGAATTTTGAACTTTGAGTATAAACTGAATTTGAAAATATCTAATAGCTTATGAAAGCTTTAGAAAGAGCTTATATGAGCTTTTGAATGCTTAACAACAAGTTATAACAACATTCACTTAATCATGAGATTTCCTTGATCATGAAAATTTACATAAACCGAAAATGAAAAGAAACTTGCAATTGATGATTAAAACAGGTTTTTAGCACAATAATATTACTTAATATAAAGCTTGAAAGATTAAATAAACACTGGAGAATAAAAACGACATAAGGAAAATTATTTTAAACTAACTACCCTTTGTTTTCTGTTTCTTCTTCCTCTTTATAGCTCCACAAGCCTCCACGTGGCCTCTTGATCAAATCCCACCACCCTATTGAGCCAATGGGAGAGCAGATGTTAGTTTGGCCATTTTATGGTTTTGGCGGGAAAAGGCAATTTTGACTTTTTTGGCCTTCTGACTTCAACTAGGGGGGGGGGTGAGACAGTGTGATGATGAGGGTAGAGGGAAGGTGATAAGTGAGTGATGGGTGTTGGGAGAAGGAATTGCAGAGGTCAGTGGAGAAGAAGGATAAGGGAGGAAAGGGTATTCTGTTTGTTTGACTTGGTTTTGACCAAGGGTCAAAACAGGATATGACAGGGGTCAAAACAGTGACAAGGGTCCAAGGTTCATAAAGGGCCAAAATTAGGTTTAGATAATAAGGACCAATGTTGTAAAATCGAAAATCAAGGGACCTTAAGCGCCAATTCGAAAAGTTGCTCCAAGGGTTGAAAGTGACAATCTCAAAAGTATAAGGACCAATTTTGCCATTTTGCAATTTTCAGGGCCATTTCGCAATTTTCAAACTTGGAGGACCAAACTTGTAATTTTCTCAAACTTTTGATATTTTTCACCAAAGGACTAAATTTGACCAGTTATGATTAAAAGGGACCTTTGGTGACTTTTCTTTGAAATTTTGACTCGTGGACTATTTTTGACAATTTTAGAAACTTGGGGATCAAAGCGCAATTTTGCAAATTTGATATGTTTTTCATCCGATTTTGATATTTTGCATTTGAAACACATAAAACACCGATTTGTGATATTTTGATCATTTTGATGTGTTTCGAGTGTTTCGAGATGATTTTGCGTTTATTTTGTATAAAATGATGAGTATTTAGACACTCATCAATCCCCACACTAAGATATTGCTAGTCCCTAGCAATGTTTTGAGAAAAATTAATGGATTTCAATCTCTTTACCAAAAGCCATTACTTCGAGTAGCCAAATGTTTCAGTTCAAGTAAGAACCATGGTACACCGATAACCATGTGATTTTGAGCAAACCACCGACTTCCAACGGATTTGATTTGTCTTTACCAAGCCGCACCTTCCGGACTAGCCAACTCTTAGATAAATTATCAATATTATCTTTGGTGAGTGAATACCAATTATGGTTTTTCCATCGCCTTTACCACAAGCCATAAACTTGCGGGCTAGCCAACTCTTCACTTTTAAGGATATGGTGAGTGAATACCATACAATTTTGGGCAAATTGTAAGCCTTCAACGGATTTGAGATATCTTTACCAAGAGCCGCTTGCTCTCGGATTAGCCGATCCTTATGTGGGTTAGACATGGTGGACTGATTACCATTTGTTGTGTTTAGTACATAGTACTTCCACTAAAAAAATTTTAAATTTGGCCATTTTGGGGAAAAGGGACTAAAGGGTACATTTATGATCAAAATTCGCGAATTTCCCCACACTTAGAAATGAATATTGTCCTCAATATTCAAAGTACCACTGTTATGCCGAAACTTAGAACGTAAAAGATAACATTTACTAGCTAAGTGTGGAAACACAACAATTATTCTCTTTTTAATATTTACAATTTTCATTTATTTTTAGATCTATATACAACATGTGGGGCATCTCCCCACACTAGGTGGTACACATGGGTGAAAACCCATGTTAAGCTCTGTTTTTGATTACCGAGTCGCTAGCTTGACTCGACCCGAATTAATTTGTTCATGGGGAAGTAAGTGGAAGAGACAATCTCCATCGGACTTTCATTCAAGATGTTTAGACAAACATTGAAGTACGTGAAAGTTCCACACCGATGAGATATAGACAGACCGGCTCACAAATGGCACATGGAAATGCCGTGGTCAAAGATAATGTCTTCATTCCGAAGGAGTGAAGAACAGAGAAGCCACGGATAGGTGAAGAAGAGAAAGAAAATCATGATAAACATCATGACTAACTCATCATCTTCATCCATAGGAGGATCCATAATTTCGTGGATTATGAATCTCATCATTTAAGCTTATGTGATCAAGACAAATCTCGGGTGTGTCATGATCAATTTGGGAGTTATCATACCCGGTGGAGATATGATATGAGTGAGTTCACCGCGAACTCCTCGTGAAGAGAATCAATCACAAGATGTAAATCGTGAATTCTTGTTCCATCAGATTCATCACTATCCTCAACTGAGTATCAAAGAGTGGATTCTCGAAATTAAAGTGAATTCGAATCGAATTCAAATAGAGGATTAGTTGTGGATTCTTGTTCCATCAGACTCATCACTATCCTCAATCGAGTATCAAAGAGTGGATTCTCGAAATTAAAGTGAATTCGTAGTCGAATTCAAATAGAGGATTAGTGAAAGTAGTTTTGAATGTTTCAGAACAAAGTGATTAACATTCTCAATTGACCGTTGGGATAAGAAGTGAGTGAACGATCATTATCAAGGAGACTTTCGGCTCTCCCGGATCAACTTTGAAATCGAAGATTATCACTACTTTCGATGAAAGTGGATTGGTGTGAGTGAGCTCATCGGTGAACTCCTCAAGATGATGATCGACATCGATCGTGGGAGTGATGCCTCAACATACTCGATGTTTCCATGAGAAGTACAATCGTCGCTAACATCGGAGAAAGTTTCAAAATGATCTTTGAACACTCAAGAGGGAGATAGAATCACACATATGATCGAAGTTCCTGTGACTCTCTCGGGATTGGGACAAGGTTCTCAACACTAGACTTTATGAATTCGTCCGATTCCTTTTCGTGAATAGTGTCAAGATGCTCGCCCCCATGGTCGAGAGTGAGTGGGAGCTTGTGTGATAGCGATTGTTTGAGATGGAATCTCAACTGCTGGGATATCAACCGACCGAGGAGTTGAGAAATATTATCTCTAAAAGGATAAAACTCTCCTCGTCATCATCATATAGAGCGGCCTTAAGAAATTGGGAACGCCTTAGAGCCGCTTGCTCTAGGACTAATGATTCTTCCCTAGATTTGCGGGCCTCTCGTTCTTCTCGCTCTTGACAAGCAATTCTCCCATGGTCTTTTCATTACTCACTTGATCCTTGAAGTTTTGCATCATATCATTAAGTGATTTCATTGCGGTTTCAAGATCCCGGAGATTTCATGAGACAACGGCTCGGTGGAGTTTGAACCGTATGGTCTTGTGGAGGTTGGTCGTGATATGGATAGTCGTAATTGTTACAAGGAATTGGATTCCTGCTTGACAATCGAGCCGAAATGGGGACCTCCACAGACTCACAACAAGAAACTGCTGAGTCCGGATCGGTGAATCATATGGATTTTGGTCATATCCAAAGTTCTGAGCATCACCGGAAAACTGTTCATAGACAAACGTGTTTCCGGATTGACACTCAAATCCTTGGTGAGGACCTCCACAAAATTCACAACAGAAGTGTTGATCATATGAATATAGGTCGGGCTGGGGTGGGTAATTGGAAAAGTTTGAGGAGTCGTTAAATGAGTTCTGATCAGGATCATAATCAAATGAATTCCTTGAACCACAAAATAAACAACTCCCGTTATGAATATCATTACCACATTGTACACAAGTACACCAACGACAGGGTGAACCATAGAGAGGCTCACCACAACCGACACAAGGAATAAACGATTGCATTTGAGAGTTATGAAGAGGAATCGTTTATTCAAAGGATCAACAAAACCAACATTGTGATCCGGATGACTATCAAGTCTCAAGAACATTCGAGAAAGATCCGGAGGTGGGACAAGTGGTGTGCTCGAGAGCTAGCAATTTCCACCACTTCCGTTATGGTCTCCGTTTCGGTTCTTGAGAAACGTGAAGATTAGGCAAGTCATTCTTGCTAGTCACCGTGTTTGAACGGGTTCATCGTAATCAATTCTAATTCTCGACCTTTTTCATCGGTTTGAATTTGTTCGATTAGATTACGGGCTCTATCTTCAAAGAAAGTGTCCTCGTAATCCTCGATGGGTGCTTGGGGTAGCTCCGACGTTTGAACCGGTTTGTCAAGATTAGAATGTATTTCAAGGTTGTGGCGGGTGGTCGAAATAACTTTGAAAAGCATTTTTGATGGATAATTCGCACAATTGCAAAATTCGCTTGAACTAGGACCTCCACACCGCTCACACACATATTTGACGATGAAGTTGACGAATGTCGACATAAGAATTAAACATATAGAGGATTAAGAAGAGAATCAAATGGTTTTGAGGTTAAAGAAGAGTATTTTTGGTATTTTTGGATAAGAAAATATAAACATATACAGATGGATGGTATAAACAAAGAGTGAGTATTCAAACAACTAATCGCTAAACGTAAGACTATTAGCATCGCCCCGTGGCGCCAAAATTTGATTCGCAGAAACCGTCAAGTTATCTCACGCAAGCAAGCCACTTGTGAATGGCTAGGTGAAGAAACTTAAAACAGTTTAGACACAAATGCAATGAAGTCCGAGGAGAGTATAGTGTTTCCCAGTCGTTAAGTCCCAACGAGCCATGCGAGAATAGTCGACGTGTAGTGATCGAGAGATTTGAAGGAAAAGAGATTTGAAGATGATTATAACTAAGGAAAAGCCCAAAACTACAGGGCTTAAATGCAAATTAAAGGAAATTAAAAGATAAAATCTATTAAATAAACGCTATCACTATATTTAAAATGATGAACGTTTAAAACTTAAAACTAAAAACTTACGTTTAAATTACGTAAACGCACAAATAAAAACGTGAAAATTACACAAGATAAATCCTAAAAATATGAAAATACATTTTACAATCCTAATGATAAAATAAAATTTATAGAAAAAGAAAATTAATTTTACAACTAATTATCTAATTATTATTAATTAAAAACTATTTTTAAATATTTAATAATTACCTAAAATACAAGAAATTAGGAAATAAAGCTAGAAAAATAAAATTAAGACTTAGAAAAGTTTTAAATAACAAACTAGAATTTTCAAAACTATTTTTGTATTTTTATGATTATTTTTCTATTTTCTATGCATTTTAAACTATTAAAAACTAATTAAATTACTTAAAAATACAAATTTAACTAAGAAAATCTAGAAAATTATTTTTTCTCTTTTATATTTATCTTAACTTAAGAAAATTGAAAATTATTTTTTGAAGCTTTTTCTAATTTTTATATTAAAAGCTATTTAAAATACTTAAAACTAGATAAAATGCGAAAAATACCAAACAAGCTAGGAAAAATCTGAAAAATTCAGGAAATGCTTAAAATAATATAAGGAATAAGGAAAAATAGAAAAAGGGTGCATGTGTGGAGGAATAAGCAATCGATGTGGGAAGTGCTTAAAATAAGCACTTTAGTAAGCCAAAAGCTACCAAATGCCCACCAAACTGATACTCAAGCTACACTAAGCTAAAATAACTCAAAAGAAACAAGTCTCAACTGCTCTTAACCTCTGATTGCAAGTAAAACAGATTATGATGATTTGAGCTTATTGCTTGAAACCAGTTTATAGGGTGCTACTTTAAGCACTTGCACAAGATACATAATAAGCTAAAAGGTAAAATGAAATGGGCACCTCAAGGGACCAGGTGGCTATCTATAGGCCCAAAGACAGACCTTAAGAAGCTCTAATGAGCCGATACAAGATCCGCAAAATCTATGTAACCCTCATGCAGCACTGATGCCCCGCATGTGGATTTGGTACCAATTTAACAAGCTCATTCAAGGCTAAGAAAAATTCACAAAATTATATAAAATGACAATAAGAAACTAGAGCAAGAGCACTTTCTAAAATACAATTTTCATTTGATTTGGTTCTAATTGAGCCCAAGAAAAATCACTCCATTGAGCCAAACCGGAATTTATGCAATTGACTTTTGAACAAATATGGAAAGTTGACTTTCTTGAGTTTTTATCCGAATTTGTGACTGGAATTGATATTAATACATGAAATAAGCCTAATGCTAACTATATCTAAGACTTTTAATCACAAAATAAGATTTTGATTAGTTAAAACTCCAACAAGAAGTCGCTTAAGAAACCTAAAGAGTAATTTTGACTTTGAGATGATGTTGGTACAAGAACAAGCAGTAAAAGGACTCAATTAGGCTAAACAAGCATGTAACTACTAAGACTAACCACTGAGTATACCTAAAAGACTGAAGGATCAACAGATCCAAACACACCTTATGAAAACAGTTATGAAGCTAAACCCACTAAACAATTTATCTGACCTTAAATACTGATATAACAAGTCCTAATATGCAATCCTATCCTTAAACATATCAAGATAATGGCAATATAATGCCTCTATTTATATAAGCTAATGAAGCAAAAGTGTACACAAAAATGGCTTACAGATAGATTTTGACCGAAAATAATGAACCCGAACCATGAGTAACCTCCTACACTCCCCAAGGAGTTTTACTTCCCAATGTAATCCATATTCAACCCCTCCAGTGCTTTAGCATCATCTTCCCTTGTTTTTATTTTTTTCACTATTTTCTTGGAATTTTGTGAATTTTGAACTTTGAGTATAAACTGAATTTGAAAATATCTAATAGCTTATGAAAGCTTTAGAAAGAGCTTATATGAGCTTTTGAATGCTTAACAACAAGTTATAACAACATTCACTTAATCATGAGATTTCCTTGATCATGAAAATTTACATAAACTGAAAAATGAAAAGAAACTTGCAATTGATGATTAAAACAGGTTTTTAGCACAATAATATTACTTAATACAAAGCTTGAAAGATTAAATAAACACTGGAGAATAAAAACGACATAAGGAAAATTATTTTAAACTAACTACTCTTTGTTTTCTGTTTCTTCTTCCTCTTTATAGCTCCACAAGCCTCCACGTGGCCTCTTGATCAAATCCCACCACCCTATTGAGCCAATGGGAGAGCAGATGTTAGTTTGGCCATTTTATGGTTTTGGCGGGAAAAGGCAATTTTGACTTTTTTGGCCTTCTGACTTCAACTAGGGGGGGGGGTGAGACAGGTGTGATGATGAGGGGTAGAGGGGAAGGTGATAAGGTGAGGTGATGGGTGTTGGGAGAAGGAATTGCAGAGGTCAAGTGGAGAAGAAGGATAAGGGAGGGAAAGGGTATTCTATTTGTTTGACTTGGTTTTGACCAAGGGGTCAAAAACAGGATATGACAGGGGTCAAACAGTGACAAGGGTCCAAGGTTCATAAAGGGCCAAAATTAGGTTTAGATAATAAGGACCAATGTTGTAAAATCAAAATCAAGGGACCTTAAGCGCCAATTCGAAAAGTTGCTCCAAGGGTTGAAAGTGACAATCTCAAAAGTATAAGGACCAATTTTGCCATTTTGCAATTTTCAGGGGCCATTTCGCCAATTTTCAAACTTGGAGGACCAAACTTGTAATTTTCTCAAACTTTTGATATTTTTCACCAAAGGACTAAATTTGACCATTATGATTAAAAGGGACCTTTGGTGACTTTTCTTTGAAATTTTGACTCGTGGACTATTTTGACAATTTTAGAAACTTGGGGATCAAACCGCAATTTTGCAAATTTGATATGTTTTCATCCGATTTTGATATTTTGCATTTGAAACACATAAAACACGATTTGTGATATTTTGATCATTTTGATGTGTTTCGAGTGTTTTCGAGATGATTTTGCGCTTATTTTGTATAAAAATGATGAGTATTTAGACACTCATCGATGTACTACGTGAAAGAACTCAAATACAATCTATTCAGTGTGTCACAAATGTGTGACAAGAAGCATTTTGTTGTATTCACATACACTGATTGCTTAGTTTTATCTCCAAATTTTAAGTTGCCTAGTGAAGATGAGGTACTACTTAAGTTCCCTAGGAAAAGCAATATGTACAGTGTAAGTATGAAAAACATAGTGCCCAAAGAAAACCTTACATGTTTAGTTGCTACAGCTTCTTTGGATGAATCTATGTTATGGCATAGAAGGCTAGGTCATGTGAACTTTAAGGTAATAAATCTTTTAGCTAGAAACAACCTTGTAAGAGGTTTACTTTTAAAAGATTTGAAAATAGATGACCAGACAGCATGCCTAAAAGGAAGCAAGATAGAGCCTCTTGTAAGCCCAAGGTTTTAACTCCATCACCCAACCACTTCATATGTCGTGATATGGACTTATTTGGCCCTTTCCGTTAGCGCATCAATTTTAAGAAATATTGTTTGTTGTGATCGATGATTTTAGCAGATTTACTGGTTTTCTTCATGAATACTAAGGATGAGACCAGTGAAATCCTTAAGTCATACATAAATGCAGTAGAGAACCTTGCTAATAAGAGAGTTAAAATCATTAGGTGTGATAATGGGACAGTGTTTAAAAACTAAGTGATGAATGATTTCTGTCAACTTAAGGGTATTAAGAGAGAATACAGTGTAGCTAGGACTCTTCAGCAAAATGGGGTTGCAGAAAGGAGAAATAGAACATTGATAGAGGTTGCTAGGACTATGTTAGCAGATTCCAAGTTCCCACAACATTCTGTGCTAAGGCAGTTAATACTACTTGTTATGTTCAGAACATGGTACTGGTAGTAAAGCCTCATGGCAAGACTCCCTATAAGTTGTTTTTAGGTAGAAAGCCTACCCTAGACTTTCTTAAATCTGATAGTGGATATCTGGTTGGCTACTCCCTGAATAGTAAAGCCTTTAGGGTTTATAATTCTAGAACCGTAGGATAGAGGAGAATCGCACATGGAGTTTCTTGAGGATAAACCTAGTGTAGGGCAAGGACCAAATGGATTTTGATATTGTTATGCTAACTGAATCTATGAACAATGTGCCTGTTTCTGTGGATTCTAACATTGTTGCAGGAGAAAAGCAAGGTCCTGATGCAGATTCTGATGATGATGATGACTGTGTCCTATTGCCCATTTGGAAGGTGATGAGTGCTTATTCACTCACCGTTTTTACCCACCTAAGACCACAAAAATGACCAAAAACACCCAAATATGATCAAAATATGTTACAAGTATCCTCGGAGTGTGTTTTGTGTCATTTAGGTACAAAGGGATTGAAAACAGAGCGAAAACGGACAAAAACGGGCCGAAATCAGAAAAGTGCTGAAAAAGTCGGAGCCGGGAAATGATTTTCCACATTCGTTGATCAATTAAGACCCGTAACGCGTTTTTGGAATGATTTTGGGAAAACCGTCTCAAAATCAAACCCTGAACCCCAAATTACCATTTTACCCTTTCCCTAATATCTAAAATTACCATTTTGCCCTTTGCACCCAAAAATCCAACAGTCCTTATTTTACCTAAAACCCATTTTTATAAAAAAAACTCATTTTTTATTAAAACCAATTTTTTAGTTTAAAAAAATAAAATAAAAAATAAATAAATAAAAAATAACAAAAAAACAAAAAAACAAAAACAAAAACAAAAACAAAAACAAAAACAAAAACAAAAACAAAACTTTAAAAATCAAAAATACAAATAAAACACCTTTTTAATAAATCCCTTTACCCTTTTTGCATTTTAAACCCTTTTAATAAACCTTAACCCTTTTGGACTCAATCACCTTACCCTCTTGACCCTACCTCCTTGAACCCCTCACCTTTTGATAAGGTTTTAAAAGGTACCATTTGAGGGTCGTTTAAGCCCTTATTTGATCACTTTTGTATCCGTTATTGCTTAATATCGCTCCTTTTCACTTTTAGGTCTCTTGAAGGCAAAATGCTGGAATGGCACTTATTTGGACGAAAAAGCGAATATATGAAGAAAATGGCCAAAGTCGAATCGAGACACTCAAAGTTGTGAAAATGAAGGTGACGGCGTCAGTGTTAATTGTGACGCCGTCGGAGGATTTTTGTGACGATACAAGAGCCAAATACCCTATTTTCGCGACGACGCCGGATTTAAAGAGTAGGCCGCTTCTACCGCACGGCCTAGATGCAACCAAGATGACGCCGAAGTCGAAGAGGACGCGGCACAGACATAAGGTGACGCCGTCGCAAGGTTAACGTGGCCAAGACGAAACCCTAATGACGGCGACACGACGGCGCCACAAAACATAAGGTGACGCCGTCGCATGTGTAATCTTATATATAGAATCCGAATTTTTCGCTTTTAGGAGAGTCTTTTGTGGAGTAAAACCTAAAACCGAACCAAGGGTGTCTTGTACAGATTTTAGGGTTTCAAACCCTATCTTACACCAAGATAAGTATTTACTTCATCAATTCAATTATGTCTTTGATTATTTGTGTGTATGCTTGCATGTTCTCCATGTCCGGCTAATTTATTTGTGTGTTTGCTTAGGAATATGAAACTTAATTATTAAATATTGATTGGTTGTTTCTTATCTTAGTTGATTAATGATCTAGTAATGCGATAGGTCACTCGTTGTGTACTTAATGCTTGATTCATCTTTGTGAACCTTAGAATATAATTACGAGTAGTTGTAAGCTAAACCATCCAAAGAGTGCCTTAGAGTAAGAGTTTATTATCCCTAGTGGGTTTTGTAGACGAGACCCTTTGGTAAGTTCAAAGAGTTAGGGAGAAACGATACCCTACAACTTTAGACACACAACGCAACTAAGAATAAGACGTGACAACTCAACCATCAATAGGAGATAATTAAGGAGTAGTAAAACCTAAGTAAACACATCTTTAAACTATCATACGAGCACACATTAATTAGACATAGACTACCACCACCTTAGTTTAGATAATTAGATAATAGTAGAGTAATCGGTAGAAATACCAACCCCCAAATCCAATACCGAGATTCGTACCTTTCAATTTCCTAAAAACATAAAAAGATAAAAAATAATCTTCCTCAACCTTAACCTTAGCGTAGTAACTTCTCACTAGCATTCCTATTCCCCAGAGAACGATATCAATACCCGTGGCTTACCCTAATACTACACTACAACGATTAGGTTCACCGCCTAGGGTGTTGAAAACTTGCTCGATTTAAAAGGAAGTTCCTTTGACCCCGAACGCTACTGTAAGCGATCATGTTTTTGGCGCCGTTCGGGAATAGAATAGCTAGTTAGTAGTCCACCTCGTTTAGGTTCTTTGCTTGATTCCTATCAAGTAAATTTTCTCATTTTAGCTTTCTTAGTCTATCCCCTTCTTCGTGACCTTTGTTCGTAACACCCATCACTTTTCATCATGGAAGATGATAACCAACCACCACTCATCAACCCACCACCAAATGACCCGCCAAGAGCCCGTACTCTTGGTGAATACTCAAGACCAAGCCACTTAGGCTATAGGAACACCATTGAGCTTCCCGACCAAGCCCGAACTACGGCCTGCGATCCGACACCATCCGGTTGGTGCAAAACGGATGTGCATTCCATGGACTTCGTTCGAAGATCCAAATCAAGATCCGAGGATTTCCTCAAAATTGTCGATTCCATCGACCTTGATGCTACTACTCGGGAGACCACGCGCTGCTGCCTCTTCCAATTCTCTCTACGGGACCAAGCTAGTAATTGGCTTGAGCGACTTCCACGGCTCCATCTCAAGTTGGGATGATCTTACCTCTCGCTTCCTTGCTCAATTTTTCCCACCGGGAGAACCACTAAGCTTAGGAATGACATCTTGATGTTCCAACAACTTCAAGGTGAATCTCTAGGAAGCATGGACCCGATTCAAGGACTTACTTCATAAAGTCCCTCATCACGGCATTGATCTTTGGCTTCAAGTCCAAATCTTTTATGATCATGTCAACTTCCCCACTAAGCGATCCATTGACCAAGCGGCGGTGGAAAACTTAGTGATCTCACCGCAGAAGAATCACGGGTATAATAGAGGACCTTTCCCCACGACAACGAAAGTTGGGATGACCCCGTGAGCTACCTAAAACCGTCAAGGCAATCTCTTGCCTTCCATCAACTCACAACCTTCCGACCGTAGGATGATCGAACTTGAAGATCAAGTTAAATTCCTCATGAGTTCCTACGAAAATCCTAAGTCTTCACACCATGTGAACAAAGTTTCTTCCTCGTGCGAGCCGTTTGTGATCCTCATAACACGCGCACTAGCACCGATCCCCGAACACGCTTCCGCTGACTACGCATCCTCGCAGATTAATGGAGCGGGAGGAAGATTCCTACAAACCCGCACCTAGGAATTTCAATGAAACCCGTGAGGCATGGAAAAGCAAGCCCGACTTCTCACGGGGACAAACCAAAGAATTCACCTCTAATGATTTCGCATGGCCCCACCTAACGGTCCTAACCAACAAAACATCGAAGGGATGTTGCAAAACCTAGTTGCATCCCAAGAAACCCAAATGGCTAAGCTATCGATCGCTTTAACCATCAACAAGCCGAGATGGATAGGAAGATAGACAACCTTTGAAAGCCATAGCCAATAGTGATAGGAAGGTTAGTGCTATCTCAACTCCGAACCTTCGTGTATAGAGATTAAGGATCCAAGCAAGCTAACTAAGCACGCTCAATTCGTCAATACCATCGCCTTAGTGAAACCTCGATAGAACAGATGACGAAGAGGACCATACGCTGTGAATAATGAAACACCCGAGGAAGTAGATGAAGTAGACATTGACTATTTCAACAAATTTCCTACGGAAGAAGAACTATCTCGCCACCCTCACTTAGTGCGTGACCTCCGTCACATGTATGTTAGAAAAGCCCTAGAATCAAGTTTGGGAACCCTTGGAATCTTAACATACCATGTTGCATAGGACACCTTTTTGTGGCAAAGGCCTACATTGATCGCAAATCCCCAATCAACATAATGACTAGCACCTACTACAATTGGATAATGAAGAAGCCTATCCCAACTAGGCAAGACCCGATAATCCTAGGGATAAGTGCAATTTTCTTGGTAGAGTTAAGGGATTGCCCGTCTATGTAGGTAGTTTCACGCCCCTACGGACTTCATAATTGTGGATGATATTAGCACGCCATAGACCCTAGTTTGTCCCACGTTATTCTAGGAAAACCTTTCATAGAAAGCACCGGATGACCTATGACCCTCGTTAGGAGTAGTGCGATTCAAGGATGAGACCAACGACATAGCTTACCAAATGCCGTTTAAGATTGAGAAGTTTTCATCACTCTAATGATGAAAAGGAACTTAAGTCGTCGGTCTATTATAGGAATGATAAGGATAGGGAAAAGGAGTAGATTATGTTATGGCTAAGATTTTCGGGTTCTATAAGGATTGTTTGAACTTAGGACCGAAATATAGGACCGATTGAGGAGAGGATGAACTCTTAGAGAGGTGCATCATAGGACACTTCTACAACATGGAATCCCCGGTAGAGACCGCCAAGAGGGCGGTAATGAGAAAACGTAGGGTACCGACTACGAGTCTAGCTACAAGACTCTTAAATAAAGAAAAGCGCTTCGTGGGAGGCAACCCATGCTTAATTGTTTGCTTGTTAGTGTCATATATCTTTTATTAATTGTTTATCCTCATGTTTAAATTTGTAAAATGCTTTATTTTGTTTTTAACCTCGCCTTAATTGCATATAAAGGTATTTTACATAAGGGATAAGTGTAGGGAGGATTACACATTTTCAAAAGAAACTTAAACATGAGAATAACAATTAAATAAAAGATATATATGTTTGTTTGTTTGTTCGAGTCAAATGCTTGTATCGAGTCATAATGGATGTTTTTGCGTAAATTTTTCCAAATTCTAAAGATGAAAATTTTCCGTAATTTTTCGTAAAATCGCACGCTTTTATCAGGATAACCGACGGCGTCAGATTGCAACCGACGGCGCCAGAAGGAGTAAAACATCGATCACTTTTTCGTTTTTCGAGCTACTTATAAATTTTGGAATTTTCGTGTCTTAATTTTCTTAGAAATTTTGTAAACATCCATTCCACAAGCATTATATCCTAGTTTAAATCGAGTCTTATATATATTATTACCGCCGATTTTACGCGAAGGTTTCGTTTGTTTTGTTCAAGTGTGCAGGTTTAGTTTGTCAAGAAGAAATTACACAAGATTGGAGGAGCTTTTACTAATAATTCTTTTTGGAAAGGATTTAACCACCACTTTACACGGATCCTACCGAGCTAATCGGGGAGTATTAGTTTCTTCGTTTTGATTACCTTCTTTTATCATAACTTTGATACTTTCGAGGAACATTGGGGACAATGTTCAGTTTAAGTGTAGGGAGGGAAAATAAAACAGGAACTTTGAAACTATGCTTATCCTTGATTATTTGCTTTGTCCAAATTGTGATTGTGTAATAAACCATGAGAAAATGTCGGTTAGGGTAATTTTGGCACCAAATTTAAAATTTTTCATGACATATAGGAGTGGGCCATTAGTCTTAACAAAAGCATCTCACGGATAGGAAGTTATATGACTAGCACAAAACCCTTTACCACCCAAATTCCACCCAAAATGTGAGGATCGCCCTTAGATTAGTAGGAATTAAAAGCATTCATCTTTAATGCTTAGATTGTGAACCGGTAGTATATTAGATTCTAGAACTTGTTTTGTGATGCATTCCGAGATCGCAAGTGAGACTACACTTGTGTAGTTAGGAATAACTAAATGATAAGAGGCATTAGGATAACCCTTGTTTGATACCCGTAATATAATTACTTCTTCCACATCGGTTGAGTAATTCCCCACACCCTTTGCGTTGTACTCATCTTTAGTACACGATACCCTAGTTAACCCCTCGAGCCTATCCTTTTCGCGGTTCTCGTGACGCTTCGGTTTTTCCGAATATCAATGAAGAGCATTGTTTACACCTCACCCCAAATATACACCCAATCGCTTTAGCATTATGCACTCACTTTTAGTGCAAATGTTTGTTATCACCCTAAACCCTTAGTTCAATTATCCGTTGCTTGCATGAGTTGCTAAGTCGAGTCATATCCTTTGTATACGCTTTGGGACGATTGGGATTCATGGGAAAAGTTAAAGTTTATGAAATGACCGGAAGGGAACGTTAAATTCAAATTCCTTTGTTTGCGTAATAATGTACCCCAAGTGTTTTGATCTTTCAATTCGGGTCAAATTAGTGTTAGAGTAATAAAACTCAAGTGTAGGGATGTGCCTATAAATCCCTATCATTTTGATGTTACCGTAGAGGATGGTAGAGTAAAGTGTATGAAAAAAAATAATAATCGAAAAAAATCGAAAAAAAATTAGAAAAAGAAAAAAGAAAAAAAAGAGTGTTAAAGAAAAAAAAAAAAAAAAAAAAAACATACTGGCTACCATCCTACATCTATCCTTTAAATTTATGTTTGTTTATTTCCGTTACCTAGAGTTTTAGAGTGTCGAGTCTTGGCTTAGCAACGCCATTCTTCGTATGCATTTAACATAGAGATTTTTGACTTACCACCACTATATAGCCTATCCCACCAAACCCTTGTTTCCCTATCGTAAGCCTAACATTACAACCCTTTAAAAGACCTCTTTGATAGTCTTTCCTAGGTGCTTACGCCAAAGCGATGGAGGTTTGATCTATTCTCAAGCCTATGGTAATCTATGTACTAGGACCGGTTAATGAGTGTTTATCTTCCATTTCCTATTTGTTATATTTCATATATACACCCGAGAGAGATGTGAGTATCCAAACACCCCATGTGAGGTGCTAGTATGTAATTCCGTGCTTGTTATGACTTTATGGGCTTATATGTGTTGTGGACCGTTTTAAATCAATGCTTCATGACCCCTAACTTATAAATTAATTGGTTAAAGCACATTTGCTTGAGGACAAGCAAATAACAAGTGTAGGGATATTTGATAAGGTTTTAAAAGGTACCATTTTGAGGGTCGTTTAAGCCCTTATTTGATCACTTTTGTATCCGTTATTGCTTAATATCGTTCCTTTTCACTTTTAGGTCTCTTGAAGGCAAAATGATGGAATGGCACTTATTTGGACGAAAAGCGCGAATATATGAAGAAAATGGCCAAAGTCGAATCGAGACACTCAAAGTTGCTGAAATAGTAAGGCGGCGGTCGGTGTTAATTGTGACGCCGCCGGAGGATTTTGTGACGATACAAGAGCCAAATACCCTATTTTCAAGTGACGACGTCGGGCTTTAAAAGAGTAGGCCATTGCTACTCAAACGGCCTAGATGCAACCCGCACGACGCCGAAGTCGAAGAGGACGCGCCACGGACATAAGGTGACGCCTTCGCAAGGTTATTGTCAGGACCGAATACTATAAGATTTATGTGGTTTGGAGGTCGGGGTTGGTGGAAGAAGATGAAGATCTTCATCCTTTTTAGTGAGAGAAAGTTAGAGAGAGGGAGGAGAAAACAATGACTTTTTATTCAAGAAACACACACAACACCTATAGCCAAATGCTTCACCTCACCCCTCATGGAGAGTCATGAGGGGTATTTATAGGCCCTATATTTGCCACTTAAATGATACTAGTCCCTAAGGGCAAAGTATACTACGCATCTAGTCCAATTCACGAGGTGACGTTATCTTTATAAAAGCGAGGCTAACAATCTCCTCCAAGATAGCGTCACGTGAATGGTTACAATGAGACCTATAAATACAAAGCAAAGTAAATTACAATAGTAATAAACTATGTTGACTTTCTTGAAGCGCAGAGTCTCTCGTAGTCTAGATATCGAGGCAAACTTGAAGTTCTCCTTCCGATGACCTCGGAAAATGATCTTCTTGTAGCTCGAACTTCAACTCGAACGGTCTAGTTAGGTTATTACTCCCTCCTAACTAGTGAGCCTTTTTCTTTCTTTTGCTCCCTCCCGAACCGACAACACTCTTCCAACACGCCTTTAATCTTCGACACGCACGGAGAAAGTAAACTCTTGAAGCACAATGGTTGTCGTTCTGGGAACATCATAGCATAACTCACTTAGTATTGCATCCAAGTTGGTAAAAAGACCCGATGTACACCACACTACTTCACCTTCTTCAGTCTTAAGCAAAAATCCCTTCGTAATCCAAACACGGAAGATGAAGTACCAACTTCTCCCTCCTGATGGTTGCGAGCTATCGGAATCATCACAATGTTGCGTACATGCCGTATTACCTTCTTGATGCAATTTTCAAACATCATAGCTTGATCAAATTTCCGTGAGAATATGTCGCAGAAATACTCTCAATATACTTCTCTCAAACCAACTTTTAAACGAACCTCCTTTGAATTCACCGGCTAATAGTAATGACCACATATGGAGATAACCCGATACGACTAACTTGAAAAGGAAGTAAGCATCCCAACTTGTGACTTGTTTTTGTTCTAAATTTTTGAATAATCCACAACTGTGTGACATCGAGCACAACAACGTAACTCCTTAAAGTGATGGTTACACACTCGTGAGCACTACAACTTAACTCCTTACCGCTTATAACCGATTTTCAAATTTCATCCGTGTTCAACAAGTTATCTTGAGACATGCATCCAACCAACCATCGTCTCAAAGATAAAGAAGTCCACCCGTGAAATGTCACTTCAATTCCGCATCAATAATACCGTACAAAAACTCCGTAGTCATTTTTCACATCTTCGCTTAAGCCGTGAATTTGTATCCCTCCGTGAAATATTATAATGACCAAATACCACTCATTAACCAAATCCATTTTTACTCAAATGAAAATATCAAGCGGATATGCCAAATCCATATATCCGATCCATCAAATAATCCTTTTGCCCACGTTTGCTGTTGACAGCCCAATATCCAATGGAGAAGCCCACTTCCAAAGCAAACCCGATCCAAAAGAAACAAATATAACCGGTTAAATAACTCATACAGTCACTTTGCCCTAAACCTAAAAACACTATGAGATAAAAAACGCCTACACACCAAATATTTCTCCCAAGATAGATCTGGAGAAAATTACAACTCCATCTTTTAATCCTTTTACCAAAAACGCATCTCAACTTCATTATACAAATCTCATGAACACATTGCGAGGCCAAAACATCTCACACAAATACTACCGTACCTCTTCCATGTGATTTTTCATTATAGTACGAATCAAGAACGTGTGGCATCAAGATCTTGTCTAAGGTCTCGGGTAAGGTTTATGTGTGGTTTGTTTTTGTTTCGAGATGCATTTGAACGGACCTAAGAAAAGATATAACATAATAATTGTTATAATCTTTCTTTGTCTTCGGATAGAAGCATAGTTGGGTCAATGATGATGAAGATTCAGTTGAAATAGTCTTAAAAAGATTACAAAAAAACTTGAATCGAATCTGAGATCAATCAAAGATATTTCCTTTTTGAGTCTTGATAGAGATGGGGAGAGATGTGAGGGTCCTTTGAAGTGAGTCTAGATATAGGATAAGTAGGTTTTTGTTTTTCGGATCTGTTTTTTTTTCCTTAACGTCGCACGGTATTCTTTCTTTCAGTTTAAGTATGATGGGACTAATGATGGTTTGGTATTTGGTATGTTGTTGACGATGTGGTCAAGGTCTGTTTTACGCGTAACCCTTTTTCCATTTCTGCTCATGAATTTCTTACGCGTAACTTCTTGCTTATGCGTAGGCATACGCGTAACATGCTTATGCGTAGCCCATTCTTACGCGCAGAAGCCAAGGCTTATGCGTATAGCATATGCGTAACCTTTTCACGCCAGTAACTTCACACCACGCCGTAACTTTCACCGTAGATATTCCTTATGCGTAAGTTTAGGGTTTTGACCCTTTGACTTTTTTTTTCGCGAGATTTTCCGATCGATTCTCGCTCGACTTCTTGAAAGACCCAGAAAATGCATATATAGACCCTTTTTGACCACTGAAACTGAAGGTTTGACCATATTGTATTTCACAGATTTGGTACAAAAAGTATAAAAATGATATATCACAAACTGTTTGGACAAAAGTGACCCAAAACAGATATGAAAACAAGAAAGATTGTGACTTTTTGTGTTTTTAGACCAAAATAAGGATACTAAAACATGAATAAGACTGTTTGCCCATATAATACGAAAAAAAAATTTTCCGACCCACAAAATAAGCTCAAAAACAGTAACTAAACATGTATAAACCAACATAAATCAATAAAACAACAACCTGGCTCGTTATACCAATTGTCAGGACTGAATACTATAAGATTTATGTGGTTTGGAGGTCGGGGTTGGTGAAAGTAGATGAAGAACATCATCTTGCTTAGTGAGAGAAAGTAGAGAGAGGGAGGAGAAAACACAAAGTTTATTGATAAGAATAAAACAATACAAGTAACCAAATGATTCACCTCACCCCTCATGGAGAGTCATGAGGGGTATTTATAGGCCCTATATTTGCCACTTAAACGATACTAGTCCCTAAGGGCAAAGTATACTACGCATCTAGTCCAATTCACGTAGGTGACGTTATCTTTATAAAAAGCGAGGCTAACAATCTCCCTCCTGTATAAACTGTTTTACCTACATAACAAGTTGCTAACTGCTTGGGAGAAGTTTACATCTACTCCAGGAGAATCCATTGAATCATACTATGGAAGGTTTTGCACTCTAATGAATGAGCTGATTAGAAACAAGCTAACACCCAGAACTATCGTGAGCAACATCAAGTTCTTGAACAATCTACCAGAAGAATGGGGACGATATGTCACTATTGTCAACCAAACTAAAGACTTACATCAAGTGAACTTTGATCAACTCAACGATTTTCAAACAAAATCAAGTCAAGTGAATGAAGTCGCAAGAAAGATTAGCAAAGAATCATGATCCATTGGCACTCATTGCAAAGACTCAAACCCGGTGAATACACAACAAGCCTCATCATCTTCCAACAACAACAACTTGCAAAGAACAACAAAACTATCCACCGAACAACAACATTACTGTGAACAAGGAATCACCGATCTTGAAATGGAACAAGAAGAAGCTTTGTCACAAGCATTTGCATTCTTGGGTAAAGATTTGAGGTCGCTATTCCACACCAACTAACAACAACCAAAGGATTTCATCAAACACTGCAAGCATGCAAGTTGCACACCGTGTGAATATGAGTCATCAAGGTCAAATGGTTGGAGTTATTGGGAATCGCAGGATATGCTACTAGTTTCGCATGGGTAATCAAAGGTTCCGAATCGTGGTAATCAAATGGGTCGAATGTTGGGAATAGAGCGTTGGAAATCGAATGGGAATCTTGCACTCAAATGTTGGGAATTATGGAAATGTGAATCGTGGTAATCAAAGTTACGGTTATAAATGTCAAGGAGTGGGTCACATGGCAAGAAACCGTCCCACTAAACCGCAGAAGAAGATTGGTGATTTTCTTCAAAAGTCGCTTTGTTAGCGAGATAAGCAAGCAATGGGTTCGATTAAGTCTCGAGGAAAATGACTTTTTCGCTATTGTGGATGAATTGGAAGACCTCGAGGAACTCAATGCAATTGCATCTTCATGGCAAATCTTCGTAGCTAAGTATGACACGGAGTCGACTCACCTCCCGCCTATGACGCCAACGCAGATCCGAGGTACCAATCATTGATCCATGCTATAACAATGTCATATTTGATGTGTTTACTCATAATCTAATAAAGATTCTCGTGACATCGGCACCTACTTATGATACATACCTAGACAATCCGAGTTGTAGCAATACTAACTCGAGACTCCGGATGTGGATCCTAGTGAGATGTGTGGCACAAAATCGAGACCGATGAGGAAACACGTGCTTATTTTGAAACATTAATCAACAACTGTGGCATTGAAATTGAGAAAGTTAAAAGGTCAATCGCGATGTTAAGGCCATGAATGCCAAATTGACCACCGAGCTTGAGAGTTACAAGGAGAACGCAAAAGCCTTTGAATTTCAAAAACAAAGAATCGAATTAGAAATTGGTTATCGAAATTTGGTTTCTAAAGAACAACTTTGCAAATCAAGTACAACACACTCGATGTGAATTTGAACTTGAAAATTAAATCTTTAAACAAGGAAATTTGATTTAAATAACCAACTTTCTAAACAAAAAGAAATGTTTTCTAATCTTGAAAAGAGAAGAAGCAATTGATAACGATTTTGCAAAATGAGAAGATTCTCTTGATGAGATTCTGGATAAAATGAAAAAATCCAAACTTTGGAAAATTTGCTTCTTAAACGGGTCATTCTCGCTCAAACAATCAAGATGCTTTCTAATCAAGTAAATTCGTTTTCATACTAATAATAGAATGGCACTTGGTAACGAATCTTCTTCGCTCCTCAAGAAAGCTCGAAATCTCGTAATGTGTTAAACAATGGAAATGTTTTGCATAAACCCATTATTGTTCGTGATTCTCTTGAAACGCTGGAACTATCCGAGGAGAGTAGATCAAAATGAAACAAAAGAATCCGAAATCAAACCTATTGATTATAACAAATGGAACAAAATTAACGGAATTACTTTTGTTAATCGAAAGAAAAGTCAAAGTTCTCCATCACAACAAGTGTTTCAAACAAAGAGTCAACATCTGTTTCAAAATCTGTTTCAAAACCGTTGGTTGTCTCAAATTCTCTTCGAACATTGAACAAATGTCTTCAAACAATCCTTTTAACACAAGTGATGCGAGAAGTATTTTAGACAATGTGAAAACTAGAATTGTGGATCTTCAAGACATCGTTAAAACTAAAACCACTATTACACCTAACAATTGGTTCTCTAGTTTTGACATCGAACAAAGAAAGTTTTTGAAACTCAAATTGCCCTCGGTGAATGCCATCGGTGCAAGGGTAATTCATTTTGAACAAGCGTTTTTGAAAGAAACAACCGACTTTGTCAAGGACCATAAACCGGTAAAGCAAGCTAATGACCGTGTTGAACAAATCAAAGTTTTGGAAAATTTAAATGACTCTCTCTCAAGATGTTCGACTCATCGATATTATGTCCATCATTTTGCAAACATATTCTCATTGAAGATCATGAAAGACTCCACCGAGACCTCCAAATTGTTTCAAAATATGAAAAGCTCTTGAAAAATTGAAAAGAAAATATCTCATATTTTAAACAACTTGATCGAAAAACCGAGGAATGCAAGTATGACAAATTGTCGTATGAGCGCCTACAATGACATGAAAGCAAAAATGATCTTTGAGGGCTCACCGAAAGTCAAAAAGGAAAGGTAGTGGAAACTGTGATTACAAAACCATTGATGCGGAGAAAGCAAATGTTCCCAAACCGTTTCAAAACCAAAATGTCTGCTTTGCCTCCTCCAAAAGTCAATGAGAAAATGTTTCATCAAAATCATCACTCCACCTACCTTGCCTAAACAAAATGTTGATAAAGGAAAAGCGGTTATAGAGAAACCAACAGCTTTAGCTCCCGGCCTTTTAAGATGAGTACCACTAATGCTGCTCGCTTCCACATCTAAAACATATGGAACAAACGACATAAGTTTAGATAAGCACTCTAAAGAGACTAGGAAAGTCGAAACCACTTCTCTAGATAAAATGTGAATCCTAATGAGTGTGCCTTACCTTCTACAGACTAGGAAGCACCTCTAGGAGCAAAGCAGACTAAAGCCTAAGAGCAATACAAGGAACAATAGAGTCTCGCTTGCCTCTAAGAGTAGTCGCTTGAATAAAGAGAAGAAAGTAGAAGAACACCCTAGGAGTTTACCGCTTTGTAATAAGAAAGACATTTCATCCGAATGTAATGAACCTATGAAATCGCTAAGTTTAA
Organism: Chrysanthemum lavandulifolium; assembly: GCA_022545495.1. Taxonomy (NCBI): domain Eukaryota; kingdom Viridiplantae; phylum Streptophyta; class Magnoliopsida; order Asterales; family Asteraceae; genus Chrysanthemum; species Chrysanthemum lavandulifolium. The sequence goes on along the minus strand of CM040243.1, from coordinate 167,234,038 downwards.
TGAATCTGTTGAACTGCTTGTTTAACCGGCACGAAATCTTTAACCACTGCTCATGATGATTGTGTTTCTAAGAATGAGATTGTTAAGCTGTTAAGAAGAATGTTCCCAAAAGAACTTATGCTAAACGAATAGGAAGACTAGTCGCGAGACTTAGGCTTTACACTACCGACAGAGAGCATAATGTTTACTTTAGGGATGACATTTGGAAATCCACGGTAGAACTTTCACACTCGAGAATGGAATAATGAGTGATTCAATTGCCTTACCAATAGATGACTTCTATGAGTGTGATCGATTTTACCTCTAACCCAAAGGAACCAAAATCGAAACGGTTTCCAAAATCTTCTTCTTCCGTGATTGGCGTGTTATCGAAATATGTCTTTGGATCGCCGACTGGGTTGCTCCAAGCACATGATCGAATCAAGTCACGATCAATTTCGTCGGCAATTCATGGGAACCGTACATTTGAAATGATCATGTAGCGACTATCATGGGTTATGGAGATCTACCTTTGAAATTATTTGATCACTCGGGTTTACTATGACCAAGGGTTGGGACACAATTTGTTCTCGGTCGGGCGCCTACGTGATGCATTTAGAGGTTGCTTTTAGGAAAATGCTTGCTTTGTTAGAAACTTGGATGGCACCGATCTCTTAATCGGGAATCGTGATACAAACTTGTATGCTATCGACATTAACCAAATGGCCTCTTCATCACCAATATGTCTTATGACAAGAGCATCCGGAACACAATCCGGTTGTGGCACGACGGTTATCCCATCTCAATTTCGACACCATCAACAAAATTGCCAAAGACAACATCGTCAATGGACTTCCAAAGTTCAAATACACCAAGGATCACTTATGTCCATCATGCGTAACAAGGAAAAGCAAAAGAGCATCATATAAACCTAAACCGCACCTAGTTCGAAGCAAAGTTGCATATGTTGCACATGGACTTATGTGGCCCAATGAGAGTTGAAAGCTTTAATGGGAAAAAGTATATTCTTGTTATCGCCGATGATTATTCAAGATATACATGGGTTAAGTTTCGAGATCAAAAGGCGAAGCACCGTGCATCATCATCACCTTTCAAACGCATTCAAGTACTTCTTCAAGCTCCAAAGAAGAGTTGTAAGAATGTATAACCAGATCGAATTCACTAATCGTGAGTTAAGAACTTATTTTGAAGATGTTGGAATTACTCATCGACATCACCGTTAGAACTCCACAACAGAATGGGGTAGTTGAAAGAAGAAATCGACTCTTGTGGAAGTCGCCGCACAATGCTAATCTATTCTAGTGCACCGTTATTTCTATGGGTCGATGTTTACAACGCTTGTTTCACTCGTAACCGATCCCTAATCCATCCAAGATTCAATAAAACCCCATATGAGCTTGTGAACAACAGAAACCCGATATCTCTTACTTTCACGTGTTTGCGCTTTGTGCTATCCTACGAATGATGAGAAGATCTTGGAAAACCGAAAGCAAAGGTGATATTGGAATCTTCATTGGATATTCGAGATAACTCGAGGGCATTCTGTGGTGTATAACGTAAGGCTAAGGAGGATCATGGAGACGATGAATGTGACGCTTGACGAACTTTCTAAAATGGCTTCGAGAGACTCACTCTAGAACCCGCACTAAACCGGCAGACTTCGGACACATCGTTCAGACTCGTACCTCAAAGAGCTCAATCAACTTCGTTTGACAATCCTAAAGAACAAGAATGGGAGAATTTCTTCGAGTTAATGTTCGATGAATACTATGGTGGAACTTGACAAATGCATCAAACCATCATTCCACCGCACCCGCCAAAATCATCCTCCACCACCAATGTAAGATGCATCTACAACGGTCGAAACCAATGCACCAACTCCATCAACATCATCTACATCTACTCAAGTTATTGCACCCGCTCTACCAGCAGCTGATGAGCAAAACCAAAACCAAAATGATGCAACGTTAGATGAAGACTTATTTGAAAACCCGTTTGCTACGGAATCACCGAATCTTCTTCAAGCTTACGAGAACCATCTAACTCGTGATACGATAACCAACGGTATCCTTCTACTCAAGTGGACAAAAGACCACCCAATTGAACAAGTTATTGGTGAACCTTCAAGGCCAATTCAGACGAGACGCTAACTTGCCACCGATTGCGACTTGTGCATTTACCTTGCTCAATTAGCAATCTAGAACCAAAGAACATTCGTGAGGCAATGGCGATCCCGCATGGATAGAAGCGATGCAGAGGAACTTCTCCAATACCGTCTACATGACTCGTGGGAAAGGTTCCAAGACCCATTGACGCTCGAGTCATTGATCTTAAATGGCTATGGAAGAAAAAACGGATGAAGAAATGACGTAATTGCAACAAAGCTCGCCTTGTGGCCAAAGGATACAGACAGAAGAGGAATAGACTTTGAAGAGTCATTCGCGCGGTAGCTAGACTTGAAGCGTCAGATATTCTTGGCCTATGCATTTCACAAAACATCACGGTTTATCGATGGACATTAAGACCGCGTTTGAATGGAACTCGAAAGAAGAAGTGTACGTGAGTCACCGTAAGGCTTCATAGACATGGAACATCCGTACCACGCCTACAAACTCAAAAAGGCTATATATGGTTTGAAACAAGCTCATGAAAGCGTGGTATGACGAACTGTCCTCTTTCCTTATCCAAAACAATTTCACCAAAGGAACAGTTGATCCTACCTTGTTTACACAAAATGCAAAACGACATTTTGATTGTTCGATATATGTGGACGACATCATCTTTGGGTCCACTAATCCGAATCTTTCAAAACATTTTGAAAATCTCATGAAAAGTAAATTTGAAATGTCCATGATGGGGAACTAAAATTTTTCTTGGTTTACAAATACATCAGCCCCTCGTGGAATTTTTATAAATCAAGCTAAATACACAACCGAGATTTTGAAAATCATGGTATGGACAATTGTGATTCGGTCGAACACCAATGGTAACATCACCAAAATTGAGCCGATTTGTTTGGGAAACCTATTGATCCGAAGAAATATCGGAGCATGATTGGTTCTCTCATGTATCTTATCGCTAGTCGACTGATATTCATTTTGTCGTTTGCTTATTAGCACGGTTTCGTGCAAAGCTCATCGAACCGCACCTCAAAGAGGTTAAAAGGATCTTTCGGTGCATCAAGACATCCATTCACATGGGCTTTGGTATCCAAGGAATCGGATTTGATCTAATTGCCTTTTCGGATGCGGACCACGCAGTGATCAAGTTACAAAAAGTACATCCGGAGGAGCACAATTTTGGGTGAAAAGCTAGTCACCGGTCTTCAAAGAAACAAGATTGCATCGCACTATCAACCGTCAAGCCGAGTATGTGTCTCTATCTGCGTGTTGTGCTCAAGTTCTATGGATGAGAACACATTTCACGATTATGGCTTTACTTTCGATAAAATACCTATGTATTGTGACTCAAAAGTGCCATAGCCATATCATGCAATCTGCTCATCACTCAAAGACTAAGCATATCCGTGTCCGCTACCACTTCATCAAAGAGTACGTCGAAAATGGTATGTTGAATTATTCTTCGTGAAGATCGATTACCAACTCGCCGATCCATTAACTAAAGCCCTTCCAAAAGAAAGGTTTGAGTATTTAGTTCGACGAATTGAATGCGACCTAACCCCGAGGAGTTAGAACGTCTTGTCGAATCTTCTTGAAAATGATTTTCCAAAGTCATCAGTAAATATTTTGAAAACAAAATACAAAATTTGAAAACCAACAAAAGCAAAATATAAAAATATAAAACTTTCAAAAAATACAAAACAATAGAAAATCAAAAATCCAAAAATATTCTTCTCGCGACATGTCTCTTGTATAATCGATATTCTCAGACGTATCTAGAAATGTCATTCAACAATGATACGGGCATGTCTGATGCTTGAGCGAGAGTTCTTTATTTGTTTTCTAAAACATGTCGTATCTCCAAATTTCTTAATAAAATGGCTTTCGTATACATCAAGACGAAACCCGATCGAAATGATGACTTTTGATTATTTTCAAATCAAAACTCGTGCTTTGATCGAAAATGAGGTGTACTTCGCTTGGTGCACTACATTTAAAAATGGTGAGAATCATCATCATCTTGAGCACCTTTTCAAGATTGTTCAAAAGATTTTCAAAATCTTTCAAAATACTTTGTGCTCAAGATAACTCCTCTAAAACCCTTTAATTGAATATGCTTTATTAAAGGGGAGTATAAAATCAAAATGTTCCAAATTCATGCTTAAATCAAACTGTTTGTCTCCCCAAAAGATTCTAAAATGATTTTAATCAGTGGATAACAAAAATATCACAATTATGCTATTTTTGAGGGGGAGGAGACGTGATTAAAATGTGATCAAAATCGTTGTTTGAATCTCAAATGAGCTCGACTCAGACGGAACCAATGAATTGACGAGCAATTATGTACCATCTCGAGAAACTTTCTATGGACTTGACCAGACGGTAATAATTTCAAGCTAGTTCTCTAGTGATGTAAATGTGTCTCGAATCGGTCTTGTTCATTTAAAGTCGATCAATTCAAAAAGTGCGAATCCTACCTCTATGTGCGATTTACGTCAAAACGTATAAGCACATGTGAAGGGGAGTGTTTCGAAAATATAAAACTCTTGGAGTATCTCAAACATGTTTTCTATCATAAACACTCGAGAGATTTTCAAGAAAAATGGTTTTATGGCAACAATAGGACGGTCATGGAGTTATAAGGTGACTAAGGATAGGAAATCGGTCCTATGATCCGCCAGAGCCGGAGGGATCTACCCAAGGACATCACAAATAGTTAGTATTAGAAGTCCTTAGGAATGATTAAAAAGGAGTAATGAGAAAGGAGAAAGAAGGGTTGAAGAATTAAAAGAAATGTAATGAGAAAGGGTGAAAAGAAATAGCCTCCATATTCAACCTTAGGCGTAAACCGGTTCAATACATATACTACCGGGTTGTCACTAGATGACACCGGTATTGAAGACAAAGACGTCATGGACCCAAAGGACGACCGCACTAAACCTTCTAGCCACTCAATTCCTCTTAAAGGGATTTGTTTCATTCTCACTGGGAACCCTACATAATCTATCGACTTTCTCTTAGAGATTGTTGGTATTGAAGAGGAGACCCTCTCCCTAGTCTCCGCCAGAAAATCAAAATGCACTTATTGAGTCTAGAGCCACGAGATTCATCAAAAGATCTCATAGGAAAACTTGACATGACATCGCTTGTTGTTCATCGATAAGGCACAAGTGATATATTCTAGAGTCCCACGCAGATCTTAGCAACTGTCGTAACATTTATGAGAAGTTTCACATCCGTGATCTTCAATGATTGAATGGAAACTCCCGCCAGGTCAACATCAAGCAGCCACGACAAAGCAGTCACTGTAATTCTCCGTGGATTACGCTTAGTGTGTCTCAAACGGTCTGATCGTGAGGTGATGCTTGGTGTACCTCGACTCATCCGAACTCAGATGTACTCGGTATATCGTGTTATCCTACTTGTGGGACTCCAGCTCAGAACGGCCTCTGAGAATTAGAGACGTGTTTTCACACTATGTTCGTTAACCTCGAAATTCATACTTGTAAGTGGGAACCGCTTATTACTAACCTGCTTTATGTTTTCTTCTTATGGAAGCTCCGGAGCGGATGGATCGTGCGACTCGCCACATGCTCATACCAACAACACATGAAAGTTCTCATCATAATCAAAGGAGATGATTCTTCGTCAATGTCAAAGAATCTACAAAGTTTAAAGACTCTGAACTACATCATTGGTAACCAAAAGACAAATAGAAGTGTGAGCATGGTGGAGAAAAGTGGAGAATGACATGGAGACACCTAACCACGAAGTTGACAACGGCAGACAACCACATTATCTCGATCACAAAGCATGAAGGAACAAAGAATCAAGACTATTCAATATCTACACACAAAGTCCTAGCTCAAGAAAAGTAGAGACCTAATCAAGTGGAGCATCGTTGAATGACCACCCTGTGGGGAGATTGTTAGCCTTAATAGTTTTATTAGAAGTGATGGTCATTCACGTGTAGGAACTTTATAATGTGTGTTAGATATCGTGATAGAATAGTCAACGGGCTCGTGGACTGGGCTAATCTAATTGGTTAAATGTTAAGTTATGCTAAGCCGTGTATAAGCTTAAGCATCCCAAGCCCATGTCCAACCCACGAAAAGCCCAAGGAAAGCCTTTAGGGCAACATGTGTCTTGTACTATAAATACCCCTCAAATGGTCATTTGAGGGGTGTGCTTGAAAGTGTGTGTGTGTGTGTTTTCCTTATTGAATATACAACATCTTGTGTTTATCTTGTCTCACATCATACACGAATTTATATCTTCAAGTCACCATCTTTCTCATCTTATTTCTAAGCTTTATTTGTGTTTGTTTCACGTGGGTATACTTGTATACGTGTTGGGTTTGCTTGGTAAAGTGATAAGGTTGATAAAACTAAGGTCCTACAGTTAACGTGGCCAAGACGAAACCCTAATGACGGCGACACGACGACGGCCACAAAACATAAGGCGCCGCCGCATGTGTAATCTTTATATAGAATCCGAATTTTTCGCTTTTAGGAGAGTCTTTTGTGGAGTAAAACCTAAAACCGAACCAAGGGTGTCTTGTACAATATTTTAGGGTTTCAAACCCTATCTTACACCAAGATAAGTATTTACTTCATCAATTCAATTATGTCTTTGATTATTTTGTGTATGCTTGCATGTTCTCCATGTCCGCTAATTTATTTGTGTGTTTGCTTAGGGAATATGAAACTTAATTATTAAGTATTGATTGGTTGTTTCTTATCTTAGTTGATTAATGATCTAGTAATGCGATAGGTCATTCGTTGTGTACTTAATGCTTGATTCATCTTTGTGAACCTTAGAATATAATTACCGAGTAGTTGTAAGCTAAACCATCCAAAGAGTGCCTTAGAGTAAGAGTTTATTATCCCTAGTGGGTTTTGTAGACTAGACCCTTTGGTAAGTTCAAAGAGTTAGGGAGAAACGATACCCTACAACTTTAGACACACAACGCAACTAAGAATAAGACGTGACAACTCAACCATCAATAGGAGATAATTAAGGAGTAGTAAAACCTAAGTAAACACATCTTTAAGCTATCATACGAGCACACATTAATTAGACATAGACTACCACCACCTTAGTTTAGATAATTAGATAATAGTAGAGTAATCGGTAGAAATACCAACCCCCCAAATCCAATACCCGAGATTCATACCTTTCGATTTCCTAAAAACATAAAAAGATAAAAAATAATCTTCCTCAACCTTAACCTTAGCGTAGTAACTTCTCACTAGCATTCCTATTCCCCTAGAGAACGATATCAATACCCGTGGCTTACCCTAATACTACACTACAACGATTAGGTTCACTGCCTAGGGCGTTGAAAAACTTGCTTGACGAAAAGGAAGTTCCTTTGACCCCGAACGCGCTGTGTAAGCGTATCACCTTTCCTGACCCATCACCATCTAAAATAAAAAACGTTTTACCTTTTCCCACCTTTCCCTCCTTCTTCCCCATTCATTCTTTTACCAAGAAATCCTCAAACCCTAAACCCACTTTACCCAAATCCCAATCCCACTCACTCCATCACCCAATGCAAAGTCACAGGTTACCCAATGCTACTGTGGCAATCCCAACTCACAAAAGCCTCTCGAACGGCTCAGATTGGTTCTTGGACTATACCTAACTATTTGATGGCTTGGATTGATTCAAGAAAGCACAAAGATGGTCATGGTTGTTTTGTGTCACAAAAGAAACACAAGAGCACAAGAATTGAAGACACATAGTTTTAGTATAAAAGAAGCTTGTAGCCATTGATAAGGCATACCCTAGTTTTAGTTTCAATTCAGTTTCTTTTTTTTCCAATTGTAGTATTCTCTTTTATTAATGAAAAAGTTTTTTACATTTCTGTCTCATAAGTGTTTACTGCTTATTTGGTAGTCATTAGGAATACAAATCTGTTTTAGTCAAGTTAGATTTCAGTTTTTCATAAAAAGTCCAAGTTACCTTCTCTAAAAATCAAGTTTTAAGTGAATTCACCCAATAAGGGAGTGTTTGGTTTAAGTTGAGTTTGGGTCAAAAACCAGTTATACCCACTGTGACCTTTAAGGTCGAAGTCCTTTTAATGATTTTAAGTTAGTTTTTGTTATTTGAAACTAAGTTAACAAGTCTTGCACAAGTTTGGTTAGTAAAAAAAAAGGTTTCTGTCATAGCTACTTTTCTGCAAAATCCCACAGCCAATGCTGCTGTTCAAATGATCTTTAAACAACTTAATTGTAGTCAAATCTTTTCAAGAATTGTTTTTTTAGCCCTCTACATACCAAACTGCACCTGTCCTTATTCTATATGCCTTTAGGATCTCTATAGGTAGCTTAAATTTGTCCTCCGAATATGCCTTTTACCCATTTTTCCTCCTGCCTCAGTCAACCAAATAGCCCAAAACCCTTTAGCTTTTGATTTTTAGTTTGCTCATTTTTAGTCATGATCTAAAAATTGGTATATTGGTAGGTTGGTTGCTCATATAGTTGGTAGTATTTTTTGTTAATTTTTATGATTTTTCTTTCATAGCTTAATTTTAAGCTCTAAAGAGCCATCTAGGACTGTTTTGAACTGCAGGCCCACAGCAGCCCCTTGTTGTCTTTTTTTAGTGCTTATTAGGCCTTGCATTGAGCTCATTTAGTTTCATTTGTTGCTATTAGTGAATTAGATTAGGATAGATTCATTCTTAGCTTATATAGTGCTTATTAATAGTCAACCGCTTATTTGTTCATGCATGTATTTTAGGACTCCCATAGATTAGATTATTGAGCCAATTGCTTATCCTCCCTATTACTTTATCTCTTTGTGTTCAGCTTAACTGAGTCTAGTATGGTACATGATTTTGCTTTTCCAATGCTTTTTCAACTGCTCATTTGCTGAATTGGTCCATTAAAGAGTGTTTGTTTATGCTTCTGTCCAAGCAGTAGGATAGAGTAGGCTTTAGTTTTTTTTTCCTTGCTCATTGTAGGTCCCTAGTGCTTATTTAGATGCCTTAGTTTAGCTTTTACTTGGTTCTAGCTTATTAGGATATAATTTTCTCATTTAAAAGTTTATTAGAAGCTTTTATTTAGCTTATTTAGTGGTCCTTGTTGCTTATTGTACCTTTATAGTTGCTAAGAGAGTGTTTGGTCCATTTGATGTTATCTGCTGTTCATATAAGCTTTCAAACAGCTTATTTTTGAGTTTTCTAAAGTTTGGCTTTTCAGAAAAATTAATATTCTTAAGTTTATAAAAAGTTCCAAAAAGAAAATTTAAAAAAAAAATGCAAAAAAGTGGGAAGCCATGATTCGAACCTGGGTCTCCTCACTCACACACCAACACCTCACATAGTGTTGGGAATTCGTGGAACCGTGATTCTCACGATCGAGAAACAATGGATTCTCATAAGAAGAGTTTCTATCAAGTAATATAAACATACAAAGTAGGAATTCTTATGTCAATAATCATCAAGTAGTGAAGTAGAAGCCAGTGGATTCTCAAGCGGTGAGTCGTGGAATCATCAAGTAGTGAAGCTGTGATCTCACGAAATAATGAATCGAAGGTAGAGCGTGCTTGAGTTTAATTATTTATATGTTAGCCCATATTTATTATTGTAACGCCTAAGGTTAGCATGGGCTTGTTTAGTAGTTTTCCCAATTATTCTATGTATGGGTTAAAACAATATTTAGTTGCATGCTTGCATGCTCAGACGCTTCCTAGAAAGGGTTTAGTGTTCCTTGTGTATAAAAGGAGCTTAGGTCTTTTGTATTAGAAAAGATTTGATAAAAACATTCAAGAAAAACCTCCTTAGAGAGGGTAGAAAATATCCATAGAGGATCATTGTTTTATGAGAAAAACCTTGTTGGTAACTTTGATTGTGTTCTTATTATTCCGCTGTGCACATTCAATCATTGTTATTATATACTCTAGTTGAGTCCGGATCTTGGATTACACAATTGGTATCAGAGTGGGTGGCTCTCGATCTAGAGTTTACAAGGTATTTCGAAGAAAAGATACAAAATTCAAGTTGTTAATAATTTTCGTAGTGTCTCTGCTTGGGCATTTTTTAAAAATGATAACTTTTCTCGAACCGCTGGATCGAAAGCTACAATTTTTTGGTGCATCTCTAGGTAGTAATCCAAAGTGTCACCGGAGGATTTTCGATTAGAGCTCTCAATCAAAAGTTATAAGTCACAAAGTCTCTTTGAAAAAGTTCCGTAAGGATACTACAAAGATTGTTTTGAAACATCATAACTTTTTCGTTAACCGTTGATCGCATAAAATTTGACCGGAAGTTCTTGGCATATCAAGGAAGGTTTCCACCGAAGGATCGTTGATCCGAGCCTTTGATGAAAGTTATAAGGTCTAGAAAACTGCGCAGCACACACTTTGAAAAGAAAAGAAGCAAGTAAATAAAGGGGTTGTTATTCGGATCGCTTTATTGGCGTGAAGCAGTTGATGAAGACCGCCGTTGTTGAGCCTCATTATTTTTTTCACTTGACACTGCATGCGCATGAGGTATTAATTTGATTTCACTCGTTTGAATTGATATTATTTTGTTACTGCTGAAGGTCATGAGTATACATCATGATTATTTAAATTCATGTAAGTGGGTCACGAGGGGTTTAATAAATTCAAGTACGGGGTATCTGATTGGTCCGAGATATAGTGTCGGTGGGGTCACTTATCAAGTGAATTTATTGGCTCAATATAACTTTGGTCTTCGTCCCTCGTTAAAATACAAGTCTAAAGCAAAAAGCTAGTCAACAATATGGGGTCATGTGATGGTATTGCTATTTTAGTGTAAGGTTCCACTGAGATTGGTCCCTCATTTGCTGATTTTGTGGGGTCTCATTATTCTTTTATTCCCGATATTGTTTATTGTTCTATTTAAATTAATCATCATGTGGGTTTGCTATTATTGAATCAGTACCACAAACTAGTCGAGGGACCTACGGTATTGGTTTGATTGGTCAAAAGTTGCGGCAAAGTGACTAGTCCCTTTCAGTTGAAATATATTGTTTTTGCTGAACACTAATTTCTTTGCTCAAAAGTCACGTATGTTTCTGCTGAAGAATTGATAGGTCATCACGTGGGTTAACAATTTACACACTGGTCCCCACTTACATTTGATCTCACAATTTCACATTTATTGCCGATACAAATGGTATTGATCACGTGATACTTCTCTTTGTGATATTCGTTTTCACGTCATTGGTCAATTGTTTCCCACTTATATTGCTGTTGATGGTTAACGTGAGCAAAATTTGATCTCTCGTGGGTCCAAGGTATTCGATTGATGCATTCATAAAGGTCTTGATTTTTGTGGCTCATTGGTATGCATTTTATTAAGCGTGTATCTGTTGGTGGTTTCTATTTCTACTGATTTGGTTTTGATATTAGTGGTTTTGATATCAGTGGCTATATTTTTTGTTGGTTGACATATTTTTGAGACTGCTGCTATCACTTTACTTTACTGCTACATTCAGTTAATTACTAACATCTCCACCAAAATTCTCTCCACACCTTTAAAATGGGAGAATTTGATAATAATAGTGATGATGTTATGTTTCCTTATTTGATGAATGGTGAGTACAAAGTTTGGGCTAAGAAGATGGAACACTGGATCATGAATAATGATATGAATATCTGGAAGGTGATCCAAAATGGCAACAGTTTGAAAAGGATTAAAAGTGATCGTGATGGAAACATCATTATTCTTCCTCCAACGACTGCAGATGAATAGATTGTTGTACAAAGAGAGTCAAAGGCCAGAACTTTCTTGCTTAAATCTATTCTTGCTGATCATGTAGCAGATTTTCGTTATATGGATGATGCAAGTCTTATATGGAATGCTCTCAAAGCAAGGTATGGAGGAAAGGCGTAATTCAAGAAGATGAGCAAGGAAGTTGATGCTAAAGGTTATGTCAAGAATTTTCCATCCACCAATTGCTTTCATGGGCATCTCTCGTACATACTTGTGTTTTTGGTTGTAAGGAGAGATATAATGAACTTAAGGAAGCCTATGATGAAATGAAACCTAAATATAATGCATGCTATGTTGAAAATGAAGCGTATAAACATGCTTTAAAACATTAGAAAGACAAAAAGTTTGGTTTCAAAAGAATCAAGTGGCTTATGATGAAAAGATTAGGTGCTAGAAAGTGATCTAGAATTTGCTAGAATTGATTTAAAGCGACCGAGAAAGAAAAAGCTCTCAGAGTGTCTGAAACAAAGTGCTAAAAGAGAAACTAGATGAGGAAATTGCTAGGCATAAGGAATGGTTATTGAATGGAAATAAGTTAGCTAGTCACATCTATGTTAGTCAAAATCCTAATACTCCTATAGGTTTAGGCTTTAAGAAGTATGTAGGAATAGAAGCTAGGGATGACACTCGTAAATCTACACCAAACAGGATTAGCTAATTTTGTTAAAGAAGGTGATTTACATGCAGACGTGGACCTATTAGAGGTGAACACATGCCCATTGACATGTCCATTCCAGTTGACTTTGATGGATCACACCATTTATATGGCAAAAGTCAAGTGACTTGCCGCACCTTAGTGACCAAACTAATGACTCGTCTCTTGCTCTAAAAGTGACAATTAAATCCGACCTAAAGTCCACCGCCTATGCCTCATGTGATTCAAGTGAAAAGTGTGACTCACCTAGGCACACACCCAAGACTACACCCAAGCCCAAAGTAGTCGATGATGAGCCCAAACAAAGACAGTTACTTATTCTATTTAACACAATTTTGCTTCTAGTTTTGTTCCCGATAAGTTTAAATGTAATAAACAAAGTTGTGTTAAGAATAAGCCTTTTAAGAAGAAATCTTGTTTTGTGTGTGGTAGTAAACTCCATCTTATTATAGACTGTGATTATCATGAGAAAAAGATGGGTGTTTCCTCTGGACATAAGACTTCTAGACCCACATGGACTAATGTTGCTAGTATTCCTCCATTTGTTCCCAAATTTGCTCATGTGAAAGGTGTAACCGTTCCTTCGGTAAAACAAAGGTGTATGCATCTGCTTCACGACATGCTTAATAGACCTTTTCCGGTTCCTCCGGTGGAGGATATTCTTCACGATTACTACTGGATGGTGGAACAAGAAGGCTAGGCTTATGCCCTATAGACCTAAAAGTTCTTATTTTCACCATATACACCTTATGTATCTCATATGAATAAGGCACATGGTGGAGTTAGTGTGAAAGCTGTTGTTAAGCCATCAACATGTTATTCTTGGAAAACTCAAAGGAAAGGTTCATTCGGGTACCCAAGAACAATAGTCTTTGTCAGTGCATTGATTGAGGAGGCATAAGCCCAAGGGAGGCTTATTGTTGTATTTTGTTTTCTAACCATTTTTGCAAATGTTGATCCTCATAGGCCTCGGAGGAGGCATATGCCTCGAGGGAGGATTTTGTTTTGTTTGTTAGTTTCTTAGTTATATATAGTTGATGGTTTTAACTCACCGATATACCTTGTGTATATCAAAGAGTTGGCTAGTCCAAAGGGTACAGCTTTGGTAAAGACACATCAAATCATTGATAGTGTAATGATTTGCTCAAAATCATAGAGTCGCAACCACCCATGCTTAATTGTCGAGAATTGTATGGTCATCAATTCACCATGGTATATTCCTTTTGGAATCCAAGAATTGGCTAGCCCACAAGTATATGGCTTGTAGTAAAGGCAACCGAATCCATATTTGGTTATCAATTCACCAATTCTAAGAATTGACTAGTCCCGATCAAACGGCTATGGTAAAGACACATCAAACTGCTTATATAGTTTGCCGATTTGCTAATAAATCGATGGTTATCAATGTACCATAGTTTTCGGACTTAAAATTTGGCTACTCCAAGAGTGATGGATATTGGTAAAGAGACATCAAATCCATTATTTTCAATGATTCACCTCTCACAGAGTTAACTCACCTGGATGTGATGAGAATAGTATACAACTAATGAGTTTTGATGTACCCTATGTCATTTGTTGCCGCAAAGACACAAGCGTTTCAAAGTTTGGTCATCATAGAGATGAAATTGTTATTGGTTCTTTGCTACTGAGGTTCGAGTACAATCCTCAAGTTCTAAAGAGTTAAATGATTGTGGGAAGGATTGTTGGAAGTTTTGTCATTTGTTGCTACAATCCTCGAGTTCAAATTTTAAAGATCTGAACCGGAACTTAACATAGTTAAATTCCGGCTTAGGGGAGGATTGTTGGGAATTCTATAAAACCGTGATTCTCACGATCGAGAAACAATGGATTCTCATGAAGAAGAGTTTCATCAAGTAATATAAACATACAAAGTAGGAATTCGATGTCAATAATCAAGTAGTGAAGCTGTGGATTCTACCAAGCGATGAGTCGTGGAATCATCAAGCAATGAAGTCGTGATTTCGCTAAAATAATGAATCGGTGTAGAGCATGCTTGAGTTTAATTATTTATATGTTAGCCCATATTTATTATTGTACTGCCCAAGGTTAGCATGGGCTTGTTTAGAGTTTTCCCAATTATTCTATGTATGGGTTAAAACAATATTTAGTTGCATGCTTGCATGCTTGTACGTTTCCCTAGAAAGGGTTTAGTGTTCCTTGTGTATAAAAGGAGCTTAGGTCTTTTGTATTAGAAAAGATTTGATAAAAACATTCAAGAAAAACCTCCTTAGAGAGGGTAGAAAAGATCCATAGAGGATCATTGTTTTATGAGAAAAACCTTGTTGGTAACTTTGATTGTGTTCTTATTATTCCGCTGTGCACATTCAATCATTGTTATTATATACTCTAGTTATTATATACTCTGTTGATAGCTGTAATGATTTGCTCAAAATCATAGGGTCTGCAACCACCCATGCTTAATTGCTGAGAATTGTATGGTCATCAATTCACCATGGTATATTCCTTTTTGGAATCCAAGAATTGGCTAGCCCACAAGTATATGGCTTGTAGTAAAGGCAACTGAATCCATATTTGGTTATCAATTCACCAATTCTAAGAATTGACTAGTCCTGAGCAAACGGCCACCGGTAAATACACATCAAACCGTTTATATAGTTGCCGATTTGCTAATAAATCGATGGTTATCAATGTACCATAGTTTTCGGACTTAAACATTTGGCTACTCGGAGTGATGGCTATTGGTAAAGAGACATCAAATCCATTATTTTCAATGATTCACCTCTCACGTGAGTTAACTCACCGGATGTGATGAGAATAGTATGCAACTAATGAGTTTTGATGTACCCTATGTCATTTGTTCTTTGCAAAGACCGCTGTTTCAAAGTTTGGTCATCATAGAGATGAAATTGTTATTGGTTCTTACTATCGAGGTTCGAGTACAATCCTCAAGTTCTAAAGAGTTAAATGATTGTTAGGAAGGATTTTGGGAAGTTTTGTCATTTGTTGCTACAATCTCTAGTTCAAATTTTTAAACATTCGAACCGAACTTAACATAGTTAAATTCAGTTTAGGGGAGGATTGTTGGGAATTCGTGAAATTGTGATTTCAGCGATCGAGAAACAATGGATTTCGTTGAAGAAGAGTTTCTCATCAAGTAATATAAACATACAAAGTAGGAATTCGATGTCAATAAATCAAGTAGTGAAGCTGTGGATTCTCAACAAGGTGAGCCGTGGAATATGTCACAAAGGAAGCCGTGATTCTCATGAAATAATGAATCAGCAGTAAGCGTGCTTGAGTTTAATTATTTATATGTTAGCCCATATTTATTATTGTAACGCCTAAGGTTAGCATGGGCTTGTTTAGAGTTTTCCCAATTATTCTATGTATGGGTTAAAACAATATTTAGTTGCATGCTTGCATGCTTAGACGCTTCCCTAGAAAGGGTTTAGTGTTCCTTGTGTATAAAAGGAGCTTAGGTCTTTTTTATTAGAAAAGATTTGATAAAAACATTCAAGAAAAACCTCCTTAGAGAGGGTAGAAAAGATCCATAGAGGATCATTGTTTTATGAGAAAAACCTTGTTGGTAACTTTGATTGTTTTCTTATTATTCCGCTGTGCACATTCAATCATTGTTATTATATACTCTAGTTGAGTCCGGATCTTGGATTACACACATAGAATCCTCATCACCAACTGCCCTTGGGACTTGTTTCAAACAAGTTTTGCACATTTAATTACTTAAGGGATTTAGACAGTTTTACCTTTAAGTTTTTCCTAGCTTATTTTCTGCTTATTTTCCAAAACAAGTTAGTGCTTTCTTATTTTTCTTAGATCAATCATATATCAAAGTACTTTTTGTGAATTGTTCATATTTTTCTAAAATAGGTTAGTATTTTTAATTAATTAATTAGATTAATTTAGTTTTTAATTCATAATAATTATTTTAAAAGTCAAAAACATTCCCGGATTTTTTATAAAATTATTTTTAGTCGATTAGAACGTAGGAAAATTGTTTTTACACTCGTAGCCCTTAAGTTGTAAAAATTTTACGTTTATGGCTCGGGTCGTTCCTGGTTTTTTACGTTTTTATGTTTTAGCATCATAGGACATAGTTTAGCATCATTTTATCATTCCTTGGGCTTAGTAGTAGTTTATTTATTGTTTACATTGTTTTACTTGCTTTTTTTACCATTCCGTACTTTAATTTGTAGAATGCGTAAAATCAAAATAAAAAATCCATTAAAACCAATTCAAGTTAAAAATCACAAAACTCAACGAAACCTTCCATTCACACCTCGTTGATACCCACCCGGAAATCACTTTCCTAAGACGCTTTATCACATTCGTGAGGTTTGGCACATCAACCCTTTTCCTAAAAGGTTGATTTGTCGGATTTCACGTTTAATTTGATATATTGATATTGTGTTTATTTTCACCACTTCCAAACAAACGAATCAGAAGGACAACTCAGTTGGAAGCACTTCTTCAGGGGAGGCAAACAAAGAAGGTGGTCAGCCTCCAAAGACCAATGATTCTAATGCTGAAGGAGGTGTAATCAATGATGGTGATACAGTGGTAGAAACTCCATTGATCAGTACTATTGCGGTTAATACTGATAAGCCACAGGTTAGTACTGATGAGCCAGAATTTAATACTGATGGTCCCCACTCCATTCCATCAGTTAATACAAATGTTTCTAGTCCTAATGATGAAGCAGATGAGATTGATGTTACTAATATAGCTTCATCATATGTTGTTCCTGCTACACCACACAGAAGAATTAATCAGGATCATCCCTTGGAGAATGTTATTGGGGATGTTCATGCTGAAAGTGTTAGGTCACTAGTTTTACAACACAAGCTTATAGAGAAATAGATGAAGGCGGATGAACAAGCTAAACACACACACACATGCGTATGATATGAAACGGTTATGCAAAAGAGTGAATGAGAGAATAACTTGAACAACCAACCTCAAATGAGGGTTTACAATAGTTTATATATGCAAGGAGCTAGGGCAACACTCCTCTCCTTCCCTATTCCTTATTGGCTTGGGCCTCACTATGGGCCTTCTACATAAGTCGGACCTTAAACAAACATAAAGGCCATAATAAAGCTACCTATTACATATGAAATATAAATACTTGAAATATGCTTAGAGTGATTCCAACAATCTCCCTCAAGTATATATGAATGTAAACGGTGAAGGCGTTGATGTAATAGTAGTCGTGACGCCTTCCGACATTCTTCTTTCTTGTGAGAGGAATTGTCTTGATTCGAACAATCTCCCAAAGTAGAGAGATCGTTATCTTTGGCGATTATGCTCGACGTCATCTTTAACTTTGTTCTTTGATCATTGTTCTTTGTGGTGAAAGTGATAGTATGTTGTTGTCTGCGCATCACCCGCCTCGTGTCCGCTTCTGCCGCCCAGAAAGGTTCCATCGCCATTCTTCAACATGCTCACACGCCTATGACGCTGGAATTCAACATCGATGAAGTTCTTTAAATCTTTATCATTGTAGATTCTTTGGTTCGACGAAGAATCATTCGACGGTTGTGTTGCTTTTGAATAGAACTTCCATTAGTGTTGATGTTGGCGTGAGCATGAGAAGAATCAAGACGATCATCCCGCTCCCGAGCTTCCATAAGAAGAAAACATTGCAAACGGTTAGTAATAAGCGTTTCCTAAGACTTACAAGTTTGAACTTCGAGAGTGTTAACAAGATAGTGTGAAAACACAACTCTAATTCTTACAAAGGCCGTTCTCGAACTCGAGTCCCACAAGTGAGATAACGCGATGCACCGAAATACATCTACAGCTCGGATGAGTCGAGGTACACCAAGCATCACCTCACGATCGAGACCGCTTGAGACACACCCGCGTAATCCACGGGAGTTACCGGCGACCGCCGTGGTCGCTTGATGTTGACCCGGCAGAGTTTCCATTCAATCACCGAGAGCATGATGTGAACCTCTCATAAATGTTCTCGATGATTGCTAAGATCTGTGAAGGACTCGATATGAACCATCGAATCACCAAGATCTTATTTGTTGATCAACAAGTGATTAAATGTCAAGTGTTCCTAAGAGATCTTTGATGAATCTCGTGGCTCTAGACTCAATAGTGCGTTTTGGTTTTCCGAGTGGAGACTAGGAGAGGGTCTCCTTCTTCAATACCAAATGATCTCTAAGAGAACGCCAATAGATTATGTAGGGTTCTCCAGTGAGAATGAAACAAGCTTCGCTGAGAGAAACTTGAGTGACTAAGAAGGTTTAGTGCATGCGCCACCGGGTCCATGACGACTTTTAATCTTCAATACCGGTGTCACTAAGTGACAACCAAGAGTATATGAATTGAACCCGTGTCCCATTTCTAAGTTGAATAACTGGAGGGCTATTTCTTTTCACCCTTTACT
This sequence comes from Chrysanthemum lavandulifolium, assembly GCA_022545495.1. Lineage (NCBI taxonomy): Eukaryota > Viridiplantae > Streptophyta > Magnoliopsida > Asterales > Asteraceae > Chrysanthemum > Chrysanthemum lavandulifolium. The sequence continues at coordinate 167,215,118 of CM040243.1, read as the reverse complement.
TTACATTTCTTTTTGATTCTTCAACTCCTTCTTTCTCCGATTCTCATTTTCTCCTTTTATAATCATTCCTAAGGACTTCTAACACTAACTAATGGTAGTGTCCTTGGGTAGATCCCTCCGACTCTGGCGGATCATAGGACGGTTATTCCTAACCTTAGTCACCTTATAACTCCATGACTATCCTATGTTTGCCATTATAACCACCGTAAGTTAAAATATCTCTCAAAGGGTTTGTAAATGAAAAACATGTTTGAACCACAGTGAGAGATAAGTTTTGCATAAATACCCTCCACATGTGCTTAATAGTTTTTAAAGGTTAAATGCAGGTGAGGAAAGAGCGCAAGACTTTTTGAATTGATTCATCAAGATAGACAATCTCCATGAGACACAAATACGTTGAATAGTTAAAGAGATACATTGTCGCTTTTAGGTGACAACTAGCTCTAATAACTATCTTGAAGGTGTAGACAAACCTCGAAGGTTGTCATACCCATCGAGTTCATGTCTATCAAGAGTTTCTCGAATGGTACTTTCTACTTGGACAAGTCCTTTGCGAGACACGCTTACATCACTAGCGAACTAGCTTGAAATTATTACCCGTCTGTGACAAGTCTTTTCGAGTTACTAACAGTTTAGTACCGTCTAATTGTAGGTTAAGTCCGAGGTACACAGATTCATTTGCATTTTGTACAACATATTTTTATCACATAATTTTCTCCCTCAAAATGGCATATAAGATGTTATTTTTGAAACATTTTGAGAATAAATATGACCATTTTGAGTGTCAAGGGAAGAGTGACCATCGTGAACAATTTGTGAACAAAGTTTTCATCAAATACTCCCCTCAACTAGTGATATAAACGGTTGAGGTTTTGAAATCATATGGGAAGTACTTGTCTTTTGAGCAAAACCTTGAAAATGAAAGGTTTGATAGGTTTTACTCAAAAATTAAGAAGCTTTCGCCCTTTTATAAGGATTGTGGCAATCGAGGCGCACTACGTGGTCCTTTCGACCATTACGGGTTGTACATCGTTATGTGTGCACAAGCCATTCACATATATAATCATACATCCAAAATCATATGAAGGAAACAATTCAAGGGGTACCGGGAAGTGCAGTGATGTTCCTGTGAGCGCATGCGTTGAAAGCGGTGATGTTTCTCCGGTCCACCACCAACATAGCTCTCAAGCGTCAATCGATCCCTTCGAACAACCGCTCATCAATCATGGTGATGATCCTCTCACATCCCTTCTATCCCGAGAGTTCCAGGCTTAGGATTCCCAACCTTCAAGCGATATCCTTCAATCTGTATGCCAATCCATCCCTAACCATCTTCAAGGTATGATCCCCGAATTTATGGAGCTCACTACATGCCATTAAGCGGCGCCAAGTTCACGCGTAAACAATGCCGAAAGGTTTTTGATGAGCGTAAGTTGTTTGAGTGGTTGATGTCGGGAAGATCAAGTCGGTGGAGTGAAGTTTACACGCTTCGATATGATTCAACAAACCATCCGATATCTTCGACACGCTCTTTGATCACAATGCGCCTAATGAAGATGAGAACCGACTTGATAAATTCACGTTGAACTTCAATGAGAATTGTCGACACGACCTCGCACTTTGGCAAGGTACAAGTCTTCGATGTCGTTGAGGACAAGTTCTCAAAGTCACCGAGAATTCATAGTCCTGTTCATCTTGTCGCTTGACTATGATATTCTTCAAGAATGTGTAGTCCCACTTAGACTTGAGATCAATGTGTTTGATGGCCACGATGTCCTTTGAGCAAGACACTTCATGTTGAGACTTCAACCGTGCGACACGAGTAGATTCTTCGCCGCTCGTGCCAATGATGAATCCCATACAATGCATCTTGGTCATATGCTTGCACGCTGTCGAAAACAAGTGAGTCAGACGCCTCGATAGCTATGCGTTTGAGTAAATAGTCACTGGAATGGAAGAGTCAATGATGTAGCGATTTTCGTGAACCATCGCCACCATGGATAAGAAATTCCGGATCTTTGTTGAAGAAGTATCCGAAGGAATCCTTGGTTCATCCGTTGGCCGATTGTTGGTAGAGGTTTGGTCCAACGCTGTAATATGGAGGGTTGTTCCTTTAGTGAAGTCGATGTTTGCTTCGGTCGAGCCAATCCATGTTGTTAGACATGGCTCGAGCAATGTTTTCAAGGTGATATTCAACCTCGATTGCACTTTCCGAAATGTTTTTCAATGTAAGGAATGCGTCATTCTTGATGCGCTTCAACTCTGATTTCGCCATCTTCTTCACACGGAATCTTTCTTGCAAGATTTTGCATGCTCCAAGGTACTACCGCTCACCAATTCTTGACCTTCTTGGGTAGGGAGTGTCGTTAACAAGAGTAGCAAACCAATCAAATTTCGCAGCTTTATATCATCAAGCCATGATACGACGCCATTCGTAGTCGCTTTTCTTCTTCGCTTAGAAGGTTTTGATGATGATTGTGGTTTCGCACTTGTTTAGGTGAGGTTGGTTGTTGTCGGGCTCAGGACCTCTTCATCGTCACCACCCGTACTCAAAGTAGTCACCGCTTTATGAGTCCGGGTGGTGACTCGGAATCGCCCGAGGTTTATCAAGAGAAGACCGAGGTGATGGAGACTTAAGACCGCTTCCGACGCTTAGGTGCGAGTCCTTATCCTTATCATCGCCATCTCTTGGTCGTTTGGGTTGATCGGTGACTCCTTGCATGATGATCCGAGTTGATAATCAAGTAGAATTTCAAAAATTTAGCTTCATCTCAAGTAAACGCCCGCATCTCTTTGACATTTGCATCACAAGTTTAGCGATTAACCCAGATTCGAGAGATCGACTTCTTTTGCCATTGTATGTTTAACCAATGCAACGATGTTAGGGGTGAGTTGTCCGAAAATACTTCTCTTGTCACACCGGGACAAGTGTCGAGAAGAAACTTGTGGGTATGATCTCTTGTCGTCTTTTCCAGTTCCTTTTGGACTTTGGAACGATATCCGAAGGTACTTGTTAGTGTAACCTTGATCATTTCGCTCGCCTCCTCTTTCGATGACTCTTCATGAACTTCGAACAAATTCCCTTTCTTTCTCCATCTTGTCTTTCTCATCATTTAAGTAATCGAATTTGGTCAAGAAACCAATTCATTTTTCCGTAAGTTATGTCCTTCTTTCGATTTGTTGGATGACTTTTACAATCCTTTTATGAGACCGAGAGATCCAAGACTTTGGTGGTTTCTTCACCGATTTGGATGATGATCCGTTGACTTAGTTGATGGTGGTGGTGATGAATGAGATGAAGAGTCCGATGATGAGGAGACATGAGGAGACTTCATGTCCTTAGGAGTTTCGAGGTTTTCCTTTGAGTGAGTTGGACTGCCTGAAGAAACTTTGTATAATCATCCTCATCATCCTTAGACTTTTCTTTCTCGCCTCTGCTTTCAAAATCATACACAATGGTGTCTTCAACAGCGGTTGTTGTTGCAGAGTGGTGGCACCGCATCCCTTATCGGGTTGATTAACCGTGATCGGGATCCGGAGAGAGTGGCAAGACCACTTGATCCTCCGGCCACCCATTTGATCTTTAGCAAATTCGGCCTTTTGAGTGTGTCGGACGTTGTGAAACTTTTTCCAGATGATTTATCCAATTGCTCTTCTTCTTCTTCGAGCTCTCATCATAAGGTACAATAGTCGGAGTCTTCCTTTTTCTTGGATGACTAGAGGACTTGGAGGTTTTGTCACCGAGGCGGTGTGTTTCGGTGGCGAGCAGAGAAATGAACCTCTTCATCCGCTCTCAAGATCTTCGAGCTCTCATCCCTAAGTTGTCTTTGTGGTTCAAGTGGAATAGGTTGGCTTCCTTTACGGAACAATCCTTTTGAAGGAACTTTCCTTTTAGGTACCTTCCTTGACTCACGTAACTTGTTGTGCTTCCTGCACTTCCTCTTACGGTTCTCCGACAGTGTTCCGTAAGATTTTTCATCAAGATGACCAACTTTGCCTTGTCTAACCGCTTCCAGATATCTCTTGTACGCTTCGAGCTCGACATCTTCGCTAGAAGGAAATGGCAAGACAAAGACCTTGTTTCTTTGTGGACGCTTCCTTGATTCCGGCGAGAGAGAATAGGTTCCGCCAACATGTCGTGATTTTCGGGTCATTGAGCCTCTTGGGAATATCGTGATGAAGTCCAAGTGCTCTCTGATCAACAGTTTAGTATATCGATGTAGGGAATCTTTGAGCCAAGTTTATCGAGAAATGACATCATGTCATCCCAAATCGAGCTTCAATAGCGATGTGTTTCATGTTGACTAATGCCCAAAATATTTGCGCTCTATGAGCTTAGGATGCTCATAGTCACCGCCACGACCGTAAATGACTTGGTGATGATCATGTAGAGTGTTCTCTGTGGTTGAGGAATACTCTTAAGCTCTACATGAGAGTGCTTGGTGATTATTCGTAGCCTCATCATAACCGATATTGATTAAGAATCGAGAGTTAACTCTTCAAAGGTGTGGCATAAAGTTTGGTTGATTGACTTCAGAATAAGGAGAGCGACCCTTAAATCTGCAGTGTAATAGTGACTTGTTTGTGGTTCGTAGTCAACATCACGTAGCCCTTCCTTTGACCCTTTCCATAGTGTTCCGAGCTGCTGGATGTAGATCTCGTGAATGGTTGCAGAGTGAGTAAGCATGTTCGATACGGATGAGTCCTCGTAATATCGATAGCAATAAGACATGAAGATTGAGCAAGTAAGGTGTCAAAGTCAACACGGAGGTTATTCTTTCCTATCTTCATTGGATAGCCATGAGGATAGATATCAAAGAATGGAGAGAACTTCAGTGCATCCACATTCATTTGTTCACCATGTCGTGATCTCAAATAACATTAGCCAAAAGAACCAACATATCGAAAGACATAATGTTAGTCAATGTAAGGCCTTATTGTCTAGTTATTGAATGTATAGTGATAATGATTGTTACGAGTCCTAAGTCACTTGTATGTTCAATAGTTCAATGCTATCGTGAAATGTTTCAGTGAGTTAGTTAACTTTAAGTTTTAAAGTTTATTTTATCACTTATTGTTCACAACATATCAAACGATTTAAGTTTATTAGTGACATTTTGGATTCGTGATGATATGATTAGTTTATTTACAAGTTTGTACAAGTAACAATTCATCATGAAGGTCAATCCAGGTTGCGTAGTTTTGGCAAAGTTATGCGTGAGCGGTATGATATATGCTTAGGCGAGACTTACGCGTAGAATCTCATCTACGCGTAAGAAATGTTACGCGAGGAAAAAGAGACATTATGCGAGAGCTTATGCGTGAGGCATATATTATCCTTACGCTGTAAGGCTACTCGTAAGAGTTGACCTTAAGCGTAGGGGTCACTGTTTACGCATATCCTTCACAGGATACGCGTAGTCCATTGTAGACCCTTAAGCGTAGAAGCTACGCGTAAGACAAGTCTTACGCATAACAAGCTACGCGTAAGGTGATCCTTATGCGTAGATTAGTAACCACCTTGATTCTGAATGTTACGTGTAGCAAGCCTGAAATAAGACATCATATCATCAAAGTTAAACACATATCATTCATTTTATCAACAAAACATGGTATGAATCATTCATATGCAGTTAAGCGTAGAAAGTCATACGCGTAAGTCAAAACCCTAAGGGTTATGAATTACGCGTAAGTTTTCTAACCATAGGATTTGCACCAAACTTATTCTGGTAGTTCAAGAGAGTTGTATGAGCTTATATACCAAGTATTAACATCTAACTCATGGTGAATCAAAAATACCCAAACTTATGAACCTTAAACCCTAATTTCAAAATCTGAATTAATCAGTGTTTCTGGGTAGTTATAGAGCAAGGATATGATTAATTCAACATCATATGAACATAACCCAAAGAATATTTAGACCAAAACACTTCACATTTGGAAGAACCCAAATCCACGATAAACCCTAAGTTTCAAAATCAATCAATTCATGTTTCGGGTAAGATTTGAGGATAAAGATATTATCATTGATGCTAAAAACACGCTTTGAAACAATCTTTTAACTATTAAACATACAATCTTGATTATGTGTTCATACACATATCGTAGAACACAAAACCAAGATTATACATCTTTGACCGTTGATTCACGTAAAAATCAAAACCGGTGTTTGAAAACATGTTAAGATCATGAAACAACTTACAAGATGATGATCCAAAACACGATTTGAAGATTGATTCTTATGCGTAGGATATGTTTGGTTGATAGTAATAAATGAGAAGAGTTAAGTTAGGTGGAGGTTTTATTAAAATAACTTTAAGATTTTGACGCTTTGGTCCCTCCACCTTTTCCATTTTCATCCAAAGCCTTTAACTTCCAATTTTGGTTACCAAATGAAGATTTTAGAAAACTTGACGACACTCCCCTCGACTTGAGAAAATAATGAAAGGTTATTAATTAAAGTCCAGGAGTGTTAATGAACCAGAAATTTACCACCATTTGTAAAAGAATCAACCGAGATGTGATAACATGCAAGTACATGATGTTTTGAAGAAGTTAATGGATTATTTTTCCCTCAACACTTGATCGGAAAAATACCGAATTTTGAAAGATAAAAGTGTTGACGGAAGAAATGTACTTGCCATGTTGAAAGAAATGTAGATTGGGAGAATATTTTTGTTGTTTTATCTCGATTTTATATTTTTGTATTTTGTTTTGAAAATTTATTTACAAAAGATGTTTTGGTGTTTGTGGGTGTTTTAAGACATTTTAAGAGGTCATCCAATTCCTTTTGAGTCAAACACCTCATACCAATCCGTGGACCAACTCAAGAAACCTAGCGGGAGGCAAGGCTTTGGTGAGCGATCCGCCAATTGGTATTCAAGACCACAAAGTATAATTCAACGGCACTGCTCCACGTGGTCCTTGATGAAATAATAGCGTAGATCGATGTGCTTTGATTTCGAGTCTCGAATCGAGTTGCACGAGATTGCAATGGCACCGATTGTCGCAAAGACATCGGATTCATCAAACACGTAACCATAGTCTTTGAGTTGTGTTCTCATCCAAATGACTTGAGCACAATACGCGGACATGGCTACATATTCGCTTGATTGATGACAAATGATGTACAATCCTCGCTTCTTTGATTGCCAAGACACCGCTTATCACCGAGAAATTGTAGAGCTCTCAAGTACTTTTCCTCGAGTCTAAGCATCCTGCGTGATCGGCATTTGAAAAGCGATTAGTTCAAAACCGTAATCCTTCTGATACCGGATCCCAAGTTAATGGTTCCTTGATGTATCGGATGATTCTTTTAGCCTCGAGAGGTGGGTTTCAGGTTGGTCGCGATCGATAACGGAGCATAGATAAACGGCAAAGACAATATCGGTCTGTTGGTCGTTAGATACATGAGAGACCCAATAATACTTGGTATTTGGTGGGGTCAACTAATTTCCATGTAAATCAAAGATCTAGCTTCTTGGTATGAGTCATTGGTGTGGCATAAGTATCACGGTGTTTTCATTCCAAATTTGTTTAACAATTCAAGGGCATATTTGGATCGACTTTAGAAAAATACCACGGGGTGATTGATGAACTTGCAGTCCTAGAAAGAATGTAAGTTCACCCATCATGGACATTTCAAAATTTTTCTTCATTAGTTTTGCAAAAGCGATTGAAAACATTTTATGTGTTGACCCAAAATGATGTCATCCACGTAAATTTGAACAATTAAGATGTGTGCCCCGTGATATTGTATAAAAGAGTTGGGTCAACCGAGCCTTTGGTGAAATTATTGCGCAATGAGGAAAGATGATAGCTTATCGCATCATGCCCAGGGGCTTGTTTGAGACCATAAAGAGCTTTGTTCGGTTGTAAACATGGTTCGAACTCGGGATCAACGAATCCATCCGGTTGGTCGACATAGACCGTTTCTTTAAGTTGTCCATTGAGAAACGCCGCTTTGACATCCATCCGATAGACCGTCATATTCATATGAGCATGCGAACGCGAAATATCCGAACGACCTCAAGACGAGCAACCGGAGCAAAAGATTCTTCAAAGTCTATCCCTTCTTCCCGACGATAACCCTTAGCAACTAGCCGTGACTTGTTTCGATGACATTCCCTTCAAAGATCCAATTTGTTTTTCCAAATCCATTTTAGACCAATGACGAGACCCCTGTTGGTCTTTCAACCAGCTCCCATACTTCAAGACGCTTGAATTGGTTGAGTTCTTCCGCATGGATTCAATCCGGTTGTCTTTTGTCATTGCATCCTTAATGTTTTTAGGTTCGATTGGCACACGGTGAGTGCATAAATGCGGTGTTCACCATCCGAGTGAAGACGTTGTCTCGTAACGATCGGTTGATTCGGGTTGCCAATAATGTTAGCCGAGGATGGTCTTTTGTCCATCTATGTGTAGAGGGTTGATGTTGATATACATTGTGCGATTCTCGAGGATTCAAATGGTTTGTTGAAGATTCCGCAACATCTAGTGCAGCGATCTCATTGGCAAACGGGTTGAAAACGATTTGGATCAAAATCTGCAGCGGGGTACTTCATTCGTAATATCATCATGTTGGTTCATCATTGTTGGAAGCGGTGTGTTCAAGCTGTTGTGTTGAGTCAATTGGTGTGGTGCATCTTCAACGATAGTTGTTGTAAAGGTGTATCGGTATAGGAATATTATCGGGTTGTGCAATGAAACAATGGATACACCAGAGCATCGCTCATCAATGTCGTCGCGAGCAGGAGGAGCAAATAACCTTTCCATTTGTTGACGAGTTAATGAGGGCTTTCTTCACCGATGATGGGGTTGAGGGAAGTTTAAATGGTTGTGACCGGTTCTAAGTGTTATGCTCGAAGCCATTTCCGTGAGTTCATCGAAATGAGCATGAATCGCTTCCATTACCTCCTTAGTTCGACGATTCCGCATTCGAAACCTTTAGAATTGTCACAAGATCCAATAAAGACTCCAATATCGCTTTGGCTTTTAGCTTTCCAAAATCATCACGATCATTATTTGATAGCAAAGGATCCAAATACATGAGAGTGTTTGAGGTTCGTTTATATTTGTGGACTAGCTCGAAAGGTGTTTTGTTGTGGCGTTTAGTGATCATAGAGCGGTTTGAGTATAGCATGCGAGATACGACACGCCCATAAGTAATCTGAAGTTTAGCATTGATTAACATTGTTCTTGCAGCCCACTAACGTTCGGTTTCGCTCTTTCAACAACTCCGCTTTGTTCAGTGTCCGCAATAGATGTTTGATGTCAATTCCAGCTTCTCATAAAATTCACGAAGGGTTTTGTTAACAAATTCGGGCCTTTGTCTGCTCGATGATTACGGCGGTGTTGTGGAGTCGAACTCATATCTTTGTGAGAAAGGTGATGATCATTTGTGGAGCTTGGTCTTTGCTACGAAGAAAGTAGACCCAAGTCCATCGTGAGTAGTCATCAACAATTACTAAGATGTAGCGTTTGCCATTGATCGCTTGCAGCGATCGGGCCACACAAATCCATGTGGAGAAGATGAAGCACATCTTCGAGTCGTGGTTCCACCTTTGAAGGAAAATGAGCACGAGTGCTTTTCCCTTGTTCACTGTGCTTAGCAAAGGTGATCTTTTGAATACCGGAATCGTGGGAGTCCTTCAACTAGTTTGTGTCGAGCAAGGTTGGTTATGGTTTGAAAGTTTAGATGTGATGAGCGCGATTGCCATAGCCATGATTTTGTAGATGTTGCCTTTGAAAGTAAGCAAACGGGAGAGGAAGCAACCATGTCTTGCATAGAGATAGTGTAGAGACTAGAATTACGCGAGCCGGACATAAGGTCGCTTCCTTGTAGATCACGAATGAAACAAGTTTTCTCCCTGAAGCAACCTCCAAATCTCCATCACAAAATTGACCCATCGAAACAGTTGTGACCGAGGCCTTCCACATAGTAAACCCAGGTGATTTCGATGTTCCCATTAACATAATCTCGTAGCTCCATGATGGGCAAGTGATCGCTCCCGAATCGACGGTGCCAATGAACTTTGCAATAAAGTTTGATAACAGTTTAAGGTTGCTCGTCATGTGTCGGGAACATCCGCTATCAACAATCCAGAATGATCTCAGATCACCGCATTACACAGGCGACACGGATGGAATAGAAGTAGATGTGGAACCCGAAATGTGAGAGGTTCCAAGCGATATGTTGAACATACACACATTTATAATTTTAGGCATCCATTTAAATCCTAGTGTGTTATAAATCCATTTCGCCATCTATAACTACTCTTTTCTTTAGTCTTAGTGAAAGCACTAGGTGGTACTACATTCTTAGGAGGTGAAGCGTGAGCTACTGTGATAGCAATGGTTGCCTTGGAATCTAAAGATGGTGGTTTACCAAGCACGGACTTAGAATGATTAGTGGGCCTAGAGGTATTCCGATTCTTAGGATTCCGTAATCTAGAGATTATAGCTTTAGCAACACATTTGTCATGACAATCGAATTCATACTCTTTTGACAAATATCACAAGGTGCATCGACCGAATATCAAAGGTACTTAACGGTTTAGCATTCGTTACATCACTATTTCTATTACATTTGCCGACGCAACATCTATAGTGGAAGTAACATGAGTTTTATTCGATTCCTAGGGTGTTCTTCTACTTTAGCATTCCTTATTGATCTTTTCTTAGGTCGCAACTTCCTATTCTTCGCTTGAGTGCTCCTAGGTGTGAAGTGCGGACGTTTGGAAAGATGCAACTATTCTGTTTCAAGAGGGAAACACATTAGCAACTTGTGATTTGGCGGTGGGAATTCTAGGTTCACGATTACTAAGTGTGACTGGTGCTAATCTCTTAATCACGATGGCGGGAGTTGTTCATACTTTCCTAACATTTCCGTAACTTAGAGATGGTGTGAATCGATCTTGATTTTCGTAATCTAATATTACCAAAGAAAATTCATGACTTCTCTAGTGTGAGCAAGATAGTGATCAAGTTCATTAGATGCTTCATCTCGAGTCTTTTGAGTAAATCAAATATGACACCATATTCTGCTTAACTTTTAAAAGTTCTTGTTCATATTTTGAGATTTGACTTTTCAAAGACACGTTTTGATCATCCAGTTGCTCAATTTTATGATCGTAAGATTTAGCACTCAATTGAGCGATTTTCTTTTGAAAACCGAGTTGATGGTTGTGAATATCTTTTCACACCAATGAAGACGACGTTTGCATTGTTAATTTCCGTGTAATCGTTTATTTTCGCTTTTAAAGACTCGATCCGAAGCACATTATCGGTGTTCTCAACAAGAACAATATTTCAACAATATCGCAGAGATATGATCGATGCATATGGCAACGAATAGAATAGCACAACATTATGGATATCAAGACGATAACATCTTCCAAGAGTCGATCAACATCTTTTCTCAATGGTTTTTTTTGCGTTTTGTGTTAGTAATAGATGTTTCATTTTCTCGAAAACGTTTTCATTACCCCAAGTTCCTTATGAAAATCCTTTTCACAGTAATTGCACAACTTTTCAAGTTTTTAACATTAGGTAAAAGATTTTTCGAAAAATGTCTCTTTGTTCGCGCTGAGGCGATTGAAAATGTTCAATTTTGATTTCGGATCGATATTCTATCTCATGTTGTAAAATTTTGAGGTCGACCATGAAAATGTCAAAATATCAAGAATTTTTCGATTTTCAGTTGTGAGTTTACTTCGCTAATGGAAGGTAAAGGACCATAAGTTTGTGCAAAGACCTGCTTTGGGATTAACAATAGAAGACTCGGGTGTTTTGATGATAACCCTTGGTGTGTTAGAAGAATCCGCTGGTGTAACGAAGTGACCGCTTTTATAATTAAAAGGTTTGTTGTAAACAACATTTTTAATTTTGATCGACTCGCCTTCTACGATCTAATTCCTCTTGACGATGGTATTCAACAACACTCATGACAAGATTATCAATTTTGTATTCTCGTGACCGGAAACTTGTGGAGTTGGTTTGAATGTTTTTAGTGAAAGCTTTGGTTTGTAATCGCCTAGATTTTTCCATATCCATTTGGATTAGGTTTTAAGGTAAACTTTTCAATCATTCTCGATTCACCATGTTTGTAAACAACAGTTTTAAACTCTTTAAGTTTGTTTTGCAAACCGAGAATTTCGCAAGAAGGTCATCTACTCGATTCGTTGAATGCTTTTTGTATGCGGAGAACTGCTTTTTGACAATTTAACAACTCAACCTTAGCATTTTGATTTTCCAAGGTGAGAGCGTTAAGTTGCTTTTTATGTTCATGTTTGATTGTTCTAATTCGGACAACAAAGCATTCTTCGAGGCTGCTAGATCACGATTTGTCGCCTAAATATTTTTCGCTTTGATGAGATTTTGCAAAGCTGCTTCAAAACCTTTTTCACGGTTTTCTTGAGTTTTGAAAAAGTTGAGTTGCATTTGTAAACATTCAAAATCCTTGGTTAACAGTGCATTTTTACTTTTAATGATTGATTTAATGCATAACATTCCTCCATTTTGATTTTATGGTCTTGAATTAACCGAGCAAAATCCGGATGAGGCAACAGATCATCTTGTTCAACGTGAGTCTCAACATGATCATTCTTAGATCCTCAAGTACGACCACGGAGTCAATTTGATTATCAAAGGAAACCATGAGGTCATCTTGATCGTCAAATGTAACTACTGTGGTTAACTTGAAAATCATCGGGAGAAGATGTAGAAGACCATTTTGAGCGAACCGATCCGCGCGGATCTGAGATATTGGCGGAGATATTAGTTCGAGATATGATGATGGTTTGTTCGGCACTGAGACAAGCCATCATGTCATCTACACTGGGCTCAGATCACTCATGTGCAGCTCATGCATATGAGCCATCAACATAACTTGTTGCATTAGCCTCGCAAATCCTCCATATCATCATCCGAGTCGCATCCGCCATAAAGCTCGTTCTTTGGTTGTGAGAGATCCACCACTTCATCCTTAAGAGCCAAAAGTAAGGCCTCTTTGAAATAAGCACGCCCTAGTCCTTGGCTTTGGGCATGCATTAGCTGTGTGTCCCTTTTCATTGCGGTTGTAGCATCAAGACCATTTAACCGATTTTGAGCATTTCCGGCCCACCACTTGAGCTCGTTGTTATTCCTACCACAAGATTAAACCCTTGACCACCGCCCATCCGACGACCATAATCACGATTCGAACTTCAACACGTCCATTGTTCACAACAACTTGAGTCCGTGTGTTAGATGAGGAACGAATACGATTGTTGGATTTGTTGTGTAACGGCCAAAAGCATTAGCAATCATCACAAATCCTTGTTGCAATGCTTCGAACGGATCTGCTTCCTCGGTAGCTTCACCGACATATGCTTGAGCATTGTTGCCGTATGGAATCAATTGATTTTGTTGAGGTTGAGGTTGTTCTTGTGAAGGTGTGTTGGAAGCGAGTTGGTTGAGTTCTTTGGTAGAGAGGATAATTCGCTGAACATATAAGGCAAGTTGTTGATTGTCCAGGCCGCGACTGCTTAGCAATTTGAGCACGGAGAATCCTTTCCCGATCAACTTCCTTCTCATGAGGCTTCAAGTAATCGTACAACAATCCATAAGTAGAATGATGCATATTCTTCGGCAGACGGAGAAAAATGACATACTTCTCCCATTCTCGACCAAGACTATTCAGAACTTAGTATTCACCGCAATTCTTGGCATGATGACGTTGTGTTTATCCAAATCATTGATGATGTCTCGAAAATCGATGATGATATGACTCGAGTGTCTCCGTGTTCAATCATGAAGTGTTCATAAGCCAAGTAAATTTTGGATTCCAAATCCTCCCGATTGAGTACCGATCCTTCCATAAGAAGGCGAATATGATCCCACATCTTTTGTGCGATCTTTTGAGCATCAACACTACGAAGAATTGGGTTTGGTAATCCTAAGAGGATGTATTCCATTGCAAGTTCATCGACTTGATAGTGTAGAAGTTCGTAGGATTTAAATGCAACAAAGAGTAGCAATGTTGGTTTGTTCATCTCTTGGTGGAACAGTTTGGATCTCCGGGCACAATGACAAGAGGCATCTCAAATGGACCTTCCAAGATAACCTTCTTTAAGAACTTTCCATGTGGCTTCTTCGGATCACGTAACCTAAAGAACCTTATCACCCATTGATCGTAGTTTCGGAGTGAGCATTGGAGGTCTATCAAGTGATCCAGCCTTCATGAATTGATTGTTGGTCGCTTAAAGCTTCACACATCTTTGCAAACCAAGTGGGTTCCTTCATAGTGCTTCGTGATGGATGTTGATTGAAATCGGTAGTGTAGGGTTGAACTTGAAGGCTTGATTGTGGTTGAACCATTTGTGGTTGTGGGATTGCACCAAGTTGTGGAGTATGTTCTTGATTAAATTGTTGTTGATAAATGGCTTGTTGTCGATTCCATTGTTGATGTTGTGGAGTTAATTGTTGTTGTTGTTGATTATAAGTGTGAGGAAATAGTTAGAGTATGGTGGTTGAGACATGATGATAAACTTGTGTGGTAAAATGGATCTTTGTAGTCGAATGAACCTTTGTTGATGAAGTGTCCTTAGGCGTAGAAATGACAAGAACCAAGTAGCACTTATGCGTAAAACACCAAAAGTTACGCGTAACAAGAATAGTTACGCGAGGATTTAGCTTTACGCGAAGCGTGAGAAAAGACTAAAGTTATGCGTAAAATGAAGTTAGGCGAGAAAGTTAGGCGTGGGATTACCTTATGCGTGGGACTAGGTCTACGCGTAAGATGAATCTTAAGCGAAGATTTTCACGCCGTAAGCTTTATGCTTGCGTAAGATTAGGTTTTATCCCTCATGATCTTTACACTTCACGGTGCAAAAGATATCCAAAGTCGACGTATTTTCGGACTTATCCAAGTAAGAAAACACGGAATAAACCAGAAATTGAAGATCAAGCCAGAACAAAGTTACGCGAGAACTACTAAAGAAACTAGGGTTTTGATACGCGTAATCCTACTCGTAAGAATGATTTTGTCCAAAGATGTTTCTAAACCGCTTTTGTGTGATGAAATAGCTTCAATAACACCAAAATAACACAAAAGTGTGAAACTTGATGATCCAAAGCACTTAAAACGGTTACGCTGTAGGATAACACTTGCATACAAAAACAAGCTTAAAACAAGGAAAACACGTAAAGTTCCAAACTTTTGCCAAAACCAATAGTTTAACACCTAATAACGTTGAAAGTACAAGAATCTTGGATTCAAAAGTGTAAAAATCAGTTTTGCTTAACCAAAGATTGTGTTATTATTACGCGAAGACCCAAAACCAAAACTTGAAAAACAAAGTGTACACCCAACTATTTGGCGATTGATACCACCGTTAGGTCACTAGTTTTACAACACAAGCTTATATAGAAATAGATGAAGGCGGATGAACAAGCTAAACACACACACACATGCGTATGATATGAAACGGTTATGCAAAAGAGTGAATGAGAGAATAACTTGAACAACCAACCCTCAAATGAGGGTTTACAATAGTTATATAGGCAAGGAGCTAGGCAACACTCCTCTCCTTCCCTATTCCTTATTGGGCTTGGGCCTCGACTATGGGCCTCTACATAAGTCGGACCTTAAACAAACATAAAGGCCATAATAAAGCTACCTATTACATATGAAATATAAATACTTGAAATACTGTTTAGGAGTGATTCCAACAGAAAGAACTACAAGATCACAAGTTCAGCATAGATAGACTGGCTTCTTTAGTGCCATTTATCAAGAGAGGATCCATGGGGACACACAAAAATGTCTCTTTGCTTGTTTTGTTTCACAGGCAGAACCAAAGAAGGTCTACAAAGCTCTTGAAGATGAGCTTCTCTAATTTAAACTTCAGAATGTATGGGTTCTGGTAGATCTTCCTGACGGCAAGAGAGCTATTGGCACTAAATGGGTTTTCAGAAACAAGAAGGATGAAAGAGGTGTGGTAATAAGGAACAAGGCTAGACTGGTGGCTCAAGGGTATACACAACAGGAGGGAATTGATTATGAAGAGGTCTTTGCTCCAAAGGGCAAGGATTGAAGCTATCGACTATTCCCTGCCTATGCATCATACAAAGACTTCACAAAGATACCAAATGGATGTGAAGAGTGCTTTCCTCTATGGAAAGATTGAGGAGGAGGTTTATGTTTGTCAACCTCCAGGCTTTGAAGATCCTAACTTTCCTGACAAAGTATACAGGGTTCAAAAGGAATTATGTGGTCTGCATCAGGCCCCAAGAGCTTGGTATGAAACTTTAGCCAAGTATCTTTTGGGCAATGGCTTCAAAAGAGGGAAGATTGATCGGACTCTATTCATCAAGAATGTGAAGAATGACATCCTGTTGGTTGAAATCTATGTTGATGACATTATTTTTGGCTCAACCAAGCAGGATCTGTGCAGAGAGTTTGAAACATTGATGCATGATGGGTTTCAGATGAGTTCTATGGGAGAACTCACATTCTTTCTTGGGCTACAGGTCAAGTAGAAGACATATGGCATATTTATCAGTCAGGATAAGTATGTCAAGGAGATGTTGGTGAAGTTTGGCTATGAAAATACAAAGATTGCAAGCACTCCTATGGAGCATAATAAGCCACCACTTTCAGATGATGATGGTGAAGAGGTTGATCAACCCCTCTACAGGTCAATGATTGGATCATTGATTTATTTGATTGCCTCCAGACCAGATATTATGTTTTCGGTGTGCCTCGTGAAAGATTCCAAGTCTCTAAAGCTTTCTCACATGCATGCCGTTAAAAATCTTTAGATATCCGAAGGCCATGCTCACCTAGGTCTTTGGTATCCTAAAGATTATCCCTTTGATCCGTAGCTTACTCGACGGTGACTATGCCGGGCAAGTCTTGATAGAAAGTCAATCACAGGAGGATGTCATTTTCTTGGTGATAGGTTGATTTCATGGCGGTAAGAGGCAAAGAATTGTGGCAAACTCTACAAGTGAGGTGAGTATGTAGCTCCCGCAAGTTGTCGTGGTCAAGTCCTTTGGATTCGTAATCGATGCTTGATTATGGGTATAATTTTGTGGGCATCGTCATCTACATAGATAACAATCAGATTATATGCATTATAAAAATCCAGCTTGCTCATTCTAAAACTAAACATATTGAGATAAGATATCACTTTATAAGGGACAGAATGAAAAGAAACTCATCCGAGTTGATAGGATTGATACTTTGTTTAACGTTGCGCATCTTTTAACAAAATCTTTTGAATTGGGAAGGTTTCAAGCTTGGTCACAAGTATTGGGATGCTTCACCCATAATATGTCATATCTCTCTATTTTGTTAAGTTTTGTAAACCGGTGGTTAGTAATCGATTGTTATCTAGTTAATATTGCTAGTGTAAAGTTAATATGGATTGTCAAGAAAATATCTTGTATTGTGTTTTCTTTGTTTTGAACTAACTTTTCAGGCATAGCACAGGCAGTATGGATGTGATTTGGGATCGATCGTTACAAACAAATGTGGTTCACTCCCCTATGCTCATTCTGATGCAACCACATGTTGGAAATTGCTGTAACTTTGGATTATGTAATGCCAAAGCATTATGTGGCATCTTGAACATGAATTGATGGTTTTAGTTAGTCAGGTTCATTCTGCACTAACCCACTCTTTGCCATTCTATTTTTTACAGATAGTGTGACTAGCCCAAGGGCATCCGGCTTAGAGAACAATGAAGCAACCGTGAATCCAACACTTGTGTTGGAGGCAACACCGCCATTTAGCTGAAACCCTGTTAGGAAAGCCCTTTAATGGGACTATCCATCACAGCGGTGCTCAAGATCGAAACCATTGGTTTTACCAAACCGGAGGCCGTGTAAGGTTTCGACCTTGATTAAGTGTCTGTCACCACACTTAATCCCTTCAAAATGGGGTTTCAGTATTATGATTTCCAAACTATGAGATAATACTGATGGGTAAAGTTAATACAGATGGTTATAAGTTAGTACTGATAAGCTTCGTTATTACTGATGAACTAGCCGTTAGTACTTCTTCCAAAAGTATGTTATGCAATGATTACTTTTGCAACTTGAGTTGTTACCGCATGTTTCTTTATATAAGGGTTTCCTAATTGGTTTCTCTTTACTTATTACCATAAATATTTACAAGGCGGTCCAATCAAAATTTCTCCAATTCTCTATATATTGCATAACTTTTCAATTGCTTTCACCATAATTCACTAAAGACTTTTGCGATCAAATCCCACTTTAATAAACCTCACTCTTATTGCTAATGGCTCCTCTTGATTTTGTCGATAAGCACAACATGGTGGCGTGCTTGGACTTGTCAGAAGGCAATGAAGAGTTCACAGAGATAGTAGCCTTCCTAAATAGAAACAGAATAAGGTTTGCTTTACTCTTAAACCCTACTATCTTGTGTACCCCTGTCAGAAAGTTTTGGCAAACTGCTATTGTCTCAATAACCGATGAAGGGGTCCAACAGTTAATTGGAACAGTGAATGGTATCCAAATTGTTATTACTGAGGCTTCTCTAAGAGAGCATCTTCATCTTAGGGATGCTGAAGGTATTAGCACTTTGCCAGCCACTAACATAATTGAAAAACTTTCATTGATGGGGTATAGACATGACAACACCTTTAACTTTCATAAAAGTCAATTTTCCCCACAATGGAGGTTTCTAATTCATACCCTCTTACATTGTTTGAGTCACAAAAGGACTGGCTGGGATGATTTCCCCACAAATATAGCCACAGCCTTGATATGCCTTGCAATAGGCAGGGTATTCAACTTTTCAAATTATATCTTTGAGGGTATGCTTAAAAATGTCAGTTAGCAAACCGAAGTTTCGATGTATCCTGTGTTTATTCAATTATTTTGGATCTTTATAAACAAAACTTGCAGCCTCACAAAAATGTTTATCCATCAAAACTACTCACAGCCAAAGTGTTTTCTAATATGTTAAGGGCTGTGGTAGGATATATTGGGGTTGTAGTGCCTTTGTTTTCTAACATGCTTCTTACAGAGGGTGAAGGGCCATCAAGCACAGATGGCTCCCAAAACACACCCACAGATGGTGATCAGTACTCAACACAACAACACTCATCAACCAGTTGGCATACCAGAAAGGAGAGTGGGACAACTCAACCCCATTCTCCTCCTCACACTGAACCAGATGAGCCTATCTCAGATGATGCAGGAAATAGAATGGTTAGGGCTGCCACTACTCCACCAAGCTTAGAGGATGGTGAGGATAGTGGTAACATATCTAAGACCTAACCCATGCCAACACCTAGTGAGCAACCACAGGGTGGACCCAGGAAAAGACTTAAAAAGGGGTGCATCTGCTCAGGCTAGGCCTGGGAGTGCATCTCAACTGCCCAATGACCCACCTATCTCAGCAGGTAACACAGCTGGATGTGGTGAGGGCAACTTGACACTAAAAGATATGACGAAATTGTACAGGTTTCTTTGTCAAAAGGTGAACATGCTAGAAATTTCTTTGGAGGAGAATAAGAAAGCTGCATCCAAAGTCCATACCAAGATGCTCCTGAAGATGAAGAAGTTAGAGCATCAGGTTAAAATTCTCTCCAAGACCACTCCAGCAGACTCTCTAGTCACTGCATCAAAGAAAAGTAAGACCAAGTTCAGGGTATCAAGTCCTTCTACAGAGGATTCAGCCAAACAGGGGAGGAGTTCTGATATTCAAGGAAGACAAGAATTTGGTCAATGGCAAGGTGGTGCGATTTGGATCCCTTTGTCAAGAAGAGGAAGTTCAGGTTAATAAATATACTGAAGAAGTAATTAGTACTCCTACAAGCACTATCAGTACTATCCCAATTAGTACTGTTAGTGTTGTAGTTAGTACTTTTAGTACTATGGTTAGTACTCCTAGAGTTCCACAATCAGTACTAAGCCCTATCATTCAAGTAGCTATTGATTTACAACAAATGACAACTACAGAGGCTACCATCATCACTACCACTCCACATGAAGACATTGATGAAGAAGAAAGATAGAAACATGTAGTTTTAGGACTACAAAGCCTGAAGAAAACTGTCCCCATCTCTCCTACTTACAAGAAACCTCCAGTTCTATACATAAGGAAAAAGTCCAAGTCAGTAGTATCCAAGCCTAAGGAAAAGGGAGTTGTTATCAAAGAAGGAGGTGTCCCAGCATCACCAACCTCCTCAGCTCCAAAGATTGACCCTAAAGATAAAGGCAAGGGTAATTTAGAAGAAGAGCCAAAGAAGAAGAGGATTTATAAAGCAGAAATTGATAGGCTAATTGAAGAAGCTGCAAGGGCACTTGCAGCACAATGGGATTATGAAGAATTTTAGGAAGAAGCTGCAAAGAAGGAAAAGCAAAAGATGGCAAAGATTGTTCAAGACCGCGGACATGGGATGGTATGAGAGCCAAAGTAGAAGCTACAAAGGAGGTACAATGAGTCGCAACAAGATCAAGGTACAAGTGCTAATGAAGTCGCTCGGTTATTCAAAGGAAATTTTGGCTAGAAGGCGTAGTGATTCAGCAACAAAGGGAGATTGAAAAGCATTCAAAGCCTCCTAACAAGAGTCGCCAGAAGATGTATCTCTGCAAGTACATCAAGAATTTAGGTGAAGACAGAGAACATCAAGCAACCAATCAACTGCCCCGGGAGACTCTCCAAAGACTTGCCGACAGCTCAAAGAAGATTTCTCAACTTCGTGCCTATGCAATGATGATACTTGAAAGGTCACAGCCCATAGGAAGCTACAAAATACCATCTAAAGAAGGTGCTTCCTCAACTGCTCCAAAAAGATTGAAATCCTCAGATGAAGATGAAGGTGGACTCACTGAATAAGAGCTCAATAGGATGATGCTTATTGAAGCTCCCGAAGAAGCATTGTACTCAGAGCCCATCAACACTAGATATCTAATCATTAACTGGGATATCTATACTGAAGATGGAAAAAGACATTGGAGGATTCATAGAGTTGGTGGAAGGATAAGTGCTTATATGTACTTAGTGGATCTGTTTGCAGTCATTGACAAGGAAGATTTGCTTAAGCTGTGGGAATTAGTCAAAGACAGGTTCAAGAATAAGGATCCAAATAATGACAAGGATCTGGAGCTACTCTATGAACTCCAGAACATCTTTGAACCTGATCCAACAGGAGAGCAATGGAAGTTTCAACCTGGTGATGAAGCTCTCAGTTGGACTTTGCTAGATTCTTGTAGACTGCACCTTGTTACTACTTGCAATGGAACATATATATACATGTTAGTTGAAAGAACATATCCACTTGCACTTGGGACTCTTCTACAGATGTTGGATGCAGGGCTAAGGATGGAAAATGCTATTGAAATGGCCAAGGAGTTGCTGCTGAAGATTTTTGATCAAGCTAGAAGACCTAGCAGAAGAAAGTGAAGTTTGGAAGAATCCTCTAAGACTGAAGAAACTTGTGATTCAGAAACCCAATCACAAGTTTAGGGAAGGATTGTTGGGAAATTCACAAATGGAGTTAATACTTATAGCTTTGGAAGTTAGTACTGATAGTGCTATTAGAAAAGTATTAACTAGTTAGTACTGATAGTTCAATAGTTAGTACTGATAGTGTTGAGTTTGTACTGTTCTATATTAAGAATGTCGTGTATGGTCTGTAACAGCATATATTCTTTACCAATAGAAGATATGATACATTTAATACATAGTTATCTCTGTAAGGGATCTCCTTAGTGTATAAAAAGATATCCTAGCTAGGTCAGTAATATACACATACTCTAGCCGTCTTAAGAAAAGCTTCAAGGTTGTAAACCCTAGTACTAGGAGAGTACTCTTTTATTCATTAATAATATTGAAGCTGTTGGTGTTACATTTGTGTTTACTTTAATCTTCTAAGTACATTCAAGTAGATTTCGCATACTTGTGTGTATCTACAACAAGGTTTCTCATTGCTGTTTTGGAATCATCCAAGGCAACTACACGTTTACAAGCTAAGTGTTCTAGATCCAAGGTTTGGGACTTCACAAAATGCTCCTCCTTGACGAGTGCTCCTTTGAGAGGAGGATGTCAAGTAGTAATGTAATCCTAAGTGAAAGTATTGCAAGCGATTATGCAATGTTTTGCTTTGACAAGAATCTCCCCCTTGTTGAGGGTGTCAAAGTCTTCATGTGTATATTCAAAATATACAAAACAAAGGTTAGAAAACAAGTGTATGATGCATAATTTCTTGCAAATGAGACTCAAATTAGTAATAAAAGCTCTTACATTGCACGAATCCTCGCCTCCTCCTTGGGAGGATCCATCTAGGAAAAGTCGGGATCCGTCACCGCATACTTATGACAGCAATGTAGATGTAAAATGTAGTTTCAACATCAACAAGAGTTATGTATTAAGGTACCAAACATATTATCAAGACCACATAGCATAAAACATGTAATATCATTCAATAAAAATGAGATAAATGATGTACATAACTCTAAAACTAAGAAAATGATCCAAACATGAAGTATGATTCCTAATCAATCTAAGTTAAGCCTAAGACTAGAACACCACTTGAATTCCTAAGCTCAAGGAAGTTTAGGTTTGTTGACCTCATCGAAACGTCCAAGTAGGTGATAGAACATGAAACGTAGCTTGTCACGTACTTCATGTACTAAACCTTCAACATGTTGACAATTGTAACAATCTTTGTCATGGCTAGGGAATGGTGGTGGTAGGAAGGGAGTGGTTTGAGGTTTCACAAAAGAAGAAGGGTTTTGTGGAGGTATGTTTGATGAAGTTGAAGGTGGTTCAACTAAGGGTGCTTGTGGTGGTAGAGAGGTGTCTACTTTAATGTGATCCGGTTGTTGGTTCCTCATAATCTAAAATGGACTATGTGGAAAACTAGAAGGGGGGGGGTGAATAGTTTTGCTGATATTAACTTAGTTTTAAAAACTTTAGATTTGATGTTATGTAAAATTGTGTGGATGAAGAGAGAGTATAGATCTATAAGTAATGCAAGTAAAGAAAACAAGTAAATTAAAGGATAGAAATGACACAACCGATTTACAGTGGTTCGGCTACAAGGACACCTTCCTTGCCCTACTCCACTCCCCGAGTCACCTACTCGAGAGTTCAAGCACTATGTCAACAAAATCCTTCAACTCGGTGGAGAAGCCTTCACAACATTGCTTACACTTTTTCTGGTATAAAGCTAAATACCGAGTCCTTAACACGGAGGACCAAACCAACACTACTATAACACAACAAATATGTGAATATGAATCACAAGATCTTCGCTACGTAAATCTTGTGGAGGAACAAATCAATCAAGGACCCTTGCTTGGATGACTTTAGAATGCTCGTGATCTCGCCTTAGAGAAGGACCTATATGAGAATCACAACAAAAAAAAGAAGAACTACTATCTAGATCAAGAGATCTGAGGTTAGAAGAATGTAAGAATATATGAGAGAGTTTGTAAGAAGAGGGGTAAGTTACAATGAACAAATGACTCTCTATTTATAGGCAATTTCTTGCTACTGTTGCATGGATCCCACGGATCCCTTGCCTGAGGGATCTGTCTAGTGTAAACCGAGGGTTCCGTGAGACGCTCCTCTTTATCCATGGGTTATGGGTTATGGGTTATGGGTTATGGGTCATGGGTCCTAGACTTTGGACCATGGGTATCCAAGTAGATAAAATGTATTTAGAAGATGCAATACATCTAGTCAATGGGTTATGGGTTAACTCCATGGGTTATGGATATGCTCCAAGGGTATGGGTCATGGGTTATGGTTTTTACCCATTCTAATAAACTTTTACAATAAATGAATCATTACAACAATTTATATTAAATGACTATATATGTAGATGCTTTACAAAAATAACATGTATCCTTATAATTTTACTTATGATAACATTATATTTGTTATCAACAAAACACAAAGATATCGCTAAATATTAATAAATGTTTTTACGATTTATTTGTATTAACAATCTCCCCCTTTTTGTTGATGACAAAACATAATGTTATGATGAGTAAAACTTAAGATTAGATGTATGTTTTGAAAGCATAAGTTTAACTTCTTCTCCTCCTTTTTGTCGAAACAAAAAGTGACGCTAATGAAGAAATAAGGTGTGGAAAAATAGTATAGTCCACGTATCTCTAACTCCCCCTTGACGGTAGCTCCTGCTAGAATAGGGCTTCAAGTGAGAAAATAGAAAACCTACTAAGAAAAGGTTAGTAGTAACATGCAATATAATATTGTGATTGAAGAGAAACAAGATAGAGAGTCAAGGTATGTAAACAAAGCCTTGTAATAAAATAAAAAAATGTAGTAGTATATATGCCACATACAAACATGTAAAACTAAGAACAAGGTTTTTTCTTAAAAATGACTCAAAAGAAAAACTAGAGAAAATAGTAATATCATTCCTTCCATGCTTGCATAAGGTTATTGATGGAGGTTTTGGTGCGTGATGATGTTGATGCGATCAAGGATGTGGTTAAGTATGAATCGCATCTCTTCCCTAATTTCCATTGTAAGTTCCCTAGTGGATTGGCAATGTTCACAATGTAAATGATGTGGGTAATGTGTGTGGAAGGTTTCCGGGTTAGTTGGATTTGTGGGATGCGGAAGATGTGGTGGAAAAGTTGGAAAATATGGATCAAAGTCTGGAATATTTGGAAGTGGTGGTGGAAAAGAACCTAGATGTTTTTGTAAGACAATGGGAGCTAAAGGTGGTGAAGTTACAAGGTCTTTCTAAATTGTGTTTGGAGATGTGAGAGGTGTTAAAAATACTAGCTCTTTTGGTTTGATTTGTTGGAATGTTTTCGGAGTCTTAAGGAGTTCCAATAGAGTGACTTTAGGTGGAGACTTTATAGGTGATGATGGTGGTGTGCTTGTTGGAGATGAGGGAGGTGCTACTATGGAACCATTTGGTGGTGAATGAGTAGTTGGCGATGAACTATTTGACAATGGTTGGGCTAAACAACAAGGCCGGATGCTAATCCATGCTGGTTTTCTAGATTTGGGTGGTGGTACTACGGAAGGTGGTAGGATAAAGTTTTGGATTTCTTGAAGAGGATTGTTTATACTAGGTGATTCATCAATATTGGAAGATCTTTTGGATGACATGATGATGGTTGTTTGTGAGGTTGAGAGTGATGGATATGGAAGCATTTTGGGAACCTTATTTATAGAGAAAATGATGCATTGTAATGAATGCTTGACCCAAAATGTGGACTAAAATCTAATGATTAGATATGAATTTAAGGCATGTGATCATGAGAACACAAGCATTAAGTAACATACTCATTAGTAAAAAGAATAAAATGATGAAAATATAAAGGTTTTTAGCCAAAGTAAGAAAAATAGAAGATAATTTCAGTTTCTGTCTCACGGATCACACAGATCCTTCCCTTGAGGGAACCGTCCAGCGTTAATGCTGAGATCCATGGTACTGGTGATTCAGTCAGCTTAAAATTTTCCTTTTGGAAACATTTGTGCCTAGTGTGTGCCTATATGCAAACCATTTAGAGTTGCGGTTATCTCGACTCCTAAAAAGGAAAGGAAAAATAGACTAGAAGTGAAAAAGCATACTATTATGAATTATAAACCGAGTGCTCCTAATTCATTGTTGCATAAATAAATGTACCCGAAAACACATACTAGTTATGTGTTCCCTTTAGCATTCAAAAGACATGAGATATGAAAACGGGTTTTTACTTTGTATTAATAATGAAAACAGGTTTGTCCTAGACGTGAGAAATAGCTTTTATAAAATGATACGGGAAGAAGTATCTTTTAGAAAACATTTCAAAAAGTTTCTTGTTTCAAGAAAACGTTTATCTTTAGTTAAAAAGAATAAGTATGAAATTACGTGTTGTAAATAAACTTACCTTAGGTTTTGAAAATTCCCATATTGTGTGTGAAATAGAGATCCTAGACTTAGAAAAGAAGAAGACTAGTGTTTACATACCTTGTAGAGTTTAAAACTAATTACGAAGATTGTTCCATGAGACCAAGACCAAGTCGAAGTTAGTTGAATTGTTCCCGCTTCAACGGTTTGGTGAGGACGCCGCTATGTTGTCTTCGGATGCTACCTTCTCAATAGAGATGTTCCCTTTGAACATTGTCTCTAAGAAGTGATGATGGATCTCTATATGCTTGGTGCGAGAGTGCAACACCGGATTCTTTCTTAAGTCGATGGTACCTTTGTTGTCACATAGAATGGGTATGTCACTTAGATGAATGTCGTAGTCAACTAACGCTTGTTTCATCCATAGTGCTTGTTGGCATGCTTTGCCGGCGGAGACATATTCGGCTTCGGTTGTTGATATGGACAATGCCATTTGCTTCTTCGAGAACCAAGATGTTAAAAAACATCCCATAAAAGTACATACACCACTTGTACTCTTTCGGTCAACATAATCACCTGCATGGTCACAATCTGCATATACAATAGTTTCTACCCTGCGCCTTAGGATACCATAATCCTAATTGAGTCGCACCTTAATGTATCTAAATATTCTTTTGACCACTTCAAGATGTGATGTTTTAGGATCCTCTTGAAACCTAGCACATAGACAAACACTAAACATGATATCCGGCCGACTAGCCGTAAGATAGAGAAGACTAGCAATCATCCCACGATATTTTGTATTATCAACGGATTCGCTGTCTTCATCTTTTGTAATTTTAGTGTCGAATGACATTGGTGTTCTTATGGGTTTTGACTCTTCTAAACCAAATTTCTTTAACATTTCTTTTATGTATTTAGATTGATTAAAGAAGATACCATCTTCTATTTGTTTGATTTGTAGACCAAGAAAGAAACTTAATTCTCCCATCATACTCATTTTAAACTTGTCATGCATGATTTTTGAGAAATCATCACACATTTCTTGACAAGTAGATCCGAATATAATATCATCGACATATATTTGAACAATAATTATATGTGATTCCTTTTTCTTAGTGAAAAATGTATTATCAACTAACCCCATGGTGTAGTTGTTTTTGATTAAAAATGACTTGAGTCTATCATACCAAGCTTTTTGGGCTTGTTTAAGACCGTAAAGAGAATGTATACACATGTTTAGGTTTTTCAAATCGATAAAGCCCGGAGGTTGAGCAACATATACTTCTTCATTAATAAAACCATTTAGAAAAGCAGTTTTGACATCCATTTGAAAAATCTTAAGATCATTAGCACAAGCATAAGCAATAAGTATTCTTATAGACTCTAATCTAGCCACGGGGGCATAGGTCTCATCAAAGTCTATTCCTTCTTGTTGATTATACCCTTGGGCAACGAGTCCAGCTTTGTTTCTAGACACTACACCGTTTGCATCTAACTTGTTTTTATATACCCATTTGGTTCCTATTATGGTTTGATTCCTAGGTGGAGGGACAAGGGTCCAAACATTGTTAGAAACAAATTGATTTAACTCTTCTTGCATAGCCATTACCCAACTTTCATCTTTTATGGCTTCTTGTGTATTCTTAGGTTCTATGGTTGAAACAAAACAAAATAAGCTACTTTGGTTTTGGAATTGAGACCTTAAGGTTCTTTCATTTAACTTTCCTATGACCTTATCTATGGGATGATATTTAGACTCTTTAATATTGATGATTTCATTGTTTAATGGTTCATCTTCTTTGTTTGTATTTTTCTTTAGTTCTATGGCTTAACTTTCGACTATCTCGTCATCGACAAGACGTAGGGTAGGTTTAGGTGGACTCTCATAAAATTTTACGTTTAATGACTCTTTAACCTTCATTGTTTCTTTATTTAATATGACATAGGCTTTGATATTAGGAGAGTAACCTAAAAAGATACCTTCGGTTGATTTAGGATCAAATTTAGTTAGGTAATCTTTAGTGTTAAGTAGAAAACATTTGCTACCAAAGACTCTAAAATGTTCTAACGTAGGCTTTTTGCCTCAAAGTAACTCGTATGGAGTTTTACCTAAAAATGGTCTAATTAAGACTCGGTTAAGTATGTACGTTGATGTATCAACGACATTGCACCAAAACTTTTGAGGTATAGATTGCTCATTTAACATGGTGCGACTCATTTCTTGTAGGGTTCTATTTTTCCTTTCAACTACCCCATTCGATTATGGTTTGCGAGGAGCCGAGAAGTTGTGAGTAATACCATTAGCGTCACAAAAGGCTCCAAATTGCACTTCATTATCGAATTCCCTACCATGATCTGTTCTAATAGACACTATAGGACTTCCTAATTGTCTTTGGATTCTCTTACTTAATATTTCAAAGTAATCGAACGTTTCAGTTTCATTCTTTAAAAATTTAGTCCATGTGTACCTAGAGTGATCATCCACTATAACCAAAGTTTAGTAG
Organism: Chrysanthemum lavandulifolium; assembly: GCA_022545495.1. Taxonomy (NCBI): domain Eukaryota; kingdom Viridiplantae; phylum Streptophyta; class Magnoliopsida; order Asterales; family Asteraceae; genus Chrysanthemum; species Chrysanthemum lavandulifolium. The sequence goes on along the minus strand of CM040243.1, from coordinate 167,186,773 downwards.
TAGTTGTCTCTATAACTTTGAATAGCGGATGGACCAAATAAATCCATGTGAAGTAATTCTAGACACTTAGTATTAGAGACCATATTTTTAACTTTGTGACTAGCATGGACTTGTTTTCCTACGTTATAAGCGTCACAAAAGTGATGTTCATATTTTAATTTTGGTAGATCTTTTACTAGATCTTTGGATGATAGCGATTGAAGAAGTCGCATATTGGCATGACCCAATCTTCGATGCCATAAGGTCGAAGTATCATGCATAGAAGTAAGACAAAGTTTGTTTTTAGGTTCATTACCGATTTTAATGACATAGACTCCATGTTTTCTAATTCGTCTTCCTATAGTGATACTGTTTTTCAATATCTTACTACCGGTTTCATTAAAAAGCACGTTACACTTCTTATCACATATTTGTCCTATACTTAGAAGGTTGAAGTTTAGATTTTCTATATGACACACGTCGTTAATGGTTAGAGATTTGTTAGAAATAGTACCTTTACCGATGATTTTGCTTTTGCTATTTCCAAATACCACATTTCCTCCATTGAAGGATTCATACGTGGAAAATAAATCTTTATTACCGGTCATGTGCCTCGTGCACCCGCTATCCTTGATCCATTCATCCGGATCTAGGTCGACCTTTAAGCATGTTAGGATCATACTTTTTATGTTGTTTGATGATTCGGGTGGCCTAGGATGGTCATAAATCAATTATGCCATGTTTAGAGAGATAAAGAGTAGAGAGGGTATTCTTGAGAGAGAAAGTAAAATCAAAAAGAAGAAAGGTTAGATTAGAAGCACCACCCCTTCCAAGGATGAAAGGGGTATTTATAGTTACAACCTAAACATCCTCCTGTCGGACTGTGGATCAGGCATACAGTGGGTAAAGACCCGTCCTTCCTCCACGGTGTTATTCTAAGCTAAACTAAGCTAATAACTAACTAATAAACTAGTAAATAAAGATATGTCTACGAGCTAACATATGCTAGACTATAGTTGGGGTGACTGACACTTCACTATGGATTTTCTAAATCCTAACAATCTCCCCATAAGGGAGGTCACCCCATGATTTACATTTTGAATCCTAGCATTCTATTTTATCTTCAGTTCTGAGCTCGTAGACTATAATTCTTCAAGTTCTGCAATCTTTGTGCTTTAGTAGCGATTCTTCAAAGTCCGCATACATTGTAATTTCAGCTGAGGTCTTTGAACTGATCCACATCTTGATGATCTTTGACCTTTCTTAAATCTCTGGATCACCCTTTGTTGTGTTGCCTTCAAGTAATGTTGTGACTTTTGGACCGACATGCTCACACTTTATGGATCATGACATCTTTTAATCAGAGTAGCGGAAGCATCTTTGTTGTATGTCTTTGATGGTCATGATTTTCTTCAATTAAGTGAGAATGCTGTGAGCATGCGGTTGTGAATTGACTTCTCAATATAGATCAGCTGCAACCGTCCAAATGTTCCTGCAAACAATAGTTAGCAATAAAACACATGAAAGTGTTTTTCTTCACTTTTGAATACAGTTGCAATAACCACGCTCCCCGTTGATCAAGATAAATCGCTTTGATCGTAGAGTTCAAGAATCTCCTTGACAGGTTTCGCAGCTTGATCTAGCCGCTCTCAAACCGGAGCGCCCTAAAGTAGACAACACGGAGTGAGTGAACCAATAATTGAGATTCACCGATTGATGAAAATTGATTTGAAAACAATCGCATATTGCTTCAAGAAAGAGTTTTGCAATACGATGAAGGTTTTATGAGAAAGATCAATTTTCAATCGAAATACCTTTTGTATTTGAAAATGAGTACACATTCGATATGCTAGAGAAAAGAATAGATTTGCACATTGAACGGTTTTTCCAAAAGTATTCGTCAATTCATTTCATGGACCAAGGTTGATTCAAGAATGAATCGCCTATTGTTTCTGTCCAATTGTCACAAGCTTGATCTTTTGAAAAGATCTCACATGTCACCCACCAAGAGCTTGTTTGATGTTGGCTCTGAAGGATTTCCATCTTTATTGTGAATATTTTACATATCACTCGGATGTTCCGCAAATATCACAAGGATAATGCGTAGGACTCTCAATATATACTTACTTTCCACATTGTGTGAAAAGCAAGTTTTCATTAATTTTGAGTCCTAATGAGATATTTTGGATAATCTCTTGGCTCTAGACTCAATTGTGCACATTTGGTTTCCTATTTCGGAGACTACGGAGAGGATCTCCTTCTTCAATATCAACAATCTCTAAGAGAAAGTCAATAGATTATATAGGTTCCACGTGAGAATGAAACAAGTCCTTTTAAGAGGAACTTGAGTAGCTTGGGAAGTTTAGTGCAAGTCGTCCCGGGTCCATGACGCCTTGTCTTCAATACCATGCTACCTTAGTAACCACCAAGTAGCATATGTATTGAACCCGTTTTCGCCTCTATGGTTGAATTATTGAGGGCTATTTCTTTTCACCCTTTTACATTCATTTTTTTTCATTCTTCAACCCTTCTGCTTACCGAGACTTCATAACTAGAACCTTGTTGGGTTTTTTCCACCCAAGCTCTGCCTCGACCGGCACTCTTCCCATATTCTCACTTTTCTCCTTTTTCATCATACCCAAGGACTTTACACTATCTAGTGGTTTGTCCTCGGTAGATCCCTCCTACTCTGGCCGGATCGTGGAACTAATACCTAACCTTATCATCCTTATACCTCCAATACATAAAGTAAGATGGTCGGTCTTTTGGTACAGTTCATTCCTTCTCGAAACCAATTGAAAAATCATTTGAAAAATCATTTGAAAAGTCAATCAAGGTACTTGTGATATAATATCAAAGCATTTTGTACCTTAATTTTTTTGATCATTTATAAATGCTCCCGCTCAACATGTGCATCTGATATTGAAATTGTGTAGCACATGGAGGCAAAAGTTCTTTGAAATATATTCTTGATCACAATTTCCATAGAAAAAACCATTTGATTTTCTTGGTAAATTCTCCCCTTCAAAATGTGTGTTGGTTGTTTGAAATCATTTAGCACACAGAGGAAAGAGTTCTTTGAAGTACTTTCATGATTACACAGCCATAAAGAAAACCATTAGAAAATCAATCAAGGTACTTATGTTAAAACATAAAAGTTTTGTACCTTGATAGTTTATTTTCTTTTGAAATACTCCCTCAATATGTGCTTCGAGATTCGAAAGCGCTTAACACATACGGGAGAGCAAACTGCACTCGAGTCAAAACGATCACTTGTTATCGATTTCATATTTAAATCACATTTTCTCCCCCGATCAAAAATATCAAACCCTTTGAGATTTTTGATCCCAAGTGATTTAAATAGGTTTAGAAAACATGAGAGAAAATATGCCTGGTTTAAATTCTCTTTTGGTTTTTGGTTAAATGCTCCTCCTCAATCATGTGCATCATGTATTTGAAATCGTTTGGCACATGAAGGAAGGAGTGCTTTTGAGACAATCACCCTTTAAACAGATTTGAGATTTAAATCACGATCTCTCCCCCGATCAAAAATTTCAAACCTTTTGAGATTTGTGATCCCAATTGATTTAAATCATTTAAAAGATTTTGGGGAAAGACGTGGCATGATTTAATTTTAAAATTGACTGATAAGGATCAATTTTAGACATTAAAGATTGTTAGTGTCAGGTATGATAATTTTAAGAGATCTTTAGGAAAAAGAAAAAATTTCACAATCAAACAAGAACAGAAAAAATTTCGTTTTGAAAGATGTTTGATTTTAAAGAAAAATCATACCATGACATAACATTAAATCTTTATATCACCACTTATTTTGTACAAACGGACTTTTTGATGAAATATCGTTTGAAAATATTTAAGATTGAAATCACTCTCCCGATTGAGAGACTTATGTTAAAAATGAAGTCCGTTGATTTCAAAATTTGAGTCCAATTTATTTTCAAACGATATTTTTCCATTTTCAAAACAATGTTTTCAAAATTGTTGAAAATGGTATCATCCCACTTGTCCCGCACAAAGATACGTTAGGTGGTTGTCGCTCGTTGTTCTTTGTAAGGTCGAAGAAAACCGTCTCACGATGCAAGGAGACCTATGACGCTCCATTTGTCATGCCAACTCTCCATGAGGTCCAATTAAGCTCCGTTTCTTCCTTTTGTGGACCCAAGAAATAGTTACCCTTTCCTATCGGCATCCAATCATCTTCTTTGTGGGATCCGGATCAGAACATTCTTTTAAACCATGATATCTTCATACATTAGTGGACACATACATATATATGGTGGTCGACATCACCCAAACAACAATCGACTAATAAAAGTCAATCCAACATATCAATCAGTTCATATAAGGCTGGGAAAATGTGTTCAACCAACTATAAACATCTAATCCTAACAATCATATCCTAGATTCCTAGTCCTTCAACATATGCAAACATCTTTTAGTAAAGCACGAGGGTGATTATATAAGCTCGTTAGATGATATAAATTTGAAAATATTCTCCCTCAATCAATGACTCATTTCATAAAAGTTTTAACCATGTCAAGTCATTGATTGGGTTTTGCAAATTATGTAAACTCCAAGTATGATTGATTTTCAAGCAACTCATTTTCCACCATTTTCTTAAAACAAATATTTTTCTAAAGAATTTTTAGAAAGAAAAACATTTGAGTAGGAACAACAGTCCTTCGACATACTTTCCTCATTTAGATTTTAGGATAAGTGCACGAGTTTATGAAAAATTGTTTTAGCGCAACACTTTCCTTCTTGAAGAACGAGTTGTGTAACACACCCAAAATACCATAGCGGAAGATTGTATCATTGGGGTGCTACTTCATTATACAAAGTACAAGTTATAGAAAACGGCCTCTAAATGAGACGTTTTAAAAAGTTACCATTCAATTAATGAAATCAGAGTTACAAACAATGAGATTCCAAAGTATGATACATAAGTGTTTACAAAATGTTTCAAATGGTAAATATGAATGTATAATGTTTTCAAAACATGTCGTATGACTCTCGCCCATGCAACAACTATCGCCTTATTGACCGAGATAAACATGCTAAAAGTGTCAACACAATTATTGGTGAGTTCATAGACATTGTTTAACATGTAAAGCTTTTAAAGAATGTTAACACAACAAAGTCATTGTAAATCCACCGGTTCTAAGTTCCGCCTATATAAAACTTGCAACCCGTGTGTTCACAACCCATCGCCAAAATATAGTTTGCACAATACACCGGATTATATTCACCCAAGGTCATGAACTGGTACACAAGAGTGGGGGCATCTTCCCAAATAGTACTATATTACTCCCAAGGTCATGAATCTGCACACATGGGTGGGGGCATATACCGACATATAGTACTATCAATATCTCTCCGACAAGATAGAGTATTGTAGGTATGTAAATACAAATCATGTATTTAAATTAAGCGAGTAAAGTATTTCAAGAATGTATAACGAAATCATGTTTAACGCAATCAAGTATAATGTAATCATGTATAAATACAATCAAGTATACTGCAATCAAGTATAAATGTTTTGAGTATTTGTAAAGTAAATGCAAGTAGTTGAGCATGTATCTCCCCCAAAGAGTTTATAAAGTAATTAAACGAGTAAAAGTGGGGCTACGAACTCACCTTAATAAATGATATCACAACATATAACGGAATCGATGGATAAGCCTGGAAGTCTCTATGTATAACCTAGGATACTATGTCAACTCTTAGGTTCGGAATAATGATGAGAAAGTATAAACATGCCTATCTACGCCCTTATATTGATTATGATGTAGTATTTGTATGTTTGTTTATAGAAATGGTTTTAGTTTGTATATCTCGTACTATCGTCCCGCCATCATAATTCGAGAGGTCATGCAAGAACGTCGAGAAGCTAGGACACTTTAATTGTAAATCCAACAACTCGTCGATCCGCTTACCCAAATGAACCCTCACATGAAGTTCCCTAGTGTTGTAGTGCTTAATACGTAAAACATGTATTTTGATTATTGGATTATACGATATATTAAGAGTTTATAAATACAATAAATAAACTAACAAAGTTTATAAGTATTTAAATAAGTTTGATTCTTATAAATACTTACCTTAATAAAATCCTTGAGTAATATGGAAAAAGGAAATATAAGCGGAGCCTCGACGTAGAATTTGCAATCTTCGAAAACTCGAGGCTATTAGAAGATTATAACCACGCCTTCTTGAGAACCCGAAGAAGAAAAGATGATTATAACAACACCTTTTTAGAGACTTGAAGTTATTTGAAGATTATAACGATTCTTTCATGAAAAATATAAGATAAGTGCATTAGAGTTTTGAGGAGGGTGCAAGAAATTATGTAGTTTTAGCTTGGTATTTATAGGGTAAATTTAGGAGTTAACTATATATTGGGTTAAAAACTAACCATGGTTAAATTGTATACTTGTAATGATCTAAGGAAAGATCAAATATCATCCCTACATGTGTTTTACACGTTCATATGAGGAGGTGGTGATAAGATTGGAATTTCTTGATATTATCTTGATTTTACGGAGTGTAGTTTGGTTCCGAAAATCACTAACGGTAAGTATTTAATTCATGAAACGTAAAACCGGGTGTCGTAAAAATATGAAACTTATAGGAATGATTAAAATCATCAATATACTCATTATTATCTTATAAAAGTGAGTGATAAGTTTAATGGGTCGCAGAACGCTGTTAAACCGGAAACGAGGCTAAATACGTGAAAATGCAATTTATCAAAAAGAACGAGATTTCGTGGAAATGACCATGAATTTATTTAAAGTAGACTAAAATTAGTTTATAAGTGATATGAGATGTCAAAATGTATTTTTCGTTATATGTGGGATAACTTAACAGTTATACGTGAAGTCTAAAAGTTACGTGATTTAAGCAAAAATGTAGAACGACAAGGTTAATTTCTTTATGGTCAAAGGAGGAGGGAAAATGTTTGACATTTCTAAAAATTTAAAAGTGTCTAAAAATCTTAGGAAATACAGTGCGTAATGGTTAAGTCCGGATCTAAGTAAAATTGTTTAAAACATAAGTTTAGTCTCGCATTTACTCTGTGGTTTATTTGGTAACATTTAAATGAAATTTTAAAATTCTCTAATTGATTATGAGTGATCTAAAATTAACTGATGTGAGAAAAATTGTCGAGTAGGTTTTCGTTATGCACGGGATGTTTAAATGGTGCTCCACCAAAACGAAACTTTAAGACGATGTTTTCTTAATAACTTTATAAGATGATCTAACGATTGTCAAACTCTCGTGTTATCACTAAAATAAATTAAATTACGAGAATGTGAAATAAAAATTTCAGAGTGAATAGTAAAAGTAAATAGTAAAATTCAAAATGGATAGAAATCCTAAAATGTGAATTGTTACGTCTCTACCCTTAAGGGAACTTCGTCCCAAAGTTTCATTGATGTTAACTACTTATAGTGTGTCTAAGAAAAGTGTGGTCTCTAAAACAGTGGGGTTCTCTTATTCAACGTGAATAGTATATGGGTTACTTTGTAATACACCTATAATGTGGTTAGGAATCATATCGGATGCAAATAAGCCCACTTATTTATAATTCATTACTTATATAAAGAAGCGCCCAAATTTATGTAATTAATAGGTTATAAACCTATGGTTCGGTGGTTTATAACTTTATTTGAATAAAGAGGCGTCCCAATCTATTCAAATAAGGAGATTATAAATCATCCTACTTAAGATTTCCGGACACAAAACTCGCTCGAGACAGATAATAAGATAACCAAGTCATCAATCCCTAAAGCTAGTAATAATATTATTTAACTCAAATCTCATGTCTCATCAAACAAGAACTCACAAGATTAAGTTAAATAATTAGTTATTATCGAGCTCCATATTTTAATGACTCGATTAAATTCGGGGTTTTATTATTACTAAAGTCATATCATCCAACAACGTAGATCTTAAACAAACAACAAACAAGAAGCATATGCGAAGTGTGTGTAAGGCAATTTATAGTGGAGAGTCTTAACGTATAAAGCGCTTATAGTCTAGGCTCTTAAATGCAACCTAGTTCACTATAACCAATACTGATACCAATCATAACACCCCAAAATACCATAGGAAGATTGTGTCATTGGGGTGCTACTTCATAATGCAAAGTACAAGTTATAGAAAACGACCTCGAGACATTTTGAAAAGTTACCATTCGATTAATGAAATCGAGTTACAAACAATGAGATTCCAAAGTATGATACATAAGTGTTTACAAAATGTTTTGAATGGTAAATACGAATGTATAATGTCTTCAAAACATGTCGTATGCGACTTTAAGTTCCATGCAACAGCTATCGCCTTATTGACCTGAGATAAACATGCTAAAAAGTGTCAACAAAATGGTTGGTGAGTTCATAGACTTTGTTTAACATGTAAAGCTTTTAAAGAATGTTTACACAACAAAGTCATTGAATCACTCGGCCCAAGTTTTGCCCATACAAAACTTGTAACCCGTAGTGTTCATAATCAGAACACCCCAACCGGCAAGGTAGAAGTGTCACATTCCGTGTCATATCGTAACATACAAATAAAATTTTACAAGCGAAGCCTTATAGAATAAAATACCAAGTCATATAAATGGATGACTTACAAAGAAAATTACAAAATCCAAAATATCAAAACGAAATGAAAATCAAAACAATAACTCTTCAAAATAAGTCCGAAGGTAAGGAAACTAGGGTTGGCCCACTCAAATATTTCAGCTCTCAACCCATCAAGGCCCATCTTCCAACCTAAAACCGCAGCAGAAAAGAAATGCGCCGAGGTTAAAAGCCCATGAATGATATAACAAACGAAAGCAAAACAAAATCGAAATGCAAAGTGAAACAAAGAAGTCGATAACAAGGTCGAACGAAATGAGAACAATGAGTCAATGAGGAACCTGCAGAACACGATAGTAACAGATATCCGTAAGGAGCAGATAATGAGGGAGAACAAAGCACATAACGCATTGATGACATATACATAAGCACATCTAAATAACCTGTGCACACAATTAATCAAGAAATCGACTACATATAAGCCAAACTCGAAATCTTAAAGCAAGCGGAAGCAACTAATTAGAAATGAGCATGGCAATCACACAAGTCAAGTAACCCATAGCTAATAACATACAAGTATCATAACAAATAAAATACTATCGAGTCAAAACATGGTAGCCAAATGTATCAAGTAGGAATACAAGACGAACATTATAATTGAATGAATTAAGGACATAGTATGGCAACTAAACAAGTTAACTAGACAGATAACATAGGATGAACCATTTACATCATCAAATAGTGGCATAAGCAAGAGTGTAAATATGGCGGTGTCAACAATTAGCGATAAAGATACAACGGATAATCATAGTCCACGAGATCAATCGAACGAAAGTATACATGATAAATGATAAAACAATCGATTACACACTAGCATGGTCACCAAACAAAGCAAGGGTCACATAATAGTAAGATAACATATAGTCGATGACAACAAGTGAATCATATAATCGCATATTAATCATATTGTAGCAGTAAACGGTAGTCACATAAACATGTAAAACATAATCAAATTCAATAATCATATAATAACCCGGTATGTGAATGGAATGATAGTTTGAAGTAACGGAATAAGGGTATGACAGATCAATGAAATGGAGTATAGCATGGTAGTAGAGTGAGTTATATAAGGGTACTGAGTAATGGACAATTAATACAGAATATGGTGCGTTGGGGAATACAGAAGGTACAATATGGGTATATCAAAAGTGTAAGGGTCGAAATCTATCACGAGCCAACAATACAATACAAGAATATCAATAGTGGCAATAGCAGCCAAGTATCCAATAGTAGCCATTGTATTCGGAGGGTGACCCGGAATACCAAACCAATAGGAGGAAGACCTCAAGAACCAATAGAGTAGCTAGCTCCCGAGAATGTGAGGGGTGTATTGCACAAATGCACCACATCACCGACAAGATATATATAGGTAACAATACAGTACAAATCTATGATGCATCCATACGCCCCTGCAGAATTGTGGCCATACAATATATCTTGAGCGCGCATAATCATATAACAGAAAGGGATTGTGTGGAACATCACTCAACAACACTAGAGTCATGCCATTTGTGCATTAATGACACGGACATGGAACCCCCATGCCTAGTTAATGGCTCGGGTATCAAACTGACAGGTCAATATAAAAGGTCCAAAGTGTAGCAATATATAAGTCTTCATAACCAAAGGTTCAATATCAATGGTTCCCAATTCAGAGTTTCATAGCAATAGTTCAATATCAAGGTCCAATATCAAAGTTTCAATATCAAGGTTCAATAGCATGTATTCAATAGCACATGTCAATAGCAAAGGGTCCATAGCAAAGGTTCGGATCAATAGTTCAAAACGAGGCAAGGTTCGGGATCAAAATGGCAAAGGTGCATAGAGATCATGAGAAACCTTATAAGAAAGCTTAGAATATCCGTACCTCAAATCGCAAATAAAACCGTATCGGAAAACACAAGGATCGGAAGTTACTCCTTCTTGTGGAATCTACACGAATTAATTATCGCTAATATTTCGTAAGCTATTTCGTAGTTTTAGGGTTCATCGATATTCATATTTCATAATTAAGGTTCCTTTTCATTTTAGAAACTTTTCGAATTAAGATCGACTCCAAACTAAACCCAACGCCCTTCATTTTTAACCACTCTTTATTCGGTTTTACATGTTTCGAATAGCGATTTAAAGGCTTGTTTTAGAGGTTCAAATGGGCGACAAAAGGACCGTAACGTGACATCCACAACAGCCCGTAGAACCGACACTAAGACAATAACATATAGGCGTATTCATGTATATATATGCGCATGGAGGACAAAACCCACGACACCAATCAGAAACAAAGAAGAAAAGAGACGAGATGATGTGGTGTTACCTTTGTAGAGTGAAACAGAGGACAAAACAAGACCAACACGAAAACAAACCAACACCTTGGCCTAGCAAACCCACAACAAGGAGCAGCCCAAAGAATCACCCTTCAATCCAATGAACTTCGATCAATACCCACGCCACGCCTTCAAACCCTTCTTGAAATTGAGAGAAAGAATCACTAGAAACCTTGTGTTGTGTATTGTTTGTATATTGGGAGAAAAGAGAGGAACGGATATATATGATTATGAGGAGGACAAAGAAAACGTGTAATATTTGGTATTCAAGGAATGTCGTGTATCTTGTATATGGCATGTCGCTTGTATGGCTAGGTAAGAATGAACAATGCAATCTTCTAATTAGTTATAGATATATGCAATATTGATTTGGCCTTATCTCTTAGTATAAATTCGTGTAGGTGCAATAGGAAGTAAGGAGAACTCATATGAAAAGTTTAAAGAGAAAAGTGTCATTTGTTTAATATATTAAGATAAGATTAGGACAAAATGTGTCAAGTTTATTTAGTTAGTTTAGTTTAGGTTTATTACTAATAATGTGTATTTATTACATAACATATAGTTTAGGTTTAATTTTATTCCAAGCGATAACGATAGTTTTAAGTATTAACTTAGGTAAAAATAAAATTAGACATAAAATGTGAAACTGGATTTCGTAGTTTTACAACTCTTTCCTCTAAAAGAAAATTTTGTCCTCGAAAATTGAAGTCGCAAAAGCACCGGAGACGATAGGTTTAAAGCGCATATAGCGGTCCATAGTTTCACATGAGATCATAATGATTTCGGCCCAAAGCGCATAAAACTATCGTATTGTGTGTCGGTGAGAATCTCGCAAAGAGGTACAGAATCTCAAACGAACATGAGGATCGACAAATAACGGTATAAGCCCTAGTTCATTCACGCACTAACTACATGCATTTCCTAAGAAGTCGTATGATTTCAATAAGCTAAAATTATATGATCTCCAGATTATCACGCTTATCAAAGCGCCATAATACTTGCATCACATAACAAGTCCTTATTGTTATCATATTCTGTCTCAGGTCATGACGAACCACATCACAACAAAACAGATACACATACAGGTAGCAAGTAACATACCAAAGCAGACCAGATTCATATACATGTAGCATATAATACATCAAACCAACTTACCATAACACAAAAGAAAGAAGGCCACCAATTTGCTCGAAACGGTTCCTCATGACTCATTACTGACGATCCAAATATAAAGCTGAGATAATACCAAAATGCTAAATCATAAAACTTCACGATTCAAACCGAGTTCTGAACAAATCAAAGAAAAGTAATACCGATCAAAATCACATAGCAAAATATCAAACCGCCAAAACGCGTGACAAACAAATAGGAGTAACACAAGTCGCGCCAATCATATGATGTAGATGAATCTTCTTACCATCTCGACGGTCGATCGCTGCCCACAATATGCCCGAATCTTGGTAGTAGTTTATGCGACGTCTATGAACGACGATCATACTTCTTCTTCTCCCACGCCTTCAAGCGCCCACCGCTTGAATCTTGTCTTCGCCTTTGCGCCTTTGGTTGATCCGCTCAACTCCCTTCGCCAGAATCCACGATGTCCGCAGCAGATCACGATCGGTGCGGCCTCATTTCATGAACCTCTTCGTAAATTGTTGCAAGAATGCAGTGGTCGGCACAATCATCTTCGACTCCACTAGTAGTCTCCATCTAAACGATCGATAAACGAACGCCAAGATAAAATAACAAAATCAAATGCTAAGAGAAGAAAGCCAAATCAATGAAGACAAAAGAATATCGAGTCAAATCTGAATGAAAATCAAAAGAATCGAACAGCACCAAAGCAGACGGAAGCCTAATGTCTACCCAAGTCCTCACTGTGTCATTCCTAAGGCAACAAGATTTAAACCTTTGCTCGATACCATAATTGTAACACTCCAACCGGCAAGGTAGAAGTGTCACATTCTCGTGTCATATCGAACATACAAATAAAATTTTACAAGCGGAAGCCTTATAGAATAAAATACCAAGTCATATAAATGGGTAACTTAAAAATAAAATTACAAAATCCAAAATATCAAAACGAAATGATAATCAAAACAATAGCTCTTCAAAATAAGTTCGAAGGTAAGGAAACTAGGGTTGGCCCACTAAAATATTCCAACTCTCACCCATCAAAGCCCATCTTCCAACTTAAAACCGCCGCAATAAAGAAATGCGCCGAGCTTAAAAGCCCAATGAATAGTTATAACAAACAAAAGCTAAACAAAATCATAAATGCAAAGTGAAACAAAGAAGTCGATAACAAGGTCGAACGAAAATGAGAACAATGAGTCAATGAGGAACCTGCAAAACACGATAGTAACAAATATCCAGAAAGAACATATAACAGGGGAGAACAAAGCACATAATGCATCGATGACATATACATAAGCACATCTAAATAACCAGCACACAATTAATCAGAAATCGACTACATATAAGCCAAACATAAATCTAAAAGCTAGAGGAAGCTACTAATTAGAAGTGAGCATGGCAATCACAAAAGTCGAGTAACCCAGCCTAATAACATACAAGTATCATAACAATGGAAACACTATCGAGTCAAAACATGGTAGCTACACGTATCAAGTAGGAATACAGATTTAAAATTATAATTGAATGAATTAAGGACATAGCATGGTAACTAAACAAGTTAACTAGACAGATAACATAGGGTGAACCATTTACATCATCAAACAAAGGGCATAAGCAAGATTGTAAATATGGCAGTCAACAATTAGCGATAAAGATACACCATATAATCATAGTCCACGAGATCAACTAACGAAAGTATACATGATAAACAAATAAAACAATTGATTATACACTAGCATGGTCACCAAACAAAGCAAGGGTCATATAACAAGAAGATAACATATAGTCGATGACAACAGTGAATCATATAATCGCATATTAATCATATCGTAGCGGTAAATGGTAGTCACATAAACATGTAAAAACATAATCAAATTCAATAATCATATAATAACCCGGTATGCGAATGGAATGATAGTCTAAAGTAATGGAATAAGGTTATGACAGATCAATGAAATGGAATATAGCATGGTAGTAGAGTGAGTCACATAAGGGTACTGAGTAATGGACACTTAATACAGAATATGGTGCGTTAGGGAATACAGAAGGTACAATATAGGTATATCAAAAGTGTAAGGGCTGTCAGAAATCTATCCCGAGCCAACAATACAATATAGTAATATCAATAGTGGCAATAGCAGCCAAGTATCCAATAGTAGCCATTGTATTCGGAGGGGTGACCTCGGAATAACAAACCAATAAGAGGGGAGACCTCAGTAACCAATGGAGTAGCTAGCTCCCAGAATGTGAGAGGGTGTATTGCACACACGTACCACATCACCAGAACAATATATATATCAGTAATAATACATTACAAATCTAGGATGCATCGATATGCCCCTGCAGAATCAATAGTGGCCATACAATATATCTTGAGCGCGCATAATCATATAACAGAAAGGGATGGTGTGGAACATCACTCAACCACACTAGAGTCATGCCATTGGTGCATCAATGACACGGACATGGCACCCCATGCCTAGTTAATGGCTCGGGTATCAAACTGACAGGTCAATACAAAAAGTCCAAAGTGTAGCAATATATAAGTCTTCATAATTAAAGGTTCAATATCAATGGTTCCCAATTCAGAGGTTCATAGCAATAGTTCAATATCAAGGTCCAATATCAAAGTTTCAATATCAAGGTTCAATAGCACAGATTCAATAGCACAGGTCAATAGCAAAGGTTTAATAGCAAAGGTTCAATAGCAAATGGTCAATAGTAAAGGTTCAGATCAATAGTTCAAAACAAGGCAAGGTTCAGTATCAAAATGGCAAAAGGTGCATAGAGATCATGAGAAACCTTATAAGAAATGTCAGAATATTTGTACCTCAAATCGCAAATGAAACCGTATCGGAAAACACAAGGATCGGAAGTTACTCCTTCTTCAGCGAATCTACACGAATTAATTATCGCTTAATATTTCAGAAGCTATTTCATAGTTTTAGGGTTCATCGATATTCATATTTCATAATTAAGGTTCCTTTTCATTTTTAGAAACCTTGTGTTGTGTATTGTTTGTATATTGGGAGAAAAGAGAGGACCAGATATATATGATTATGAGGAGGGACAAAGAAAATGTGTAATATCTGGTATTCAAGGAATGTCGTGTATCTTGTATATGGCATGTCGCTTGTATGGTTAGGTAAGAATGAACAATGCAATCTTATAATTAGTTATAGATATATGAAATATTTATTTGGCATTATCTCTTAGTATAAAGGCGTGTAGGTGCAATAGGAAGTAAGGAGAACTCATATGAAAAGTTTAAAGAGAAAAGTGTCATTTGTTTAATATATTAAGATAAGATTAGGACAAAATGTGTGAAGTTTATTTAGTTAGTTTAGTGTGGGTTTATTACTAATAATATGTATTTATTACATAACATATAGTTTAGGTTTAATTTTATTCCAAGCGTATAACGATAGTTTTAAGTATTAACTTAGGTAAAATTCAAATTAGACATAAAATGTTAAACCGGGATTTCAGGGTTTTACAATAACCCACTGCCAAAATATAGTTTGCACAATACACCAGATTATATTCACCCAAGGTCATGAATCTGGTACACAAGGGAGGAGGCATCTTCCCAAATAGTACTATATTACTCCCAAGGTCATGAATCTGGTACACATGGGCGGGGGCATATACCCGACTTATAGTACTATCAATATCTCTCCAACAGTATGGAGTATTGTGTAGGTATGTAAATATAAAGCATGTATTTAAATTAAGCGAGTAAAGTATTTCCAAGAATGTATAACGAAATCATGTATAACACAATCAAGTATAATGTAATCATGTATAAATGCAATCAAGTGTACTGCAATCAAATGCAATCAAGTATAAATGTTTTGAGTATTTGTAAAAGTAAAAGCAAGTAGTTGAGCATGTATCTCCCTCAAAGAGTTTATAAAGTAATTAAACGAGTAAAAGTGGGGCTACGAACTCACCTTAATAAATGATATCACAATGTACAATGGAATCGATGGATAAGCGTGGAAGTGTCTACGTATAACCTAGAATACGATGTCAACTCTTAGGTTCGGAATAACGATGTGAAAGTATAAACATGCCTATCTACGTCCTTATATTGATCATGATGTAGTATTTGTATGATAGTTTATAGAAATGGTTTTAGTTTGTATATCTCGTACCACCGTTTGGGCAATCATAATTCAGAGGTCATGCAGTAAACGTTCGAGGAGCTGGGACACTTTAATTCATAAATCCAACAACTCGTCGATCCGTTTAGCCAAATGAACCCCTCACATGAAGTTCCCTAGTGTTGTACCGCTAATCGTAAAACATGTATTTTGATTACTTGATTATATGATATATTAAGAGTTTAAAAATACAATAAAATAACTAAAAAGTTTATAAGTATTTAAATAAGTTTGAGTCTTATAAATACTTACGTTAATATAAAATCCTTGAGTACTATGGAAAAGGAAATATAAGCGGAGCTTCAACATAGAATTTGCAATCTTGAATACCCGAGGCTATTAGAAGATTATAACAACGCCTTATTGAGAACCCAAGAAGAAAACATGATTATAACAACGTCTTTTTAGAGACTTGAAGTTATTTGAAGATTATAACGACTCTTTCTTAAAAACTTCCAAGAACGAAGATCAAACACTAGTTTCTTTCAAAAACTAGTTAACTTTTTTACAAAATATAAGATAAGTGCCTTAGGGTTTTAGGACTTTGATAGATAAAGAGAGGAGGGTGCAAGAAATTATGTAGTTTTAGCTTGGTATTTATAGGAAAAATTTAGGAGTTAACTATATATTGGGTTAAAAACTAACCATGGTTAAATTGTATACTTGTAATGATCTAAGGAAAGATCAAATATCATCCCTACATGTGTTTTACACGCTCATATGAGGAGGTGGTGATAAGATTGTAATTTCTTGATATTATCTTGATTTTACGGAGTGTAGTTTGGTTAGAAAATCGCTAACGGTAAGTATTTAATTCATGAAACGTAAAACCGGTGTCGTAAAAATATGAAACTTATAGGAATGATTAAACTCATCAATATACTCATTATTATCTTATAAAAATGAGTGATAAGTTTAATGGGTCGCAGAACGTTAAACCGGAAGCGAGGCTAAATACGTGAAAATGCAATTTATCTTTGAAATGACCGTGAATTTATTTAAAGTAGACTAAAATTATTTTATAAGTGATATGAGATGTAAAATGTAGTTTTGTATATCGTGGGATAACTTAATAGTTATACGTGAAGTCTAATAGTTACGTGATTTAAGCAAAATGTAGAACGTACAAGGTTAATTTCTTTATGGTCAAAGAAGGAGGAAAATTTTTGACTTTTCCAAAATTTAAAAGTGTCTAAAATCTTAGGAAATACAAGGGAATGGTTAAGTCCGGATCTAAGTAGAATTGTTTAAAACGTAAGTTTAGTCTCGCACATTTTCGGGGTTTATTTGGTAACATTTAAATAGAATTTTGAAAATTCTCTAATTGATTATGAGTGATCTAAAAATTAATCGATGTGAGAAAAATTGTCGAGTAGGTTTTCGTTATGCACGGATGTTTAAATGGTGCTCCGACCAAAACGAAACTTTAAGACGATGTTTTCTTAATAACTTTTGCGAAGATGATCTAACGATTGTCAAACTCTCAGGTTATCACTAAATAAATTAACTTACAAGAATGTGAAATAAAAATTTCGAGAGTGTATAGTTAAAGTGAATAGTAAAAATGAATAGTAAAATTTGAAAATGGATAGAAATCCTAAAATGTGAATTGTTAAGGTTGCTATCTCGAAATAATAGCAAGCCATGGTTTAAGAACAAGTTACTGATCAAGTAATTGCAAGCCATAGTTTTAGACATGTTTTGAAAAGAATATTTACACCTTTTGCTCGAACTTCATCTATGGTCCCGTGCCATTATTGAATGAAATTTCTAAGACCGTAGATGTTATCGATACCGTAAGACATGTCTTTAGAGAAACAATATTTTGGTATCTTTCAAATTTTCGATTTTATGGATTTTGTTGGTTTTATATTTTCTATTTTCTTTTGTTAGCTTTATATTTTTGTATTTGGTTTTTGATAAAATATATACAAATAAGATAGAAGATGATATAGTTTAAGAGGATGATGATACGAGTACTGGGATAAGGATGTCGAACAGTCCCGTTGTAGAAGATAGAAATCGTCATCTCTTAAACTTTCACCACCAAAGCTTCCAAGGCTCTTGAATCAAAGAGAAATTGAGCCTTCTGAAAGTGAGACTTTGGTAGCTTCCCCCAAACCAAAAATCCTTTTGTTGAGCAGGTTCAAAGCTCTATTTCAAGCTTGCCTTACCCATGTGCACAATGGAGCACACCATTATCATTGATCTTGCTGCTTCTTTTAAGAATGATCATTGATTCTTCGTTCGGGGTTATATCATCACATAGAACAGCAACGTATCATCCCACACTTTGAATCATTCTTCTCATATTTCTTTCTACTGAAGTCCGAAGCGAAGAATACCAAAAGTTGTCAAGAGACCACTTCCCTCGAGTAGTTGAAGTGATGCAGTCAGTCTCTTTGAATAGAGCTCACGAACCCGAAGTACACATATACGGGAGAGAGAATAGCCGATAGCATCAAGTAGCAGATTGAATCATCGATCATCTCTGCGGATATCGCTCCGAATAGATCATTAAGTCCGATCACGTGAATCGCTAAACATCCCTAAAGTACATTTCTCTCCCCGATGATAGTGTATGAAGCTCAAGAACTCAAGTACTCAAAGGCCCAAAGCGGAATAACCGATAACATTGAAGTAGCAGGCTGAATCACTGATTATCTCTGCGGATGTCAACTCTGAAATAAGTGATTATCACTGAATCACTGATTAAGCTTTCAAGTGAAACAGTTAAGCGTCCCCAATGTACACAATCTCTCTCCTCTGATGATTGCGATATCATCGAAATCATCACACACTTGTGTACCTCTTTTGTCACCAGAAACTAACTCTTCCATCTCTTCCCCCACATAGTTGGAATAAGAACACTAAACGCCATTAGTCAAACCTTGAGTTTCTCTGCGGTAATGACATTAGCCTTCCCGGGATATTTTCAATCACTTAGAAGTATTAAGTTCATCAAGTTTACTCGCTTTATGTTTAGATGCGTGTCTCCTTCCCCTTGCTGGTTTTGATACTTCAAAATCGAACACATTGTAAATCCATATACTGAAATCTTATGAGAAGAACATCATTAGCTCGGATGTATCTTTGAGACTCAACTTCTGTCAAGAATTATGTGAGCAAATCTAATTAGGGATTAAATCTGGCTTTTCACTCTCCCCCAATTAGTGCTCTCCCCTATACTGACCAAGAATTCAAGTGCTCTTCTCAGCCCGGATTAAGAAGAAGTCTTTAGATAATCAAATGGAACTCGTCTTTAGTCTTCTAACACATAACAAAAAATGTAGAACAGATAGTAGACTCGACCTTCTTCTATATTGTCCGTTTGGGGAATAGAAAGTTAACATCTTCTTCTCACCAAATGTATTCCCGTTAATTTATATATAACAAATTCCCTTAACTAAAATCTCTCCCAATCAAACAAGAACATAAAGATGTTCATCAAGGAAATCAGCCCCACAACGAACACATGAAATGGTAACACCAAACCAATCTTCCCCATCAAAAGATGTTCGGAATCATGATGTTGATGTGTACGTGAAGCATTAACTGGAAGCACTTTGTCATTAATCATATAAGCCCATGAGAAGATATCAACCAGCGGCCCTAAGTAGAAACTTCATGTGAAGATGACCCGATAAGAAGAAGCTCGGTTCTTACATGAGTTTGGAGCCGTATGACCATTTATTCCTAGATGTCTATCAACATGCAATTAACTTCACACTTGATCTCCCCCTCAAGAATTGCATACGAAGTTGCCATTCTTGACTAAACAAGTGAATATCATCCAAATGTAGTCTATTCACACTTCTCCCCCTCAAAGGTTGCATATGATGTCGCCATCGTCATTTTAATTGAGCAAGTGGAATAAGAACACAATTCCTGATAAGCAGATCCACTTGATGATTGAACGCGCATGGAAAAAGCATGAAGCATGTTGATGAAAATGGTCATAAATAAGAAGATTTCTATTCTTCAGAAGATAAAGCGCAATGAAGCGTACACTTTTCTTTTCTTTGAGGAACGAGGCTTGAACTGTAGTGTTCAAACGTCATAAGAAGATTTCTCTTCTTCAGAAGATAAAGCGCACTGAAACATACACTTTTCTTTTCTTTAGAGTACGAGGCTTGAACTGTTGTGTTCAAACGTCATAAGAAGATTTCTCTTCTTTCGAAGATAAAGCACACTGAAACGTACAATTTTCTTTTCTTTAGAGTACAAGGCTTGAACTGTTGTGTTCAAACATCATAAGAAGATTTATCTTCTTTACTACATCTCTTGGAAAACTTGTTATCAACCCCATTATCATTCAGTAGGCTCTTTGTCATGACAGCTAATGGAGAAAACCCAATATGATGAATTTGACCCTGAAGTAACGAAGAGCGGTGCCGAGAGTTCATGCACCTTTGAATCCCTAAGTACTCTATACTCTTCATCCAACCGACCATTAAGTATAAGACGTACATCACCTCTTGAAAATCCACAATTCAATGTGACACTGAACACTACAACATAACTCCTTAAAGTGGTAGTTATTTTGTGGTGGTAAAAAAGAAAAAGAAAAATCACCCAAAAATAACTAGATTTGCAAGTCTTCGTCTTTAAAAATGTTAAAAGCTCGAACTAGGATCTCGAAGAATCTTCATCCAACCATCCCCGATACCTTCAGATACTAAGTACACTCACCCGTGAAATTTCACTTCAACCTCAAATAAATAATAATGAATTAACGCCATTGTAACATTTTGTGGTTTAAAAGCCCAGATCTAGCCTCCTTTGACGTTTTAAGTGAACTATGATAATGGTTTCATCCCGACCATGGTTAAAAGCACATAACCCCGTAAAACCTCGTAATAACCAAACTGTCATGAAGAAAATTCAAACACACATTCAATTCATGAAGTACACCCTTTATCCCTTCTTCAAAATAGAAACCATAGCACCAGCATCAGATAAGATCCAGAATTACACTTTCCTTTCTCCAGGTTGATTCCATCATCACGAGATTTTACAATTCTATGGTTTAAACCGAGAAATAGTTTCTTTCGTGGGATTTTACAAAACCAAGAATAAACCGAGAGATAGAATCGGAAATGCACTTTTTCTTTCACCGGGATGTTTTCATTGTTACGGTATTTTACAAATCTATGATTTAAACCAAGAAATAGATTCTTTTGCGGATTTTACAAAATCAAGACTAAACCGTAAACAATGTCAGTTTTAATGTGAGATGACACATTTGGTTTCGGTGAATATTTGTTTTTGAGGAACATGCAGCGGTTCATCAACAATTCATATCCATCATCAGCAATTCTTCTCCCATATGTAGAATACTTCACAAACCATACTAAGTAAAGTAGTATACACTACTTTCCCCTGGAGGTTGACCGTAAAGCATCAACGTACACGTTTCTCCTCCATGATGGTTTCGAACTTTCGGAATCATCATAACGTGTACAACCATTTGCATGAGAAGTTCTTGTCATAAGCAAACATCTTGAAAGATCATGAGTGACAGTGAAGAATCTTGAAAGATTTTTCTTAGACTCTAAAGTATCATTGACATTCTGTGGCATCAAATATTCCATGAGAATTGCTGATCACATCTCATCCATTAAATACTTTGGTAAACTCATTATTCACGAATTCTGTCGGCAATAGTTGTGACCATATGGTGAAGTAAGCCCGATAAACCAAACTTGAACAAAAAGTAGAATTACCCAGATTTGTTACTTAAGCTTGTACTAATCCTTGTGAAAAAGAGACGGTGTAACCAATGTACAAAACCTCTTGACGTATCCTCAACTGCGTGAGACACCAAAGTGATAGCTATGTTGTGGGTTAAGCGAGAAAGAATTACAAAAGTAACTAAATAGCCAAGTATTTATCACACTCTATAGATGCTCAAACAAGTCATCTTCGCGTAAGGGTAGAAAGAAAGAAGACGAAATAAGTAAACACGACCGGAAAACCTCACTTCAAATCCAAATAAGAAATACCAAATACAAACAACCCCGAAGTCAACTTTGTTCAACCATCAAATCAAGCCGTGACGTAATATCCTCCGTGAAAATGTGTACACCAAAGTACCAATCCACATAACTCAACAAATCTCATCATTAAATCTCATAACACACCAAATCTCATTATCAAATCTCATGATCAAATCACATAACCGATCAAGTCTCATCATCAAACTTTAATTCAAGTCTCATGATCAAATGTACACATTTATCTTGACCCGGTTCAAAACAATATACCCAATTCAAATCGACATATTTCCCGGTTCAAAACTCAAACTGCACATCGGATATTAATTCAAGCCCTTATCCAAGTCCATTCCAATCCAAAGCCCAGTTACATCTACGGCCCATAATCAATCCAACATAGAAGATCCGGTCCAAGAATTATGCACTCATGTTCAAATTAGCCTATGAATTCTGAATCTCCAAAGGCCCACGTTCAATACCTAACTTTCATATGCAAGCCCGGTCCAAGAAACCTCTTCCTTCAGATATCTCCAAAAGCCCACGTTCATTATTCTTGCATGGTCCAAGAATATTATGACAGATCCATAGCCAATCTTAGGCCCAAGAAAAATCATACCCAACAACACGTATACCCAATCCATCCAACATAATGTACATCGGGTCACAGTTATCCCATTGCAGCCCAAGAAATCAAGACACGATCCAGTTTTAGGTTTAGCCTAATTTTCGGGGTATAAAATACCACCGTATCTCTCATACTCACCCTAACCCTAATATTTCTCATACCTAATCTCAAATAAGTATTTTTGTCCACCTCCTTTCTCACAAAACGATCTCACCAACAACCCACCTTAACTGTACGCCTCCCTTCTCATCATCTCATACCTTCATAAGCTACAGGGATGGCTTCTAGATAATGATTTGATTGACCTTGCCACAGGGATGGCTTGAGGTCTTGAGGACTTTGTGACTGACATGGGTTCAAACTCAGTTGTTCAAGGTAGGTTTAATTAATGTTCTTGTGATTTGGTTTCAGTATAAGTTCATAACCGAACCAAGAAAGGTTTATAACAAAATAAATTTGTTATGAGGCTTTCTTAATGTTTCGAATAGTGATGAAGTTTTATCTTCGAAGAAAGAATCTGTGAAGACAATGGTTCTACTACGCAATCTTTAAAAGATATGATAGAGTTGAGACCTAATCTGAGACTCGATTGTCTTTTTGTTTTACTTTGTTTTGACTAGACGAGCGATTGAAACATGAATTAACATAAGTTGTTAATATCATTTCATGGGTCTAACATTTAAATGATGTGATACTTCACAAAAAAAACTTGATCAATGATGAGAATAGTTTTGAGGGAATGACCTCATGGTCGAATGTAACAAGTCAACCCCCCAAAACATATTTGAGATCAGAGAGTTAATTTTATCATTTCAGTTTGAGTACTTGGTGTTGTGGAATGATACGGATTAGTAGAATGATACGTGTTGTTGTTGTAGAATGATACGGTTGTAGGTGTTTGTGTGGAGTTAATTGTAGTGGCAGATCTATGTTAGTTGTAAATTGATTCTTGTGATGCTTGATGATTGATGTTGTTGTTCTTTAAAGTTCTTTGATCTTGTAGAGAAATGTGCATATAATCTGATGTTGTTCTTTGTATGTTGGTTCGATTATTTTGATGTTTGTTGAGCTGGTAATTTGGTTTGAGGGGTCAACAAAACGCAGCAAAGCTGTCTTACTTTTCAATTTCATTCAAGTCTTAAAACTTAATCACAACTCTGCTGATTTGACAAACCGCTTAAACCTTTTTCAACAAAACGCATTTGACCATTGTTCTTGACTCCTTTTTATCAAACCGCATATCTTACTTCAAAATGCACATAATCCTAAACATGATAAAACGCATACCCATTTCCCTTCTTGACAAACCGCAGTATGACTTATCAAACCGCATCTATTCAGCAGCTCAAACCGCATATGAACCAAACCTCTTTTGCGTCAAAACACATCAGATATCAAAATGCATAAAGTGTCAACTCGCATTAGCACTAAACCGCAGTCCTTTTGTTATCAAAACGCATAGCTTGGTACCAAACCGCATCTGGTATCAAACCGCTTAGACTGCACTAAACCGCTCCAGATACAACGAATCTGGACAAACCACACTTTTTATAAACAAAACGCAATCCTTTTTAAGTGTCAAACCGCAGTAATAACATTGAATCTGGAATCTTTTCAATAACAAACCGCACATAAGAAATCACTCAAATCGCTTAGATGAACATTCATTCAGACCCAGTTAACATATACTAGATTTGTCTTGAAGCAGTTTAGGAACCAGTTGGCAATATGACCACCACAGATCCAACACTTAACCAAATTTTAATTTTAGTTTCAAAATGGCATAGAAAGCTTGAAAAAAGCAGTTAAGACCATAACAACCATAACCAAACCGCATCAAAACTCATAACAAACATAGCAACGGATTAACACTTTTAAAAACGGATTCACGCAACAACAAACTTCAACAAAACCGTATCAAACTCATTCAAACATCACCAAGACCGTATCAAACCGCATCAAAGAAACCGAACAAACCGCATACACAAACCGCTTAATAACCATAAGAATCATCAAGAACAACACAGCCTTAGCTCTGATACCAATTGTTAGGATCATACTTTTTATGTTGTTTGATGATTCGGGTGGCCTAGGATGGCGATAAATCAAGTATGACATGTTTAGAGAGATAAAGAGTAGAGAGGATGTTCTTGAGAGAGAAAGTAAAATAAAAAAGAAGAAAGGTTAGATTAGAAGCACCACCCCTTCCAAGGATGAAAGGGGTATTTATAGTTAAAACCTAAACGTCCTCCTGTCGGACTGTGGATCAGACATACAGTGGGTAAAGACTCGTCCTTCCTCCACGGTGTTACTCTAAGCTAAACTAAGCTAATAACTAATTAATAAACTAGTAAATAAAGATATGTCTACGAGCTAACATATGCTAGACTATAGTTGGGGTGACCGACACTTCACTATTGATTTTCTAAATCCTAACAAAGCACACATAAGAAAACAATTAACTCAAAAGTTTGGTCCCCATTTGTTCATGGGTCCATTAGTGTTATACATTTCATTCATGTTAGACATATATGGAAAAGGTGAGTATGCATTCCATGGTGCAAAGTTTTGAAATGGAGAACTGTTTTGAATATTAGGATTTCATCCCATTTGATGGTTACTTCTCGGATAAGCATTATTAGGTCTCCTTATAAATGTGTTTCGTTTTGAAAATGATGGACCTTTGTTTCTTATAAAACTTTGATTTTGTCTTGGAGGTGGTTGTCTAACAGTAACATGGATTGGTTTTTTCTTATTAACAATAACAAAATCGGTTCTAGATGAAGAGGTTATATTATTACTACTGTTTGCTTCAGTACACCCACGGATCCATAGTTTTACACTAGCCGGTTCCCTTTTTGTGGGATCCGTGAGATTCGTTACTACAATGACTTGTTTTTCTATTGGTTTGACGAATTGTATTTCTTTGTTTTCACTAGTTGAAGCGTCAAGTTGCTGAATACGTAAACCTTTTTGGCTGTTTCATGTTTTAACACTATCTAATATCATATCAAGAGTATTAGTACTCATTCTAGCAATCTTGGAATCTAGATTATCAACTAGTGTTTGAAGTTGAACACAAAGCTCACATTCTCCACTTGCTATTTTTCCCTTTTCTAAACATTTTAATTTAAATTTTAACTCAAAGACTTCCTTTACTAAACCTTCATTTTGGTTTTTCAAAATCTTCTTTTTGTTAATTACTTTTAAACAAATTTTGCAAAGTTTATCATATTCACGATGCAATGAATCATCATCTAATGATGGGCTACT
This sequence comes from Chrysanthemum lavandulifolium, assembly GCA_022545495.1. Classification (NCBI taxonomy): domain Eukaryota; kingdom Viridiplantae; phylum Streptophyta; class Magnoliopsida; order Asterales; family Asteraceae; genus Chrysanthemum; species Chrysanthemum lavandulifolium. The sequence continues at coordinate 167,160,604 of CM040243.1, read as the reverse complement.
ATAATAAAGAGATTCAAGACATACCTCGTTTGAATCATTTGCCATGAGACAAATTTCTTCGTCCTCCTCCTCGCTCATTCCTCACGAACCACTCACGAACGCTTTTCCTTCGTCACGTTTGGGACACTCACTAATGAAGTGTTAGGAATTATTGTAACAATGGGTTCCTGCTGATAAGGTTCCTGCTGATAGTTTTATTTTTTTCTGCTGATAGTGTGGTTTCTGCGGATAGTGCAGTTGCTACGGATAGTTATTATTGTTGCTGCGGATATGTAGTTTCAGCATTACTAGTTATTTAGTTAGGATATGCATGAGTTAAATTAGGAATAGATAATGCATATCTTTTACGTGATTAGTAAGCTGCAACATTAGGGTTTCTAGTAGTATAAAAGAAACTAGCGGCTAGGGTTTATGTACGTTCTTCAATAACATTATTAGTGAATTAATATAGATCCATAGAGGATCAAGTCTTTGGTGTTTATTGTCTTCTTGAGTCTTGTGTTTATATTTCGCGTAAACATAATTCTAGCAAAGGTTCTCCTTAGTTCTCTTGTGATTACACAGGTTAACTATACTTTCTCTAAGGCTCATAAGATCTATCTGGGACTGATCCCTACATGAAGTGATTAGGATCCACACTTTTAAAACAAGCGCGTTCATCCCTTGCTTTCTTGTCGTCTTTGCCTTTCCGGAACCCCTTCTTGTCGTCATATGGTTGCTTGACAAATCTTCCTTTTCTTCTAAAGAACTTCTTGAAATCCCTTACCGCCATGGCCTACTCTTTGTCATCACTATCCGAAGAAGAGTTTTCTTCATCGCTTGAGACCTTCTTGGCTTTTAAGGAAAGAGATTTGTGCTTCTCCTTCTTCTCTTTGAGGCTTCGGAATCTTTAGCGAGGACAAGCTCATAGACCTTTAGATTGCCTATGAGTTCATCAAGGGTGAGGATTGACAAGTGCTTGTAATGATATAATTATAGTATTAAAGTTAGCAAAAGAATGATCTATAGTATCCTCATCCGATATTGAAAATTGTTCATATTGTTGAACAAACAAATCTATTTTATTGTTTTTAACTTATTGATTTCTTTGATGAGTTACAACTAAAGAATTCCAAATTTCTTTAGAGATTTTAAGCATGGAAATTCGTTCGAATTCCTTTTTGGGTAAAGCATTCTATAAAACAGGTTTAGCTTCACTATTTTTGGAAAGCTTTTTCTTGTGATCATCGGTGAGTTGATCATGAGGTGTGTTTACTAAATTCCCGATTTCATCTTTTGTAGTGGCTTCAAAATCGCCTTCAACAATGACGTACCAAATATCAATATATTTTGACTTCACATACCTTTCGAATCTATTTTTCCAATAAATAAAACCATTAGTTTCAAGTAGTGGAGGTCGTTGCATAGATTGCCCTTCTTTATAATTTTTAGAACCCATAGTGATCGAAAAGTTTTTAAAATACTATTTACTTTAAAACTTTTGTAAACTTAGCTCTTGATGCCAATTGTGGAAAACTAGAAGGGGGGGGTTGAATAGTTTTGCTGATTTTAACTTAGTTTCAAAAACTTTAGATTCGATGTTATGTGAAATCGTGTGGATGGAGAGAGAGAGTATAGATCTATAAGTATTGCAAGTAAAGAAAACAAGTAAAGTAAAGGATATAAATGACACAACCGATTTATAGTGGTTCGGCTACAAGGACACCTTCCTTGCCCTACTCCATTCCCCGAGTCACCTTCTCGAGAGTTCAAGCACTATGTGAACAAACTCCTTCAACTCGTCGGAGAAGCCTTCACAACGTTGCTTACACTTTTTTCGGTACAAAGCTAAATACCGAGTCCTTAACACGGAGGACCAAACCAACACTACTATAACACAACAAATATGTGAAATATGAAATAAAAGATCTTCGCTACAGAAATCTTGTGGAGGAACAAATCAATCAAGGACCCCTTGCTTGGATGACTTGTAGAATGCTCGTGATCTCGCCTTAGAGAAGGACCTATATGAGAATCACAACAAAAAAAAGAAGAACTACTATCTAGATCAAGAGATCTGAGGTTAGAAGAATGTAAGAATATATGAGAGAGTTTGTAAGAAGAGGGGTAAGTTACAATGAACAAATGACTCTCTATTTATAGGCAATTTCTTGCTACTGTTGCATGGATCCCACGGATCCCTTGCCTGAGGGATCCGTCTAGTGTAAACCGAGGGTTCCGTGAGACGCTCCTCTTTATCCATGGGTTATGGGTTATGGGTTATGGGTCATGGGTCCTAGACTTTGGACCATGGGTATCCAAGTAGATAAAATGTATTTAGAAGATGCAATACATCTAGTCAATGGGTTATGGGTTAACTCCATGGGTTATGGATATGCTCCAAGGGTATGGGTCATGGGTTATGGTTTTTACCCATTCTAATAAACTTTTACAATAAATGAATCATTACAACAATTTATATTAAATGACTATATATGTAGATGCTTTACAAAAATAACATGTATCCTTATAATTTTACTTATGATAACATTATATTTGTTATCAACAAAACACAAAGATATCGCTAAATATTAATAAATGTTTTTACGATTTATTTGTATTAACAAACTATTTGAGGGTGATGGAGAAAAGGATACCGGTGCTAGTATTGTTTCAACGCCATGGTTTTATTGTTGCGCTATTCTCTCAATTTAGGAGAATGTTAGCAATGGTGGAGGATGAGATGGCCTAGAAGGCAATTCCTCTAAGATGTAGAGGTGTGGAGATGAGAGTGGAGTGGTGAAGGATATGGCTATAGGTACTAGAGGTGATGGTTTAGTGGAAATAGGGGTGTTTGGTTTAGGAGGTATAGTAGTGTTTGGCAAGGGTAGTTTTGTAGGAACAATCCTTTTGGGGATTGGTTTGATTGGTTGAGTTGGTTGAGAGGGAATTCTAGCATTTGTGGTTTTAACGGATGATGATTCGGTTGAAGAGATGACGTGAACAACCCGAGCAAGTTTCTTGGGTGGTCCTTTGGTGGATGAGTTAGCACTAGGAGCTTTCCTCATGATGAAATGATAAGTGAAATAAGGTTTTTAGTTGCTGAGAATGTTGTTATGAATGGTGACTTAGAGGTACTAACAAGGGGTTTATAAAGGAAAGGAATTGTTAAGTAAATTTAAGGCTTAAACCACTAACATCCTTCAAAATGCAATGATTTGCATGCACTAGAGTCAACTTCCGAGTTGCACTGATCAAGAAAGTCAATTAAGACAAGATGGAGTGTTCATGTTAACAAGAAAAGCTTGAAATGATTGTTTTAGCTAGAATTAGCTTGGTCTGTGCAGTCGGTTCCCTCAAGTGAGGGATCCGTCTAGGCTAAACCTAGGGATATGGCTCTCAACATCCAAAAGAAAGTAAAATGATGTTTTGTAAGGTCTAGTACCTATACATTTTGAGTTTTTCAGTCTTCTCAGGTGTCTTAAATGAAGAGGGACTTAAATAATCAAGAGAAATGAGTGATGGTAGCTAATGATTGTCTTTTATAGAAGAAAATGGGGTTTTCATGAGTACCAATGGGTGATCAAAGATGACACTAAGCGATTTGAGAGTGTCATGTGGTGTTAAATGATCCTAGAGATCAGATGGTAACTTAAAAGAAATTTGGAAAATTCCTTAAAAATCATAAGAAATGAAAAACTAGTTTTTGGCCTATTTTGAGGTAAGGATGGGTAAAATAAATTTGCTAAAATAGAGAGAAATATCAAACTAAGTGTTTTGAAATGTGAGGAACAATGTGTGAGCATTGGATCAGAAATATGGTGAGTTTTTGTAAAGTGATAAATCAAAAATACTTTGAATGTGATTCTAAGTCATCCATGAGTAAGTGTGAGACCTAAAAAGCTTGAGGAAGACATAAGTGATCCTAAGGTATCATGTTTAGCTAGTATGATAAGGTCTGGAAGAGTGAATTGATATGAGAGTGTTTAAAAATCTACTTATGTTTCTTGAATCCCATGGTTCCCTTATTTTAAGGATCTGGCTAGTAGAAAGTCGGGGATCCAGTCAACTAAGACACAATACTTAACAGTGAACGAGCACTATTTTTGTTCTAAGTGTCTGATTATAAAAGCTCATGATGACTAAACACATATAAAAGCAAGATGAATTTTTTATTTCATAGGAATGATCATGTTACAAAGGTAAAAGATGAATCCTAAAGATTGTTTATAATTGAAGAAAAGACTAGGTTTCTCTTGCGTTTTCATTTGATGGATCGTCGAATGGATGGTGAGTATTTGAAGAATCAGGAACAAAGAATGACGTGATGTGAGATGTGTTCAAAGGTTCCATCATTTTGTTCACAAGTATGTATAAGGGGCTTTGAAATTAAGGATGATAGTACATGATATGATGATAAAGGTGTGTTAAGAACATTCCGTATGGAATAAGTTTGTTCTTGCTACCTTGGACATTTACAATTCTTCTTGCGAAGAAGTAGGCGAGATTGTATGATTGTTGAGTTAGAGACAAGACATCATGTGAGCACAGCAAGGAGGAAGTATCTCGCGGTTTCCTCTAAGACTCCAAACGTTTTCACGTAGAATGACTGTGAGAGGTTTGAGATCATCTCGGATATCACGTGTAAGGATTATGTTTGGATTTGTGTGATTGGATTGAGGAGTGCACAAAATGCGAGTTAATTCTTGAGGAGAAGGTATGTGTGAACAATATGGACTATTTTCTTCACGATAGTTAAAGAGAGAATCAAGAGACCAGTCTTCAGTGAAGGCACATTGTCCATGATTTGGAATTCGGAGAATGTGAGCAAATTGCCCAAGAGTTATGACAAACTTTTGGTTTTTGATCTAAAACCAAAGTGATAGAGAGCGATCCTCGTTACGAATGAGCTCAACTTGACGGAAGAATTACAAAACAAACCGCGGACAAATTTTCTGGGTAATTCCGAGAAGACCTTCTAGTCCTATGGTGCGGAATGAGGTATTGATACCTCCTTCATGGAAGCAACGAGTTTCGAGATTATTGAACCCACGGACATGATTTCCAGGTGTGTTAGGCTCAAGATAAATATTAGGAATGTAGACACAAGTGAGTTGATGATCGAACTCATACTCATGAGTCATGATGAGACCTATAGACATGAAATGATTAATTTACAAAAGTAGGTTAAGATGAAGTAATGAAGGTATTTTTGATTGATGATGTCTTAGTTTAATCCTAAGATTGTTTTTATTCGCTATTCTATTTTTATTAACAATGACGATTACCTTACCTTGTTCTAATAATTCTAGTAGGGTTTTTTCTTTTTATAGTAAGTTTCAAGAAGTAGTTTTTATGTTGCATGCGTTTCTGTCACCAGGTCCACGGTTCTCCCGGTTCCCTTTTAAAAGAGATTCGGCTAGTTAAATGTTAGGGATCCGTGGATCTGCAGTGTGACAGAAAAATGATCTTGACGTAAAATTGATTTTTGCAACTTTTATGTTTATAAAAAGGAGTGTGTTTTAGCCAATATTTACTACTTAAACATGCATTGTAGATTTCGAAAACATGTCAAGGTTTTAAATGTGCGAACGAAAAATATGACAAACACGTTATGAGAAATAAACGAGATAAACTAAGACATTCATAATATTTAATTTCAATGCTAAGAGCAATACAAATGATTGGATATATCACTACAAGAAAATGAAGCTATTGTAGCATTTTAGAAGCAACACTTTTAAAGATTGTTGCCTTATACACTTCAATAATAATTAAGCAACATTTTACTACATAAGTGTTGCATTTAAGGATCTAACGCAACACTATTTTTCAAGTGTTGCATCTTTTATTGTAAAATACAACACTTTATAAAAATTATTGCATTTTCTTAAAAGAAAAATACAACACTTTGGTTTCAAATGCAGCAAATCTTATTCAATCAGGCAACATTGTAAAAAGTGTTGCACTAACATTTTGAGGAAGTGTTGCATTTATATACCTTTAGATCAAGGCTAGGACACTAATTAATTTATGCTTTACTTTTAATGATTGTGATCATGAACATTTATAAGAACCTCACTATGTAGGTTAATGCACTCTTAGTATTTTGAGTTTTTAATATATGACAGCTATATCTATCGATCGCTATAATTGTCATTTAGTAAAACACTTTTTTAAAAAGAATTTTTTAAATGAATCATTTATAATGCTATCTTACCAAATTGAACACTGACTTTTATTTTTTTATTTTTTACCAAAATGAATTACTAACACATGATCCATTAGATTCATTCCAGGTGTCAAATTGATGTGTTCGCTGCTAGGCGACTGAATTTATTATAAATGCTATTGAAAAGTACAAATGCCACCTATGCGACCCGCTAGGTGTAGACGACCTCAAGTAGTCTAGGCACCTTCTACGCGACCAAGTAGGCAACAAGGTAGACGACCTTCTAGGCGACTGGAAAAGTTTCATGTCTAGGCGACCAAAGTTGACGTGATACGACTGTGATGAACAAAGTGATGTGATGCGGCTGTGACGACCAGATCTGGTTGGAGGTGGTGGTTTTGGCTCATGATGGTGCCGAACGTTATTACTGTAAAGGTGGCGGGAAACGATGGTAACAATGGCCAAAATGCAAATACACTAGCAATAAAATGCAAAGCACAAGTTCCATACCAACTATAGTAGCTGCTACTTAAAAAATGAGCAGCCAAAATGCAAAGCACAAGTTCCATGGCAACTACAAGTTCCATAGCAATAAAATAAGTAGCGTTACAGTAGCAACTTCCATTACAACTACAATAGCCAAAATGCAAATACAGTAGCCAAAATGCAAATATAGTAGCCAAAAATGTAGCAACAAGAAATAAAGTAGAAGCGAATTGCCTCAAGTCATCACGCTCCATCAATTGCATTAGTAGCTTCGACATTTCTTGCAATCTTGTGTCTTTTGAGAAGCAAGCACGAAACAACTCCTTTCTAGTTAGCTCATTTCCCGTTAAACATTCCTGTTCGAACAAATACATAATCTCAATTAGCAACCCAAACATTTCATAGAAAAAAGTCCACGTATGCAGACAACAAAGGTTTATATACGCAAACCAAAAACCAAACTCAAATATAGAATGAGCAGGAACAGTGGTAAAGTCAAATGATATTAGTTTGGCAAACTTATAGTAGTAATGTTGAATGACTTCAGTTTGTTCAAGTTGAATGAAGCATGCTGATGCTTACATGTTTCGCAAGATACTATGGACCAAAATATATAATCATTTTTTATGCATAAGTAGCAAGAGTGGCAAAGTTGAATGAGACAAACTGAGGCGTATATGTTTACCTGTTTTCACTACTACAAAATGAGGATTAGAGACGCCCTCATTAAGACCTTTTTTTCCATAAAATAAGGTCTTAAAAACTGCTTTTGACCCGCCCAAAAATATCAAAACCCATTTTGATGAAAGGTGTGTATAAACAATATTGGATCTGCATTTTGCTTTAACTACTGTATATTTTTATGAAAATTGACATGCTTGTTTTCTATATTGTACTTAACGTCGGTTGATTTGTTGTTTTTTTAGGATTTTCTTGCAATAAATAATAAGCTATGTCAAGATCAGTTGAGTAACTTGTTTGAATTTGGGATTTTGTAGGTTAATATTAGCTTACTTAACTAGATTATATCTCATAAGCATTGAGAGTTTGTTTGTTTTTTTTACTAAATAAGAATTATTTGGGAAGCGATTCATGTGGTTTATGCTTGTTATTGTGATTAGGATTCGACAAATCTTGACCACTTCTAACTTGGGTCGTTATATATGTGGTTCCATTCTCGTTGAAGAGACTCTATATCAGTCAAATATTGATGGAAAGAAGATTGTTGGCTGCTTGGGTGAGCAGAACATCGTACTGAGCATCAAAATTGATGAAGTAGGATATAGTTGAAACTAAAAAAATACTTGTACATGAGTTGAGGATCACTCCATCAACTGCTTAGTGTTATTGATATAAACTTGTGAACAACCATTTGAAACTTAGAAGTTAATTATCTTTTGGTCACTTTGTGTAGGCTCATGGGCTGGTGCCAATAGTAGCTAAAAGAGTTTGGTACAAGATGTGTTCTATACTTCTATTACTTAGCTGAAAGCAAGGTTATGTTTGAAAGAATTTTACTCGATGAGCCAAAGTAAAGTAATACTGAATTAAAGTAAAGCACTACTTTATTTGGAATGAAAATAGGCTTGGGCTGAATACAAGGTTATGCTTATTATAGAGGTGTTGCCTGGGATTGCTTAATCAAATGTAATTGGCTTATCCCTATATGTTGCTGTTTGGTATTACTTATTATAAAGATGCTTATTGTATTGCTTATTCTAACTGCATATGAGGTTGTTTGGTTGCTTATTTAAACTGCTTTAAAGGGGCTGTTTGGGGATTGCTTACTAAAACTCTAACTTTTAAAGGGAGTGTCTCGGATGACTTATTAAAGTTTCTTTTAGGGACTGTTTGGGATCCCAACCAACCCCTATAACCATCTTTAATATGCCATCACAAATTCACAATACATTCCCTTATAAGCTGAAGTTTTAGTATGTGATACCAAAGTAGTCCCTTTTAAGTAGTTCAAATAAGCATTCCAAACAGCCCAAAATTTTATAGTAAAATAGGCCTAACACAAAAACCTTCGAGAATATTTCTAGCTTTTTCCGTTGAAGTAGTATTTACTTGTATATATAAAAGTTACTAGCGGTGCCCTGCACAATGGCGGCGATAAGTATAGTTATATGTGTTTGCTTACCCGTTTAGTGAATTCGTTTACAACACTTCGAATGTATATGTGTTAGTTGTAAGTGTTTGTTTGGGTTACCCGTAACTTTCCGTAGCTTTCATGACATTATTATTCCGCATATAGAAATACCCTCATGAATCTCTTACGCGTCAAACACTACCCTAAAAGTATATGATTTTGACGAATCAAGATTATATTGATTAAAATAAATGAAATAAAGGTTAAAGTTGTAAAAATTTGAATTAAAATAAAATAAACCCATTAAAAATATAAAAACTAAAACTCATAAAATATATCAAAATGGATGTTGAATTAAAGAGCATAAAATTTTAGAAAATATGGTGAAATTAGATTATAAAAAAATAAGTAGATAAAAGATATTTTAATTTAAAAATAAAGATGAATTTTAGTTGAGAAATGGCATGTCATTTTATAATTAGACTCTTTATCTTAATTTTTAGTGGTTAGGAGTTAGGTTTGGAGTTTGTTAGAAGTAAGTTGAGCCGGAGTTTGTTAAGGTCGACATACGTGTCATCTCACGATTGGGCTCTTTATCTTAATTTTTGGTTAGAAAAACTCTTTCCATAATAAGCAAGTAAAAAAGTCTGAATTTTTAAGGTTTATAATTTTAGAAGGCCTAAATGCATTATAAAGTAGTGTAGATAGTATCAAGTTGTACATACTAGTACATTTTGAAACAAAATAATTTTTCAATGTAAATAATTCATTAGCATTATCAAAGAACCTGTGTGCTCAATTAAAGACGAAATCAGTCTCCGAAATCCATTGAATATAAAACGCAGACATATATGAACACATAATAGAATTTATTGCTAATATTCCATGTAGACATTTCATCGAACACTTGACATTCACAATTTGCAAATGTGTAACAAACATAAAAAAGTAATAGATCATAAGTAGCAACCAATGACAACCAATAAATGAAATTTTCTTTGCAAAAAAAAGGTTGGATCGATAGATATATACCCTGTTTTGCTCGTAGATGAGCTCCCCTAGACCACCCAGAATCATCAAATCGCAAGTGATGGTAGTGGTGACGGGACAGAAGGGTGGTGGTGCTGGGTTATCATGGTTTGGAGGTTTGTAAGTAGTTGAGTATGGACATGATCAAGAGACGTGGTGTCTGTCAAGTCTATGTGAATAATTTGGCGGGGAACTTATTTTTGGCGGGGGAATTTAGCGGGCTTCTCCGTCCCAAAATTATTGTCCACGTTTGATTTTTTCGGTCTATTTCTTACAACTTTCGCTTTAAATATTTTTGTTTGTGTTATATAATATTTGATGCAAAATATATGAATGGATTGGGTTTTGAAATGTATTTTCATAGGTATAATTTTCATCAACTATTGTATAACACAAATAAAAATATTTAAGGTAAAAGTTGAAAAAGAAATACCGAAAAAATCAAATGGGAACAATAATTTTGAAACGGAGGTAGTAGTACCATACTACCATCAAATAAAAGAAGTTGAATTTAAATCAAATTTTAAATCTATTTGAAAATTTGTGCTGAAAATTTTAGTTAAATTTATTTGAAAATTTGAAAACACTAGTTTAATATAAACATTAGAGCTTTAGGTACAATAACATGTTTATACCGGTTTTGTTGTTCTACGTCAGCGTCACATCATTTTAACACCAAAACATTTAACATAAAAAAAAAAGAACAAACAAACAAACACAAAAAAAACACCCTTTATCATAAAACTAAATAACACCACCTTTTTTAGACTCACATTTTTAAAAATTACAATTTACAAATTAACCCTTTAACTAATATTTCATTTATTAAATTAATATACAAATAACATTATTATAAAAATAATAATAAATAATAAAAAAAAGTTAAAATGTCATGTGCTCCAATAATTTCCTTCCCAACCCACCTACCTGCTATTAAATGTTAACAAAAAAAAACTCGTCTTCTTCATCGACCTGCACACACACAAACGCAAACACGCAAACGTAAACCAACACACACTTAAATACACACACAAACGCAAAACCATTATACCACCAGAGGGTGTGTGTGTAAAAAAAAATTGTCACTACATGTGTTTCGTTTTGCGTTGATGTAGCCATGCCGTTGGTAACGCAGCCCTAACGCCGGCTTCGCTGATGTGGTTACGCGGCATCAACACCGGCCAAATCAGCAATAACGCCGTTGGGGTGTTATTGTACCAAGCGCTCTTGGGTTTAAAGTTAATTATGTAAAAGGGTTCGGATACCGGTACTCCTAAATGGGCAATGATACATCTCTTTATCGTTTTTTTTTTTTTTTTTTTTTGGTAAAAATGTTATACATAAAATATAAAGTTTAACAAAAATATGTAACGAATAATGGTAAAGACAAATAATAATAATAATAATAATAAAAATAATAATAATAATAATAATAATTTTACAAAGTTGTACTATTAATAGGAGGATTAAATGGTGGTCGATGGTAAGCGGTGTAAAAAGGTGGTAGGGGTGGGGGTAGGGGTGGCAATTCGGGTCGGGTTCGGGTTGGCAGGCTCGGGTTAGAAGGTTGGCGGGTCAAAAGTGTGACACACGGTAAATTTTCACCAAAATTTAACTGATAATTAGTAATTTATTATTACTAAGCATAAGTCATTAAGCATGCATAAGCTTTACCCGACCATTTGAGTAGTTAACTCGCATACTGTAGACCATTGCATCACTGTTGCATTCATATCATGTTGTGAATATTTCATTTTGTCTTATGATTTAAACGGTAAGACGAGAGGTTATCTCATTTACCCCAATGACCGACACTGCACGCGTACCGACACTAAGATAAGGATTTGATAAAACAAGTGACAAACTTCCGTAATGAAAAATATTACAGAAATAATATCTCCGATACGTAACCATAAGATACTACGCTATAAAAATTATCACACAATGAGGCTTCGATCACAATTCAATATTGCGGGACACAAAGAGTTTAACACACTTTCACTTGAGCAACAACCTTCATAAGACTCAAAAGCAACTTATTATATGTAAGAACAAAGTATATGCTTACCTTCCCAACTTTACACAATAAGTAAATACATCTAACTTTTGTTACATAATAAACAAATGAATACAAGTAATAAAATAAAAAAATGAGGTGAAACCCTTTTGTCTTTTGTCTTCCCACTCACGACAAAGGAAAGAAGAAAACAGAGAAATGAGATCTACAAGATCTTCATCTTCAATCTCATTCTACCTCTACCCCTATGCATCACCTAGATCGAATCTTCTCAAAAGGGAAAACCCAACATATAATCCCACCATATCTTCCTCCTTATTACCAAAACCAAGCAAGTTTTGTCCTTAAAATCTCCCTTTGATGCGCGGTATGTAATTCGAATAAGCCAAGAGGAAACAAGATAAAATCATCCAATGGAGTCATATCTTCACTTCAATCTACCTTGGGGAAAATCCAAGATATGCTAGGATTTGGAAGTTAACTAAATTTGGCTTCAATCCAAAGACCCCAAGAGAAGAGAGTGAACCAAACACATCCTCAATCCACTCCTATATCTCTAATCGAATTTCAAAGACCCCAAACTCAGTTTTCCTCAAGTTTTACCAAAAACTAGGGTTTACACAAGTTAGGGTTTTCAAAAATTGATTTGGGGGTTTTGAAATTGGAGGTGTGGAGAAGCTAATTCAAGTCTCTTTTGGTCCGAAACCAAGCGTTCATTCTCGTACTCACGCCGTGTCTTCAAGTTGAGGTTATGAGTTTTCCTTGTTGTAATATTCTTTGTTGTTGTTATATTGTTAAGTTAAAAACTTGTACCAAATGATATCATAAAGCTTTACGGTTTGATTCTTCAAATTACTTTATGTCGAAAACTATATATTATTGGGTGTTTGAGTTTTCTGTCGAGAGGTGAAACAAGGAAAAACGGAGAAGTCAAGTTTCATAAGAAGATTTGTTAATAACAGTTAATACGAAACCTGAAAATTTTGTTAGTCATGTTGGATTTATCTGGTCTTGGGTTTGTTATTACTATTCTGTCAAAGGAAATGAAAAGCAAGAAAACTAGAAGTTTAGATTTATAAAAGTTCAAGTCACATCGAAGTCGTGTCTGAAGTTTATTGTCAAGCTACTTGTTGTCCAATCTACTAGTGTCAAATTTAGAATGAAAAGTGACATACGAAACATCTCCTAAACCGTGGTCAAAATCTTGCGGAAAGTGTCACCTTGAAAATTTACTTGGTCATATTAGGATTGCCCTCGTCACCAGTATGTTCACCTGATTCTGTCGAGATGTAGACATCGGGAACTAGAAAAGTTAAGTATTCGCGATGCTGATAACCATGGTGTCTTGACGAACGATATTCTTGTTTTATCACATTAGAACTTAAGTTGTCTTCGGCATCGTGTTAGTTTGGTCTTTTACTGTCAAAGGTAAGGAATGATAGTGGCGACATTTTGAGTAGTACTCAACTAGTGTACGTTATATCATTTTCTCAATCGAGCATACTTGGTTAACATATAGTCTCCAAGTACTCCTTAATGGTAGCAAGGACTATAGTATTAAAACTTGTATGTGATAAATGTCAAAACAAAATCTTGCATAAAACTTGTTCCTCCTGTATTCTTGTTGTGTTGGGCCACAGCCCATGGGTTTTCCATGAGGGTACATTTATTTAACAATGGGCCGAAACATGCCCCTTTGTACAAGCCCCACTTCGGGCCTAGACCCAACTGTGGTACCCTATTCTTATCAACGCTGGGCCACAGCCCATCGTGATTCGGGCGTTCGTTTGGTAGTCCAAGCCAAACCGCAAAAATAAACTCAAAATGTATTATCGGAAGCCAAACTATGGACCAAAAACTCATTCCCGAATGTCTTCTTTCCACTTCGTATGCTTTGTTTTAACGCTGATATGTGCACTAATGGTAATTTAACTAAAAACGTATAAGAGCGTGGCATGAGCCACAAGCATTTAAAAACATGATTCACCTAATAATGGTTACGTCAACGTTTAACGTCAATGTGTAAACAAATGTATGTCAAGCGAATTTCGCATTTAGAACCATGTATATATATTAAAAACAAATCATGAAAAATAGATAAAAACCACCACGTCATTTCATTATATGTTAAAGTTGAGGTTTTTAAACTTAACCTAAACATTTCCTAAAGGTAATTAGAAAATAAATCAGTTAAATATAAACCTTGACAAAACCATTTTTTGTGTCAACTTAACTAAATACATACTCATTTATATACTTACTAGCGGAACAATCTAATATCAAACTTTGGAGATTAAAACCATATTAATGTCAACAAAGGAAAGTATATACATACCTTCATATACTTACTAGAAAAACCTTCCAATTATTTTTACAAGCTAAAGTATAGTTTTAATACAACCATGAAAACAATTAAACTATTTAAGTAGGCAATACTTAAAAATGATGAACTAAAACATTGCCCTCCTTATCTAGGTCGCGTGTCGGTGCCGCTTCACAACAATCACTAATCCCACTTTTGGATTGCACATTGCAAAGGTGAGTTTCATAGCCCCACTTTTACTTGATAAATTGTTTTATACATTTTGGGGTGAGAAATATGCAAAACATTTTATGGACTAAAACTATCACATGATTTCTATTACGTGGTTTAGCCTAAGCCCTTATGTCCCTAGAGAATGCCCTATCTCATGAACCGTCAATTCCCCACTGGGAAACGCGAATGATATAAATAGATCTATTGAGGGTGACTCCTCCGTTCGGTTGGCCATGCTTAGGCCAAGGCGAAACGTATACCATGTCGGAATCAAGTGTTGAGGACAAAACACTTGCTATGGGCCCCTATATTGTATGACATCTTTTAGCATCTGAACCGTCAGTAGTATCGGTTGCATGAACTTAGAGCTAACGTGATAGACTTTCATTCATATATCATTATATTCTTGATAATGATTATATGTCTTTGCTTATGGTCCAAACTTACTATTTTAATCTAAACCTATGAACTCACCAGCTTATAGCTGACCATTTTAGCATATTTTCTCAGGTGCTTAGTTGTGAACTTGGATGAAAGGCAAGAGGCGGATAAGTGGTCGTAGAAATTTCTAAAGAAAAGCTTTTACAAATAAAATATGTTTTTATAGTGGGACCACAAAAATTATGGGATATGCCCATCCATCTAAACAATGTTGTAAGATATTGTTTCAAAATATTTTATGAAATTAAACGGAGTATGTATTCCGCTCAGATTACTTGTGTTATGATTTACCAATTTCGTAACGCTCCCAAATAACACGTATGCTTCCGTTAAACCAAATTTGGGGTGTTCTGATTGGCATCGAGCCTAAGTTATAGAGAACTAGGTACATATAAACCCTAAACTATAACTACTTTTTACAAAAACATCACCCACGACCTTGATTCATCGCTTGCCTTACTTGCCATATTACTTAGAGTCAATTTAGACATGACTACATGACATAATGCCTATTACATGATTGCATGACATATTGCCTATTTGTAAATTCACTACTCTATATCTATCATAAGTATATTTTACATATACTTACACATATGCATCGTCTTGTCACAGCACCATGCCTTCCCTCACTCTGAAGTTGGATGCGATGGCACAATGAAGGTTTCTCACTGCTGAACGCATCCCAACCCTTCTCAACTCACTCGACATGGAAACCCGTGCAGGTGGTGTATCAAGTTCACCAGAGGTACTACCCACACTCCACCGCTCACTTCCAAATCATCACCACCATCAAGACTATACCTACCAATTCCACTACTCCTACACTCTCACCAAGACACCAAAGAGATCCACTCCCGGTTGGGAGATACCGCTAGCAAGAGAATCATCTCTGCATCATCACCATCATCTTCTAATGCATCACCTCCTAGTTCGTTCGAAGTTGGGGAAATTTCGGGAGCGACCTTTGCTAGACCACCAACCCTCGACACGGTTATGGCGCGCCTAACACGCCATGAAGAACAAATAGAAGAAATGTCGGATCATCCGGGAATACTACCGAAGAAAGGATTGGAGGAATCGAAAAAGTGGTGGAAGGATTACAAGCACTTGGCGAAACACTCAAGGAATGCTACAACGATGTGGGACGGCAATAGGGAACCCGTGAGAAGTTAAACGAAGTAATTGCCCGCCTCAAGACCACATCGAAAGGTGTGCTCTGCAAACTTCGGGAGACACCCAGGGACGTCTCACAGAGATTGAAAATAGGCTAACACGGTTGGAAACCGTTGCTACAATAGCATTAACTGAGACAGGATATCTGGAAGGTGTCGTTGAATCTCAAAGACGTACTATGGAGAGTAGGGCAAATGAGGTCAACAAAAAATTTGCTAGAATGGAGGCCCAACTCAGGGAGTTAGAAGAATGGAAGACAACTCAACAAAGTCAACCCGGGACAACATCGAGAAATGCTTAAATTTCACTTTGCAATTGTGTTAGACGAGTGGTTTCAATAATAACGTTTGTAGTAGTTTTGTTGTATGACAAACTAGAGCAAGTCAATGAACGCATGTTATGTATCGGCCCTATGAGCCATGAACCTCCTTAGAATGTAATCGAGTTTATTGTGACGAACGACTATGCGTAATAAACAACGACTTGTGAGTTATAACCTTTTGTTAAGACTCGCTTCAACCAGTCTCCGCTTCCTTAATGTCATCTTGATAGACTAAGACTACGTTATATTCAGTCAATACAACCTGGAAAATATTGATGGAGAAATAGTATACGTTGTAACCTTATGAATCTCCACCACGGTCCTCACACTCATAGAAAACTCATTGTTGTCATTTCTTATGGTTGAAGGAAGATGTTTCCAGTAAAGCAAAACATGAACGCAACCACCACTGAGAAATCTGTTAACGAACGAATTACTGCAAGAATTGCTAACTACCAAATCAACCACAGCATCAACAACCTTACCCAGGAGAATAGGGAAGAAGAGTTTGGCAAGACGCTTACATCACAAAATTTATCTTACCAAGAATTCAGGAACTGTAAACCACCAGCATTTGAGGGAACTGAAGGAGCCAGAAGTTTGGCAAAATGGCTAGAAAGGATAGAGACGATTTTCCGCGAACAGAATTGCGCGGACAATTGTAAGGTCAAGTATGCTACTTGCACCTTTCGACACCAAGCCCTCACATGGTGGGACATTTATGTCCGATTAGTAGGAATAGACGCGGCTTACTCACTTCAGTGGGACGCTCTGAAGAAAATGATGATTGCAGAGTCTCGCTCAAGAAATGAACTGCGGATGATGGAAAGAGAACTTTGTGGACTAACTATGATGGGAATGACCTCGAGGGTACACCAATCGCCGCTGAATTAGCTCAAGTATGTCCTAATATGATAGGACACGAGGAAAAGAGACTCGAGGCATACTCTTGGGGATGTCCTCCTGAAACTCGAAAGAACGTTGTTGCATTCGCACCCACCGTCACCCGAGAAGCTACTGGTGCGACCCTTGGATTGACAATGTCACTGCCCCAAGGCAAGACAATGGGGTACTGTGGTAGCAAGAGGAACTGGAATTATGATGGCGAGGAAGATCAAATGCAACAATCAAGCAAACGTCAAGGGACAGCTGAGGTTAAGGCTACTAAAAACAAGCGGGAAGTAAGGTATGCCGGGACAAAACCCAAGTGTAATATATGCCCATATTACCACTATGGAAAATGCCCTATACCTTGTGGGATTTGTAAAAGAGTTGGACATGAGATAGAAGATTGTAAGCAACTCTATAGGGAAACAATGACACGTCATGGATGTGGAAAGAAAGACCACAACAAAAGCATGTGCCAGGATAAGAAGGGTCAGCATGCAGGCAGCAACTGCCAAAACACTTTCCTGAAGAAAGTGTGAAGAATGGTTTAGACTCCCAACGGACACCATGGGAGAAACTAATTTAGCTAGAGATGCTGGTTGTAATAAAGCTTAGTTTAACTTCCAAGTTACAGTCTACTTTAAAGTACTCCTCTAGGAAATCTTAATGTACTGAAAACTTTCCCCTAGTAATGTATCTGTTGTTGTTATCGTGTTATCTCGATATATGTCCTCTCCATGACCGTTTTCACCATATCATTAAGGACTTCAACTATCTTTTCACGATGAAAGGAGTTCTCTGAAGACAAGAGAAAGTCATCTGGGGTATTCGACTAGTCTCTCTAACAGATTTGTATCACACAACGGGTTGATTTAGAAAAATCCACATTCCATCAATAGCGAAGGCACTATTACCAATACCGATGAGACCAACTCAAACTAATACCTCGCAATCACGAATTCAACATTCCATTTCTAACCAAGTTGTCATTATTTCACACATCTTGGTCAAACGAACTATAGGCCACACTGACAACATTAGTCGGCCTAGCAAATCTTATAAACTATCATACCGAAACTTCGCACATAAACTTTTACAACATTTCCGCTGACCAAAGAATAAGTACACCAAGATTTAGATTATACCGAACAACACGTCACCGGTCCCCAATTATACATAGCCTGATCACCTATGTATAATTCGGGAAGGGTAACGTGCACGTACATGGCTAAATTCTTGAACTTTTTACTCGGTCATGTTAAAGGAAGTGTTTAACTCTCTATCACGAAATAGAAAGATTCGTGTCTATATCTCACGTCGACACCCCATCTTAAAATGCCATACACTTCACATTTCACGGGAATGGAATAAACCGTGCAACCCGAGAAAAGAAATCTTTTACCAAGGAAACAAGTGTGAGATGTTTTGACCCTCGATAACGAATTAGCACTCTGTAGAATATTGGACCCAGAGACTGACGCCTCGGACATGCCCGTTCATACTTAGCATTTTACCACCTACACTGAACCAAGAAAGGAATAGATCATCATACACACTAGGTCAACCCAACAAGCACCTACTCACACCACGCAAGGGAATCGTGTGGTGCACCTGTTTTAGACATACCTGAGTATGAAAGAGACCCTACCATTTATAGGAGACGCTTTACACCAGAGCTGAAAGCTATCCTGATTCAAAGAGGAAAATAATGGTACAGAATACTCGACACCCCAAAGATCCATGAGGTGCACAACGCAGTGCACAAATTAGAATCGAAATCTAACATGACCACACTAGGAAAACCTAGAAATATTATCTTCACTACACAAGGGAGTACAGTGTACACCGACCACGATGTCTTACGGAGTGTACGGGAACGAAAAGGGAAGTCGACCATGTGACGACACCAACAATTGTAGTCGCAACGTGAGTTCAATTACAACGTTCGTACTCGCGCAAGGCAAGACCATCATAACCACATATACCTCGAGCAACACCTAGCAAACAAAACCTTTTAAAGCCAGATCATTCCAAGTAGTATCACTCAACGAAAGGACCGACAAAAATAAAACCCTTACGACATAACTGAAGGCGAAATGGAACTTGTAAAAGACGAATGGAATCTTATTCCCAAGGACCAACGTTAAGACCCACGTCATGAAGGGATTTGTAATCTCATTATGTGGGGACCTCATTAAGGCCAGGAGTTTTACCCATCTAGTGTCCGGAAGAGATGCACCCCGAACTAGAAGGCCATTATGAGTATCGAACAAGAAGGCTGGTAATTGACCTAAGTCAAACAATACTTAGCATGTTCGAGAGGAAGAATCCAAAGACATTCAGGAACCATCAAACCTACCTGTACAAACCAGAAATTTCAGATAGAATGGGAAATGCATAACAATAAACTCTAGTACCAAGTCACCAAGGATCCTTATCGATTTTGACCCTACGTGAGTACTAATTGCTCATCTCCTCAAATTCACCTATTCCTACCGAACAAAGTGAACGACAACACGAACAAACATGCAAGGATTTCTCAAAGCAAAGCGCTAAAAGTCATAGCATTTCGATTCTCTTCATCCCAAATAGCGACAACCAGTCACATCAAACTTTCGGAGACCACTCCAAAAATTCTTGAGAAGTTATCTCGAAATAAGTACCACCTACCGTCCTTCGACTGCTAGACTGAATGAAAGTGCCATTCAATCTATAGAAACTATCCCTCGAACATGAGTAACTTATTTGAGAAATGAATGGAACAGGAAAATTTCCTTAACCAAA
The DNA here is from genome assembly GCA_022545495.1 of Chrysanthemum lavandulifolium. Lineage (NCBI taxonomy): Eukaryota > Viridiplantae > Streptophyta > Magnoliopsida > Asterales > Asteraceae > Chrysanthemum > Chrysanthemum lavandulifolium. The sequence goes on along the minus strand of CM040243.1, from coordinate 167,140,682 downwards.
TCTCTTTGCAACAAAGGACCACCTCATAAGACACCGTAGGGTCAAGAGCGCAAATCAATCGTGTTCAGATTGAGACTAGCAAGGAGCCAGTCCAATGGCTCCAAGCTTCTATCAAGAACCATTAATAATAGTATGCGTATCAGAGGTTGAGTACAAGCAACTCTGATCGTCAAAATCAAAAAAAAAAAAAAAAATAGGGCTAAATGACACTTGAGGTTCGAGGCGATGAAAAAGATTGAAGTGTCTACTCAGAAGAGCATAAACCATTTTAACCAAACGCAAAAGGGCAATACCTTGTTTCGTAAGATTTCTCGGATCCTCTCCAAGACTAAGCTGGTAGTTACCAACTCGGATTTCCATTAGGACTATACGTTATGCCCACACATTCCAGAACGCTCAATTTTCGAGAAAGCCAACTCACTGGCCCAGAACTAATTCAAGAAAACTACAGAGAAAATTGTGCTAACCCAGAACCATCTACAAACAACACGTAATCGTTAAAAGGGACACACGGACAGAAGACTAAAGCCACTTGAGTTTCAAGTGGGAGATAGAGTCATGATAAGATTTTTGCCACGGAAAGGCAAAGTCCGTTTTGAAAAAAAAAAAAAAGTGAAAAGAGAATCTTCGTTACATTGGACCTTTCAAAATTTTCGCAAAAATAAGACCGGTAACCTACCAACCCGAAATGTCCACAAAAAAACTCAACTCTTTGCATAACATGTTCCACATGTGAAACTCGAAGAATTGCCTTACAACGAAACTCTCGCCATTTCAACAAAAGGAATTCAAACCGACAAAAGATCTAAATTTTGTCAAGAAACCCAATCGAAATATTGGGTCGAGAAATCAAACGGCTTATATAAGGCCGCACTCCTATCGTCAAAGTTCGCTGGAACTCCCAAAGAGGTCCAGAATACCCATGGGAGCGTGAAGATCAGTTCAAGCGCAAATACCCACACCTTTTCTCCACTTCATCAAATAATTCTAACTGAAAACCGAGGACGGTTTTCTCTTCTAAGGCGGGGAGGATGTGACACACGGTAAATTTTCACCAAAATTTAACTGATAATTAGTAATTTATTATTACTAAGCATAAGTCATTAAGCATGCATAAGCTTTACCCGACCATTTGAGTAGTTAACTCGCATACTGTAGAACATTGCATCACTGTTGCATTCATATCATGTTGTGAATATTTCATTTTGTCTTATGATTTAAGCGGTAAGCGAGAGGTTATCTCATTTACCCCAATGACCGACACCGCACGCTGCATCGACACTAAGATAAGGATTTGATAAAACAAGTGACAAACTTCCGTAATGAAAAATATTACAGAAATAATATCTCCGATACGTAACCATAAGATACTACGCTATAAAAATTATCACACAATGAGGCTTCGATCACAATTCAATATCGCGGGACACAAAGAGTTTAACACACTTTCACTTGAGCAACAACCTTCATAAAACTCAAAAGCAACTTATTATATGTAAGAACAAAGTATATGCTTACCTTCCCAACTTTACACAATAAGTAAATACATATAACTTTTGTTACATAATAAACAAATGAATACAAGTAATAAAATAAAAAAATGAGGTGAAACCCTTTTGTCTTTTGTCTTCCCACTCACGACAAAGGAAAGAAGAAAACAGAGAAATGAGATCTACAAGATCTTCATCTTCAATCTCATTCTACCTCTACCCCTATGCATCACCTAGATCGAATCTTCTCAAAAGGGAAAACCCAACATATAATCCCACCATATCTTCCTCCTTATTACCAAAACCAAGCAAGTTTTGTCCTTAAAATCTCCCCTTTGATGCGCCAGCTGTAATTCGAATAAGCCAAGAGGAAACAAGATAAAATCATCCAATGGAGTCATATCTTCACTTCAATCTACCTTGGGGAAAATCCAAGATATGCTAGGATTTGGAAGTTAACTAAATTTGGCTTCAATCCAAAGACCCCAAGAGAAGAGAGTGAACCAAACACATCCTCAATCCACTCCTATATCTCTAGTCGAATTTCAAAGACCCCAAACTCAGTTTTCCTCAAGTTTTACCAAAACTAGGGTTTACACAAGTTAGGGTTTTCAAAAATTGATTTGGGGGTTTTGAAATTGGAGGTGTGGAGAAGCTAATTCAAGTCTCTTTTGGTCCGAAACCAAGCGTTCATTCTCGTACTCACGCCGTGTCTTCAAGTTGAGGTTATGAGTTTTCCTTGTTGTAATATTCTTTGTTGTTGTTATATTGTTAAGTTAAAAACTTGTACCAAATGATATCATAAAGCTTTACCGGTTTGATTCTTCAAATTACTTTATGTCGAAAACTATATATTATTGGGTGTTTGAGTTTTCTGTCGAGAGGTGAAACAAGGAAAAACGGAGAAGTCAAGTTTCATAAGAAGATTTGTTAATAACAGTTAATACGAAACCTGGAAATTTTGTTAGTCATGTTGGATTTATCTGGTCTTGGGTTTGTTATTACTATTCTGTCAAAGGAAATGAAAAGCAAGAAAACTAGAAGTTTAGATTTATAAAAGTTCAAGTCACATCGAAGTCGTGTCTGAAGTTTATTGTCAAGCTACTTGTTGTCCAATCTACTAGTGTCAAATTTAGAATGAAAAGTGACATACGAAACATCTCCTAAACCGTGGTCAAAATCTTGCGGAAAGTGTCACCTTGAAAATTTACTTGGTCATGTTAGGATTGCCCTCGTCACCAGTATGTTCACATGATTCTGTCGAGATGTAGACATCGGGAACTAGAAAAGTTAAGTATTCGCGATGCTGATAACCATGGTGTCTTGACGAATGATATTCTTGTTTTATCACATTAGAACTTAAGTTGTCTTCGGCATCGTGTTAGTTTGGTCTTTTACTGTCAAAGGTAAGGAATGATAGTGGCGACATTTTGAGTAGTACTCAACTAGTGTACGTTATATCATTTCCTCAATCGAGCATACTTGGTTAACATATAGTCTCCAAGTACTCCTTAATGGTAGCAAGGACTATAGTATTAAAACTTGTATGTGATAAATGTCAAAACAAAATCTTGCATAAAACTTGTTCCTCCTGTATACTTGTTGTGTTGGGCCATGACCCATGGGTTTTCCATGAGGTACATTTATTTAACAATGGGCGAAACATGCCCCTTTGTACAAGCCCCACCGGGCCTAGACCCAACTGTGGTACCCTATTCTTATCAACGCGGGCCACACCCATCGTGATTCGGCGTTCGCTTGGTAGTCCAAGCCAAACCGCAAAATAAACTCAAAATGTATTATCGGAAGCCAAACTATGGACCAAAACTCATTCCGAATGTCTTCTTTCCACTTCGTATGCTTTGTTTTAACGCCGATATGTACACTAATGGTAATTTAACTAAAAGCGTATAAGAGCGTGGCATGAGCCACAAGCATTTAAAACATGATTCACCTAATAATGGTTACGTCAACGTTTAACGTCAATGTGTAAACAAATGTATGTCAAGCGAATTTCGCATTTAGAACCATGTATATATTAAAAACAAATCATGAAAAATAGATAAAAACCACCACGTCATTTCATTATATGTTAAAGTTGAGGTTTTCAAACTTAACCTAAACATTTCCTAAAGGTAATTAGAAAATAAATCAGTTAAATATAAACCTTGACAAAACCATTTTTTGTGTCAACTTAACTAAATACATACTCATTTATATACTTACTAGCGGAACAATCTAATATCAAACTTTGGAGATTAAAACCATATTAATGTCAACAAAGGAAAGTATATACATACCTTCATATACTTACTAGAAAAACCTTCCAATTATTTTTACAAGCTAAAGTATAGTTTTAATACAACCATGAAAACAATTAAACTATTTAAGTAGGCAATACTTAAAAATGATGAACTAAAACATTGCCCTCCTTATCTAGGTCGCGTGTCGGTGCCGCTTCACAACAATCACTAATCCCACTTTTGGATTGCACATTGCAAAGGTGAGTTTCATAGCCCCACTTTTACTTGATAAATTGTTTTATACATTTTGGGGTGAGAAATATGCAAAACATTTTATGGACTAAAACTATCACATGATTTCTATTACGTGGTTTAGCCTAAGCCCTTATGTCCCTAGAGAATGCCCTATCTCATGAACCGTCAATTCCCCACTGGGAAACGCGAATGATATAAATAGATCTATTGAGGGTGACTCCTCCGTTCGGTTGGCCATGCTTAGGCCAAGGCGAAACGTATACCATGTCGGAATCAAGTGTTGAGGGACAAAACACTTGCTATGGGCCCCTATATTGTATGACATCTTTTAGCATACAGAAACTGTCGTAGTATCGGTTGCATGAACTTAGAGCTAACGTGATAGACTTTCATTCATATATCATTATATTCTTGATAATGATTATATGTCTTTGCTTATGGTCCAAACTTACTATTTTAATCTAAACCTATGAACTCACCAGCTTATAGCTGACCATTTTAGCATATTTTCTCAGGTGCTTAGTTGTGAACTTGGATGAAAGGCAAGAGGCGGATAAGTGGTCGTAGAAATTTCTAAAGAAAAGCTTTTACAAATAAAAGATGTTTTTATAGTGGGATCACAAAAATTATGGGATATGCCCATCCATCTAAACAATGTTGTAAGATATTGTTTCAAAATATTTTATGAAATTAAACGGAGTATGTATTCCGTTCTGTATTACTTGTGTTATGATTTACCAATTTCGTAACGCTCCCAAATAACACGTATGCTTCCATTAAACCAAATTTGGGGGTGTTACAAAAAGACCCTAACCCGAACCCGTTCCATTTAAATAATCGGGTCATTCATGTCAATCCTAACCTTTTGCACATGACCGACCTATTTAACCCGTATATATATATATATATATATATATATATATATATATATATATATATATATATATATATATATATATATATATATATATATATATATATATGGTTTAGCGAGTTAAAAAGTTACACATGTTGAATAGGGTAAGCGGGTTTTGGGTTGACCATTTAACGTATTTAGCTAAACAAGTTATCACATTACACGGATTAAATAGGTTTGTGGGTCGACCCATTTAACCTCTCAATTCTCTTGGATTCAGGTGTGACCATATGAGACACTAGTTTAGCAAGCTCATGGAATCGATCTGTATATGTCGCGTGACCAGCTCCTACCAAAGCTTGATTGTAGAACTCATGCTCTATCTTCTACATTTAATTGTTTGGGCAATATTCTTCCTTCAGCAATGCCTTCAAATCATCCCAAGTCATACTTATGGCAGCTTCCCTGCCTCTGGCTTGAATCTGCGTGTTCCACCAGGTCAACGCCTTTCCATCCAATGAACATGCAGCATACTTCACTTTCTAATGGTTCACACACTCACTTATGACAATTACTATATGACAATTCATGAATTTGGTAAGTTCATACCACATCATGTTATCGTAAAAACGTTGGCCAGGCGTTTTTAGGATAACATCATATCGCATTTTCTTATCATCATCACTTCACGCCATTCTAACCTATTTCTTCCTTGAGAAATTTCCTCAAACCCCTTAAGTTAATTACAACTTGAGTTCAACTCAACCTCGCAACTCATCAAACAAGAACTGTCTTGAGGTTAAGTCGCAAGTTGTTAGAAACTCAACGGTCTTGAAGAAATGAACTCGATTATGGCGGGCAAGACTTACCCTATACGGGTTTGTCTAGCCACAACCAAGCTATAACGAGCACACCTTATATGGGTGTCTCGTTCGTTCCCAATCACACAAGCAAACCCACATCTCCTAACGAGGTTGTAACAATTTTATTAGCGATAAAGAAAACTAAATGAATCAAGTCCCCATTATACGATGTGTACCGTGGGTACACAACACGAACACACCCCTGATGCATCGTTAAATCTACAAACAACAAGTCCACATGAATTAATCTTAACTATGAATATGACTATAGCAATAACATCCTACTGATTTCCAACAAGGGTGAAAAAGAGCATGACTAACGAGTATTAACAATTACGTGTAGTAAAGTAATCAACGCCACTTATTAATACCCGGGAATATTCACCCAAGTTAGCAATCTACTCTTTTTTTTATCAAACAAATTTTAAACGCTTCATCATAAGATAAGATGATTCACAAAGTTAGAGAGTAGACACCAAGAATACTATGAACGCGTTAAGCGTACACAGCTACTGACTACACAACAAAAACAAATAGCCCTTAACGAGGGTCTTACCCCTACTACAACGCACCCAAGCAAATAAAAAATAACCAAGACCAGATATATCACAAATTCGAGCTCAAAGTAACTAATACCATTTTTTTTAAATGATTTTTTCACGAAAAACAAGTATAAACATGACTAATATCTCATAATTATTAAATTAATCATATTAAAATGTATATTAGACTTTTGGTTGTGCTGGAATGCAACGTGTGTAGACAACTTAAAAATTACCCATTGAAATGAACACATAAACTTTGAAAATAGATTATTTTGAGTTTAAGTTTGAGTAAAGACCTGAAAAATTTGCAGTTTTTATATTCGGTTCGATTTTGGTTATATATAATAACGGTTTTCGGTTTGGTTCGGTACAGTTCGGTTCGACAAAAAACCGAGAAAAACACACCTAAATAAACTAAACCAAACCAACACAAAATCAAACCGAACCGGCCATATTCAGTTCGATTTTGAATCTATATACTAATGATTTTCGGTTTTGGTTTCAGTTCGATTTTTGTCTATTCGGTTCGGTTTTGGACCGATGCTCAGCCCTAGAGAATAACAAGAATCAAATTTTCGCAACAGTACTTGTTCTTTATACACAGTTATATGTAAAGCCCTTTTGTATCTATAGAAGTATAGGATGTAGCACGAACACATGGACTTTCATCATCCATCCTGTAATAAATAAAGGTCGTCGATTTGTACATACCGTATTGTTAGAAGTACAAGAAGCAAATACTGTTACCACAAAATAGTTGCACTTCCACTGCATACATTACTATCGTATACAGATGTCCTGTCGCAACACATGTGCTTGAAGTCCTCGTTAAATTCAAAAACATCTTCACCCATAAAAAACCGATCATCTTTATATATCAAACCCAATTAATTTATGTACCAACCAAATAAAAAATAAATATTTATTTTTAAACATAAGAAAAAACAAAAAATCATTCTTTTCCTACATCTTTCAGTTATATAGTAAGGGTGTATGTTTAGGTAATGTAAGCTTATGAGCTTATTTGATTTTGGCTTATATTTCAGAAGATCCAGTTTTTCAGCTTATTTAATGACTTTTTCGCTTATATAAATTTATCATACTATAATAAATTTATATAAACCTATGAGTTTTAAAATAAACCGAAAAATTTAACACACATAAACTTAACAAAACACCCCTAACATATATACATATAAATACTCAATAATAATTACATGAATGGTCCTTATGGTTTGTCGAGAATTACGGATTTAGTCCCTAAACTCTTTTTTGCGAATTAGCTCCCTATGGTTTTGATTCGTTACGGATTTGGTCCCTTGACCATATTTTCTGTTAGTTGACCGTCAAATGGGTGTTTGGAAGGCTGAAATGACAAAAATACCCTCGTATGTGTTTCATGAATGGTCCTTATGGTTTGTGGGTTATCATGAATTAGTCACTAATTTTTTATTTTTATTTATTTAACTACTTATATAAAAAAAAAACATTTGGTCGAAAATTTTATAAAAAAATTTATAAAAAATTCCGAAATTTTTATAAAATATTTTTTAACTTTTATTTATCGGAATTATTTATAAATTTTTCGGAAATTTTAATAAAATTTTCGAAATTTTTTATAAAATTTTATAAAAAATTTGAAGTTTTTTATAAATTTTTTGGAATTTTTTTATAAAATTTTCGGAATTTTGTTAAAATATTCTTTTTATAAAAAAGAAAAAAAAAACTTGTAGTCCTTCAAAATTTTATAAAATTTTGGGCAAAATTTTATAAAAAATTCCGTCAAAAAGTATTAAAAAAAAAGAAAATTTTTTGTCGAAATTTTTTTATAAAAAATTCCGTAAAAAGGAAAAAGTTAAATTTTTTTTTACGGAATTTAAAAACAAAAAAATTTTAAAAGAAAATTTTTTACGGAATTTATTTTAAAAAGAAGAAAATTTCTTTTTTCTTTTTTTCTCAAAATTTTTATAAAATTTTCGACAAAATGTTTTTTATATAAATAGTTAAATATATAAAAATAAAAAATAAAAAATCAGTGACTAATTCAGGATAACCCACAAACCATAGGGACCATTCATGAAACACATACGAGGGTATTTTTATCATTTCAGCCTTCCAAACACTCATTTGACGGTCAACTAACAGAAAATATGGTAAAGGGACCAAATCCGCAACGAATCAAAACCATAGGGAGCAAATCCGCAAAATAAAAGTTTAGGGACTAAATCCGTAATTCTCGACAAACCACAGGGACCATTGTAGGATCTTGGTTTATCACAAACACATCATAAGCACATATGTTAGGCGTAAGGCATAAGGTTTAGAGAGAGAAAGTGGGAGAGGATGTGAAGCTTAGTGAGACAAAGAAAAATAAATTATGAAAGCTCCACCCTTTGCCTTGGAGGGCAAAGGGTATTTATAGGGTTCAAGCATAGCACGCCTACTTTAGGCGTGGATCGTGCATCTGATGAGGTAAAGACATCGTCCGTCCTCCACGGTGTTACTAAGTAATCTAAATACTATCATTGAATTACTACGACTACGAGCTTTCTAACGAGTATACATACTTGAGGTGACCGACACTTTAAGTCTTGGATTTACTAAATCCTAACAATCTCCCCTAAGGAGGTCACCTCAACTTACATTGATTACAAAAAAATATTACTTTTGATGTTCTTGGTTTCATTGATTAAGTTCTTTTGTTCTGTAGCTCGTAGTCTTTGATTCTTCTTGTTCTGCATGTTTTGTTATTACAAGTGGAGGTCTTTAGCTGATCCACGTGATGTTGAGTTTTGAGCCAGTTTTGAGATCATCAGCCACAACAAATCTCTGACTCTTCCTTTTGATGTATCGCCATTATGTGATGTTGTGACTTTCGGACCGACATGCTCACATCTTGGATCATGATATCTTCTCATCAGAGTTGGACTTCTCAATTCTGATCAGCTGCAACCGTCGGGTGTCCCTCGCATAAAGCAGTTAGCACTAAAACATACGAAAGTGTCTTTGATCACTTTCGTTGAATTAGGTACACGGCCTACGGTTCCCGTTGATCGATTACAAGTACTACCCGTGATCGGTATGATTCGAAGAATCTCCTTGACGGGGTTTCATGACTATTCTAGCTGTTCTCAAACCGGAACGTCTCAAAGAAGACAACACGGTGTGAGTGAACCAGCGAATTGAGATTCAATGATTGATGAAAATGATTTGAAAACAATCGTGTATTGCTTATTAGAAAGTGTTTTGCAATACAACGAAGGTTTTATTGAAAATCAATTATCAATCATAAATACCTTTAATTTTGAAACATCAATACACAGTCGATGTGCTATAGAAAAGAACTTTTAAGCACAATGACTGGTTTTTCAAAGGTATCCGTCAATTCATTTCCTGGACCAAGGTTGATTCAAGATTGAATCACCCCATCGTTTCTATCCAGTTGTCACAAGCTTGATCTTTTGCAAGATCTCACATGTCACCTACCAAGAGCTTGTTTGATGTTGGCTCTAGAAGGATTTCCATCTTCATCGTGAATATTTAACATATCACTCGGATGTTCTGGCAATACCACAAGGATAATGCGTAGGACTTTTAATATATTCTTACTTTCTACATTGTGTGAAACAACAAGTCTTCATTAATTCTGTGTCCTAATGAGATATTGTGGATGATCTCTTGGCTCTAGACTCAATTGTTCACATTTGGTTTCCTATACCAGAGACTAGGGAGAGGGTCTCCTTCTTCAATATCAACAATCTCTAAGAGAAAGTCGATAGATTATGTAGGTTCCCGTGAGAATGAAACAAGTCCTTTTAAGAGAAACTTGAGTAGCTTGGGAAGTTTAATGCGTGCATCCTTTGGGTCCATGATGTCTTGTCTTCAATACCGGTGTTACCTAAGTAACCACCGTAGCATATGTATTGAACCCGGTTTACGCCTAAGGTTGAATTATTGAAGGGCTATTTATTTTCACCCTTTTCACATTCAATTCTTTTTCATTCTTCAACCCCTTGATGCTTACGAGACGTCATTACATAGAGCCTTGTTGGGTTTATTCGGTTCTAGCTCTATATCAGTCCGCACTTTTCCCATTTCTCACTTTTCTCCTTTTTTTCATCATTCCTAAGGACTTCTACACTGTCTAGTGAATTGTCCCTGGGTAGATCCCTTCGGTTCTGGCGGATCGTGGGAACAAATACATAACCTTATCATCCTTATATCACCATGCATAAATTAAAATTGGTCGGTCTTTTGGTATTGTTCTTCCGCCTTGAAACCAATTGAAAACCATTTGAGAAATCAATCAAGATACTTGTGATATAAAATCAAAGCATTTTGTATCTTAATTGTTTTTGATATTTTTAGAAATGCTCCCCCTCAACATGTGCTTCAAGTATTAGAAATTATTTTAACACATGGAGGCAAGAGGACTTTTGAAATCTTAGATTGAGAAAGAAAGATCCAATCTTTTGATTAACATTTTCTAAAATGATCATCATCACTTCCTGATCAATTCAAGCAGATAAAGCATATCGGGGAAGGATGGAGTTTTCATAGGATTGCCCCCCCTCAATATGTGCATCGTGATTTGAAAGAGTTTTGCACATATTAGAAGGAACCTGCACTTTGAGACATATTAATCACGTTTCAATCCTTTTTGGTTTAAAATAGATGCTCCCCCTTAACATGTGCGTGGAAAATTTGAAATCATTTGGCACATGCAGGGAGGAGAGCTTGTTGTTATATTTCTAAACCACTTATTGTAAGAAATAGGATTTCACAATCACATTAAAGCACAACCAAGAGAGGAGTATGTAAGTTTTAGAGAGAAAGAGATGTTCTAGTAAGAGAAAACTCATGGAAGGTTAGATTCCAAGTGAACATCCAACCTCTCCCTTGTGGGGAGAGGCTATTATCTAAACTATAACGCCTCCCACGGGTGTGGATCGTGCATACAATGGGTAAAGACCCGTCCTTCCTCCACGGTGTTGCACTAGACTAAACTAAGCTAATAATGGACTAACAACTAACATAATAAACGATATGTCTACGAGCTAACTTAAGCTAGATTATGCTTGGGGTGACCGATGCTTCACAATAGAATTTCCAATTCCTAACAATCTCCCCCGAAGGGAGGTCACCCCATGAATTACATTGTGAATCCTAGCATTCTATTTAATCTTTAATTCTGAGCTCATAGACATCAACTCATCAAAATATTCAAACATTGTGCTTCCGTGATGATTTCATCATGGTCCAACTATAATGTATATTTTGTGGAGGTTGTAGGGCTGATCCACTTTGATGACCTTTGAGCATTAGTAGAAGTCATCAGCCACAGTTAATCTCAGCATCACCCATTGTAGTCTTGCCAAGATATGATGTTGCGACATTTGGACCGACATGCTCACATTCGGATCATGATATATTCTCATCGAGTAGCGGAAGCTTTCTTGGATCATGATATTTGCGTGAGATAACGAAGCATGGAGTGAAAGTATCGAGTCGTTGAAGCACTTATCATGATTTCTTTTGAGATGAATGTGTAGTGTGAGCATGCGGCTATGGATTGACCGCTTCATTTTGATCACCGCAAACGTCGGGCGTACACGCATACAACAGATTAGCAACAAAGTGCACGAAAGTGTCTTTGATCACTTTCGTTGAATAGAGGTACACGCCCACGGTTCCCGTTGATCGATACATGTACTTGCTGTGATCATGTATAATTCAAGAATTTCCTTGTGAGGTTTCGCAATGCTCTAGTTGTTCTCAAACCGAGCGTCTCAAAGAAGACAACACGGAGTGAGTGAACCAAATAATTGAGATTCACCGATTGATGAAAAGAGATTTGATAAACAATCGTGTATTGCTCAATAGAAATTGTTTTTGCAATACAATGAAGGTTTTAATGAGAATCAATTATCAATCATAAACACCTTTTATTTTTGAAATATTTGTACACAATCGATGTGCTAAAGAGAAGAGTTTTTAAGCACAACGACCGGTTTTTCAAAGGTATCCGTCAATCCATAACTGAACCGGGATTGATTCAAAAGATTGAATCGCCCCATTGTTTGTGTTCGGTTGTCACATGGTTGATCTATTGGATAGATCTCACATGCCACCCACCGTGAGCTTGTTTGATGTTGGCTCCAGGAGGCTTTCCATCTTCATTGTGAATATGTTTGCATATCACTAAGATGTTCTGGCAATACCACAAGCATAATGCGTAGGACTCATAAGATATAATCTCTCTTTCCACATTGTGTGAAACAGAGAGTCTTCATTGAAAGTGTCCTAATGAGATTTATAGATGATCTCGAGGCTCTAGACTCAGTTGTGCATATTTGGTTCCTATGCCGGAGACTAGGGAGAGGGTCTCTTTCTTCAATATCAACAAACTCTAAGAGAAAGTCGATAGATAATGTCGGTTCCCCGTGAGAATGAAACAAGTCCTTTTAAGAGGAACTTGAGTGGTTTGGGAAGATGTAGTGCATTGCGTCACTGGTCCATGACGTCTTGTCTTTAATACCAGTGATACCTTAGTAACCACCAGTAGCGTATGAGTTGAACCCGGTATCTGCCCTAAGGTTGAAATATTGGAGGCTATTTATTTTCACCCTTTCACATTTAATTCTTTTCATTCTTCAACCCCTTCATTGCTTACCTAGACATCATAACTAGAACCTTGTTGGGTTTTATTCGAAGACTAGCCTGTCTCGATCCGCACTCTTCCCACATCTCACATTTCTCCTTTTTTCATCATACCTAAGGACTTCTACACTATCTAGTGGATTGTCCCTGGGTAGATCCCTCCGGTTCTGGCGGATCATGGGAACAAATACCTAACCTAACCATCCTTATAACTCCATGCATAAAGTAAAATGGTCGGTCTTTTGGTACAGTTCATTCCATTTTGAAACCAATTCAAAATTATTTGGAAAAATCAATCAAGGTACTTGTGATACGAGATCAAAGCATTTTGTACCTTAATAGTTTTGATCATTTAGAAATGCTCCCCCTCAGCATGTGCATATGATCTTGAACTTGTTTAGCACATGGATGCAAGAGTTCTTTGAAATAATTTCTTGATCACAATTTCCGTAGAAAAAGTCATTTGATTTTCTTGGTAACTTCTCCCCCTCAATATGTGCTTTGGATAGTTGAAATAATTTATCACATAGAGGAAGGAGTACTTTTAAAGTATAACCACGATTACCAAACATTTAGAAACCATTTAACACACTCAAGGTACCTTACGATAAAACATGGAAATCTTTGTACCTTGAAGATTTGTATTTGATTTGAAATGCTCCCCCTTAATATATGCTTCGAGATTCGAAAACAATTTAGCACATATTAGAGAGCAGTATGCACTTTGAAATGGTCATCTTTTATCATCTTTCATATTTATATCACATTTTCTCCCCCGATCAAAAATTTCAAATCCTTTGAGATTTTGGATCTCAAGAGATTTAAATATGTATGAAACAAAACATTTGGTGGAGAAAAAAATGTGTCTGGTTTTATAAGATCTGAAGTGGACAACACTGAAGTTCCCTTTTTATATAAAAGGGAAGCCACATTACATAACCTAGCACTATTACATACATTATAGTTGTTTATAGTAATTACACCACTTTTTACACATCCAAATACAAAACATAAACTACTTCCGGAAGATATCTTCATTCAGTTCTTTGAAGCAACTTATAGTGACCTGCACGAAGTCTACCACCCACAAAGCTTTCAAGGTGCGATAGATCATCCTAGTCTTCAATCTTAAATGCAGTTGCAAAGAATGAAATCTTCACACCTCTTCACATCCTCATCGGACTGAATTTCGTTTTGTTCCCGGCTTCATATCAATTTTGATTTCTTTCACTCTAGAGTTCAATTCTTCTTGACCATCTTGAGTGTACCATCACCGAATTTGTATAACTCACACAATCTCATTAACATTCTTGACCCGTATCATCGGTGAAGATGACCGCCTGGGGTGTCGATCACTATATATTCATGATGATATTCATGTCCTTTGGCTTCCCATTGCGGTCTTGTTAGGTTGACATGAGTGCGGTAACTTTCAATTCCCAATTGAAAATCCCCAACTCTTAGTCGAATGACCAAGCCGCTAATCCAGATTGACAACGGTGAGAGAGCCTTCTTCTCACGGAGGGGAAGATGGTCAAGGTGTCCTGGAGGTTCGAAGATAGAGATCTTCAAAGTCATTTGGCATTAGATGCTTGAAGTCGTTTTCTTATATAGTGTACTCTTCGAGTCGCTCTTCAAGAACAATCTTTTTCGTGTAATCATACCCGTAGATTGAGAAGATCTCTATTCTGATAACACTTAGAATACGCAGCCTGGATCGAACAGCTCTGCGACTCTTTTAGCACTATGTCTTTCGATGTAGAATTGCTTCTTCTTGAACCACCAATGAGAAATGCCATATGAGGCGGCAATGTCATACTGTTGCTCTTTGTCTGCCCAGAATTGATCCGAAACCATCTGTTCGAGACCTTGATCAGTGTAGGTAGCTGCTTTCATCTTTGAAATCGATAAAGCTGGTCTTCTTTCAGAAGTGCGACCACATAGATAGTCCAGATCATGGTTGAAGAAGAATTCTGACTGAATGGTCATAAATCCAGGTTCACCGCCGAGAGGAAGAGGGTTGTTCACATCAAACCTATTGATCTGCTCACTGACTTGATCATTCAGCATTCTATAGCATTCCTCCATCTGATATTGAAGCTGATTAACATCCGAGTGGAAGACTTTAACTATTTCAAATGCTGGGCCTTCAAAATCTTTAGGAGTAATTGATGTAATTTCCTTCTTCTCACAAAACCACTTTATAAAGCTTCCCATATCCCCTGTGAAGTGAAGAAGAGAATCTTCTACTGGTGCTTCATAGTTGGAAATAATAGTTGACGCCCAATTATTTTCTGGGTTTGTTGAATCAGACCCGGGAATGAACCATGAAGGTTCAGGAGTTTGAGGTTTATCTTGGGTAAGCCAAATTTGAGTAACATCCTTTGAAGGTGTAGCTCTAGACGTTTTGATTCATTTTCCCTCAATATAAGCATCCAACCAATCTTCTTCTTCTGTAACATTGGGGATGTGCTTGGTAGAAGCGTCATCATCTTCTGATTCAGACTCTTGAGCAACGAAAGACTCTTCATTTATTATTTGCTCTTCTGGAATAGTGGGGATGGTTGGTGTAAATCGGGAGTCGACGGTGGTCCATGCAGTAGACATCTTTTGAGATCTTTGACCACTTGAAGTACCGGTTTGTCTCTGATTTGTTGGTGGTGGTGAAGGTGGGCTTGCTTTGTGAGAAGTGGTTGTTCCAGAAGATCCTCCAACTCCTGATGTGCCAGCACCACCAGTAGGAGGTGGTGATGGTGACTTTGGACCTCCTGACATATCTTTTGAATCCATCGGAATAGATCTTCTTTTCTTCTTTGCCTCCCTTTCACGAGCATCAACTACAAACTGCTCATAATCATCATGCCTCATAGATTCATCGAGTGCTTCGTATAATTTCTTGTAGTCTTGTGCAAGTGCTCTCCGCCTCATACATTTTTTTCGAGAGAACCGATCTCATGTCGAGATTGGTAAGTCTTTGAATCAAGTAATGGAGCCTTCATTGCCTATTCAACCGCATCTTTAATATCTCGCTTCTATTGCCTTTGTTACGACTTCATCGAGATTAAGATTCTCCGTTTTTCATACGACTATCAAGATTGTTGTGACTATAGGAAAATGTTTCTCAATAGTTGTTTTAACATGGAGTAGGTGAATTCCTCGCTTGGTGGTGAGGTGAGGGTGAGGAGTGAGGCGAAAGGAGTGACAGGATCACCGATCGTGACAACTTTTAGTGGATCATTGGCGGGATTGGGAGGTGGAAGTGCAGTAGTCATAGCAGGTTCGAGTGTTGGTGTGATTGAAGAGGATGTGACAGCAGTGGAGACCATTGGAGCTGACATCGAAGGAATAGTTGAAGAGTCTTGTTGCATAGTGACCGAGAACATGGACTGAACTTCTTCCTTTTCATTTGTTTGCTTGTCTGATTCGATGTCAGAGGGACCGTCTTTCAAGAATTGGTCACCGTATGTGAGGTTAGCATCAAGATTTTTAAGTGAGGAAAGTGATCCTGTAAACATGTTTGTTTCTTCAAGACGCTTGAGTACTTCAGATCCAGGCTCAAGGTTCTCCTGTGGGTCTTTTACTAGATCATTTTATCACTTACTAATTCAAACACTAGGGTCTCTCGCAGTAAAGGAGTCTCTCGATTTTCTTCCTGTGCATCATCGGGCCGGGGATTCAACCGATTTTTCTGCCTCATCAGTGTCTATCCCAGATTGCTCTTGTGTAGATGATAATACGTCATCTCTTTTCTTGAGAATAAACTAGGTCGTTGTTTTGGGAGGTGGTGAAGAGATATTCAGTAGCATGTGTGCGGCTTGTTCTGCTTCTCTTCCAACAATTTCTTTGCCTTTGTCTTATGAGACAGGATTGATTTGTCGAGGTGCTGACTCAGGCTCTCTTATCGTGACTCCTCCCACTGGTGGTCTTTGAGACTCGTTCAGACTGTCAAGGCTTTGCTGAATTCCTTGTTGAAATGCAGCTTCGTCTTCATCAATCAACTCTGTCTCTCTTCCTGGAACCTTAGTTCCCTCATCATTACCCTTACTAGCGTCTCGTTTTCTCCTCTTTTGCTTTTGTGAAGGAGAGACATTAGATCTGAGCTATCAGGTTTCTTGTTTTTCTTGGGAAGACTTGAGTATGTGGTTTGTGATTGTTTAGATTTTGATTGTGTGGAAGTGGACTTCGGGATGTCAGCGGTTGTGGCGGAGGCTTTCTTTACATAACTCTTGAAGTAATCCAGCATTCTTGATTCTATCATTAAGCAAAGCTTCGAGAACCGGCATACCAAAATCTCCTTGTCATGTCCTCTGGCACTATATTTAAGGTTTCAAGAACGAATTCATCATCGGCTTCATGCCGGGCGGACTCGCCACGTGAGTTGATCCGGTGAGTTTGTAGCAGATGATGGATAATGAGCTTTGAGAATCGATCTGGAATCACTCTTTACCAAGACTTTTCTTCCTTTGACTTTATTCTCGAGTTAATTCTATCGAGATAATTGTGTCCAAGGACAAGATGAATTCTTCCCGATAAGTTCGTGAAGTCAATATTTTTCCTTTGACTATTCCCCACAAGATCGCATAATGGGAGCTCGAACTCTGTCGTCCCTAATGTTTTACCGGTTAGGCATAGGTTGAGGATTGTGACGATTGATCTCCATGGTTGATATATTTACGCATTGATGAGTGATGAAATCTTGGTTATTCTCCGGTATCCCAATTAAATCGACAAAGTTTAAGATATCATGAATGGAGGGTGGAGTGATGAATTTGTTGGAAGGGTTTCTTGGTGTGCTCTGAAGAGCATCCCCGAGTGTGTCAACCGAGATGTCATACCATTTGTCTTGAGCTTACACGAGTATGACGAAATCTTATCCCAAGTGTGATTTTCGAATTGTTGAAGATAGATGGATGGGATAGTGCAACGCTTGGTTAGTTGGGCAATAAAGAAGTAGGATTATGTTGCCCTCTATCTACGTCTAAGAAGTTGCTCTTAGCTATTGACACCCATTTCGAACGAGGAAGTAATTCTTCATCGGTCGGGGTGACGATTGGTGCAGAGGCGATAGGAACATCGTGAGGATGTGATGTCGACCATTGAGATCTGAAAGTTACACATACAACACAAACCATATCCAGGAAAATTGTTAGGTTAAGTCACTGATACATATTATGATCAATTTTATAACCCAACATTTAGAGTTTCAGAAAGAAGGATATGACATATATGGAGACATAGGATGCAACACTCAGAAAAATGTGATCAATATGCAGAAACTTATGGGTGTAGGATAACATTTGGGAGAAGACATCAAAATAGATAAAACCATAAGCAATATTGACAAAGATATATGTTAAATCACACACTGCAACTTGCTTTGGAACAACAATTTGAGCAACTCGCATAACACACCACGCATAAGTAATAGTTGGAAATCAACATGCATACTACAAGACATATGGGATACGTAGCATATGGCAACTCGCATCCAACAACTCGCTTAGGTTATATAGTAACTCGCATACATTACAATACCATAGTCAACTCGCATACATTACAATGTATGAAGCAAGTCGCATATGGCAACTCGCATGCATCAACTCGCTTTGGTCAAACAATGGTTGGTCAACATATATATGCTAACTCGCATACATTATAGAAATGAAGCAAGTCGCATATGGCAACTCGCATATGATGAAAGATAACACGCATAGTCAACTCGCATATGCAACTCGCATAGGATACGTTGAATCTGGACATATCGCATAGGCGACAGGCAACACGCATACATGACAGTGCAACTTGCATATAGCAACTCACTTTCAATAATAATCAATAACAACTCGCATTTAAGCACACCTTTTGTCACACCCCCAAATTACTGTTTTTCGTGGAATGGAATTCACGGGATTATTGTCATAGCATCACAATCACAGTTATATTGAGCGACCTAAAGTGTCGTTTGAAAAATACATCGTTTGATTTAATAAAATAATCGAGTTTACAAAGTAGGTCCCAAATGAAAATCAACTTGTGCGGAAATAAGTTTGTACAATTCAAGCGATGTTTTAAAGCACGTAAAACCCAAGTGAGACGCGTCGTCATCGCGACTCCATGATGTGTCCAAATGCATGCCATGAAGTGAATACCTTAGATACCGAGATTAAAACATGCTAAAAGTGTCAACACAAAGGTTGAGTGAGTTCATAGAGTTTGTTTTGAAATATAAAGCCTTTCAAAATCGTTAATGCAAAGAAAGGCATTGAAAATCCACTCGGCCCAAGTTCCGCCCATACAAAACTTGCAACTTTGTGTGTTCACAACCCATTGCCAAAATGTATATAGTTTATGTTCAAACATATGATTTCAATGAATTCACAATAGTACCAACTCGACGTAGAAACGGTAGCACTTAATCCATAGCACATAAGCAATAGCACATAAGCAATAGCACCCAACTCAACGTATCAAGAGTCAAGCGATATAGTACTTTATTCGACGATAACTATAGCACGCAAACATGAACAATTTATATAGTACAACATTCGGTTTTGAAATGATGTAATCGTGATAGGAGTTATCCTTCTAATATAAAGTACTTGTGAAGAATATAGTTAAGCATGCATCTCCCCAAAGCAGTTATGAAAACAAGTAAAAGGGGGCTATGAAACTCACTTGGTAAACCGAGGCGATGACAAAAGTGAGTACGCCGAGGTATAATGTGAAACTTTAATCGGACCTATTACCAATGATATGATATGCAATGAGTTGCAATGTAATGTTATGCATGTACTTCAGATGTTATTTATACCATTTACGGGTTTTGAAAATATTACTCGTTGACGAAAAATACTCTTTTGACGTCTTGACCCTTCAAAAATGACTTTACATGTTTTTACGTCAAAATGTCATCCTACAATGGTTTTATAATGATTTTTGGTGAAATTAACACTTTTCGTCGCAAAACAATGTCGTCGGAAAAATCATGAAATCAACAAAAATGGCTCCGGAAAAGTAGTCGTAAAATGGTGTACGTCGATCGTTAGAGAACGAACTCGACGGTTTTGGAAAGTTTGTATCGATATCTAGAAGTTTCAGTTCAGGAGTTTTCGTCCAAAAGGTCTCGATCATAAAGATATCAAAGGCTAAAGTTGGTGATTTTTGCTAATTGGGTGCAGAAAATGAGTTTCGGCCAAGTTTGAACATCCGTAAATAATTTACTATGACTCCGCTTGACAAACGGCTTTTTGTTTTGAAAAATATGGCCGATGAACTTGATTTTACTAGAAGACAATTTGTTCCAAAAAGTTTTGCATCATAGTTAAAAGCGCGCAAACATAGCCCTTACAACTAATGAAATACTTGAATCGTAGAAATAATATAATTTTTCGGAAAATAATAGTTACGGCAACTTTATAAAACGTGCATATATTTGTCGTTTCAAATCCGTTTCACGTAAATTATGTCCTTAGCTTCGTATCAAGTGAACTAATATATTTTGAGAAGTCGAAATAATTTATGAAGCTTAAGGCTAGTTTTGACCCGAACAAGTAAAAACATCAAAGCTGAATTTTCTGAAAATAATACGTTTCGTCGTCAAACTTTAAAAATTCACCCGGCTTCGTTATAACTCCGTTTTATCCGTTCAAAAGGCCACGGATTCGTTTTAAAGTATATTTTCTAAAAATCAAGGCCAAAGTTTCGTACTAAATGTCGGATTTTCCAGAAAACTGAAACAAGGACAGAACCTTAAAATATAGTTATCGAAAATAGTTTTTCTCGGACAAAACCTATTCTAATCCCTTCAAATCAACTCCAAACTAATCTAATCCTACCATACACCTTCTTAAGGTGTCATGGGTTCCTAATCACCATCAATACCAAAGAATACCATGGGAATATTTATAGGATGACCAATATGTATATATAACTCAATAAATCATGAAAAATGGTATAAATCACATATCATGCATACTATCTCCAAAAATGAAAAGATGAATATAAAATGATAAGGAAACATGAAAATGAAAGAAACAAGCTTACTAGTGAAAATGATGAGGTTAAATGGACAAAAGGTTTTCCTAATCACTTGAGGTTTATATTACAAAACCTTGCAACAAATGATACTAGTGTTAAAATAAGTGACTTGAAAACTTGGAAAAACTTCCTTTTGGGTCCCTTTGGCTGCCGTATATTGTAGAGAAGAAGAAAGCAAATGGGTTTTTGATCCTTTTTGATATTATGAGTGAATGAATGTGTTTGATAAGTGTAATACTTTTACTTGAGATATTTTACAAATCACTTGATGAGTCACCTCCCTTGAGTCGGTCAAGGGAGTGTTAGTCATCCCTTGATATATTTTTTTTTTTATTATATAAGTGTAGGATTTTGTAAGATATTTGTGAATAATTGTGATAAGTTGTAGCATTTGTAAATATTTAGGGTAGCGTTGAATAAAAATAAAATTTTCACAGTCAAGTTAAAATATTTTTAGGTCATAAAATTATAAAATACATTCCTTGCAAAATTTGAGTGATATAATAATAATCGATAATTTTTAAGAAAACGACGTAATAATATAATTTTAACGATTTATATCTGAAATAAATTCAAAACACTAGGAAATCTCAAAATATAGTTTTATAAACTAAATGTAAGTTTAAAAATACATCGGGATCATTTTGAAAGTAACGGATTAAATATTCAAAATAATAACTCACGCGATAACGTTTATTTAATATAAAATTACGCGTTGAATGTGAAATAAAATGTCGTGAATGAACTAATGAGGTGCACATGATGTGAATGAAATGTAGACTAATCTTAATCCATATGAAATGTATGTGATGTCATGAGCATGAATTCGCCGCTAAACCTCCAAGGTTACGCAATTTGAAACAAGTAAACCAAGTTTACTAAAAATGTTGAAATAATGAGACATGAAGCGTTAGAAATGACACGAAGTACGGGTTGTCACATTCGCCCATCAAAAGGAATTCAGTCCACGAATTCAATCGTTGTTAGGTCTATCGGGTTTAGGGTTTGATGTGGCAACTTTCCCATTCCCGAGCAAAACCCTCAAAGACTTTTACCAACCAATTTTCACTTAATCTCACAACTCATCAAACAAGAACTGTCATGAGATTAGGCTAAATTGGTTTGAAGGAGGACTTTTGAAAATTTAGCTCGACACGAATTGTTTACATATAAGCCTACTACTCCCTTCATTGCATGATTCTTCCTGAATTAGACATAGGTGATCAGGCTATGTATAATTTAGGAGTAACTACGCAATGCTTGGACTAATCGACTCATATGTTTGTTTGGTGTTGGGTCAACTGTTGTTAAAATTGTGATGAACATCGAGGAGAAAAGACATGGAGAAGTGTCCTTAAAATGATAGTTAAGGTAAAAAGAATTAAAATCCTCGTAAATGATATCGAATCGAGAGGAAATAAAGTACGATAGATGAGAATATATTACAACAAGTGGTTTAGCAAAAGTAGTACATCTTAGGTTATAAAGTTTGAATACGATGAAAGACATAAACTTAGTACAACGTAATACAATAGGAGAACTAAGACTGCTAGTTTCGAACTTCTTGATCTTCCACGTCGTTGATACCTTGACGAGCTCCTTCTAACATATATATATTCCCATGAGCACCTTCGACTTGTTGACCTTGGTTTTGAGGACATTGATTCCGATAGTGTCCTTGTTCCCACATCGAAGCACGTAACTATGGTCTTGCCCTTACAGGTCCTTAGCAAGGTGTCCTACTTTGACATGACTAAAACATATACCACATGGACCATTATGATGTAGCGTGCATTGGTGGCATCATGGTAAGTTTCGCATAAGCTCTTCCCTGGTTGGTGCAAGAACATAGACCCTGACGACTTCTTGTCTTCTATTATGTTGTTGGTGATGGTTAGTGTTATGGTTTTGGTTGTCGTTATCATAACCTTCCTGGTCATTTTCCCATTTTCTTTTGTTGTTGTTGATTTGGTCATCGTCGTTGTTGTTGTTTTGGTTATTGTTGTAATTGGTGCAGTTGTTGGGGTTGTTGTTGTTTTGGTTGGTGTTGGTGTACTTGCCTCTCTTCACTATCTCGGGCCATGAGCTTTTGAGTCAATCGAATAGCTTCCTCAATCGCTTTGGTCAAGAAGTCACATCGCCTTGAATAATTTCGGAAGTCCCAGATGAAAGCCTCTAGCAACTTCTCATTATCGAAACCATGGACGGGCATAACATGACCCAATTCTTGGAATCTCCGAATATATGTGTCAATATCATACCCAATCGTGACCAATTCATAGAACTCCGTCTCTAACTTTTTGATTTACATCGAGGACAAAACTTCTTAGTCACCAAACTCTTAAATTCCTCCCGTAAGCTTGAAGGCACTCTCCATACCAATCGGTTGAGCGATGAATTCCACCACGATAATGCTCCATCGAGTAATGTGCTCAGTAGCAAATTTAACCTTACTATCATCCGGACGGTTACAAAGCAAAACACCGACTCAATTTTTCAAACCATCGAACCATTGCGTAGCTCCTCAAGACCTCGAAACTTAGTGGGTTCACCACTTTTGAAATCCTTGTACGAACATCTCTTAACTCCGGATCCTCAAGCATTTCGAGAGTGAAAGACTAGCCTAGCGGCTTCAAGAAGGCCATGGCCTCAAAGAAGGCAGCAGCCCACTCAAGCTTCCTTTCGACTCTTAGAGCATTAGCAATGCTATCATTCACCAACTTTTGAATTCTGCTTGGGTCATTTCAACTGTAGCTTTCTTGATTGCCATATCTTCTTCAAAACAAGAGGAAATGTGAGGCGTAGCAAAATCCCATGTTAAAATATGCGCCTAAAGAGAGGTGATAAGAAATGATAAGTTTGAGGTTTTCTTTCAAAATAATCGACGGTTTCGAAAAGATGGGTTATGAGGTGTCGTAAGTGTTTCAAATGTATGATGGTTTAGTGACTTAATGTGTGAATAAAGTGTAACTCGACATGTTAGTGGTGAAACAAAGGAGTGAGAGTGACTTCGCCCTATATAAAGGTTTATCTCGGTATTCAACGTTATCGGTGATGAGTCGATTGATGTGAAAATTGTGATAGGGAATGTCAAGGAATTCTCCACATTAGAGTATGAGGAAATGATAATGGGATGGGAATTTAAAGGCATCCATGTGACAATCGATGTGAAATGAAAGTGAATAACTCGAAAAATGTTCGTATAAATCGCACGCAAAGTGAACATGCACGTATAATGAAATGATGAGATGCTATGATAATGTAGTTATAGTCTAGGGTCAATGATGCAACCTAGTTCTCTATAATCAAGCTCGATGCCAATCACACCCCAAATTACTCGTTTTTCAATGGAATGGAATTCACGGGATTGTTGTCATAGCATCACAATCACAGTTATATTGAACGACCTAAAGTGTCGTTTGAAAAATACATCGCTTGATTTAATAAAATAATCGAGTTTACAAAGTAGGTCCCAAATGAAAATCAACTGTGCGGAAATAAGTTTGTACAATTCAAACGATGTTTTAAAGCACGAAACCCAAGTGAGACGCGTCGTCATCGCGACTCCATGATGTGTCCAAATGCATGCCATGAAGTGAATACCTTAGATACACGAGATTAAAACATGCTAAAAGTGTCAACACAAAGGTTGAGTGAGTTCATAGAGTTTGTTTTGAAATATAAAGCCTTTCAAAATCGTTAATGCAAAGAAAGGCATTGAAAATCCACTCGGCCCAAGTTCCCCATACAAAACTTGCAACCTGTGTGTTCACAACCCATTGCCAAAATGTATATAGTTTATGTTCAAACATATGATTTCAATGAATTCACAATAGTACCAACTCGACGAGAACGGTAGCACTTAATCCATAGCACATAAGCAATAGCACATAAGCAATAGCACCCAACTCAACGTATCAAGAGTCAATCGATATAGTACTTTATTCGACGATAACTATAGCACGCAAACATGAACAATTTATATAGTACAACATTCGGTTTTGAAATGATGTAATCGTGATAGGAGTTATCCTTCAGAATATAAAGTACTTGTGAAGAATATAGTTAAGCATGCATCTCCCCCAAAACAGTTATGAAAACAAGTAAAAGCAGGGGCTATGAAACTCACTTGGTAAACTGAGGCGATGACAAAAGTGAGTACGCCGAGGTATAATGTGAAACTTTAATCTGGACCTATTACCAATGATATGATATGCAATGAGTTGCAATGTAATGTTATGCATGTACTTCGTATGTTATTTATACCATTTACGGGTTTTGAAAATATTACTCGTTGACGAAAAATACTCTTTTGACGTCTTGACCCTTCAAAAATGACTTTACATGTTTTTACGTCAAAATGTCATCCTACAATGGTTTTATAATGATTTTTGGTGAAATTAACACTTTTCGTCGCAAAACAATGTCGTCCGAAAAATCATGAAATCAACAAAAATGGCTCCGGAAAAGTAGTCGTAAAATGGTGTACGTCGATCGTTAGAGAACGAACTCGACGGTTTTGGAAAGTTTGTATCGATATCTAGAAGTTTCAGTTCAGGAGTTTTCGTCCAAAAGGTCTCGATCATAAAGATATCAAAGGCTAAAGTTGGTGATTTTTGCTAATGGGTGCGTAAAATGAGTTTCGCCAAGTTTGAACATCCGTAAATAATTTACTATGACTCCGCTTGACAAACGGCTTTTGTTTTGAAAAATATGGCCGATGAACTTGATTTTACTAGAAGACAATTTGTTCCAAAAGTTTTGCATCATAGTTAAAAGCGCATAAACATAGCCCTTACAACTAATGAAATACTTGAATCGTAGAAATAATATAATTTTTCGAAAATAATAGTTACGGCAACTTTATAAAACGTGCATATATTTGTCGTTTCAAATCCGCTTTCTCGTAAATTATGTCCTTAGCTTCGATCGAAGTGAACTAATATATTTTTGAGAAGTCGAAATAATTTATGAAGCTTAAGGCTAGTTTTGACCGAACAAGTAAAAACATCAAAGCTGAATTTTCTGAAAATAATACGTTTCGTCGTCAAACTTTAAAAATTCACCACGGCTTCGTTATAACTCCGTTTTTATCCGTTCAAAAGGCCACGGATTCGTTTTAAAGTATATTTTCTAAAAATCAAGGCCAAAGTTTCGTACTAAATGTCGGATTTTCCAGAAAACTGAAACAAGGACAGAACCTTAAAATATAGTTATCGAAAATAGTTTTCTCGGACAAAACCTATTCTAATCCCTTCAAATCAACTCCAAACTAATCTAATCCTACCATACACCTTCTTAAGGTGTCATGGGTTCTAATCACCATCAATACCAAAGAATACCATGGGAATATTTATAGGATGACCAATATGTATATATAACTCAATAAATCATGAAAATGGTATAAATCACATATCATGCATACTATCTCCAAAATGAAAAGATGAATATAAAATGATAAGGAAACATGAAAATGAAAGAAACAAGCTTACTAGTGAAAATGATGAGGTTAAATGGACAAAAGGTTTTCCTAATCACTTGAGGTTTATATTACAAAACCTTGCAACAAATGATACTAGTGTTAAAATAAGTGACTTGAAAACTTGGAAAACTTCCTTTGGGTCCCTTTGGCTGCCGTATATTGTAGAGAAGAAGAAAGCAAATGGGTTTTGATCCTTTTGATATTATGAGTGAATGAATGTGTTTGATAAGTGTAATACTTTTACTTGAGATATTTTACAAATCACTTGATGAGTCACCTCCCTTGAGTCGGTCAAGGGAGTGTTAGTCATCCCTTGATATATTTTTTTTTTTATTATATAAGTGTAGGATTTTGTAAGATATTTGTGAATAATTGTGATAAGTTGTAGCATTTGTAAATATTTAGGGTAGCGTTGAATAAAAATAAAATTTTCACAGGTCAAGTTAAAATATTTTTAGGTCATAAAAATTATAAAAATACATTCCTTGCAAAATTTGAGTGATATAATAATAATCGTATAATTTTTAAGAAAAACGACGTAATAATATAATTTTAACGATTTATATACGAAATAAATTCAAAACACTAGGAAATCTCAAAATATAGTTTTTATAAACTAAATGTAAGTTTAAAAATACATCGGGATCATTTTTGAAAGTAACGGATTAAATATTCAAAATAATAACTCACGCGATAACGTTTATTTAATATAAAAATTACGCGTTGAATGTGAAATAAAATGTCGTGAATGAACTAATGAGGTGCACATGATGTGAATGAAATGTAGACTAATCTTAATCCATATGAAATGTATGTGATGTCATGAGCATGAATTCGCCGCTAAACCTCCAAGGTTACGCGAATTTGAAACAAGTAAACCAAGTTTACTAAAAATGTTGAAATAATGAGACATGAACTGTGTCGAGAAATGACCTGAAAGTACGGGTTGTCACACCTTTAATGAACCATCAGGTCAACTCTCCATGAGCAACCCAATCAAAGACTCGAACACATGAATATATATATATTCAAACAAGATCACAAACATGTAAAAGACAATGCCAATCAACCCACTCAAATCCAATAGTAATTTTTAACCCTAACCATTAGTTATCCACAACACGCATAATCAAAAGGATCGAGCAGACATTAACAACATATGTCATAACTTTAAATGAATGCATCTAAGACTACTTTCAACAACAATTCATCAAAAACTTACAAACCTAGCGTCCAAATAATTGATCGAGATGAGAACGAGGGGACAAGATCTGCAGGGGTTTTAAGATAAAAATGGTTTAAGTACAAATCATTTCAAAGCGTTAAGATGAACATGATCAGATAGCAATAATGACCTACCACACAATCACCAATTGATAACTCACTTAAAAGAGAGTTGAGAGAGAGAGTGGTTTTTGCGAGATGCAAGTTTTGACCGAGAAAAATAATGTTTTGACCATGACACTCAACCCGCATACTTAGGAAAACAAGTATAGAGAGTTGACACTTTTAGTCCCTCTACTTAGCAAAGCAACTCGCATACCAGGTACATAGATATAGTGGGTTGACACTTTTAGTCCCTATACAAAGCGTAACAACTCGCATACAGATAAAACATAGTAACTCGCATTATATAACATAGCAACTCGCATAGCATAGCAACACGCATACAGATAAAAGAGCAACTCGCATAATATAAAGACTGGACTAAAATATCATCACATAGCAAACCACCTTTTATCATACCAGCAAATAAGAATGCAGATGATTAATCAAGCAATGTACTGAATCAACTAAAGGTGCAAAATTCTCCACCTCAATCAATGATACGAGATAGTGAGTAATCATTGATTGACATAGTATTATGAGATTACTACAGCTAAAGTATGAGATTGTAAAAACACATAAAATAAAAGGTTATAACGGCTCTGTTGGAACTTCATCTAAAATCCCGTGTCATTGTTGAATGACATTTCTAGGACCGTAGATGTTATCGATGACAGAAACTAGAGTAAAAATAAGTGAAATAATAGAAAATATAAAATTTGATATATATATATATATATATATATATATATATATATATATATATATATATATATATATATATATATATATATGTATGTATTTTTTTACAAGACTTAATAAGCACGAGTCCCGAAAAGAGGGATCAGAGTCGAGTACGAGGTATATCAATTCTGACATGCTACCATTCCAGAGTGAGCATTCTTCAGTTCCGATGGAAACCATGTCATGATGTTCATGAATGAATTGAGCATTATACCGAAGCAGATTGAGGACACTTTGCACTAATAGCACATGTAGTATTGCAAATAGATGGGTTAGTGATGTATATTCTCAATTTTGATGTAGTACGGTCGGTCTAGGAGTATCATTAATGGACATCTCTTTAAGTTCAACATTCTTGAAGGTTTTCCCTGGGATCCACCTAAGACAACTTCTAGGTGAGTAAGTCCGTTTGGTACCCGAAACTTAAAGAGTCTACCAAGAGGGAATCCACTTAAAACAATCGCTAACAACGTTAGATGAGGCTAGATTCCTATTATGACCATTGGTCCTTTCGCATTTAATTTGCTTCTTAGTGGATTGGTGCGTCTTTGATTCCTTAAATTCGATCTTAGATTTTCGAGCCTTCATTGGAATTGTCATTCCTCAAGTTGGAATGAATTAGCTAAGGACCGGTTTCGACAAAACTATATTATTTTCAACTTGAAAGGTGCTTAGATTTCGATGCTTTAAATCTTTCATCTTAAATGCATTAATGCCTAGTTACAGGTATGCTTAGTGGCATTATGAACAGTTGATTTCTCCAATGTTGATGGTTTTGCGAACTTAGTATTCACTCTATTTCCCGTATTTTTCCTAAGCTCATTTTTTAACGCAACGATAGTGACACTCTTATCCTGAATTTGGTTTTTGAGGGCATCTATGTCGATGTCATGGAGTTGATTTTATCTATCTGTTTGGTCCTACACTCCAAAAAATTCTTCTTCAAGGATTCATTTTCTTAGCAACTTAGCAACACATAGGGCTAGTTCCTCATTCCTAGACTTAATTGCATCACAAGCTTCATAATTAATATCCGTATTCATGTTCATTTGAATGTCTGATATTTGTTTTTTTAGGTTACAAACGGTTGAGTCTTTGTCTAGAATCTGTGTTTTTAATTGATTAATTTCAAAAAATTCTGGGAATTCTGGATTTGTGCATGCATTTGAAACAAGAGAATTTTATTCCTTTTGCTGTAGTGCAATTTCCAAGGAAATGCAGTGTTTTTCAAGAATTTAATATTTGCAAGAAAGTTCATCAAATGCCCTTTTGAAACCATATCATTAGTTTTAAAACATACAAACTCGGCCTCAACCATATCAATTTTATCGGACTCATGTTCAAGATTAAGATCGAATGTTTAGGTACATTAGCGGATGCACTATGTTGAATAGATAAGGGTACCTCATCACATGACACATGTTCATTTGTAGGTCGATATTTGCATCCACATCATGAGTAACAAGAGTCACTTAACTCTTGGTCGTTTCAAGCTTATCTCCTCGAGCCTCAGATTCAAAGGTCAATCGATCCATCACCCGATGCCTTACTGGTCTCAACACTACAATTTATTAATTGTACCCGACATTCATTTACCTTTCTGATCACAACATCCACTTCTTGTGTGTTAAGAGTAACTGAAGAGCTGGTTACATCATTAATTGTTGTTTCTGATATTCTGCAATCAGCAACACCCGACCTTTCAACTGAAACATTACCCAACTTATCACAACTTTCACTTAATTGCACCTGACACTCATTCATATTATCATCCTCTTGAGCAGATTCCTTAATGTACTTTTCCACATTATCCATAAGTTGGATAAATGTATTGATGAACTCATGAATTTCCATTCCGGTATGTTTCTTGAAAGAAATTCCAGTTGCATGTTGATCGAAGTCTGCTGAATATTCCCCATTGATGAATGGCTGAAATTGTTTGTGAATCATCTGAAGTATAGCCATGGAATAATTTTTTATTATTTTCCCATTGATGAGCTGGTTCTTCAATTGTTCAAGGTATTTTAACAATGTTTTCTTTAGTGAAGGTAAATCCGACGGAAAAGGGCATCGCATGTTCGATCCATGGATGTGGATAAAACTTGTGATATATGAGAATGAAGCAAGAATAAGGTTCAATATCGCATTCAATATGTAATTTCTGCTGAGGTTCATTTAGATTGGACCCAAAGTATGATGGGTTTAGATCATCATTTGTTGAATCTATTAAGGTCAAGCATTCTGAATAGTACATACTTTGTCTGCAGTCCACTGAGTCATATAGTTTGAGCACTTTAGCGATTTCTGAATCAGTGGAGTGAGCCATGCATGTTGGACTTTACGGGATTTTATAATTCTTTGATTAAACCGGGAAATAGATTCTTTCACGGGATTTTACAAAATCAAAAGAACAACTGTAAAGCATAGTAAAAGGAAGTAAAATGTCTCAATAGACAAGTCGCTAAATAGCCAACTCGCAACACAATCAACTCGCTTAATGAACCAAGTCGCTTTAAGAATCAACTCGCTTAATAGCAAGTCGCAAACAGACACAACTCGCTTAACCACCAAGTTGCTTTAGAGCTCAAGTAGCTTAAAGAAACAACTCGCTTAGAACCCAAGTCGCATAAAAGGTCAACTCGCTAAATAGCCAAGTCGCATATATCAACTCGCTTCTAAAGAAGAAGCAACTCGCATACAAGAAACTCAACTACGAGACTCAACTCGCTTTGTACATTTTTCACAAATACCCACTTTATCACTCAAAAGCGACCAAACCACAATGATTTAAGCCTTCCAATTCAAAACATAAACACATATGATGATCCTAAACACAAAAGTACAAGCAAAATTCAAACTTTAACACTAGAATTTGTCCAAATGATTCAAACTCTCCTAAACACTTAATACCCCAAAAACCTTATGAAATCCACCAAAACAAAGAGCATGAAAGATGAGTGATCAAACCATGGCTCTTGATACCAAATGTAAGAAATAGGATTTCACAATCACATTAAAGCACAACCAAGAGAGGCGTATGTAAGTTTTAGAGAGAGAAAGGGAGATGTTCTAGTAAGAGAAAACTCATGGAAGGTTAGATTCCAAGTGAACATCCAACCCTCTCCCTTGGTGGGAGAGGGCTATTTATACAAACTATAACGCCTCCTACGGGTCGTGGATCGTGCATACAATGGGTAAAGACCCGTCCTTCCTCCACGGTGTTGCACTAGACTAAACTAAGCTAATAACAGACTAACAACTAACATAATAAACGATATGTCTACGAGCTAACTTAAGCTAGATTATGCTTGGGGTGACCGATGCTTCACAATAGAATTTCCAATTCCTAACACTTATCAAATTATCAGTTTATATCCAATTTAAATCACAAATTCTCCCCCGATCACAATTTTCAAATCCTTTGAGATTTGTGATCTCTATTGATTTAAATTAATTTTGAAAACATTTGACAAGAATTGTGACTTGCTTTTTGACAAACATTTCAACTGATAAGAATCAGATTTTCAGACTTTAAACTCCATTGTTTAAACATGCATAACTATCTTTTGAAAACATAACAATAACCAAGGTCTGGTACCAATTGTATAAACATTGTAAAAACATTGTTCATTTTGATTAACCAAAAGTAGACCTTTCTCGTTTACGTGCCAATTGTTTGAGAAATACTCTTTTTGATTTGATTGAAATCATTCTCCCCCTCAATCAATGACGTAAGTTGTTGATTGATGGATAGAGTTTTTGACAATTGATAAGCCCGGATGATTTTCAAAAAAATAGAGTCCGAGGTATTTTCAAAGCAATTTTATTTTCATTAGATGACAAATATTTTTCAGAAGAATTATTAGAAGGAAAAATATTTGGAAAGAAACATTTGTCTTTTGGTGACAAACATTTGTTTTAGAATCAAAGCATGATGTTTGAAAATTTAAGATTAAGCATGACTTTTTCTTTTAAAGCGGGTTCTTGCCGAAATGACAATAAGCCATCATTTTCTCCATCTTTTTTTTTTTTTTTTTTTTTTTTTTTTTTTTTGTAATGAGTTCGAACTTCATCTAGAGACCGTGCCATTCTTTGAGTGACAACTCAAAGTCCGTAGATGTTATCGAACCCTAAGAAAAACATGATAAATAAACAACATTTTTTGAAAATTTTCAAGATTTTCTGATTTTTATGGATTTTAAAATTTTATATTTTTCTATTTTCTTTTTAGTGGTTATTTTTTTATTTTATTATTATTATTATTTTTAAAGAATATATGTACAAAGAATAGATAGAGATGAACACCTTTACTCCTCGTCTTCCTCAAGACGCTTGAGCATTACGGTTGAAGGCTCTTAAGCCTAGTCGTGGAAGAATAAACTCAAAATGTTCTCAGAAAGAGCTTTGGTGAAGATGTACGCTAACCGATATTCGGTCCTCATAAGTATAGTTCAACCACACCATTTTCAACTTGTTCCCGATAAAGTGATGTCGAATATCAATGTGCTTAGCTCTTGAATGTTGAACATTGTTGCGTGAGAGCAATGGCACTTTTGTTATCACAAAGACATAGGAACATTGTTGAATACAAAGCCATAGTCGATAATGGGATCTCATCCATAAGATTTGAGCACAACAAGATGACATGGCTATGTATTCACCTCTGTGAGAGGATATGGAAGTGCTCATTTGTTTCTTTGAAGACCAGCTCACAAGCTTATCACCTAAAATTGAGCACCTCCCGATGTACTTGACGTGTATCTTGACATCCCGCATGGTCAAGATTCTGCATAGGCCGTTAGTGACATACCGGTGTCCTTGGCACCAAAGTCCCATGTTAATGGTTCCTTGGAGATACCGAAGACCCGTTTAACCGCCTAAGGTGCTTTTGGTAGGCTTAGCTCGGTATCTAGCACACATGCATACAACGAACAAAATGTCCGGGTCGATCGGCCGTGAGGTACATTAGGGATCCAATCATACTGCGATATTTTGTTTGATGTATCATGATCCCTGAGTGGTCCTCATCCAGTTTTATGCGCTCCACCATGGGAGTATCAACAGGGTCACTGGTATAAAATCAAAATTTCTTTAAAATTTCTTTTGTGTATTTAGATTGATTGATAAAAATGCCTCCGGGACTTTGTGAAATTTGTAATCCCAAGAAAAATGACATTTGTCCCATCATTGACATTTGAAATTTAGAGCACATCTCCTTTGAAAATCGGTCACATTCATTAGGTTCAGTCGAGGTAAAGATAATGTCATCAACATAGATTTGGACATGGATTAAGTGTTTGCCTGACCTTCTGGTGAACAATGTCGGATCTACTGCTCCTTTACTGAATCCATTAGATAGAAGAAACTTTGATAGCTTATCATACCATGCCCTAGGAGCTTGCTTCAAACCGTAAAGGGCCTTCTTCAAGCGATAGACATGATTAGGATGCTCGATTCACAAAACCTTCCGGTTGATCGACGTATACCACTTCATTCAGTCTCCATTAAGGATTCCCAATGATGTTGTCCAATGGCTTTGGTAGTGATCCCTACATTAGTGTAGAATGCAGAGAATCATTTGAAGAGCTTGCTTCTCCAACATTGGTATTGAACTTTTCCATGATCATTTGCTCAAATCTGCATTTTGAAGCAAATAAGCATACAATTGCTCATAATTGGTGTTCTTCAATCCTTTGTTGAGTTTGACTGCTATGACAAATTTGTTCCATTCGGAGTCATGTTGTTCACAACTTTGAATTTAGTCAATATTCAAGATTGTCATTTTGATATTCCTCATATCACTCACCGCCTGTGAAATCGACATGATATTCACCACACTTTCCCCGGTATCATTTCAAAGTTCTCAAAGTCATCATACAATTGAGACTCCTGCCTTCTTGAGTCGATTCGAGAACCGGATGGAAGCATCTTAACATTGTCCCAAACAAATTTTAGCTTCATGTTGTGATTGATCACTTGTAGATGTCTTTAGGTAGACCTTGAGAAAAATGTTTGAAGCTCGATGTCTCGATCGATTCTTCTTCTCCTTATCGTAAAGCTCATCATATGTCTTAGGTCTATCTAGTCCTAATGTCACAAAGCATCATCACAGCAGCTCTGTGATGCTCTGGTTATCTCAACTTTATATGGCCCTTCATCAATTGACTTAAGGATGTTACCCCCATTTTCCTTTCCTAAGCAGTATAGTGTGATTCTTTGTGACCAAGATTCATAATCGGTTCTATCAAGCATGGGAGGACGAGTATCGACCGCAACTTGCACATCATCGACAATGGAAGACATGTTTAAATTCTACGGATTTTACAAATATTTGATTTAACCGGAAATAGATTCTTCACGGATTTTACCAAATCAAGAGAGAAACCAGAAACTTATACACTTATGCGTGAGACAAAGAAGCTTACACGCGTGACAACAATTTTAGGCGTAAACACTAGCTAATGCGTGAGACACGACCACGCCAGAGCGAGTTTAAGCGTGAGCGAGAGTTGTAATAACCCCAAAATTTCAAAGCGGAAGCGTTCGGGTCATGGGTGCTACTAATCAATATACACAACACAAGGTAATAACAAATGGAAATTTTATTCCATTTTCAAAAGATATATTAATTTAAGAAAAGTTTTACATAATTGTTTCAAAGTGCGGATGTGACAACTCGTATTTTTGGGTCATACTTCAAAACATTATTCATGCTTCATTATTTATCATTTATCGTAAACTAGGTTTACGAGCATCAAATTCACGTAACCGTAATGGTTTAGTTGTGAATTCATGATCATATCATCGAGGACATTTCATATAGACTAAGTTTAGTCTACATTTCATTAACATCATTGTCATCATATTAGTTCATGCATGGTTTTGCATTTTACATTAAACATATAATTTTCATATTAAATAAACGTTATCGCGTAACTAATTATTTTGAACAATTGATCCGTTACTTCCAAAATTATCCCGATATATTTTATACTCATATTAAGTTATAAAATAATATTATGAGTTTACCAGTGTTTTAAATTTATTTTGTATATAAATTGTTATATTTATATAATTACGACGGTTTTATTAAATACTATACGATAGTTATTATATCACTCAAATTTTGCAAGAAATGTATTTTTATAATTTTTATGACCTAAATATATTTTATCTTGACCCGTGAAAATTTATTTTTATCCAACGCTACCCTAAATATTCACAAGTGACTACAACTTACCACTTAACTTCAAATATCTTACAAGTTATTACACTTATACATTTAGAAAAAAAAAAAAAAAAAACAATAAGAAAGAATGAATAAACCCCTTGTCGACACAGGGGATGAGTCACCAAAGATATTTGCATAATATCTTAGTAATACATGTATTATACTACTAATACCTTCATTTTCACTTCACTTTTCAAAATTCAAGATCAAGACCAATTTCCTTTCTCTTTCTCTCTAAATATTCGCACCAAGGACCAAAAGGAGGATCATCTCAAGTTTTCAAGACAAGTTTTAATATACACTAGTATCATTTGTTGCAAAGGTTTTGTAATACAAACCTCAAGTGATTAGGAAAACCCTTTTGTCCTTAAACCTCATCATATCACTAGTAAGCATTCATATTCATATTTTTATTTCACATTCATTTTTATGGTCATATCATTTTATTTGAGAAACATGCAAGTCTCATGATGTTTATACCATTTTTTTTAAGGTTTTATGTGTTAAATATATATAATCCATCCTATAATTACTCCTTGTTATATATTATTTTTGGTGATGTCTAGGAACCCATGACACCCTAAGAAGGTGTATGGTAGGATTAGAATAGCTTCGGAGTTGTTTTGAATGGGTTAGAATAGGTTTGGCGCGAGAAAAACTCATTTCGACACGTTTTGAAAAGGGTCTGTCCTTAAAATTAAATTCTGGAAAATCCGACAGTAGACAAAAATATTTGGCCTAGATATTTAGAAAATATACTTTAAAACGAAACCGTGGCCGCTTGAACGGATTAAACGGAGCTATAACGAAGAAGTTATGAATTTTTCAATTTGGCGACGAAAAATACAAAATTCTGGAAATTTCAGCAAACAATATTTGTTTTGTACGAGTCAAAAATGAAGCTTGGACGTTGTAAATTATGTCGATTTGTTAAAAATATGTTAGTATACTTCGATACGAAGCTAAGGATCTTTAAAACGTAGAAAACGGATTTGTAACGACTAAATTATACACGTTTACAAAAGTTGCCGTAACTATTATCATATAAGAAAAACTATAACTTGATTTCTAATAAACAAGTTTTGCGGCAAAACTAGTACCAAGTTAAAGGTTGTTTTAACATTGAATTAGAACTTTTATGAAGAGAAGTCTTCTAGTAAAAGTGAAATCGCCAAGTATACTTTCCAAAATGTCCAATCGTTTGATTAGCGGAGTTGTAATGAATTAATTACGGT
The DNA here is from genome assembly GCA_022545495.1 of Chrysanthemum lavandulifolium. NCBI lineage: Eukaryota > Viridiplantae > Streptophyta > Magnoliopsida > Asterales > Asteraceae > Chrysanthemum > Chrysanthemum lavandulifolium. Next base: position 167,103,715 of record CM040243.1, on the reverse strand, counting down.
CGCTCAAACTTTGCCGAAAAACCATCCTTAAACTATATTTTGGACTAAAAGTACCATACTTAACCTCTAATTTTCTTTATGTACGAGACCTCTAGGACGAAAACTTAAATGCTAAAACTTTGAGATTATCATACGAGCTTCCCAAAACCGTTGAGTTTGTTTCCTAACGCCGACGTGCACCATTTTACGACTAGCTTTTAGAGGCCGTTTTTGCACTTTCATGGAAATATCAATGACATTATTTTACGACGAAAAGTTATATTCTCTTAATAAATCACCAAATGATTATCGTCGGATATCATTTCAACGTAAATACATGTGAAGTAATTTAAAAATGGTCAAGACGTTAAAAGATTATATTTTCGACGAGAAGTATTGTTTTCAAAAATTCATAAGTGGTATAAATATCATCCGAATTGCATGCATAACATTACATCATGACTTATTACATATCATATCATTCATAATAGGTCATTTTCGAGATTCACGCTACATTTGGTGTATCCACTTTTGCCATTTTATCATCATAAACATTGCACCGGTGAGTCATAGCCCTACTCTTTTAACTGTTTTGAATTACTTTTGGGGAGATACATGCTCAACTATTTTATGACATTCATGATATTTGCAACTACATGTTTAATCGAAATGAATGTTTAATCATACGAGGTAGCAATATTGTCATATTTAGAATTTCTATACGATTATCATTGAGTGAATGTCTTGGGATTATCATTGAGTGAATGTCTTGGGATTATCATTGATTAAATGTCTTGGGATTATTATTGAGCTAAATGTCTTGGGAACATCATTGAGCTGAATGTCTTGGGATTTTCATTGAACTAAATGTCTTGGTATAATTATGTCAAGTAACTATTGATACATAAAGTCATGCACTATTATGTGAATTCATTTGACATCATGTGTTTGAACATAAATTATACATATTTTGGCAGTGGGTTGTGAACACACAGGTTGCAAGTTTTGTATGGGCGGAACTTGGAACTGAGTGGATTTACAATGCCTTTGCTGCATAAACGATTTTGAAAGACTTTACATTCCAACTTAAACTCTATGAACTCACTCAACCATTGTGTTGACACTTTTAGCAATGTATTTTCAGGTAACTAAGGCATTCACTTCATGGCATGCATGTGGACATAGCATAGAGTCGCGGTGACGACGCGTCTCACATGGGATTTATACACTTTAAAAACATCGTTTGACTTGTACTAAACTTACTTTCCGCACATAGTAACTTTCATTTGGGACCTATACTTTGTAACTCTGATTATTTTATTAAATCAAACGATGTATTTTCCAAACGACACTTTAGGTCGTTCAATATAACTCGTGATTGTGATGCTATGACAATCAATCCCGTGAATTCCATTCACGCAAAATAGGTAATTTGGGGTGTGATGATTGGCATCGAGCTTGATTATAGAGAACTAGGTTGCATCATTGACCCTAGACTATAACTACATCATCATAGCATCTCATCATTTCATCATAAGTGCATGTTCACTTTACATGCGGTTTATACGTACATTTTTCGAGTTATTTACTTTCATTCCAAATCGATTGTCACATGGATGCCTTCAAATACCCATTCCATTATCCTTTCTTCATACTCCAATGTGGAGAATGCTTTGTCATTCTCTATCGCAATTTTAATATCAGCTGATTCATCACCGATAAAGTCGAATGCCGAGACAAAACCTCTAAGTAGGGCGAAGTCACTCTCACTCCTTTGTTTCACCACTAACATGTCGAGTTACACGTTATTCACACATTAAGTCACTAAACCATCGTACATTTGAAGCATTTACGACATCTCATAACCCATCTTTTGGAATCCATCATTCATTTTGAAAAATAACCTCAAACTTATCACCTCATATCATATCTCTTTGGAGCATTTATTATTAACATCGACTTTGCTACGCCTCACCTTTCCTCTTATTTTGAAGAAGTTATGGCGCCAAAGAAAGCTCCACAAGTTTTGACTCAAGAGGCTATGCAAAAGTTTGTGAGGATAGTATAGCCAATGCATTAAGGATTGAAAGGGCAACATGGCGGTGTCGCCGAGGAGGCTGCTCATCGCCGAAGCCACTAGACTTGCCAATCTTGCCGCCGAGGTCGCGACCCTCGCTTGAAGCCGCTAGACTCGCCATCGCCGCCGAGGTCGCAATCTTCAAGCCGCCGGGCTTGCTAATGCCGCCGCGCTCGACAGCTAACCGAAGCTACTAGAATTGCGAGGGAAGCTGAAGCCGCTAGGTTCTTCTTCCAGGTATTGCAGGAGGGTCCGGGTTAGAAGTTGTTCGTATAAGGATTTTAAAAGTGGAGATCCCACTAAGTTCAAAGGCAATGAAGGAGCCTGCCATGGTTCGATGGTTCGAGAAAATGGAGTCCGTGTTTTGTTATGTAATTGCCGGAGGATAGCAAGGTTAAGTTTGCTACGAGTACACTACTTGATGGGGCAATGTCTTGGTGGAACTCGTATGCTCAGCCAATGGGAATGGAAAATGCTTTCAAGCTTACTTGGGAGCAATTCAAAGGGTTGTTAACGAAGAAGTATTGTCCGCGTACGGAGGTGAAAAAGTTAGAGACCGAATTCTATGAACTGGTAACTATTGGGTATGACATTGATACTTACATTCGAAGGTTTCAAGAATTGGCGTGTTATGCCCATCTATGGTTTCGGATAATGAGAAGCTACTGGAGGCTTTCATTGGAGGACTTCGAGATTATTCAAGGTGATGTGATTTCCTCGATCCGCAAACAATTGAAGAATCATTCGAGTATCCCAAAAACTCATGGCACAAGTAGTAAAGAGAGGAAACATTACCCACATCAACCGTAACAACAATACCAACAACCGCACCAACTACAACAATAACCAAAACAACAACAACAACAATAACGATAACCAAATCAACAACAATAAAAGAAAATGGGAAAATGACCAAAGAGGTTATAATAACAACAACCAAAACCGTAACACTAACTATCATCAACAGCAGAATAGAGGACAAGGAGCCGCAATGGTTTATGTTGTTGCACCAATAGAAGGCAAAGGTTATGCTGGAACCTACCCACTATGTAATCGATGTAAGTATCATCACCGGGTCTTTGCCTGTTAAGTGCTACAAGTGTCAAAACTAGGACACCATGCCGTGGATTGTAGAGGTAAATCCATAGTCACATGCTTCGGATGTGGAGAGCAAGGACACTATCGGAACCAATGTCCCCAAAACCAAGGTCAACAAGTCGAAGGTGCTCATGGGAATGCATACATGTTAGAAGGAGGAAAAGCTCGTCATGGTCTCAATAACGCGGAAGACTGAAGAAGTTCGGAAACTAACAGTCTTAATTTTCCTTATGTACTATGTCGTACTAAGTTTATGTCTTCCATCGTATTCGGATCTTTAGAACTTAAGATGTCTTACTGTTTGATAAACCACTCGTTGTAAAATATTCTCATCTATCGTACTTTATTTTCTTTCCGATTTGTTATCACTTACAAGGATTTTACTTCCTTTTACTTTAACTACCATTTTAACGACACGGTTTAAATCTTTGTAAACATTGAGAGTTATAACAACTAAACCGAATGTCACATTATCGTTCCTTAATTATACATAGCCTAGCTAACTATGTCTAATTCTGGAGGGATCATGTTATGTTGGGAGCAGTTATTTATAAATCTTAGTGCAAGCAAAATTTTCACATATTCCAAAGTCAAAATGTTACTCATGGGAGATTCATCCAACATTTTCTCTACTATGATGTTTTGTACACTCTCAATCATCAATAACCGTAACGACACTTCTCCATGTCTTCTCTCCTCGTTATTCATCACAAACTCAAAAATTCGATAGACTAACACGAACCGAATTCGTGGATGAATTCCTTTTTGATGGGCGAATGTGACAACTCGTATTTTCGGTCATACTTCAAAACATTATTCATGCTTCATCATTTATTTATCGTAAACTAGGTTTACGAGCATCAAATTCACGTAACCGTAATGGTTTAGCTGTGAATTCATGATCATATCATCGAGGACATTTCATATAGACTAAGTTTAGTCTACATTTCATTAACATCATTGTCATCATATTAGTTCATGCATGGTTTTGCATTTTACATTAAACATATAATTTTCATATTAAATAAACGTTATCGCGTAACTAATTATTTTGAACAATTGATCCGTTACTTCCAAAATTATCCCGATATATTTTTATACTCATATTAAGTTATAAAATAATATTATGAGTTTACCAGTGTTTTAAATTTATTTTGTATATAAATTGTTATATTTATATAATTACGACGGTTTTATTAAATACTATACGATAGTTATTATATCACTCAAATTTTGCAAGAAATGTATTTTTATAATTTTATGACCTAAATATATTTTATCTTGACCCGTGAAAATTTATTTTTATCCAACGCTACCCTAAATATTCACAAGTGACTACAACTTACCACATAACTTCAAATATCTTACAAGTTATTACACTTATACATTTAGAAAAAAAAAAACAATAAGAAAGAATGAATAAACCCCTTGTCGACAAGGGGATGAGTCTAAAAGATATTTGCATAATATCTTAGTATATGTATTATACTATTAATATTTCACACTTTCACTTCATTTTGCAAATAAAAGATCAAGACCAATATTTCTTTCTCTTTCTCTCTAAATATTCGCAGCCAAGGACCAAGAGGAGGATCATCAAAGTTTTCAAGACAAGTTTTAATATACTCTAGTATCATTTGTTGCAAAGGTTTTGTAATACAAACCTCAAGTGATTAGGAAAACCCTTTTGTCCTTAAACCTCATCATATCACTAGTAAGCATTCATATTCATGTTTTTATTTCACATTCATTTTATGGTCATATCATTTTATTTGAGAAACATGCAAGTCTCATGATGTTTATACCATTTTAAGGTTTTATGTGTTAAATATATATAATCCATCCTATAATTACTCCTTGTTATATATTATTTTTGGTGATGTCTAGGAACCCATGACACCCTAAGAAGGTGTATGGTAGGATTAGAATAGCTCGAGTTGTTTTGAATGGGTTAGAATAGGTTTGGCGCGAGAAAAACTCATTTCGACACGTTTTGAAAAGGGTCTGTCCTTAAAATTAAATTCTGGAAAATCCGACAGTAGACAAAAATATTTGGCCTAGATATTTAGAAAATATACTTTAAAACGAAACCGTGGCCGCTTGAACGGATTAAAACGGAGCTATAACGAAGAAGTTATGAATTTTTCAATTTGGCGACGAAAAATACAAAATTCTGGAAATTTCAGCAAACAATATTTGTTTTGTACGAGTCAAAAATGAAGCTTGGACGTTGTAAATTATGTCGATTTGTTAAAAATATGTTAGTATACTTCGATACGAAGTTAAGGATCTTTAAAACGAGAAAACGGATTTGTAACGACTAAATTATACATGTTTACAAAAGTTGCCGTAACTATTATCATATAAGAAAAACTATAACTTGATTTCTAATAAACAAGTTTTGCGGCAAAACTAGTTACCAAGTTAAAGGTTGTTTTAACATTGAATTAGAACTTTTATGAAGAGAAGTCTTCTAGTAAAAGTGAAATCGCCAAGTATACTTTCCAAAATGTCCAATCGTTTGATTAGCGGAGTTGTAATGAATTAATTACGGTCGCTCAAACTTTGCCGAAAAACCATCCTTAAACTATATTTTGGACTAAAAGTACCATACTTAACCTCTAATTTTCTTTATGTACGAGACCTCTAGGACGAAAACTTAAATGCTAAAACTTTGAGATTATCATACGAGCTTCCCAAAACCGTTGAGTTTGTTTCCTAACGCTCGACGTGCACCATTTTACGACTAGCTTTTAGAGGCCGTTTTGTCACTTTCATGGAAATATCAATGACATTATTTTACTGATTTAAAAGTTATATTCTCTTAATAAATCACCAAATGATTATCGTCGGATATCATTTCAACGTAAATACATGTGAAGTAATTTAAAAATGGTCAAGACGTTAAAAGATTATATTTTCGACGAGAAGTATTGTTTTCAAAAATTCATAAGTGGTATAAATATCATCCGAATTGCATGCATAACATTACATCATGACTTATTACATATCATATCATTCATAATAGGTCATTTTCGAGGTTCACGCTACATTTGATGTATCCACTTTTGCCATTTTATCATCATAAACATTGCACCGGTGAGTCATAGCCCTACTCTTTTAAGCTGTTTTGAATTACTTTTGGGAGATACATGCTCAACTATTTTATGACATTCATGATATTTGCAACTACATGTTTAATCGAAATGAATGTTTAATCATACGAGGTAGCAATATTGTCATATTTAGAATTTCTATACGATTATCATTGATTGAGCTGAATGTCTTGGGATTATCATTGAGTGAATGTCTTGGGATTATCATTGAGCTAAATGTCTTGGGATTATTATTGAGCTAAATGTCTTGGGAACATCATTGAGTGAATGTCTTGGGATTTTCATTGAACTAAATGTCTTGGTATAATTATGTCAAGTAACTATTGATACATAAAGTCATGCACTATTATGTGAATTCATTTGACATCATGTGTTTGAACATAAATTATACATATTTTGGCGGTGGGTTGTGAACACACAAAGTTGCAAGTTTTGTATGGGCGGAACTTGGGAACCGAGTGGATTTACAATGCCTTTCTTTGCATAAACGATTTTGAAAGACTTTACATTCCAACTTAAACTCTATGAACTCACTCAACCATTGTGTTGACACTTTTAGCAATGTATTTTCAGGTAACTAAGGCATTCACTTCATGGCATGCATGTGGACATAGCATAGAGTCGCGGTGACGACGCGTCTCACATGGGATTTATACACTTTAAAAACATCGTTTGACTTGTACTAAACTTACTTTCCGCACATAGTAACTTTCATTTGGGACCTATACTTTGTAACTCTGATTATTTTATTAAATCAAACGATGTATTTTCCAAACGACACTTTAGGTCGTTCAATATAACAAAATGTAATTTGTGATTGTGATGCTATGACTACAATACATACATAAAACCAAACGCACCTAGGGTGGGTCGAGGCCCAAATCGTGAATTTGGTCTCATGTTGTGGTGAAAACCCTCGATGTGGTGGTTTCACCACACCGAGACAAACACCAATAGGCCAAGGAATAAGGCATGAACATGAGTTGAAATGGACAACAACAAGCATAGTATATGAGGAAATAAGCCGAAATTAAGAGGATACAATTATATATGCTAAATCATGAGAGCAGGTTTCAACTTAAGCCAAAATGAAAATTAAGATTCAATTTTTATTGTTTTGGATTTTTTTTACAACTCACAACATGTATCAAATTATTTTAACAACACCATCAACAACATAACAACAACTTTTCACCAATCATAATTCATTCACCATAATTAAAGTTCAATCGGTAAAAAAAATATAATATGTATATTCGAATTACAAGAATGTAATTACGATAAAAAAAAATATATTCTTATGAATGGGATTTACGAACGAGCACCAACAATTGGAGAGACCCGGGATGAATTGAAGCAATTAGACACTTGGGAAACCTTCCTTATGCATCCAATAACAAAACCCCTAACCTAATTTTAAAAACCCCTTTGATTCTATGAACCCTAATTTTTGACTTGTTGGTGAGATGAAGTGATAAAGCTGTGATAAAACTCGAACCTACTTATAGGTATACATCTAGGAAGTCTTGCTCAATCCTTTCTTGGTCTTCAAGATGATAAGGATCCTCTTTGAGAAATCTTCCCCACCAAGCACAGGCCTTCACGTGGCTTTCTTGTTGTTATCTTCATGTCGTGGTCCAAAGGAGACAAAGGGGACCTTAGTTTTGTCGTCTCTTCCATGGGATAAGCCAAGGATGGTTTCAAGAATTGTTTAAGGTTAACTTTGACATAAGGAAAGGAGTTTGGAGGGTTAGCTATTTTTGGAGGGGGACGGGCAGCGTGCGCAGAGGAGTGGGGAAGAGAGGGAGGCGAAAATGGAGGGAGGGTTTGCAGGTGGTGGGGGATGCGTTTTCTGGGGAAGACAGAAAAGAGACAGGGATATAATGCGGGCGTGGGTTATGTGGTATATAGTTTTATTTATTTTTTTGTTATTAATACTGTATAACTTGTACTTCGTATGTTGTCGGGTCTCCGCGTAAACGTACTCTCCGGGTGTCCGAAAAATATAAAAATTATATTTTTGGAAGCGTCTTCGAAAATCTGATATAAAAATAATGTCGTTGGTATTGATAGTTCGTTTTTATATTTTAGCCATAACGGGCCATAACTATAGATTGAAACGTAAGAAAAGAAAGAAAAAAAAATATAGTCGCGAAAAATCAGTAGGGAAATTTACGAGTTGTTATAGTACCTACCCCTTGCGAGAGTCGTCGAGGTCGATACGGTGACGAGATGTGAGAATATATACTTAAAACGTGTCGTGGAAAAACAGCTAGTCGTTCAAGAAAGATTCGGTGACGTGAGACGATAAGTGAACAACGGATAAAGGATTCATTAAACAGAATACAACGCGGTTTCATAACAGAGTATGATAGTTGAGTTCAAAACAGAAAGAACAGAGTCGTATGAGGTTACGAAGGATAGAGCATAATAGTGAAATAAGAGATTGTGACCAGTGACATAGGTGGTTTAAATACGTGTGCAACAATCAAGTAGTTGTATGTTACATAAAGAAATAACATAGAAGCAGTGACGAGTTTACATTAAGAAATAACGTCGAGGTTGATGCAGTGACGAGTTGTACGTTACATACAGAAATAACGTAGAGGTCGATACAGTGACGAGTTGTACGTTACATACATAAATAACGTAGAAGCAGTTATGGGAGCATAGCATAGTGCGATATTGTAATAGTGGGCATGTTACACAGTTTAACATAGATGGGTAACAAATAAAGCATTCGTAGTCTACTCTACACTCTTCTTAAGTTAATTATCCCTTAATTTCATTCAGTTTGTTATATCAACATTATTCTCATTTAAACTTCGCGACCCAATCAAACAAGAACAGCCTTAAAGTTTAAATGTGAGTTAATTAAGAAACTTAATGATTTTGAGAAATAATTAATTTAATTAAAATAAGAGCTTATACGAACCTAAAATATAGCAAGAACACATACCACGACTACATCGTGTAACAAGAGGCAAGACATGGCGTACATCGGTGGCGGTTGTTGAAGTGTTTTAGAAAAATTGGTTATAGTTTAGGTTTTGAAAATACCTAATTTCTATAACCCGGCTCGATACTAATCTGTAACACCCCAAAATTTCACAATGAAGCGTTCGGTCATGGGGTGCTACTAATCAATATACACAACACAAGGTAATAACAAATGGAAATTTTATTCCATTTTCAAAAGATATATTAATTTAAGAAAAAGTTTTACATAATTGTTTCAAAGTGCGGAAGTAAAGCCCATAAAAATATATGTTGTCCCATTAAAATTGTATTAGAATGTTTGGAAACACTTCGGATGCCAGTCTTCAACGAATGCCTTTGCCATTGCCCACGCCAAGTAATAAACCTGAGAAAAACATGCTAAAATGTCAACACAACGGTTGGTGAGTTCATAGGTTTTAAGTTTAAGTAATCAAGTTGGACCACAGTTGCACATATAGCATCTCCGTGAATGACACTATATGCAAAAAGGCTATTACGCTAGTACCAAGTTCATGCGACCGAAACTACGACAGTGTGCATGCATCTAGAAGCATGATAAATAAAAGCCCAAAGAAGTGTATTTCAGACACTCAATCAATACGATATGATATACCGACATTTGCCTATCCGGTCAAACTCGAACGGGGTGTCATCCCAATAGATCTATTCATAACAATCGCGCCTCCCAAAGGGAACTAACGGTAGCATAGTTGGGATTCAAGGTTGTTTCACGTAATAGTATTTTCATTTTCCGGTCCGAAAAGAGTTTTGTATGTTTCTCACCCCATAGTTTTATAAAACAAGTAAATAAGAGTAAAAGTGGGGCTATAAACTCACCTCAGCAGTTCGGTGAATAAAGTATCAAGAGATCAAGTAACAAGTAGCTCCAACACGCAACCTAAATTAGTGCGTCAAATCTCAGTTTCTGATTCCAAGCTAAATAAAGTCTACCAACTTTATTTAATTTACATGTGGTGTCATTGTTGTCGTTGTTGTGTTGTGTGACAACGTTTAAGTTTGAAAATAGCTTTTTCAAAAGTTTGTGTATATTCCGGCTTATGGAAGTATGGCTTGGAAAGGGTATCGAAGATGAAAGTGATTAGGCTTGAAAGATGAACAAAAGCAGTCTACGGAAAAGTTGAACGTATAGTGAGACGTTGTTGGTGAGAAAAAATGTTATATATATATATATAATATAAGTTCCTGCGAAACATCTATTGTTTTAGATTTTGTAAAAATAGTTTATGTATATAATTGTAGAAATATAAGGTGACTTGCGTTTATTATTTGAATCGGTTTGACCAATTGTCAAAAGTTGTGAGTAAAGTTTATAATCCGGTTTTCTAATAGTCGAAAAAAATGTATGTTTTACATGTTTACGTTACGTATAGTTTACAGGTCCATATATATAAAAACCCTTGTTTTGCTAACTTTGTTTTCCAAATATTATCTCGTTTCAAGTATTAGTGTGAACAAAAATATTGTATGTCGTGCATGTCGACATATGACAAAACGGAAATGGCTCGAGACGGCCGAAATAGCCAAACGGACTCTCAACATAAACTGGGCTTCGGATCAGTTTTTGACTAGCACATGAATATTAGAAAAAAAAAAGTTGGGCTTGTACATACATAAAACAAAACGCACCCTAGGAGTGGGCTGAGGCCCAAATCGAAACTACTCAAAACAAATCCCAAATTGAAGGTTTACAGTTTGTGTCTCATGTTGTGGTGAAACTGTTTTTGACGCAAAGGCTTAACTAAAACGCAAGAAATATCGAGAATTTTAGACTTCATTCGGTTTAGTAAAATAATCACACGAGACTCACGCGACCACACTCGTGGTTTTGAGTTAGACGCGGGTAACAACACCCTTGAGAGCTCTTTTGGTACACCAAAAACGAACAACAATAACGATAGCCGACCAATATGGCTAGTGACCAGAACTAACACATAAGTACTAATGTCAAAGAGGTATAAAGATTTTAGGCCGAGCCTTGTCTTGTGTCAATCGGGTACGACCCGACTCGAGGAAATGACTCGATACCAACCGCACCCTTATGGGTATTGTGATGGTACGATAGACGCCAAATAAGCAAAACAACCACCCTCGATGTGGTGGTTTCACTACAGCGGAGACGAACACCAATAGGCCAAGGAATAAGGCATGAACATGAGTTGAAATGGACAGCAACAAGCATAGTATATGCGAGGAAATAAGCCGAAATTAAGACGATACAATTATATATGCTAAATCATGAGAGCAGGTTTCAACTTAAGCCAAATTGAAAATTAAAATTCAATTTTTATTGTTTTGGATTTTTTTTACAGCTCACAACATGTATCAAATTATTTTAACAACACCATCAACAACATAACAACAACTTTTCACCAATCATAATTCATTCACCATAATTAAAGTTCAATCGGTAAAAAAAATATAATACGTATATTCGAATTACAAGAATGTAATTACGATAAAAAAAAATTCTTACGAATGGGATTTACGAACGAGCACCAACAATTGGAGAGACCCGGGATGAATTGAAGCAATTAGACACTTGGGAAACCTTCCTTATGCATCCAATAACAAAACCCCTAACCTAATTTTAAAAACCCCTTTGATTCTATGAACCCTAATTTTTGACTTGTTGGTGAGATGAAGTGATGAAGCTGTGATAAAACTCGAACCTATTTATAGGTATACATCTAGGAAGTCTTGCTCAATCCTTTCTTGGTCTTCAAGATGATAAGGATCCTCTTTGAGAAATCTTCCCCACCAAGCATAGGCCTTCACGTGGCTTTCTTGTTGTTATCTTCATGTCGTGGTCCAAAGGAGACAAAGGGGACCTTAGTTTTGTCGTCTCTTCCATGGGATAAGCCAAGGATGGTTTCAAGAATGGTTTAAGGTTAACTTTGACGTAAGGAAAGGAGTTTGGAGGGTTAGCTATTTTTGGAGGGGGACGGGCAGCGTCTTGCAGAGGAGGTGGGGAGAGGAGGCGAAAATGGAGGGAGGGTTTGCAGGTGGTGGGGGATGCGTTTTCTAGGAAAGACAGAAAAGAGATAGGGATATAATGGGGGCGTGGGTTGTGGTATATAGTTTTATTTATTTTTTGTTATTATATCAGATAACTTGTAATCGCGTATGTTGTCGGTCTCCGCAGAACGTACTCTCCGGTGTCCGAAAAATATAAAATTGTATTTTGGAAGCGTCAAAAACCGATATAAAAATAATGTCGTTGGTATTGATAGTTCGTTTTATATTTTAGCCATAACGGGCCATGACTATAGATTGAAACGTAAGAAAAGAAAGAAAAAAATATAGTCGCGAAAAATCAGTAGGGAAATTTACGAGTTGTTATAGTAGCTTACGCGTAGACTAAGGCTTATGCGTAGACAAAAGCTTACGCGTAGACTTTTATAAAAAAACTTATGTTTAAGCGTAAACCAAAGGCTTAGTAGTAAGAACCTTATGCGTAAGATTTCCTTAGGCGTAAGACAAGCTTATGCGTAAAAGAAGGCTTAGGCGTAAAGATTTTACTTGTAAGCTTTTATGCTTATGCGTAAAATTAAGGTTTTAACAAAAAATCCTTTACACTTATTCCAGTGTAAAAGATATCCAAAGTCGAAGTATTTTCAGGCTTATCCAAGCAAGAAAACACTGAGTACACCAACAGATTTGAAGATCACTTGAAGAACACCTTACGCGTAAGATTAGGGTTTTCTTATGCTTAAGAAGTACAAAATATGCCAAACGAGATTTTTATGATCAAAACCGTTTAGCAAACCAGATTATAATGATGAAACAACCTTAAAAACACCAAAACAACAAGACTTGAAGATCCAAACCACTTATCACCCTTACGCGTAGGATAGTATACCCGCACCCAAACACGCTTAAAAACCAAGAAAACTCGTAAAGTTTGAACCTTTTTGCAAGAAACTGAAATTTTAACACTCAATAAACCTTAACCATAAGAATCTTGAATTTTTAAGTGTAAAATTTAGTGCTTTTAAGCTTACCAAAAACCTATACGCAAGTACCATGCGTATACCAAACGCTACGCGTAAACACAAACCAAACCTTAACCCAACAACAACTATCAAACCAAGAACATGAGAGATGGATGATCAAACCATGGCTCTTGATACCATTTGTAGTATCTTGGTTTATCACAAACACATCATAAGCACATATGTTAGGCGAAGGCATAAGGTTTAGAGAGAAAGTGGGAGAGGATGGGAAGCTTAGTGAGACAAAGAAAAATGAATTATGAAAGTTCCACCCTTTGCCTTGGAGGCAAAGGGTATTTATAGGGTACAAGCATAGCACGCCTACTTTAGGTCGTGGATCGTGCATACAGTGGGTAAAGACCGTCCGTCCTCCACGGTGTTACTAAGTAATCTAAATACTATCACCGAATTACTACGACTACGAGCTTTTAACGAGTATACATACATGAGGTGACCGACACTTTAAGTATTGGATTTACTAAATCCTAACAACCATTCATGTAATTAACTCTAATTCTTGTTTGATAACAATTAACTGCTCCGATCTTAAGTCCCGAATCTTCCTAATCGCAAATCCATACCACCTCACTCGTTGAATAGTGAACAAATACTAATTGAGCATATACCTCATCACCCCTATATGTTTCTAGTTAGCAACTCACCTTGTGGGGCCTCTTTTTGTCGCTATCAAAGGTAAACAACTGAAATGTCTATTATGCGTGTTTATGTTATGATAATTGTTCAATTTTGAGTAATTGGGTGAAATTTTGATTTGTTTGGTGTTCTAGTTGAAGCGTACTGTGCTAGTCTAATAGGATTTTGACTATTAGTTCAATTTTTATTCCTAATTTGAATTTAGCAATGTGCTTTTTTGTGTTTTATGAGATACTGTCATAACTTGGGATACAATCACGTTATTTTATCTTTTAGTTTTATAAAGAAATCAATGTTTTCTAATTAATAGAAATGTTACGAGATTTTACATGTTACTTACCTTTTGTATAGGCATAATTTGTAATAACCATCTTGGTAGACCATACACCCTTGAAGTAGCTTGTAGAGAACCACTAAGTGATTCGGACTCTAGTAGTCAATGATATAGGTACTTTGTGGTGTAAAAAGCATATGTTTTGTTCGGAAGAAATGTGCTAACTTAGAAACGAAACGCATTGTTGCTCCGAACGTCTCTCGTGTGTTACCATGTGACGGGCTGGAAAATTTTGTTGATTCTAATTCAGCAAAAAAGAGTAGGTTACAACAATGTAAAGAAGCTAATGAGCTAAATGGACAATTTATTGATAAAAGTGTAGCAAACAAGAATCAATCAAGAGAAAAAGTCACCATGGGTGAACTTGTATTAAATAAGAAAGGGTCACAAAGGCATTCGGGTGTGTTCAAACAGAATGCAACTAAGCCTAATTCTGAAACAACAAGCATCTCTAGTGGATCAAGGAAACATTTTTTTCTCATGGACGAAAAGGATGAGGACGAGGATGAAATAAGATCTCAAGGTACGTATCTGATATATCAACCACAAACTTCAAATCAAATATTATATAGCAAGATAATAGGGCATTTGCACACCATTTTTTTATGTCATAATCAATCTTCTATCCTTTTAGATGTGAATGAAAGAGAGAGGGAGGAGGTAAGCAGTGAAGATGAAATGAAGACATGGAGGATGACTTTGGATCCCATGGTACATGTGTTGTTTTGAAATTTATTTCATTTTAGTATGACACATTAAAATTAAAATACATGGTTTAACCGTAACAACCGGTGTATATCATTTACTACCTATCAATTGACCCCATGGTTGAGTGAATTTGAATAAGGGGTTGCTTGTACATGTTGCTTATAAATATAAAATTTTATACATCAATTATTGAGTTCTTAGCCGTTATAACTTCATTTCATATTTATTCTTTCATGATTATAGATGTAAATGATGCTGATAGAGAAAATTATGGAGTTGATGATGATGAGAATGAGAATATAGAGCATTCGTTTAATAATAGTGATAATGAGATAGAAGATCATGGCAATGAGGATGATTTTGAAAATGAGGATGTTAAACTTTAACTACTTCAAGTCCTCCAATCACAAAAGGGAACATGTTAACTCGAATACTGTGGGTTTTTTGTTTCTTTCATTTTTTTTTTTTTTTTTTTTTTTTTTTGTTTTTTGAATTAGTATGATTTATATTAACTATTTATTTATATGTATTTTAGCTATCTCTACCACTAAGAAAAGAGGACCAACAATGATGCATAACATACACACGTGAAACTTACGTGAGGTCATCATATGCAACGAAGGTACGTAGAAGAATCCGAAAGAAGATGCATTGAAGAAATGTGAGGGTTGTCCGCTAGTTGGATAGGTGACTTCTTTTCATTTCTTTTATTCTAGTTTGATACTAAACATGTTCCAAACGAATTAGACAAAACCTTACATGAAAAACCAACCCATATTAACCAAAATATGCTCCAGTTGATCTAGTAACCAAATAGTGGCTATGGGAACCTCTCAAGATTCGGATAAAGTAAGTTCGGTTATATATTCAGTTTGAATGTTAGTTTGATTATGTGTTTCTTTATCCGAATGCTACATCGACTAGTTTGATTATGTGTTTCTTCCGTCACTTTGGTGCAATATTCTTTCGTGTCCGATTATATCGAGACATCGCTTATGTTTGGATCGCAACTTTCGATTTTGTCATTGTTTTGTATGTCAATATTCAATTCAATTTGCGTTAGTCATGGTTGGTCCCACTTGGCTCCTGTTGTAATTTTACATGGCAGGACATGGGACTTGAGTTTTGTTTGTGTTAGGTTTGTGAGGTGCTTGATCCTAGATTTTGAGATCTTGTACTTTGTAGTTTGATGTCTTTAAGTGATCAGTTTGTTTGCATCATGTGGTGCTCTCCTATATCTTTTTTGGTTCTCAATTATATAGAATCAAAAATTCCTAATTTATACTCTTATTGATATTATGGTATGTTAAGTTTTCACTTAAAAGTGTTGCTATGCGGTCTAATTATTTTTTTATTAGCTTGTTAAATCTTTATTTTTAGTCTTTTTAAGGTTTGTTTGAATGTTATTGTAGAGATTTAGTCATCTTTGTATATGAATATATATAAAGCGTGTTACCTAACAGTATTCTCTTATCGTTTTCATTTGTACCAGGTGACATTGTTTTGTTGTACTTCAAGCCGGAAGTGAAGATTAGCAAAGAGGAAAATCAAGATTTCTAGGATCGTTTAATAACTTTTTTTTATCATCTAGAAATTTTATGTTAGTAATCTTACATTGGGCCAAATTTGTCATGGCAGAATACAATGTAAAACTATGTTGAGCATAAAATATTAATGTATTTAATTTCTTTTTGTAAAATATGTATGATATAATTATCACATTTATAGCATTGCTTTAATTTGCATCAAACAAAAAGGTTAAAATCATTAAATAAGTAGTGGGTTATATGATTGAAAATAACACAAGTGTTTTATTTCACATGATAAAGTGTTGCATACTTCATCTTAGTAAACGAGAAAGTGTTGCACTTTGAATGCAAAAGTGTTGTGGTTGTGTGAAAAATGTTGTATTTGATTTTGAAAAGTGTTGCACTTAAGTATAGAAAGTGTCGCATTTCATGTAAAAAGTGTTGCACTTGGATATAAAATATGTTTCATTTTAATGAAACAAGTGTTGCATTTGATTGTATAAGTGTTGTAATACATAAATAAAAGTGTTGTATTTGAGTGTAAACAATGTTGCACTTTAAAGTATCACATTTGCTAAATATGGGCAACACATTTAAAAAATGTTGCATATTCCAATTCAAAGTGTCACTTATACCTAAGGCAACGTTGCATAATGTAGCACTTGACAAAGTGTCACATTAAGCATAATGCAACATTTTAAACACATAATACAACACTTTAGCGGTGTTGCTTTAACTTCATATTGTAGTAGTGTATGATACAAATGTAGATGAACAAAACAAAGTACATGTCTCCATGATGAAACTTGATCATGGGGTGCTATGTAAACCATGATGATGGAAATCTTCCTTGGTTTTGATTTTTCAAAATGAGATGAGGAAGAAGATGAAGTTTGAATGAGAAGTATTTTGAAAGTGGAAGATTTGAAAAATCGGGTTTGGTGGTGTTGGAACGATCGAAAGAGTGTTTTATGGGGAAGGGGGAATTTTTGAGATTTGTGTTTTGTTTTATTATTATAAAGGTTTTCTATTTAGGTTAAGATAACACATATTTATATACCTAGTTTAGACGGAAGAGAAACACGTATGCACGAAGGTTTTCTAATGAAGCCACATATATCACTAAAGCATATATTATAAATAAGGAAATAAAATTTAATATAGCCATATAAGTTCCTATGAAAGCATACTTATTCTAAGCTAATGTTATTTAGAGATACGTTTTTAAGAAAATCATACCTCTAATGCAATTTTTTGAGTGTCCCTTACTTTTGACACAAAGTTTCAATAGACAACTCAGGTTCTTTCGAGATCTAGTTGGTAGTTTAAGATACCTTCTTAGAAGAGGTAATCTTATTACGAAGGAATTCTGATGGCTTGGTTAATATGATTTTAAGTAAACAAAATGACAAGAAAGGTTAGTGCATTTTGTAAGATAAAATAAGATATAAGTAAAAAGAAAAAAATTGATGTTGTCATCCGATCAACATCTAACAAAAGTGTACTTAAAACATGGTATTTGCTTTTAGAAAGTCTTCTTTGTAGTTTTCAATTATACATGAATCGTATCAAGTTTTTAAAGTACAATATACTCTAAGAAACTTGGTAACAAAGCTCTGATACCAATTGTGGAAAACTAGACGGGGGGTTGAATAGTTTTATCGATTAAAACTTCGTTTTAAACTATTTATATCAACTTATGTGAATCTATTTAATATGTGTGTTGGATGATGATAGATAAAGCATATAAAAAAGTAATGCAAAGATAGAGGGTAAGAGACACAAAACCACGACAAGAGTCTTTATAGTGGTTCAGCTACAAGGACACCTTCCTTGCCCTACTCCACTCCATGAGTCACCTACTCGAGAGTTCGTAAGCACTACACAGCACAAGCTCCTTAATGTGGAGGAGAAGCCTTCATAACGATGCCTACTTTTTATCCGGTACAAGGCTAGACATCGGGTTCTTTTTTTTTTTTGGGTAAAAGGGCCTTAAAACCCCGGTAAATATATCCAAAAAACTTTGAAGTACAATTGACATAGGTGACTCCCATGTCCTCGACCCGTTACATAGGCGATTTGACTCTACAAATGTAACAAAGCAACATACATCGCTAAACGCAAAGAACAAACACTAAACGCTAACAACGAATAGAAACCGATTACATTTAAACAAACAATCTAAATGTAAGACGACTAGGTTCATAGAACCACTTCCATGGTGAGTGACTATGTCTTCAATGTTCTTCATTGCTTGACCTCGAGTGCACCATTAACTCCCAATGCAATAGCGACAAACATACACCCAACCAACCGAAAACCAATGACAACCAACGGCATACTTTGCATGGATCCCACAATCCACCCAAACCCTAGTCAGTAACAAACCCTAGCGAGTACCTTGCACCATGCGATCCCAATTAGCCCGCAACCACCCAAGGACCATCAAGAACTTCGACTCTTGGTAACAAAATCTTCACCAAGAACCACACACCCACAACATGCTCACGGCTGTAACCACCACGACCAGAACCTTATGAAACCCTAATTAGGTTTACTAAACCCTAGCCGTACCATTGGAATATCATCAGCCACCATGCGCAGGAACCACAACCAAGGTAATGTTGAATCGCTCAACAAAAACCCTAGTTACATCAACCGGCCCTAACCCTAGAGCCGCACCACCAAACAACCAAGGCCAACAAAACCCCAACCCTAGCTGCAACAACCCATCGAGGGAGGATGATCACCCCTGCAAAGAGATGATAAATCACCACAAACGCACCCCCGAAAACTCCCCTAATCGGCCAGAAACCCTAGCACGATCCAACCCACAAAACCAATTGGTTTTGAATGCCAATGATAGGAACAAGTCGTGCAATGATTACAATACAAACACGAACGGAATGAAAGGAAATCAAGCCGTGCAACAATCTCAACTCGAGACCTAAATCGGAATGAATTAAAATTGGGTTCTCTCTATATCAAAACCCTAACCGGATTAAGATAGATTCTTGGAAAAACATGAATTAGATTGAAAGAATTGAAACCCTAGGAAGAAATAGGCCCTAGGGACCATGCCTCATGAAATCGCCCTAGAGGGCTAGAGAGAAACCGTCCCCTAAATTGACTTATTATATAGACATCGGGTTCTTCCACGAGGTAGAAACAAACCTATCACAACGTCGGCTACACTTTATCCGGTACAAGGTTAGATACCGAGTTCCATTACAAAGAAGGAACTACTACCCAACACAACACAACTACCCCGAAGGACACAAACTCCTTATTACAACATCATAAGGATATTAAGATCCTTTAACCCAAACTAATCTATCTTGTACATCGATGCACCATATCGAATGTACACCCTTGGCACCTTTCACTAATGCCTTTGACACGACCCTTCGGCACCTTTCACTAATGCCTTTGTCTTGACTCTTTGGCACCTTTCACTAATGCCTTTCACCAGGTTTTAATATTTATAAGTGTCTCGTTTACCTATGGTCCACCTTATGCACTAACGGGCAGTGTACCTGGTTGTCTGTAGTGTAGTAATCGGTAAAACTAAGGTCGTCCCAAGAGCTATGTGAGCGGATTCTAATTAAGTCTAATTATCACTGGTTTTAATTGTCGAAATGATTAATTAACTAATAAAACAAGAAATGAAGGAAAGAAAATAAAGGCAGAGATTGTGATCATTAGAGGTAAAGTGTGCTAACCTAGTTACTCATCCTATCATGTTATGTTCACGTCAAAATACTTCCAATTGATTCAAGTGGGGTTTGAAGTCACTAGGACAACATTTGGTCAGTTCGTCCTAACCTATCAGCAATGGTTTCCACCGGAGATCAAGCTACTACCCTTGAAAGTCCAGTTGTTTTTAGTCCCCTAATCCAAGTCATTAAGTTCCTCTACATGCAAGATTTCAACAATGAGTGTCCGTGCACTAGCATCTTAGACACTCATCCCTAACTTCTTAAGTTCATCCAAACGGTTGGTGATCATTTGTTCAGTTCGCACAAGCGAAGAAGGGTCGTCAGTTGGTCAATTCTTACCCTTCCCACTTAGTCTACCTACTTAGGGTGAGTTGGTCAATTCTCCTAAGCATCTAGACACTACCGCCATTCAAAACTACCAAAACAAGGGTGGATACCAACAAACTATGCATGAATACACTAGAAACAATTGTACGGAAGCAATGTAAACGTAAACACCAAAGTTAAGGAATCATAACTAGGCTAGGACCAAAGGTGCTTAGCCGATCATATTAAATGAAACAATCAATTCAATGTTTAACATATTGAAATACATGAATCGAAAGTAAAAGAAAAGATAATTGCTAATGCTTATCGTTAGGGAGTGATTTCTCCTGGAGATGGCTCCGTATGCTCTTCAAGATCCGCCTTTGGACCCTACTCACGTTCTCGCTTTTGGTGTGGGTGGTGATGTGAAATGAAGAATTTAGGGTTGTATTTATAAGCGAGATCTAGTTACGGCGTAACTTAAGTTGAGAGTTAGGCCGTAACCTTAATATCTTCATAATAATGCTCTTGTAATAGCTGGTTATGGCGTAACACATGGGATGAGTTACGCCGTATCTTCAATACAGTTTACAAATGACATGATTACGCCGTAATCGTTGGAAGGAGTTACAGCGTAGCTTATAGCGGCATGGAACATCTTTTGACCTAATGGGTTACTGCGTAATCCTAAGTTGGAGTTACGTTGTAATCTGTTGCTGAGCTGGCCTTCTGAGTCACGCATTAGCTACGACGTAATGTGAGAGAGAAGTTACCTCGTAGCTTCAGCACAGTGGGCATACTATCATAATTCTCTTATAAAATCTCCAAATCCGCATCTCTTTAGCTCCAATGCTCGTAATTTACCTGAAAGTGAAATATAAAGGAAAACAAGCATAAATCCATATAAATGATATAAAATATGAGCATTATCGAGAGAAATTGACACTTAATATTGGGACTATTTGATGTTATCAAATATCCCCCACTGAACTCTACTTGCCCTCAAGTAGACCTTATTAGATAAATTTCTAAAAAGATATCTCCCATTACCTAGAAAATATATGTTTATAAATCCTTTATGCTAGAATAAAATAAAGCCGAACACCTAACGAAATGGGAACAAAACACTCAAAATCTCTCAACTAGTCTAAGTGTCAATTTCAGGGTGATCACTCAAAGCACATTCATAGCATGTATTCTATCATAAGCTTGGCAGTTATACAAATCTCCACCACTAGTGTTAAGGACTAAACAATTCTCAAAGGCAATATGGGTAGACACAACATGGGATAAGAGTGATTTGTCACTACCAACATGTCACGGTGAAGTGGACGAAATCAATGATACATGACCAAATCCATGGCCAAGACACCAAAGATTGCTCGCTTCATTACCTAGACACGCTTCATGACTAAAGGGTAGGATAAGACATGCTATATAATTGGTGTAAAGTAAAAATAACAAGCAAATAGTCTAAGAAACTAAATCATGATATACCAAGTAGATGTGCCATTAGAGGACGTCATGATGGGCACATTACCTGTTCTTCAACTATTGGCGCAATAATCACCAACTTCATTCTTCAAATGTGACCGAGGTGGCCTCCTCGATACTAAATCTTTGATGAGCTCTAAACATAGTGCTTATAACTTTGCACTTTAAAATAAACAAAATAACTATAACTTTTTTTTTCGGGTCACTTTTTTTACATCATAACTAAACATAACATCCCCCCACTTGATATGAACATAAAATGAGAATCTGGGGGGTCTTCAATGATCTTCAAACATATGTCTTTGACAAAAGCGTGATTTCCGAACCTCTCTACTTGAACCTTGAACTTAGGCAAAAATGACTTCCGATCAAAATTAAGACTACACGGTAGCTAAGGTGAATGGGTGTATTGAAACAATATATTGGGTGAACAAAATGAAAGGAATGGCTCGAGACGGGTATATCTAGGGTATCTTGCACTAAAGGTGAGTGCAACAAAGGGTTTAACATGGGGTTAGAAGTCGAGGTGACTAATCGGTGACACACAAGGATAGGCTGTTTGGGTGATAATCCTATAATATTGCCTTCTTAAACTGAATATTCCAAATACATTAAGCTAACTCAACATACCTCGTCTATGGTCTCAAAATGATGCAAATGCCAAGTTCTAAAGTTTACAAGCAACTGGCACACTCATAATTTGGTGGATTTGGGGTAAATATTTGGAAACGGATAAGGCTAATCTCACCATATAATATTGATAACATCAAATAATCCTGAATATTAAGTGTCAATTTCCCCCGATAATGCTCGTATATTATATCATTTATATGAATTTATGCTTGTTTTCCTCTATTTTTCACTTTCAGGTAAATTACGAGCATTGGAGCTAATGAGACGCGGATTTGGAGAGTTTATTGAAGATACATGATAGTACGCTCATTTTGAAGATGTTACGGTGTAACTCTCCTCTCACATTATGCCGTAACAGAAGTGTGACTCAGAAAACCAACTCAACTGAAGTTTACGGCATAACTCCATCCTAAGATTACGTCGTAACTAAATAGGTTAAATGAGGTTCCGTGCCGCTGCAAGCTACGCCGTAACTCATTCCACAACTACGGCGTAATCATGATTTATTGAAGATAAGGCATAACTCATTCACGATGTTACGCCATAACCGATTTTCGAGCAAAATACGAAGAATTGGATGTTACGGGGTAACTCTCAACTTAAGTTACGCCAGTAACGGATCCGGCCTATAAATACCGCCTAAATTCCAAAGCATTTCTATTCATTCACTCCACACACCAAATCAAAGAACGTGGGTAGAAGGTTGAAGGCGAGATCTCGAGAGCATACGGATCCATCTCCAAGGAGAAATCACTCCCCTACGATAAGCATTAGCATTTTATCATTTCTTTACTTTCAATTCATGTATTTCGATATGTTAAACACTGAATAGATTGTTTTAGTTAATATGAGTGGCTAAGAACCTCTGGTGCTAGCCTAGTTATGATTCCTTGATTGCTTTGTTTATGTTTACATTGCTTCCGGATGCATGCATAGTTTGTTGGTAGCTACCCTTGTTTCGGTAGTTTTGAATGGCGTTAGTGGCTAGTTACAATTAATTACTGATGCATGCACCGACCATTATCACAAATAAATTTGTATTCATCTTGATTGCACCGACCCATGATATTTGTTAGTGTATTTGACCAATCAACCGACCATGAGATTAAATATTTAGATGCCCATCGTCCTCATCAATTGATATCATCAACCAATTGGTATCCACCATCCATGAGTTGAGAATGTTATATTGATGGAAAAACAAAAATACTAACCAATAGAAAGATGTATCAATTAAGTATATGAACCTCATGTGACAAGGGAATATTCAATTAATGTCAATAAAAATAGTATTAAGAATAAACCCTAAATTTCAAAACATAAATACCTTCCTCTGCGGCAGTTTTAGACATCAAATATCTTTCACATAAAAGCTTAGATCGATGATCCCTCGGTGAAAACTTAGATGGGTATATAGAAAAGCTCGACCAAAATTACAGCCTGATCCAACGGTTAACGACAAAGTTATCATCGTTTAAAAATTGTGCTGCAGAAACCATACAAAAATTTTTCAATTTCGAATTTATCTTCTACTTCAAGAAACCTTGCGAAATCCCAGATATCAAGAGCAACCGCTCTGATACCACTTGTTAGAATCGATGCTTGAGGTTGTTTAGACCTTATCTAGGATCACAATAACAATTAACAATAACACGCAGCGGAATACATCAAAACATAATTGTTATTGAACAAGGTTTCTTCGTCATCATCTCTTACACTATTACAAACAACCAACACAACCCCAATCCTACACGATCAATTATAGGACGTGTTATCTATCTATAACAAGGAATCATGGATCCTTGAGGCTTACCAACTAGTCGACTATCACCTAGTCTAGGCGTTTACAAACTCACGCCCTAGACACACACACACACACCTTTGGTGTTTTACATCTTGACACACACCAAAACGTATTCCCTTTATCTCTTTATAAACTAGAGATACTAGGGTTACAAAGGGATAAGACTAAATAAATACAGAATATTAGAAAATCTTTTCTACATAATAAGAATATTTCTTGTATCTTTATTTCTTTGAAGCTTTTCCCCTTTGTCACATTTAGTCCTTCAAGTTCCATTCTTGTCATATTATACTAACCCAACACTATCCCAGGCTTGATACAACGTTTCATCATCATCTTGCTTGAAATTATGGATCTCCATGAGCTGATTAGATATCTTTGACGGAGGACATATCTTTGGTTGAAGTGCTTTTTTAGTAGAGCCCATGTATCAACTGCCCCGGCGGGCAATCTTCGATCCATCTTCGTGCTCCCCAAGAAGTGTCATGGGAACACCGTTAGCATAATGACGTCATGACACACACGAAATGTTGAAAAGGCTTGCGATGTAAAGACATTCTCAACGTGCTTATACGCATCTTCGTCCTATTTCCTAAAAAGGGTTAGCGAAGCTCTCTCATAATTTGATCTTTAATCTCGAAGCGGACATTAGCTCCAATCGCGGGTCTTACGAGCCCTAGCCTTGTTCTTCTCTTGTCAACACCAAATATTCCTCAAGAGTGAGGTCATCAATGTTAACAACTTCCATGGTAAGCGAAACTTAAAAGAGATCGTGAGAATTTGAGAAAATTTTAAAACAAAACAAAATGAAAGACTTAATGAAAATCACGAAATAACTTCCAAAGAAGTGGCGCCAAAAACTTGATCACGTGTTTCTTGACGTGTTTTAATATTTATATTGTCTCGTTATACCTATGGTCCACCCTAAATGCACTAACGGGCAGGCGGTGTACCGGTTGTGTGTAGTGTAGTATTTGGTAAAACCGATGTCGTCCCAAGAGCTATGTGTGAGGATTTTAACTAAGTCTAGGTGTCATAGATTTTAATAGGTTTTAAGGTTGAAATGATTAATTAACTACTAAAACAAGGAAATAAGAAAAGCAAGTAAAGGCGAGGGTTGTGATCAATAGAGGAGAAGTGTGCTAACCTAGTTAATCTTCTTATCATGTTAAGTTCATGTTTAATTACTTCCAATTGCTTCAAATGGGGATAAAAGTCACTAGGACAAAGATTTGGTCGGATTCGTCCTAACCTATCAAGAAGGTTTCCACGGAGATCATCGGGTGACCCTCGAAAGTCCAGTTGTTTTAGTCCCTAAGCCAAGTCATTAAGTGCCGCTACATGCAAGATTCATAACAATGAGTGCCGGGCGCTAGCATCTTAAACACTCATCCCTAACTTCTTAAGTTCATCCAAACGGTAGGTGATCGGTTGGTCAAATCGCACAAGCAAAGAAGGGTCGTCAATTGGTAAATTCTTACCCTTCCCACTCGCCTAACTACTTAGGGTCGGTTGGTCATATCTCCTAAGATTGTTCTAAAAATGAGGTTAGTTGGAATATCATTCACAAGAACTTGGTGCTACGTTTGACTTAAGTATTGCTCCTCCTAATGAAAACTCGCTATGCTTTTCGACTTGTTGTTTGTGGTTTGTCTCGCTACTTGTTTGGTGATGCATATGAAGGTAAACAAGCAAGTTGATTGATCAAATTATAAAAGTTTGGTGGACATTTCTACTTTGGACACACGATTGTCAATAGTTTTGATTAATTCTGGTACTATTCACAATTACGAGCATGGTATATTGTTTATGGGAGCATGATTTCTTTTACCACAGTCTTATCATATTTGATTATACATGCATGTGATTTTCTATTGCTCATGGAAAGGTAAACAGGAGGGATATTGGATAACACACACACAAGAAGGGTATTTGGTTTTAGATTTGGAAACGAAGGGTTAATACTTCTAGCTTTGAAAAGTTAATACTCTTAGCTTTAGAAGTTAATACTCTTAGCTTTCAAAGTTAATATCATTAGTAGAAGTTAATACTCTTTGCACATTTTCGATCGTTAGTTATGTCCGAGAATGGAGTTAGTCTTGTTGGTATTATACGGTATCGGACATAACAAGTTTTGATCTTGGACAAGATGCGTGCTTGGATTTTTGGTTTATTTGATCTTTAATGGTTTAATGGCTCGTTCTTTTTGTATAATTGATTACTAAGAAAGCGTTTATCACCTATTTGGAGTTGAAGTGGAATTATTTAGGTTTGTGTTTTATCATACCTTTTAGCAGGAGGTAACTTGTTCGTGCGTTCATGTGTGACAACGAATTGACGAATAGTAGATGAAGTTTTTCGTCAAGAGATTGCGGTCTACCTATACACTATGATTGGGTATACGTTCTATGTCATCTTTAGTGCAAGATATAATACACAGGTTTGGGTTGTTCTACTTCAACATCATGTTGGTTATACTTGGTTTTCTTCATTAGTAATCATTACATAGAGCCTACATTCTTCAAATGGTTAACATATGGGTTTCAGGGGAAGCTTAATGTTTAAATGTTTAACCATTTCTATGCTACATCGAGGTGAAGGTTTTTGCTACTACTTGGTGGTATTTTACTATTGGTTCAGATTTCTTTTGCTTTAATTTCATTTTTAGTGTGGAAAACTTCATGGAGGGTATCTTGAGGCATTGGAACGATGGATTAGTCGTGTGATATTGGTTCGTGGTGCTTAATATCAAAGTTGCTTCTACTTAGCTTCTTAGCTTCTCTAGTGGATAATGGCAAAAAGGGAAGAAGAGTATACTTGAAGATTTGCAACTTGAAGATCCTTGATGGTATAGCATGGCTTAAGGGAAGTTTCATTCATCGTGTGTTTTGCAATTATCAACTAGGGAAGATTGTTGGGTTAGTTATTTTGAGTTGATAATGGCAAAACTAATAAGCTATAATATGACAAGAATGGAACTTGAAGGACTAAAGGTGACAAGGGAAAAGCTTCAAAGAAATAAAGATACATGAAATATTCTTATTATGTAGAAACGATTTTCTAATATTCTGTATTTATTTAGTCTTATCCCTTTGTAACCCTAGTAACTCTAGTTTATAAAGAGATACAGAGAATACGTTTTGGTGTGTGTCAAGATGTAAAACACCAAAGGTGTGTGTGTGTGTCTAGGGCGTGAGTTTGTAAACGCCTAGACTAGGTGATAGTCAACTAGTTGGTCAGCCTCAAGTATCCATGATTCCTTGTTATAGATAGATAACACATCCTACAGTTGATCGTGTAGGATTGGGGCTGTGTTGGTTGTTTGTAATAGTGTAGGAGATGATGACGAAGAAACCTTGTTCAATAACAATTATGTTTTGATGTATTCCGCTGCGTGTTATTGTTAATTGTTATTGTGATCCTAGATAAGGTCTAAACAACCTCGAACATCGATTCTAACGAGATAGATACAACGATCTCCTCTACAAGTGTCCAACTCATGACCCACGAGCAAAGAAAAGGTCAACATCTTTTACAAAGGTATCAATGTAACTACAAGGCGGATCTTTGTACTACCAAGGACCAATCCCGAACATGACTCCTACTCTCGGCATTGAATCCATCCAAAATGTGGCCGATCATTCCCAAAAATGGCACGATGGATGAAGCAAGAGGAACCAAGGCAGAAATCTTGATGGAATTGCCGCCATCACTAGCAAAATTGAAAATCTTGGTCGGGATATGCTCAAGCTTAGAGAAAGTGTTCATGCCATCCAATTAGTTTGTGAAAGCTGCGGAGAAAATCGACCGTTTTACTAGCAAAAGTGTTCATCTCGCCAAAAATTGTCCTCACATTGACAAAGATAGCACACTCGAAGAAGCTAAATATGGAGAAAATCGACCATTTTATGGGGATAATCGTAATGGTAATGGCTATCGTCGAGGACCTCCCCCATATTATTGTAGCAACCCGTAATTTTTCATAAGGTAAAATGACTATTTTACCCTTTGACTTTTTAAAGTTTACCTTTGACTTTGACTTTTGACTATTTGACTTTTAACGTAACGTAAAAGCAAATACGATAACCGTAGTAATGTGGTAATTTTCCTTGTGACCAACACAAGACTACGATAAATCTATATGTTCAAAATACTTTATTTTCACCAATAATCATAATTTATATGAACTATTACTACTTTATTATTTTTAAGTAGATATGTTACTTTTACGTAAGACGCGTACTCAAACCTCGTTATTAGGTTTTAACAACATAGACGCACCCTATGAGACTTTTCACACATTTAATATACCTAGTTAGAGTATATTGATAAGTTTTAACATTTTCATAAGTATTATATTTTTACGTTACCTGGTTTTAAGTTTCGTGACTTAAAGGCTTAACATTAGTAATTACCGGGACCAAACTACACCTCATAAACCAAAACTATGCTCAAAAGAGCACACACTACCACCTCATATGAGAGGTGGCGTGCAATGGCACTAACACAGGGCCACATGGCCACTTCTAATGCAATCCGTCTTACACTCACCCACTCTTGTCCCCCACTAGATGAGATATCACCTCATTCTCATCTTGTACATGAAAATTTCACCTAGAACTCCCTCTCCCTTGCAAAATTCGTCCATAACCATCAACTCTATCAAAACACCACCAAAATCATGAAATTTCAAGATTTATACACCTCTAGATTCATCCTTTTGACCATTACAACAAACTAGCATCATTTTATCTTCAAAACTTATCATATTCTTGAGTTTTGGGATGAGTTAGAAAGGTTTGAACAAGGTTAAAAATGGGTTTACAAGACTTGGGTTGAAGATTCAAGACAAGGATTAGAGATTAGAAGGGTTAAGGATTGAATTGTTCTTGTTGTACTAGTAACTTGTCATCCTAATCCTTGTATGATTTGAGTTTATTTTCTTGTCATTCAATATGATTGTAATAATCTCTATAATTATTTGATGTAATTTTATATAATTAGTATCGTAATATGGCTTAATTAATGTTCTATATGAGGTTGTCACCATAAAAACAAGCTAAAACAAGTCCTAGATAAGTTATATGAACATGAATTCTGAAACAGTCCCAAAGTTTGATTAAACTGATCATCTCAGTAAAGCTTGAGGTTAATTTAGTAAGATAGGCTTTTAGAACTATGTATTACGGTCATTTTGCTAGGTGGCTCACCTCATAACTCACCCCGATGAGTAAATGAGAGCCAAAATGGCAAAACATGTCAAAATCTACACACCAGATTTCATTTGGGAAAAGCCTATGGTTCTGGTCATTTCGAAGTCGACTCGGTTTTATGAAATGTAGCCAAGACCTAAACTTGAAGTTTAGCAAAGCTGTGTGTCAAAAAAGTTGTAGAACTCAACTTATGGTCATTTTGGCGAGACTGAATGTGCAAACCAAACTTTTCAGTAATGAAAATATAAGTATATACTTGTAATTAGACCATTGATATAGGTAAACTTTGGAACTTAGACTTAATTAAGCTTAAGAAGCGGTTAGAGAATATAAAAATATGAACTTGAGCTTTTGAATCACTTAAAAAGGACTTGTGGTTAAAAAGTTATGCCTAGTTAAGTTTTACTAGATTAAAATATAGTGTTGGAACAAAAGCTTGCTGATACGATTTTAAATCACGATTTTGACCATTTTTTGGTCCGAATCAGCAAAAGTCTAAAACACGAAAGTTGACTAGAAAGTGAACGACAAAACCTAAAAACGGCAAAAACAAGCAGAAAGTGAACGACAAAACCTAAAAACGGCAAAAACTAAGCTGACATGTTGTTGACTAGAAAACAACCTTAGTGAAAACTTTAAGTGATATATTGATCATTTGAGGCTAATATAAAGCCAAGATTAATTCAAGATTGTTGTCTTGAGGTTTTCTAACTTAGATACATCCTTAATATGGTCTTGATTATTATTGCTTAACCATATCTTAGCAAGACGGCTAGTATAAGTCTAATGACCGAAACTTGTTTTAAAACTTGTTCACTAGACTTTGACAAACTAAGTAAATGACCATATGACATGTTAAACTACTTCACGACCTCTTGATTTTGATAGCTTCGAATGATGGTGCGAGGTTATTTATAAAAGGACTATAAGCCAAACAATATTTAAGGAATACTTTAACTTAAGGATTCATGTACAACATCATAAGCCAACAAACTACATATACTTGTACACTTATATCGCATAATATACTAAAACACTAATACTATGCTTTCTTAGGTAATTGTTAAAGATCGTGGTCTTGCCATACTCTATTGTTGACATACAATATATCGTTACACTCATTCTTTGATCATTACCGTGAGTTCATAGCCCCAATTTCTATTACTTAATTGTTTTACAAACCCTGGGGAGATACATGCTTTATTTTAAACCAAACACATTGCTTTCAAACTGTATGCTTATCTGATTTTTTTATTTGCACTAAGTTACTGCATTTGCCAAACATAAGTCCCTAATCATGAACCATCAATCACTAGAGAGGTGGGGCGAATATTGTGAATAGATCTATTGGGATTGACGAATCCCATTTGTGTTGACCGGTAGGCAAAAAGCGTGTTGGAATCACTCCTAAACCTAAATCAAGTGTTAGTAATTCATATGTAATAGTTAGCTTAATTATGGCTTTTATGTTTGTTATTAGCCTTAAGCTTATGAAGAAGGCCCATGAGCTTAGGCCCAAGCCCATAGGAGAAAGGATGGGAACTAGGAGTGTTGCGCTAGCTTCGCTCCTATATATACCACGTAATAACCCTCACTTGAGGGTTGGTTGTTCATTTTATTCACTTCTTTACAATCTACGCCTAACCGTGCTACTCTTAACATGTGTGTGTGTGTTTAACGTGTTCAACCAATCTCTTCTCCTCTCTATTACTTGTATTGATGCTTGTGTTGTAAAACTAGTGACCTAACAGTGGTATCAATCGCCTACTAGTTGGGTGAATCGTTATTGCTTTTGAAGTGGGTTTATTGGTCCCACGCCAGAGCTAACGAGATACTTTGGTTCGCTTAAAAACACGTTTTTACACTTTTAATCCAAGATTCTTGTACTTTCAATGTTTTAAGGTGTTAAAATAATTGTTTTGGCAAAAGTTTCAAACTTTATGCGTGGATCATCGCTTTTAAGCTACTTTTTGTTCGAGAGTTTCATCCCACGCAGAATCGTTTTAGAAGTTTTGGATCATCAAGTTTCACACTTTTGTGTTATTTTGGTGATATTGAAGCTATCTCATCACAAAAATCTGGTTTAGAAACATCTTTGGGCAAAATCATTTTACGAGTAAAGCTACGGTATCAAAACCCTAGTTTTACGCAGTAACTTTATCCTTAGTTTGATCTTGATTTAGTGGTTTACCGTGTTTTCTTGCTTGGATAAGCCCGAAAATACGTCGACTTTGGATATCTTCCAGCCTTTGTGATAGTGTAAAAGATCACTTGGGATAAAACCTAAAATTACGCATAAGCATAAAGCTTACGCGTAGAAAATCCACGATAAGATTTATTTTACGCCTAAGCTTAGTCTTACGATAAGGTAATCCTACGCTTAAGTTTTCTACGCCTAACTTCTTGTTTTACGATAACTTTAGTACTTTTTCCTTAACTTACGCGTAAGCTAAACCTACAGTAACTCTTCTTGTTACGTAACTTTGGTGTTTTTACGCATAAGTGCTACTTGGCTATTGTGATTTCTCGCCTAAGGATACTACTGACAACAAAGGTTCATTCGACTACAAAGATCCATTTTACCAACACAAGTTTTCAACATGTCACAACCACCATACTCTAACTATTTCCTTACACTTATTCTCAACGCCAACAACAACTAAGTCCACAACATCAACAATGGAATCAACAACAAGCAATTTATCAACAACAATTTAATCAACAACATACTCCACAACTTGGAGCAATTCCTCCACCACAAATGATTCAAACACCACCAAGTCTTCAAGTTTAACCCTACACAAACGATTTCAATCAACATCCATCAAGGAACACTATGAAGGAACCCACTTGGTTTGCAAAGATGTGTGAAGCTTTAAGCGACCAACAATCAATTCATGAGGTCGGATCACTTGATAGACCTCCAATGCTCACTCCGTGAAACTACGATCAATGGGTAATTAGGTTCTTTAGGTTTTGTGATCCGAAGAAGCCACATGGAAAGTTCTTAAAGAAGGTTATCTTGGAAGGTCCATTTCGGATGCCCTCATCATTGTACCCGGAGATCCAAATGCTAATCCACCAAGGGATGAACAATCAAACATTGCTCTTGTTGCGAGACACGAATCCGAAGAACTTCTACACTATGAAGGCGATGAGCTTGCAATGCAATATATCCTTTTAGGATTACCAAACCCAATTCTTGAGTGTTGATGCTCAAAAGATCGCAAAGGCAATGTGGGAACACATTCATCTACTTATGGAAGGATGCGCACTCAATCGGGAGGATATGGAATCCAAAATTTACTTGGCTTATGAACACTTCTTGGTTGAACACGAGAGACACTAGAGTCTTATCATCATCGATTCTCGAGACATCATCAATGATTTGGATAAACACAACATCATCATGCTAAGAATTGCGGTAA
This sequence comes from Chrysanthemum lavandulifolium, assembly GCA_022545495.1. Taxonomy (NCBI): domain Eukaryota; kingdom Viridiplantae; phylum Streptophyta; class Magnoliopsida; order Asterales; family Asteraceae; genus Chrysanthemum; species Chrysanthemum lavandulifolium. The sequence continues at coordinate 167,070,610 of CM040243.1, read as the reverse complement.
ATACTAAGTTCTTGAGTAGTCTTGGTCTGAATGGAGAAGTATGTCATTTTCTTCGTCAAGCAAAGAACATGCATCATTCTACATACGGATTGTTGTACGATTACTTGAAGCCCCATGAAAAGGAAGTTGATAGGAAAGGATTCTCCGTGCTCAAATTGCTTCACCGCACATCCGGAAAATCAACAACTTGCCTTGTATGCTCAAAACAGTTATCCTCCTCAACCAAAGAACTCAACCAATCGCCACTACCACACCAAATGATCAATCACAACAATCTCAACATAACCATTTGGTTCCATACAACAACAACAATGCTCAAGCATTTGTCGCTGAAGCTAATGAGGAATCCGATCCGTTCGAAGCATTGCAACAAGGATTTGTTATGATTGCTAATGCTTTTAGCGTTATACCAAAAATCCAACAATCGATTCGTTCCTCATCTAACACACGAAATCGGTGTTGTGAACAATGGACGAGTTGAAGTTCGGAATCGTGGTTATGGTCATCGGATGAGCGGTGGTCAAGGGTTTAATGCTATGGGTAGGAATAACAACGAGCTCAAGTGGTGGAATAGGAAATGCTCGAATGGGTTGAATGGTCTTGATGCTACAAGCTGTAATGAGAAGGACACCGCTAATGCATGCCAAAAGCCAAGGACTAGGGGCAGTGCTTATCACAAAGAGGCTCTTCTTTTGGCTCTTAAGGATGAAGTGGTGGAACTCTCACGGACAAAGAACATAGCTTTATGGCGATCACGAGACTCGATGATGATATGGAGGACTTGCGGGACAATGCGGATGTTATGTTGATGGCTAATATGCATGAGTTACACATGAGTGACACAGGCCTAGTGTATGACATCGATGGCTTGTCTCGGTACTCGAACAAACCATATTTATCTCGATCTAATATCTCCGCCAACATCCGAATCCGGCAAGGCTCGAATGTTCAAAATGAGTCATCTACATCTCATTCCGACGATTTAAAGTATGTTAAAATAACTGCTTATTCAATGTAAAATTGTATTTATTATTTTGATTGTTTAATGCTAAGGATAGGTTTTGACTTCATTTGAGTAATTTATGTCGATAAGTTCATGATTCGATTTCATCAAAACTTTTTTCAATTTTGATAAAAATTATTATTTCAATGGAAACTGGAAAATGTAAATTAATATTTAATGTGAATGTTTGGATTCACAATTTTGCATTTTAGTTTATCAAACCTAGGAAAATTTAAATGTTAATTGAATTCAAGTGATTCCTTAAGCATCTTGTACATTACAATGTCCTTAAAAATCAAAAATTTTAACAATGTACAAACGTTTTATGTAATTCTATTGGTATATTATAAACTAATTTGGAATTTATATAAAATGTCCATATAAAATTGATTGGTTGTAAACAGTACCTAAAGTTCCATTGTTTGGCATTTAAATGGATCAACAAGTGAATTAAAAGAAATAAGTGGATTGAAAATCAATTTTTACATGAAAATTTAGGAAGGAATAATCCCAAATTTAGGGGTTTATTAAATTATAATTAATATACATTTGAAAGAACCAGAATACTTAAGTTGCTAATAAACCACAAAAAAATTTTTTGAATAATTTAAAACAAAGTATGAAAATATAAATTGAATAGTATTTAGAAGGGAAATGTTGTTTGAAAAAAATTTTTGGGTTTTAAAAGTTTTTTGAATTTAAAAGTTTTCAATTAGTTGGTTTAAATAATTCCTTAATTAATTTAAGAAAAGATACAATTTTTAATTTAAGTTTAAAAAATAAAAAAATTAAATGCTTTTAAAAATAAATATGGAACAAAAATTTATAAGCATCCGAACCTAGCAAATTAGTCCTTCTTATTAACATAATAGAACTTCTTTTATTTTTTAGGAGGTTTTAATACAAGTATAAAGTCAATGTTTAAAAACCTTTAAAATGGATAAAGTTAGTAAAAAAGAGTTGAACATTAAAGTGTTATCAAATAAAAAAAATTTAATTAATATTGAAATTAAAGGTTTTTATTAGGAAAAAGATATTTAAAAGGGGAAAGAATCTTTTAAAACCAAAATATTATATTTATGACTAAGGGAACAGTACCATTCAAAATTCACAAAGATTAAACTTAAAATTATTCCTTAAACCTTTTCTAATGCCTATTTACAATCTTTAAGGTAACCAACTTTTAATTTGTAAAGCCTTTAACCAACCGGTTTAAAATCAGTTTGGTAAAGTTCTGGTAGAATCTAATTACAAGGATTCATGGCTTTACATTCCCAAAAGGCAAAATTACTGTAAAATGTTAAATAAAAAAATTAAAAGTAAAACATAGTCAATAAAAAAAACCATTTTAAACCAAATTTAATTATACGAGGTCAACATTAATTCTTAGTTAACCTACCCACCAACTTGGCCCACGCAATATTAAACCAACCCAAACGGATAACAAACTTATGGACACATTTAAATGAATAACCCACAAAGTAATTTGCACCCAAATAGCCCGAAACCAAACCACGATTCAATCTTTAAATTCCACAAGAACCTTACCAACCCTATAATTACTCAGACCACATTACAACTAAACCCTAATTTAACCACCAACCTTGTTATCCTCAAACAACCTAGTTTCTCCAAACCTAAACCGACCACCCAAGCACCACGGACAAACCCCAACCCTAGTAACAACCATAAAGACACCCCAAAGAGAAAAACAACGCAAACCGAAAACCCAACAAACAAAGCCAGAAACCCGACACCAACCACAAAACCAATGGTTTTAATGCCAATATGGAACAGTCGAATACAATAAACGGAGGAATGAAAAAAAACGAACAACTCAACTCGGCCTAAATCAATAAAAAGCCTAACAAAACCAAGGATTAAGTAATTCTTAAAACATGATATTGAAGAATTGAACCCTGGAAGAAAAGCCCGGACCCACCCAGCCCTTTTAAGGCGAAAGAAACCGTAATTACTTATTAATAACATTGGGTTCTTCCACGAGGTAGAAAAAACCTTACAACCGCCTTTACCTAAAAGGACAAAATAGGCAACCCACAAGGAATACTCCAAACAAAAACACGAAATACAACCATTACACATAATAAAACCTTTAACCAAATTAATCTTCTAATGTACACTTTCCAATGGAAGAATTACCCTCCTAACTTTGACTACCTTTAACTAGCCTTCCTTTTCATAAATTGACTGTCTTGGAAACATTCAAGTTAAATTATAACCTTAAAAATATCCAAACCCTATGGTCCCTTATAGCAAAAACTCTTTGTTTTATGAAATTAAAAAAACTAATTCCTAAATATATAAAATTAAATGGAAAAGATTATACATAATAGACATAATTTAAAAAATACATTTATCTTCCAGTAATTATCTTACAATGTTAGTTCAGTCACCTTACCACAATTTTAATGTTAACCTTATAAGGCAACATTGCATTCCTAAAGCCATTTCAGTTCCAACAATAAGTCTCCTTGAACCAAATTTGGTCCCACCAATCTTAAATCCTATAAGTTTCCAATTGTGTTAAGACTTCATCGTCCCAAAAAATGTCATTGGTATTCCTTAACAATATTCAACTACTAATTAAGGATAATAACTAAAGCAAGGGAATCCAAAACAACAGTGTCACAAACTCCAACAAATAGTGAAACACTAGACAATTGTATGCAACAATGTACTAACCCAATTAAGAATTCTAGGCTTCCAAAGGGTTTATCTATTAAATGAAAAACCAATACTTTAACTAATTGAATAAATAATAAAAAAAAGCAATGATATTGTTAATCCTTGGAGATTTCGTGATGTTCCTTCCTTAGACCCTTTGGGCCTTGTTCTTTTTAAATAGAATTAGGTTGATTATAATCAATTATTCTTAATAGTCAACCTATCTAATACTCTTTAATAAATTGTTGGAGGCTTCTAAAAAACATAATGTTACCTAACTTAAATTTAAAAAACATATAACATAACTTTTTGGATTCGGGCCTTTCAACCTAATCTTCCTAATTGGTTGGCTTCAAGTGCCTTGGGGTTGGTAAAGTTTGTAACATCTTTCTCTTATTAAAAGTGGAAACCTATCTTTTAACCTGAATTGGTTTAAACACAAATGAAACTTCAAATCAAACAGCTTAAGATCCTTTAACGGAAGGAAATTATAATGGGTTATGAATCAATTATGGTTATAAATCCATTGAACGGAATTGCTAAGAGTATTATTTCAAAGTTTCCATTACCGCTTGTTTATCTAAAATTAAAACCAAACCATTACAATTAAATATATAAATCCAACATAATAATTTAAGATCCAAAAATTATGGAAAATCAAATTTACTATAATTCATGGTATACTCAAAACCAACGACTATTGCCTAAGGTAAATTAATTGTAAATAAACCATTACCGGAATTGGTTTAACCAATGGATAAATAAATTGAACCAAACATAACAATCATCAAATAATAAATCAATAAATCAAATTACAATATAAATTATCATAGGTTTAGAGCTATAAATTTTTAAATCAAAATCACAACTATTTAAATATTGTCCTTAAATAAAATTCTTGATGGGCAATAATTACTATTTAAATGAAGCCCAAAATCTTTAATTTTTAACATTGTTAAATAAAATAAACCTATAATTGGTAAATATGAAACTAAATCCAAAAGTTTCGGCTAACTTCCTTCCTATTTATTAAATACTTCAAAAAGGTTAAACTAAGTTTACTTCAAGGCTTAACCTTTTAACAAAAATTAAAAATTTCAAGGTAATATTGTATGAACATAATGAGTTACAAGTTTCCAAAGGTTTCGAAAATGTGATTAATCCAGGTAACCTTTTAAAAATTTTCCGCATTAAACTAATCCAAACATAAGGGTATAACATATTTTCTAAATGCCAAACAATATTTAACAACGGGTCCAAAGGGTTTAAATGGAAGCGAAATTACTAACCACAATAATTTTGGGTTTGATAACTATAATATTAACATTTAATACAAATTAAGTTCATTTCCCTTGTCTAAATATAAGCATTTAAAAATAGACCTTTTTTTTGGAAATATTGAGTGGTAAGGAACCATTATTTATGAATTTACGATGTCATTTAGATATGTTAATGTATTCATTTGAATAAGTTTGCTTAAAACTCCTAAATTACGAGATTTAATGGCGTTGTAGTTTTAAAGTATGCCTTCCAATGACAATTTCAAATAGGCTAATATTGATGACCAACCCAGTTCGCATAAAATTTTTAGCGGTAAAATTAAATTTCGCGAACCTAAATCCTAATCCCATCCTTTCATTACCCAATGGATCATCAATCCCATAAAGATTCGAGAAAGTAAGATTTCGGGAACAATCTCCAAGTAGAAGATTATCCCAAATTACATTTTATTCATTATCTTTAAACAAGAATATTAATTCAATGAATTCGGAATTTAATAATAGATTTTTTATTAACTTTAATTTCATACATTAACCTTCCGTTGTAGTTATTGATTACCTTTATATTTGAATGCTGATTTGTTAGTATACTTGTTCGGATTTGTGAGAATGTAATAAATGGTATTACATTATTCACTCAATCAATATTTTAATTTGATTCACCGACCATGAATAATTTTTAGTTATTGACCTATAAAAATGAATTCCACAATTGATATCCACCATCAAGTTGGAATTATAAATGGAAAAAAACTCCAATAAAGAGTTAAATTAATTATTGAACCTATTACAAGGAATATTCCAAAAGTCAAAAAATATTAAAATAAACCAAATTTCAAAATAATACTTCCCTAAAATTTTTTAAAAATCTTTCTCATAAAACTAATTAATCCTCGCAAAACTCCTTAACTCAAATACTTAAAAGATGATCATCTTAAAAACTTATTATATCGAAAATTCGACCATACCGATCAAGTTCAAATTAGTTTAACCTCAAAAACTTTAAAATACATTTAAAACAAATTTATTAATTTTCGAACCTTAAATCCATAAAAACAACATTACCAAATAAGCGGTATTTAAAAAATTTTAGACAAATATCCCTTTAAATCACAATAACAAACAATTTTTTAACAACCCAACTTTCCCTTCCACAAACTAAGATCGTCATTATACTAACATACATATTAATCTTGATACAACATTCCTTTCAATACCTTAATTACCCAACACCATTTGTTTAACTTACGTATTTTACTAAAACAGGGTTATAGTTCATGATACTTAAATTTTCATATAGAATCTTTGAATATTTCTTTACTTTTTTGGCCCAAGTTTCCGCCACCTTCATTATCTTCAAATTTGGCTTAACAAACCTTAGCTTAAACGTTAACTTGGATGTAAAGATTATTCTTACTTTTATCTTTAAAGGGTTTTAAGTTTTAAGGATTCAAAGGGCAATCTAATCTCCTGGAAAGCCTTGTATCGTCATCAACAAATTTAAATGCAAAAAATTAAAGGATTCATTAAGCAGAATACAACGCGGTTTCATAACAGAGTATGATAGTTGAGTTCAAAAAGAAAGAACAGTAGTCGTATGAGGTTACGAAGGATAGAGCATAATAGTGAAATAAGAGATTGTGACCAGTGACATAGGTGGTTTAAATACATGTGCGAGAATCAAGTAGTTGTATGTTACATAAAGAAATAACATAGAAGCGATGACGAGTTTACATTAAGAAATAACGTCGAGGTTGATGCGTGATTGAGTTGTACGTTACATACGAAATAACGTGAGGTCGATATAAATGACGAGTTGTACGTTACATACATAAATAACGTAGAAGCGATTATGGGAGCATAGCATAGTGCGATATTGTAATAGTGGGCATGTTACGGTTTAACATAGATGGGTAACAAATAAAGCATTAAGTGAGTCTACTCTACACTCTTCTTAAGTTAATTATCCCTTAATTTCATTGGTTGTTATATCAACATTATTCTCATTTAAACTTAGCGACCCAATCAAACAAGAACAGCCTTAAAGTTTAAATGTGAGTTAATTAAGAAACTTAATGATTTTGAGAAATAATTAATTTAATTAAAATAAGAGCTTATACGAACCTAAAATATAGCAGTAACACATACCACGACTACATCGTGTAACAGTAGGCAAGACATGGCAGACATCGGCAGCGGCGGCAGTGTTGAAGTGTTTTTAGAAAAAAATTGGTTATAGTTTAGGTTTTGAAAAATACCTAATTCTCTATAACTCGGCTCGATACTAATCAGTAACACCCCAAAATTTCACAGTGAGCGTTGGTCGTAAGTGCTACTAATCAATATACACAACACAAGGTAATAACAAATGGAAATTTTATTCCATTTTCAAAAGATATATTAATTTAAGAAAAGTTTTACATAATTGTTTCAAAGTGCCGAGTAAAGCCCATAAAAAATATATGTTGTCCCATTAAATTGTATTAGAATGTTTGGAAACACTTGGATGCCAGTCTTCAACGAATGCCTTTGCCATTGCCCCGCCAAGTAATAAACACAGAAAACATGCTAAAATGTCAACACAACGGTTGGTGAGTTCATAGGTTTTAAGTTTAAGTAATCAAGTTGGACCACGAGTTGCACATATAGCATCTCCGTGAATGACACTATATGCAAAAAGGCTATTACGCTAGTACCAAGTTCATGCGACCGAAACTACGACGGTGTGCATGCATCTAGAAGCATGATAAATAAAAAGCCAACAAGTGTATTTCGATTACACTCAATCAATACGATATGATATCGCCCAGACATTTGCCTATCCGGTCAAACTCGAGCAGGGGTGTCATCCCAATAGATCTATTCATAACAATCGCGCCTCCCAAAGGGAACTAACGGTAGCATAGTTGGGATTCAAGGTTGTTTCACGTAATAGTATTTTCGTTTGGTCCGAAAAGAGTTTTGTATGTTTCTCACCCCATAGTTTTATAAAACAAGTAAATAAGAGTAAAAGTGGGGCTATAAACTCACCTCGTGATTCGGTGAATAAAGTATCAAGAGATCAAGTAACAAGTAGCTCCAACCACATAACCTAAATTAGTCGTCAAATCTGATTTCGATTCAAGCTAAATAAAGTCTACCAACTTTATTTAATTTACATGTAGTGTCATTGTTGTCGTTGTTGTGTTGTGTGACAACGTTTAAGTTTGAAAATAGCTTTTCAAAGTTTGTGTATATTCCGCTTATGGAAGTATGGCTTGGAAAGGGTATCGAAGATGAAAGTGATTAGGCTTGAAAGATGAACAAAAGCGGTCTACGGAAAAGTTGAGCGTATAGTGAGACGTTGTTGGTGAGAAAAAATGTTATATATATATATATAATATAAGTTCCTGCGAAACATCTATTGTTTTAGATTTTGTAAAAATAGTGTATGTATATAATTGTAGAAATATAAGGTGACTTGCGTTTATTATTTGAATCGGTTTGACCAATTGTCAAAAGTTGTGAGTAAAGTTTATAATCCGGTTTTCTTATAGTCGAAAAAAAATGTATGTTTTACATGTTTACGTTACGTATAGTTTACAGGTCCATATATATAAAAACCCTTGTTTTGCTAACTTTGTTTTCCAAATATTATCTCGTTTCAAGTATTAGTGTGAACAAAAATATTGTATGTCGTGCGTATGTGACATATGACAAAAGCGGAAATGGCTCGAGACGGCGAAATAGCCAAACGGACTCTCAACATAAACTGGGCTTCGGATCAGTTTTTGACTAGCACATGAATATTAGAAAAAAAAAGTTGGGCTTGTACATGCATACAACCAAACGTACCCTAGAAGTGGGCTGAGGCCCAAATCGAATTACTCAACACAAATCCCAAATTGTTTACAGTTCGTGTTTCACGTTGTGGTGAAACTGTTTTTGACGCAAGGGGCTTAACTAAAATGCAAGAAATATCGAAAATTTTAGACTTCATTTGATTTAGTAAAAATAATCACACGAGGCTCACGCGAACACACTCGTGGTTTTTTAGTTAGACGCGGGTAACAACACCTTTGAGGGCTCTTTGGTACACCGAACAACGAACAATAATAACAATAGCCGACCAACATGGCTAGTGACCCGAACTTACACTTAAGTACTAATGTCAAAGAGGTATAAAGATTTTAGACCGAGTCTTGTCTTGTGTCAATCGGGTACGACCCGACTCAAGGAAATGACTCGATACCAATCGCACCCTTATGGGTATTGTGATGGTACGATAGACACCAAATAAGCAAAACAACCACCCTCGATGTGGTGGTTTCACCACAGCCGAGACAAACACCAATAGGCCAAGGAATAAGGCATGAACATGAGTTGAAATGGACAACAACAAGCATAGTATATGCGAGGAAATAAGCCGAAATTAAGAGGATACAATTATATATGCTAAATCATGAGAGCGAGGTTTCAACTTAAGCCAAATTGAAAATTAAAATTCAATTTTTATTGTTTTGGATTTTTTTCTGACTCACAACATGTATCAAATTATTTTAACAACACCATCAACAACATAACAACAACTTTTCACCAATCATAATTCATTCACCATAATTAAAGTTCAATCGGTAAAAAAATATAATACGTATATTGAATTACAAGAATGTAATTACGATAAAAAAATTCTTACGAATGGGATTTACGAACGAGCACCAACAATTGGAGAGACCGGGATGAATTGAAGCAATTAGACACTTGGGAAACCTTCCTTATGCATCCAATAACAAAACCCTAACCTAATTTTAAAACCCTTTGATTCTATGAACCCAATTTTTGACTTGTTGGTGAGATGAAGTGATGAAGTGTGATAAAACTCGAACCTATTTATAGGTATACATCTAGGAAGTCTTGCTCAATCCTTTCTTGGTCTTCAAGATGATAAGGATCCTCTTTGAGAAATCTTCCCACCAAGCATAGGCCTTCACGTGGCTTTCTTGTTGTTATCTTCATGTCGTGGTCCAAAGGAGACAAAGGGACCTTAGTTTTGTCGTCTCTTCCATGGGATAAGCCAAGGATGGTTTCAAGAATGGTTTAAGGTTAACTTTGACGAAGGAAAGGAGTTTGGAGGGTTAGCTATTTTTGGAGGGGACGGGCAACGCAGGCAGAGAGGGAAGAGAGGAGGCGAAAATGGAGGAGGGTTTGCGGTGGTGGGGATCGTTTTCTAGGAAAGACGAGAAAAGAGATAGGGATATAATGGGGCGGGTTATGTGGTATATAGTTTTATTTATTTTTTGTTATTAATCTTGATAACTTGTATTGCGTATGTTGTCGGTCTCTCCAGAACGCGTACTCTCCGGTGTCAGAAAAATATAAAATTGTATTTTTGGAAGCGTCTTCAAAACGATATAAAAATAATGTCGTTGGTATTGATAGTTCGTTTTATATTTTAGCCATAACGGGCCATGACTATAGATTGAAACGTAAGAAAAGAAAGAAAAAAATATAGTCATGAAAAATCGGTAGGAAATTCTGAGTTGTTATAGTAGCTACGTAGACTAAGGCTTATCGTGACAAAGCTTACGCGTAGACTTTATAAAAAACTTAAGTTTAAGCGTAAACCAAAGGCTTAGTAGTAAGAACCTTATGCGTAAGATTTCCTTAGGCGTAAGACAAGCTTATGCGTAAAAGAAGGCTTAGGCGTAAAGATTTTACTTGTAAGCTTTTATGCTTATGCGTAAAATTAAGGTTTTAACAAAAAATCCTTTACACTTATTCCAGTGTAAAAGATATCCAAAGTCGAAGTATTTTCAGGCTTATCCAAGCAAGAAAACACTGAGTACACCAACAGATTTGAAGATCACTTGAAGAACACCTTCAGCGTAAGATTAGGGTTTTCTTATGCTTAAGTACAAAATATGCCAAACGAGATTTTTATGATCAAAACCGTTTAGCAAACCGCATTATAATGATGAAACAACCTTAAAACACCAAAACAACAAGACTTGAAGATCCAAACCACTTATCACCCTTACGCGTAGGATAGTATACCCGTACCCAAACACGCTTAAAAACCAAGAAAAACTCGAAAGTTTGAACCTTTTGCAAGAAAGCGAAATTTTAACACTCAATAAACCTTAACCCATAAGAATCTTGAATTTTAAGTGTAAAATTTAGTGCTTTTAATCTTACCAAAACCTATACGCAAGTACCATCGCGATACCAAACGCCACGCATAAACACAAACCAAACCTTAACCCAACAACAACTATCAAACCAAGAACATGAGAGATGGATGATCAAACCATGGCTCTTGATACCATTTGTAGGATCTTGGTTTATCATAAACACATCATAAGCACATATGTTAGGCGTAAGGCATAAGGTTTAGAGAGAGAAAGTGGGAGAGGATGGGAAGCTTAGTGAGACAAAGAAAAATGAATTATGAAAGTTCCACCTTTGCCTTGGAGGCAAAGGTATTTATAGGGTACAAGCATAGCACGCCTACTTTAGGCCGTGGATCGAGGCATACAGATGGGTAAAGACCCGTCCGTCCTCCACGGTGTTACTAAGTAATCTAAATACTATCACTGAATTACTACGACTACGAGCTTTCTAACGAGTATACATACATGAGGTGACCGACACTTTAAGTATTGGATTTACTAAATCCTAACAACCATTCATGTAATTAACTCTAATTCTTGTTTGATAACAATTAACTGCTCCGATCTTAAGTCCCCGAATCTTCCTAATCGCAAATCCATACCACCCTCACTCGTTGAATAGTGAACAAATACTAATTGAGCATATACCTCATCACCCCTATATGTTTCTAGTTAGCAACTCACCTTGTGGGGCCTCTTTTTGTCGCTATCAAAGGTAAACAACTGAAATGTCTATTATGCGTGTTTATGTTATGATAATTGTTCAATTTTGAGTAATTGGGTGAAATTTTGATTTGTTTGGTGTTCTAGTTGAAGCGTCTTGTGCTAGTCTAATAGGATTTTGACTATTAGTTCAATTTTATTCCTAATTTGAATTTAGCAATGTGCTTTTTGTGTTTTATGAGATACTGTCATAACTTGGGATACAATCACGTTATTTTATCTTTTAGTTTTATAAAGAAATCAATGTTTTTCGAATTAATAGAAATGTTACGAGATTTTACATGTTACTTACCTTTTGTATAGGCATAATTTGTAATAACCATCTTGGTAGACCATACACCCTTGAAGTAGCTTGTAGAGAACCACTAAGTGATTCAGACTCTAGTAGTCAATGATATAGGTACTTTGTGGTGTAAAAAAGCATATGTTTTGTTCAGGAAGAAATGTGCTAACTTAGAAACGAAACGCATTGTTGCTCCGAACGTCTCTCGTGTGTTACCATGTGACGGGCTGGAAAATTTTGTTGATTCTAATTCAGCAAAAAAGAGTAGGTTACAACAATGTAAAGAAGCTAATGAGCTAAATGGACAATTTATTGATAAAAGTGTAGCAAACAAGAATCAATCAAGAGAAAAAGTCACCATGGGTGAACTTGTATTAAATAAGAAAGGGTCACAAAGGCATTCGTTGTGTTCAAACAGAATGCAACTAAGCCTAATTCAAACAACAAGCATCTCTAGTGGATCAAGGAAACATTTTTTCTCATGGACGAAAAGGATGAGGACGAGGATGAAATAAGATCTCAAGGCACGATTCGATATATCAACCACAAACTTCAAATCAAATATTATATAGCAAGATAATAGGGCATTTGCACACCATTTTTTATGTCATAATCAATCTTCTATCCTTTTAGATGTGAATGAGAGAGAGGAGGAGGTAAGCGGTGAAGATGAAATGAAGACATGGAGGATGACTTTGGATCCCATGGTACATGTGTTGTTTTGAAATTTATTTCATTTTAGTATGACACATTAAAATTAAAATACATGGTTTAACCAGTAACAACGGTGTATATCATTTACTACCTATCAATTGACCCCATGGTTGAGTGAATTTGAATAAGGGTTGCTTGTACATGTTGCTTATAAATATAAAATTTTATACATCAATTATTGAGTTCTTAGCCGTTATAACTTCATTTCATATTTATTCTTTCATGATTATAGATGTAAATGATGCGATAGAGAAAATTATGGAGTTGATGATGATGAGAATGAGAATATAGAGCATTCGTTTAATAATAGTGATAATGAGATGAAGATCATGGCAATGAGGATGATTTTGAAAATGAGGATGTTAAACTTTAACTACTTCAAGTCCTCCAATCACAAAAGGGAACATGTTAACTCGAATCTCGTGGGTTTTTTTCTTTCATTTTTTTTTTTTTTTTTTTTTTTTTTTTGTTTTTTGAATTAGTATGATTTATATTAACTATTTATTTATATGTATTTTAGCTATCTCTACCACTAAGAAAAGAGGACCAACAATGATGCATAACATACACACGTGAAACTTACGTGAGGTCATCATATGCAACGAAGGTGCGTAGAAGAATCCGAAGAAGATGCATTGAAGAAATGTGAGGGTTGTCCGCTAGTTGGATAGGTGACTTCTTTTCATTTCTTTTATTCTAGTTTGATACTAAACATGTTCCAAACGAATTAGACAAAACCTTACATGAAAAACCAACCCATATTAACCAAAATATGCTCCAGCTTGATCTAGTAACCAAATAGTGGCTATGGGAACCTCTCAAGATTCGGATAAAGTAAGTTCGGTTATATATTCAGTTTGAATGTTAGTTTGATTATGTGTTTCTTTATCCGAATGCTACATCACTAGTTTGATTATGTGTTTCTTCCGTCACTTTGGTCGCAATATTCTTACGTGTCCGATTATATCAAGACATCGCTTATGTTTGGATCGCAACTTTCGATTTTGTCACCTGCTTTGTATGTCAATATTCAATTCAATTTCGTTAGTCATGGTTGGTCCCACTTGGCTCTGTTGTAATTTTACATGGCGGGACATGGGACTTGAGTTTTGTTTGTGTTAGGTTTGTGAGGTGCTTGATCCTAGATTTTGAGATCTTGTACTTTGTAGTTTGATGTCTTTAAGTGATCGGTTTGTTTGCATCATGTGGTGCTCTCCTATATCTTTTTGGTTCTCAATTATATAGAATCAAAAATTCCTAATTTATACTCTTATTGATATTATGGTATGTTAAGTTTTCACTTAAAAGTGTTGCTATGCGGTCTAATTATTTTTTTATTAGCTTGTTAAATCTTTATTTTTAGTCTTTTTAAGGTTTGTTTGAATGTTATTGTAGAGATTTAGTCATCTTTGTATATGAATATATATAAAGCGTGTTACCTAACAAGATTCTCTTATCGTTTTCATTTGTACCGGTGACATTGTTTTGTTGTACTTCGCGGAAGTGAAGATTAGCAAAGAGGAAAATCAAGATTTCTAGGATCGTTTAATAACTTTTTTTTTTTATCATCTAGAAATTTTATGTTAGTAATCTTACATTGGGCCAAATTTGTCATGGCAGAATACAATGTAAAACTATGTTGAGCATAAAATATTAATGTATTTAATTTCTTTTTGTAAAATATGTATGATATAATTATCACATTTATAGCATTGCTTTAATTTGCATCAAACAAAAAAGGTTAAAAATCATTAAATAAGTAGTGGGTTATATGATTGAAAATAACTTACAAGTGTTTTATTTCACATGATAAAGTGTTGCATACTTCATCTTAGTAAACGAGAAAGTGTTGCACTTTGAATGCAAAAGTGTTGTGGTTGTGTGAAAAATGTTGTATTTGATTTTGAAAAGTGTTGCACTTAAGTATAGAAAGTGTCGATTTCATGTAAAAGTGTTGCACTTGGATATAAAATATGTTTCATTTTAATGAAACAAGTGTTGCATTTGATTGTATAAGTGTTGTAATACATAAATAAAAGTGTTGTATTTGAGTGTAAACAATGTTGCACTTTAAAGTATCACATTTGCTAAATATGGGCAACACATTTAAAAAATGTTGCATATTCCAATTCAAAGTGTCACTTATACCTAAGGCAACGTTGCATAATGTAGCACTTGACAAAGTGTCACATTAAGCATAATGCAACATTTTAAACACATAATACAACACTTTAGCGGTGTTGCTTTAACTTCATATTGTAGTAGTGTATGATACAAATGTAGATGAACAAAACAAAGTACATGTCTCCATGATGAAACTTGATCATGGGGTGCTATGTAAACCATGATGATGGAAATCTTCCTTGGTTTTGATTTTCAAATGAGATGAGGAAGAAGATGAAGTTTGAATGAGAAGTATTTTGAAAGTGGAAGATTTGAAAATCGGGTTTGGTGGTGTTGGAACGATCGAAAGAGTGTTTTATGGGGAAGGGGAATTTTGAGATTTGTGTTTTGTTTTATTATTATAAAGGTTTTCTATTTAGGTTAAGATAACACATATTTATATACCTAGTTTAGACGGAAGAGAAACACGATGCACGAAGGTTTTCTAATGAAGCCACATATATCACTAAAGCATATATTATAAATAAGGAAATAAAATTTAATATAGCCATATAAGTTCCTATGAAAGCATACTTATTCTAAGCTAATGTTATTTAGAGATACGTTTTTAAGAAAATCATACCTCTAATGCAATTTTTTGAGTGTCCCTTACTTTTGACACAAAGTTTCAATAGACAACTCAGGTTCTTTCGAGATCTAGTTGGTAGTTTAAGATACCTTCTTAGAAGAGGTAATCTTATTACGAAGGAATTTCGATGGCTTGGTTAATATGATTTTAAGTAAACAAAATGACAAGAAAGGTTAGTGCATTTTGTAAGATAAAATAAGATATAAGTAAAAGAAAAATTGATGTTGTCATCCGATCAACATCTAACAAAAGTGTACTTAAAACATGGTATTTGCTTTAGAAAGTCTTCTTTGTAGTTTTCAATTATACATGAATCGATCAAGTTTTTAAAGTACAATATACTCTAAGAAACTTGGTAACAAAGCTCGATACCAATTGTGGAAAACTAGACGGGGGGTTGAATAGTTTTATCGATTAAAACTTCGTTTTAAACTATTTATATCAACTTATGTGAATCTATTTAATATGTGTGTTGGATGATGATAGATAAAGCATATAAAAAAGTAATGCAAAGATAGAGGGTAAGAGACACAAAACCACGACAAGAGTCTTTATAGTGGTTCAGCTACAAGGACACCTTCCTTGCCCTACTCCACTCCATGAGTCACCTACTCGAGAGTTCGTAAGCACTACACAAAGACAAGCTCCTTAATGTGGAGGAGAAGCCTTCATAACGATGCCTACTTTTATCCCATAAGGCTAGACATCGGGTTCTTTTTTTTTTTGGGTAAAAGGGCCTTAAACCCGGTAAATATATCCAAAAACTTTGAAGTACAATTGACATAGGTGACTTATGTCCTCACCCGTTACATAGGCGATTTGACTCTACAAATGTAACAAAGCAACATACATCGCTAAACGCAAAGAACAAACACTAAACTGCTAACAACAGAATAGAAACCGATTACATTTAAACAAACAATCTAAATGTAAGACGACTAGGTTCATAGAACCACTTCCATGGTGAGTGACTATGTCTTCAATGTTCTTCATTGCTTGACCTCGAGTGCACCACCAACTTCCCAAACAATAGCGCAAACATACACCCCAACCAACCGAAAACCAAGACAACCAACGGATACTTTGCATGGATCCCACAATCCACCCAAACCCTAGCCGTAATAAACCCTAGCGAGTACCTTGCAGCCATGCGATCCCAATTAGCCCGCAACCACCCAAGGACCATCAAGAACTTCGACTCTTGGTAACAAAATCTTCACCAAGAACCACACACCCACAACATGCTCACGGCTGTAACCACCACGACCAGAACCTTATGAAACCCTAATTAGGTTTACTAAACCCTAGCCGTACCATTGGAATATCATCAGCCACCATGCGCAGGAACCACAACCAAGGTAATGTTGAATCGCTCAACAAAAACCCTAGTTACATCAACCGGCCCTAACCCTAGAGCCGCACCACCAAACAACCAAGGCCAACAAAACCCCAACCCTATCAGAACAACCCATCGAGGAGGATGATCACCCTCGCAAAGAGATGATAAATCACCACAAACGCACCCGAAAACTCCCTAATCGGCCAGAAACCCTAGCACGATCCAACCCACAAAACCAATTGGTTTTGAATGCCAATGATAGGAACAAGTCGGTGCAATGATTACAATACAAACTGAACGGAATGAAAGGAAATCAAGCCGCAACAATCTCAACTCGAGACCTAAATCGGAATGAATTAAAATTGGGTTCTCTATATCAAAACCCTAACCGGATTAAGATAGATTCTTGGAAAAACATGAATTAGATTGAAAGAATTGAAACCCTAGGAAGAAATAGGCCCTAGGACCATGCCTCATGAAATCGCCTAGAGGGCTGAGAGAAACCGTCCCTAAATTGACTTATTATATAGACATCGGGTTCTTCCACGAGGTAGAAACAAACCTATCACAACGTCGGCTACACTTTATCCTAAGGTACAAGGTTAGATACCGAGTTCCATTACAAAGAAGGAACTACTACCCAACACAACACAACTACCTCAAGGACACAAACTCCTTATTACAACATCATAAGGATATTAAGATCCTTTAACCCAAACTAATCTATCTTGTACATCGATGCACCATATCGAATGTACACCCTGGCACCTTTCACTAATGCCTTTGACACGACCCTTGCACCTTTCACTAATGCCTTTGTCTTGACTCTTTGGCACCTTTCACTAATGCCTTTCACCGTGTTTTAATATTTATAAGTGTCTCGCTTACCTATGGTCCACCTTATGCACTAACAGGCAGTTGTACCGGTTGTGTCAGAGGTAGTAATCGGTAAAACTAAGGTCGTCCCAAGAGCTATGAGCGGATTCTAATTAAGTCTAATTATCACCTGGTTTTAATTGTCGAAATGATTAATTAACTAATAAAACAAGAAATGAAGGAAAGAAAATAAAGGCAGAGATTGTGATCATTAGAGGTAAAGTAAGCAACCTAGTTACTCATCCTATCATGTTATGTTCACGTCAAAATACTTCCAATTGATTCAAGTGGGGTTTGAAGTCACTAGGACAACATTTGGTCATTCGTCCTAACCTATCAAGAATGGTTTCCACCGGAGATCAAGCTACTACCCTTGAAAGTCCAGTTGTTTTAGTCCCCAATCCAAGTCATTAAGTTCCTCTACATGCAAGATTTCAACAATGAGTGTCCGTGCACTAGCATCTTAGACACTCATCCCTAACTTCTTAAGTTCATCCAAACGGTTGGTGATCATTTGTTCAGTTCGCACAAGCGAAGAAGGGTCGTCAGTTGGTCAATTCTTACCCTTCCCACTTAGTCTACCTACTTAGGGTGAGTTGGTCAATTCTCCTAAGCATCTAGACACTACCGCCATTCAAAACTACCAAAACAAGGGTGGATACCAACAAACTATGCATGAATACACTAGAAACAATTGTACGAAGCAATGTAAACGTAAACACCAAAGTTAAGGAATCATAACTAGGCTAGGACCAAAGGTGCTTAGCGATCATATTAAATGAAACAATCAATTCAATGTTTAACATATTGAAATACATGAATCGAAAGTAAAAGAAAAGATAATTGCTAATGCTTATCGTTAGGAGTGATTTCTCCCTGGAGATGGCTCCGTATGCTCTTCAAGATCCGCCTTTGGACCCCTACTCACGTTCTCGCTTTTGGTGTGGGTGGACCGATGTGAAATGAAGAATTTAGGGTTGTATTTATAGGCGAGATCTAGTTACTGGCGTAACTTAAGTTGAGAGTTAGCCGAACCTTAATATCTTCATAATAATGCTCTTGTAATAGTGGTTATGGCGAACACATGGATGAGTTACGCCTGTATCTTCAATCTGATTTACAAATGACATGATTACGCCGTAATCGTTGGAAGGAGTTACAGCCAGAGCTTATAGCGGCATGGAACATCTTTTGACCTAATGGGTTACCGCGTAATCCTAAGTTGGAGTTACGCTGTAACTCTGGTCTTTGGTGGCCTTACGAGTCACGATTAGCTACTGACGTAATGTGAGAGAGAAGTTACCTCGTAGCTTCAAAGACATGGGCATACTATCATAATTCTCTTATAAAATCTCCAAATCCGATCTCTTTAGCTCCAATGCTCGTAATTTACCTGAAAGTGAAATATAAAGGAAAACAAGCATAAATCCATATAAATGATATAAAATATGAGCATTATCGAGAGAAATTGACACTTAATATTCAGGACTATTTGATGTTATCAAATATCCCCCCACTTGAACTCTACTTGCCCTCAAGTAGACCTTATTAGATAAATTTCTAAAAAGATATCTCCCATTACCTAGAAAATATATGTTTATAAATCCTTTATGCTAGAATAAAATAAAGTCGAACACCCAACGAAATGGGAACAAAACACTCAAAATCTCTCAACTAGTCTAAGTGTCAATTTCGTGGTGATCACTCAAAGCACATTCATAGCATGTATTCTATCATAAGCTTGGCGGTTATACAAATCTCCACCACTAGTGTTAAGGACTAAACAATTCTCAAAGGCAATATGGGTAGACACAACATGGGATAAGAGTGATTTGTCACTACCAACATGTCACGGTGAAGTGGACGAAATCAATGATACATGACCAAATCCATGGCCAAGACACCAAAGATTGCTCGCTTCATTACCTAGACACGCTCATGACTAAAGGGTAGGATAAGACATGCTATATAATTGGTGTAAAGTAAAAATAACAAGCAAATAGTCTAAGAAACTAAATCATGATATACCAAGTAGATGTGCCATTAGAGGACGCCATGATGGGCACATTACACTTCTTCAACTATTGGCGCAATAATCACCAACTTCATTCTTCAAATGTGACCGAGGTGGCCTCCTCGATACTAAATCTTTGATGAGCTCTAAACATAGTGCTTATAACTTTGCACTTTAAAATAAACAAAATAACTATAACTTTTTTTTCGGGTCACTTTTTTACATCATAACTAAACATAACATCCCCCACTTGATATGAACATAAAATGAGAACTGGGGGGTCTTCAATGATCTTCAAACATATGTCTTTGACAAAAGCGTGATTTCCGAACCTCTCTACTTGAACCTTGAACTTAGGCAAAAAATGACTTCCCGATCAAAAATTAAGACTACACGGTAGGCTAAGGTGAATGGGTGTATTGAAACAATATATTGGGTGAACAAAATGAAAGGAATGGCTCAGACGGGTATATCTAGGGGTATCTTGCACTAAAGGTGAGTGCAACAAAAGGGTTTAACATGGGGTTTAGAAGTCGAGGTGACTAATCGGTAGACACACAAGGATAGGGTCGTTTGGGTGATAATCCTATAATATTGCCTTCTTAAACCGAATATTCCAAATACATTAAGCTAACTCAACATACCTCGCCTATGGTCTCAAAATGATGCAAATGCCAAGTTCTAAAGTTTACAAGCAAGCCGCACACTCATAATTTGGTGGATTTGGGGTAAATATTTGGAAACGGATAAGGCTAATCTCACCATATAATATTGATAACATCAAATAATCCTCAATATTAAGTGTCAATTTCCGATAATGCTCGATATTATATCATTTATATGAATTTATGCTTGTTTTCCCTATTTTCACTTTCGTGTAAATTACGAGCATTGGAGCTAATGAGGCGGATTTGGAGAGTTTATTGAAGATACATGATAGTACGCTCATTTTGAAGATGTTACGTGTAACTCTCTCTCACATTATGCCGTAATGTAAGTGTGACTCGTAAAACCAACTCAATCAAGTTTACGGCATAACTCCATCCTAAGATTACGTCAGAACTAAATAGGTTAAATGAGGTTCCGTGTCACAGCAAGCTACGCCGTAACTCATTCCACAACTACTGGCGTAATCATGATTTATTGAAGATAAGGCATAACTCATTCTCGATGTTACGCCATAACCGATTTTCGAGCAAAATACGAAGAATTGGATGTTACGGGTAACTCTCAACTTGTTACGCCAGAACCAGATCCGCCTATAAATACCGCCTAAATTCCAGCATTTCTATTCATTCACTCCACACACCAAATCAAAGAACGTGGGTAGAAGGTTGAAGGCAGATCTCGAGGAGCATACGGATCCATCTCCAAGGGAGAAATCACTCCCCTACGATAAGCATTAGCATTTTATCATTTCTTTACTTTCAATTCATGTATTTCGATATGTTAAACACTGAATAGATTGTTTTAGTTAATATGAGTGGCTAAGAACCTCTGGTGCTAGCCTAGTTATGATTCCTTGATTGCTTTGTTTATGTTTACATTGCTTCCGGATGCATGCATAGTTTGTTGGTAGCTACCCTTGTTTCGTAGTTTTGAATGGCGTTAGTGGCTAGTTACAATTAATTACTGATGCATGCACCGACCATTATCACAAATAAATTTGTATTCATCTTGATTGCACCGACCCATGATATTTGTTAGTGTATTTGACCAATCAACCGACCATGAGATTAAATATTTAGATGCCACTGTCCTCATCAATTGATATCATCAACCAATTGGTATCCACCATCCATGAGTTGAGAATGTTATATTCAGTGGAAAAACAAAAATACTAACCAATAGAAAGATGTATCAATTAAGTATATGAACCTCATGTGACAAGGGAATATTCCAATTAATGTCAATAAAAAATAGTATTAAGAATAAACCCTAAATTTCAAAACATAAATACCTTCCTCTGCAGCAGTTTTCGACATCAAATATCTTTCACATAAAAGCTTAGATCGATGATCCCTCAGGTGAAAACTTAGATGGGTATATAGAAAAGCTCCAGCCAAAATTACAGCCTGATCCAACGGTTAACGACAAAGTTATCATCGTTTAAAAATTGTGCTGCAGAAACCATACAAAAATTTTTCAATTTCGAATTTATCTTCTACTTCAAGAAACCTTATAAATCCCGGATATCAAGAGCAACCGCTCGATACCACTTGTTAGAATCGATGCTTGAGGTTGTTTAGACCTTATCTAGGATCACAATAACAATTAACAATAACACGCATGGAATACATCAAAACATAATTGTTATTGAACAAGGTTTCTTCGCCATCATCTCTACACTATTACAAACAACCAACACAACCCCAATCCTACACGATCAATTATAGGACGTGTTATCTATCTATAACAAGGAATCATGGATCCTTGAGGCTTACCAACTAGTCGACTATCACCTAGTCTAGCGCTTACAAACTCACGCCCTAGACACACACACACACCTTTGGTGTTTTACATCTTGACACACACCAAAACGTATTCCCTTTATCTCTTTATAAACTAGAGATACTAGGGTTACAAAGGGATAAGACTAAATAAATACAGAATATTAGAAAATCTTTTCTACATAATAAGAATATTTCTTGTATCTTTATTTCTTTGAAGCTTTTCCCCTTTGTCACATTTAGTCCTTCAAGTTCCATTCTTGTCATATTATACTAACCCAACACTATCCTGTGCTTGATACAACGTTTCATCATCATCTTGCTTGAAATTATGGATCTCCATGAGTCGATTAGATATCTTTGACGAGGACATATCTTTGGTTGAAGTGCTTTTTAGTAGAGCCCATGTATCAACCGCCTGGCAATCTTCGATCCATCTTCGTGCTCCCAAAGAAGTGTCATGGGGAACACCGTTAGCATAACAGCGTCATGACACACACCCGAAATGTTGAAAAGGCTTGCGATGTAAAGACATTCTCAACGTGCTTATACGCATCTTCGTCCCTATTTCCTGAAAAAGGGTTAGCGCGAAGCTCTCTCATAATTTGATCTTTAATCTCGAAACGGACATTAGCTCCAATCGCCGGTCTTACGAGCCCTAGCCCTTGTTCTTCTCTTGTCAACACCAAATATTCCTCAAGAGTGAGGTCATCAATGTTAACAACTTCCATGGTAACTGAAACTTAAAAAGAGATCGTGAGAATTTGAGAAAATTTTAAAACAAAACAAAAATGAAAGACTTAATGAAAATCCTGAAATAACTTCCCAGTGGCGCCAAAAACTTGATGCAGGTTTTACTGACCAGGTTTTAATATTTATATTGTCTCGTTATACCTATGGTCCACCCTAAATGCACTAACGGGCAGTGTACCCGGTTGTGTGTAGTGTAGTATTTGGTAAAACCGATGTCGTCCCAAGAGCTATGTGTGAGGATTTTAACTAAGTCTAGGTGTCATAGATTTTAATAGGTTTTAAGGTTGAAATGATTAATTAACTACTAAAACAAGGAAATAAGAAAAGCAAGTAAAGGCGAGGGTTGTGATCAATAGAGGAGAAGTGTGCTAACCTAGTTAATCTTCTTATCATGTTAAGTTCATGTTTAATTACTTCCAATTGCTTCAAATGGGGATAAAAGTCACTAGGACAGCATTTGGTCAGTTCGTCCTAACCTATCAGTAAAGGTTTCCACCGGAGATCATCGGGTGACCCCTCGAAAGTCCAGTTGTTTTTAGTCCCCTAAGCCAAGTCATTAAGCCGCTACATGCAAGATTCATAACAATGAGTGCCCGGCGCTAGCATCTTAAACACTCATCCCTAACTTCTTAAGTTCATCCAAACGGTAGGTGATCAGTTGGTCAAATCGCACAAGCAAAGAAGGGTCGTCAATTGGTAAATTCTTACCCTTCCCACTCAGTCTAACTACTTAGGGTCAGTTGGTCATATCTCCTAAGATTGTTCTAAAAATGAGGTTAGTTGGAATATCATTCACAAGAACTTGGTGCTACGTTTGACTTAAGTATTGCTCCTCCTAATGAAAACTGCTGCTATGCTTTTCGACTTGTTGTTTGTGGTTTGTACTGCTACTTGTTTGACTGATGCATATGAAGGTAAACAAGCAAGTTGATTGATCAAATTATAAAAGTTTGGTGGACATTTCTACTTTGGACACACGATTGTCAATAGTTTTGATTAATTCTGGTACTATTCACAATTACGAGCATGGTATATTGTTTATGGGAGCATGATTTCTTTTACCACGCCTTATCATATTTGATTATACATGCATGTGATTTTCTATTGCTCATGGAAAGGTAAACAGAGGGATATTGGATACACACACACAAGAAGGGTATTTGGTTTTAGATTTGGAACGAAGGGTTAATACTTCTAGCTTTGAAAAGTTAATACTCTTAGCTTTAGAAGTTAATACTCTTAGCTTTCAAAGTTAATACTGTTAGTAGAAGTTAATACTCTTTGCACATTTTCAGTACCGTTAGTTATGTCCGAGAATGGAGTTAGTACTGTTGGTATTATACGGTATCGGACATAACAAGTTTTTGATCTTGGACAGTACGTGCTTGGATTTTTGGTTTATTTGATCTTTAATGGTTTAATGGCTCGTTCTTTTTGTATAATTGATTACGAAGAAAAGCGTTTATCACCTATTTGGAGTTGAAGTGGAATTATTTAGGTTTGTGTTTTATCATACCTTTTAGCAGGAGGTAACTTGTTCGTGCGTTCATGTGTGACAACGAATTGACGAATAGTAGATGAAGTTTTCGTCAAGAGATTGCGGTCTACCTATACACTATGATTGGGTATACGTTCTATGTCATCTTTAGTGCAAGATATAATACATGTGTTTGGGTTGTTCTACTTCAACATCATGTTGGTTATACTTGGTTTTCTTCATTAGTAATCATTACATAGAGCCTACATTCTTCAAATGGTTAACATATGGGTTTTGGGAAGCTTAATGTTTAAATGTTTAACCATTTCTATGCTACATCGAGGTGAAGGTTTTTGCTACTACTTGGTGGTATTTTACTATTGGTTCAGATTTCTTTTGCTTTAATTTCATTTTTAGTGTGGAAAACTTCATGGAGGGTATCTTGAGGCATTGGAACGATGGATTAGTCGTGTGATATTGGTTCGTGGTGCTTAATATCAAAGTTGCTTCTACTTAGCTTCTTAGCTTCTCCTAGTGGATAATGGCAAAAAGGGGAAGAAGAGTATACTTGAAGATTTGCAACTTGAAGATCCTTGATGGTATAGCATGGCTTAAGGGAAGTTTCATTCATCGTAGTTTTGCAATTATCAACTAGGGAAGATTGTTGGGTTAGTTATTTTGAGTTGATAATGGCAAAACTAATAAGCTATAATATGACAAGAATGGAACTTGAAGGACTAAAGGTGACAAAGGGAAAAGCTTCAAAGAAATAAAGATACATGAAATATTCTTATTATGTAGAAACGATTTTCTAATATTCAGATTTATTTAGTCTTATCCCTTTGTAACCCTAGTAACTCTAGTTTATAAAGAGATCTGAGAGAATACGTTTTGGTGTGTGTCAAGATGTAAACACCAAAGGTGTGTGTGTGTGTCTAGGGCGTGAGTTTGTAAACGCCTAGACTAGGTGATAGTCAACTAGTTGGTCAGCCTCAAGTATCCATGATTCCTTGTTATAGATAGATAACACATCCTATGCTTGATCGTAGGATCAATGTGTTGGTTGTTTGTAATAGTGTAGGAGATGATGACGAAGAAACCTTGTTCAATAACAATTATGTTTTGATGTATTCCACGCGTGTTATTGTTAATTGTTATTGTGATCCTAGATAAGGTCTAAACAACCTCGAACATCGATTCTAACAGATAGATACAACGATCTCCTCTACAAGTGTCCAACTCATGACCCGAATAACAAAGAAAGGTCAACATCTTTTACAAAGGTATCAATGTAACTACAAGATGATGTCAGACTACCAAGGACCAATCCCGAACATGACTCCTACTCTCGGCATTGAATCCATCCAAATGTGGCCGATCATTCCCAAAATGGCACGATGGATGAAGCAAGAGGAACCAAGGCGAAATCTTGATGGAATTGCCGCCATCACTAGCAAAATTGAAAATCTTGGTCGATATGCTCAAGCTTAGAGAAAGTGTTCATGCCATCCAATTAGTTTGTGAAAGTCATGGAGAAAATCGACTGCTTTACTAGCAAAAGTGTTCATCTCGCCAAAAATTGTCCTCACATTGACAAAGATAGCACACTCAAGAAGCTAAATATGGAGAAAATCGACCATTTTATGGGGATAATCGTAATGGTAATGGCTATCGTCGAGGACCTCCCCATATTATTGTAGCAACCTGTATTTTTCATAAGGTAAAATGACTATTTTACCCTTTGACTTTTAAAGTTTACCTTTGACTTTGACTTTTGACTATTTGACTTTAACGAACGTAAAAGCAAATACGATAACCGGTAGTAACTGGTAATTTTCCTTGTGACCAACACAAGACTACGATAAATCTATATGTTCAAAATACTTTATTTTCACCAATAATCATAATTTATATGAACTATTACTACTTTATTATTTTTAAGTAGATATGTTACTTTTTACGTAAGACGCGTACTCAAACCTACGTTATTAGGTTTTAACAACATAGACGCACCCTATGAGACTTTTCACACATTTAATATACCTAGTTAGAGTATATTGATAAGTTTTAACATTTTCATAAGTATTATATTTTTACGTTACCTGGTTTTAAGTTTCGTGACTTAAAGGCTTAACATTAGTAATTACCGGGACCAAACTACACCTCATAAACCAAAACTATGCTCAAAAGAGCACACACTACCACCTCATATGAGAGGTGGCGTGCAATGGCACTAACACAGGCCACATGGCCACTTCTAATGCAATCCGTCTTACACTCACCCACTCTTGTCCCCCACTAGATGAGATATCACCTCATTCTCATCTTGTACATGAAAATTTCACCTAGAACTCCTCTCCCTTGCAAAATTCGTCCATAACCATCAACTCTATCAAAACACCACCAAAATCATGAAATTTCAAGATTTATACACCTCTAGATTCATCCTTTTGACCATTACAACAAACTAGCATCATTTTATCTTCAAAACTTATCATATTCTTGAGTTTTTGGGATGAGTTAGAAAGGTTTGAACAAGGTTAAAAATGGGTTTACAAGACTTGGGTTGAAGATTCAAGACAAGGATTAGAGATTAGAAGGGTTAAGGATTGAATTGTTCTTGTTGTACTAGTAACTTGTCATCCTAATCCTTGTATGATTTGAGTTTATTTTCTTGTCATTCAATATGATTGTAATAATCTCTATAATTATTTGATGTAATTTTATATAATTAGTATACGTAATATGGCTTAATTAATGTTCTATATGAGGTTGTCACCATAAAAACAAGCTAAAACAAGTCCTAGATAAGTTATATGAACATGAATTCTGAAACAGTCCCAAAGTTTGATTAAACTGATCATCTCAGTAAAGCTTGAGGTTAATTTAGTAAGATAGGCTTTAGAACTATGTATTACGGTCATTTTGCTAGGTGGCTCACCTCATAACTCACCCCGATGAGTAAATGAGAGCCAAATGGCAAAACATGTCAAAATCTACACACCAGATTTCATTTGGGAAAAGCCTATGGTTCTGGTCATTTCTGGAAGTCGACTCAGTTTTATGAAATGTAGCCAAGACCTAAACTTGAAGTTTAGCAAAAGCTGTGTGTCAAAAAAAGTTGTAGAACTCAACTTATGGTCATTTTGGCAGGACTGAATGTGCAGCCAAACTTTCTGTAATGAAAATATAAGTATATACTTGTAATTAGACCATTGATATAGGTAAACTTTGGAACTTAGACTTAATTAAGCTTAAGAAGCGGTTAGAGAATATAAAATATGAACTTGAGCTTTTGAATCACTTAAAAGGACTTGTGGTTAAAAGTTATGCCTAGTTAAGTTTTACTAGATTAAAATATAGTGTTGGAACAAAAGCTTTCGACACGATTTTAAATCACGATTTTGACCATTTTTGGTCCGAATCAAGAAAAGTCTAAAACACGAAGTTGACTAGAAAGTGAACGACAAAACCTAAAACGGCAAAACAAGCGTAAAGTGAACGACAAAACCTAAAAACGGCAAAACTAAGTCGACATGTTGTTGACTAGAAAACAACCTTAGTGAAAACTTTAAGTGATATATTGATCATTTGAGGCTAATATAAAGCCAAGATTAATTCAAGATTGTTGTCTTGAGGTTTTCTAACTTAGATACATCCTTAATATGGTCTTGATTATTATTGCTTAACCATATCTTAGTCAAGACGGCTAGTATAAGTCTAATGACCGAAACTTGTTTTTAAAACTTGTTCACTAGACTTTGACAAACTAAGTAAATGACCATATGACATGTTAAACTACTTCACGACCTCTTGATTTTGATAGCCTGAATGATGGTGCGAGGTTATTTATAAAAGGACTATAAGCCAAACAATATTTAAGGAATACTTTAACTTAAGGATTCATGTACAACATCATAAGCCAACAAACTACATATACTTGTACACTTATATCGTACAATATACTAAAACACGAATACTATGCTTTCTTAGGTAATTGTTAAAGATCGTGGTCTTGCCATACTCTATTGTTGACATACAATATATCGTTACACTCACCGCGATCATTACCGTGAGTTCATAGCCCCAATTTCTATTACTTAATTGTTTTACAAACCCTGGGAGATACATGCTTTATTTTAAACCAAACACATTGCTTTCAAATCAGATGCTTATCTCGATTTTTTTATTTGCACTAAGTTACTGCATTTGCCAAACATAAGTCCCTAATCATGAACCATCAATCACTAGAGAGAGTGGGCGCGAATATTGTGAATAGATCTATTGGGATTGACGAATCCCATTTGTGTTGACCGGGTAGGCAAAAAAACGTGTTGGAATCACTCCTAAACCTAAATCAAGTGTTAGTAATTCATATGTAATAGTTAGCTTAATTATGGCTTTTATGTTTGTTATTAGCCTTAAGCTTATGAAGAAGGCCCATGAGCTTAGGCCCAAGCCCATAGGAGAAAGGATGGGAACTAGGAGTGTTGCGCTAGCTTCGCTCCTATATATACCACGTAATAACCCTCACTTGAGGGTTGGTTGTTCATTTTATTCACTTCTTTACAATCTACGCCAACCGTGCTACTCTTAACATGTGTGTGTGTTTAACGTGTTCAACCAATCTCTTCTCTCTCTATTACTTGTATTGATGCTTGTGTTGTAAAACTAGTGACCTAACAAGTGGTATCAATCGCCTACTAGTTGGGTGAATCGTTATTGCTTTTGAAGCTGGTTTATTGGTCCCACGCCAGAGCTAACGAGATACTTTGGTTCGCTTAAAACACGCTTTTACACTTTTAATCCAAGATTCTTGTACTTTCAATGTTTTAAGGTGTTAAAATAATCTGCTTTTGGCAAAAGTTTCAAACTTTATGCGTGGATCATCGCTTTTAAGCTACTTTTGTTCGAGAGTTTCATCCCACGCAGAATCGCTTTTAGAAGTTTTGGATCATCAAGTTTCACACTTTGTGTTATTTTGGTGATATTGAAGCTATCTCATCACAAAATCTGGTTTAGAAACATCTTTGGGCAAAATCATTTTTACGAGTAAAGCTACGGTATCAAAACCCTAGTTTTACGCGTAACTTTATCCTTAGTTTGATCTTCGGTTTAGTGGTTTACCCGTGTTTTCTTGCTTGGATAAGCCTGAAAATACGTCGACTTTGGATATCTTCCTGACCGTGATAGTGTAAAAGATCACTTGGGATAAAACCTAAAATTACGATAAGCATAAAGCTTACGCGAGAAAATCCTACGATAAGATTTATTTTACGCCTAAGCTTAGTCTTACGATAAGGTAATCCCACGCTTAAGTTTTCTACGCCTAACTTCTTGTTTTACGATAACTTTAGTACTTTTTCCTTAACTTACGCTAAGCTAAACCTACGCTGAACTCTTCTTGTTACGCGAACTTTGGTGTTTTTACGCATAAGTGCTACTTGGCTATTGTGATTTCTACGCCTAAGGATACTACAAAGAACAAAGGTTCATTCGACTACAAAGATCCATTTTACCAACACAAGTTTTCAACATGTCACAACCACCATACTCTAACTATTTCCTTACACTTATTCTCAACGCCAACAACAACTAAGTCCACAACATCAACAATGGAATCAACAACAAGCAATTTATCAACAACAATTTAATCAACAACATACTCACAACTTGGAGCAATTCCTCCACCACAAATGATTCAAACACCACCAAGTCTTCAAGTTTAACCCTACACAAACGATTTCAATCAACATCCATCAAGGAACACTATGAAGGAACCCACTTGGTTTGCAAAGATGTGTGAAGCTTTAAGCACCAACAATCAATTCATGAGGTGGATCACTGATAGACCTCCAATGCTCACTCCGTGAAACTACGATCAATGGGTAATTAGGTTCTTTAGGTTTTGTGATCCAAGAAGCCACATGGAAAGTTCTTAAAGAAGGTTATCTTGAAGGTCCATTTCAGATGCCTCATCGTCATTGTACCCGGAGATCCAAATGCTAATCCACCAAGGGATGAACAATCAAACATTGCTCTTGTTGCAGAGACTGAATCCGTAAGAACTTCTACACTATGAAGTCGATGAGCTTGCAATGCAATATATCCTTTTAGGATTACCAAACCCAATTCTTCAAGTGTTGATGCTCAAAAGATCGCAAAGGCAATGTGGGAACACATTCATCTACTTATGGAAGGATCTCGCACTCAATCGAGGATATGGAATCCAAAATTTACTTGGCTTATGAACACTTGGTTGAACTGGAGAGACACTAGAGTCTTATCATCATCGATTCTCAGACATCATCAATGATTTGGATAAACACAACATCATCATGCTAAGAATTGCAGTAAATACTAAGTTCTTGAGTAGTCTTGGTCCTGAATGGGAGAAGTATGTCATTTTTCTTCGTCAAGCAAAGAACATGCATCATTCTACATACGGATTGTTGTACGATTACTTGAAGCCCCATGAAAAGGAAGTTGATAGGGAAAGGATTCTCCGTGCTCAAATTGCTTCACCTGCACATCCGGAAAATCAACAACTTGCCTTGTATGCTCAAAACAGTTATCCTCCTCAACCAGCAACTCAACCAACTGCCACTACCACACCAAATGATCAATCACAACAATCTCAACATAACCATTTGGTTCCATACAACAACAACAATGCTCAAGCATTTGTCGCTGAAGCTAATGAGGAATCCGATCCGCTCAAGCATTGCAACAAGGATTTGTTATGATTGCTAATGCTTTTAGCCGTTATACCAAAAATCCAACAATCGATTCGCTCCTCATCTAACACACGAAATCGGTGTTGTGAACAATGGACGAGTTGAAGTTCAGAATCGTGGTTATGGTCATCGGATGAGCGGTGGTCAAGGGTTTAATGCTATGGGTAGGAATAACAACAGAGCTCAAGTGGTGGAATAGGAAATGCTCGTAATGGGTTGAATGGTCTTCGATGCTACAACCTGTAATGAGAAGGACACTGCTAATGCATGCCAAAAGCCAAGGACTAGGGCGGTGCTTATCACAAAGAGGCTCTTCTTTGGCTCTTAAGGATGAAGTGGTGGAACTCTCACGCATAAAGAACATAGCTTTATGGCGATGCGACTCTGATGATGATATGGAGGACTTGCGGGACAATGCGATGTTATGTTGATGGCTAATATGCATGAGTTACACATGAGTGACACAGCCTAGTGTATGACATCGATGGCTTGTCTCGTGTACTCGAACAAACCATATTTATCTCTCGATCTAATATCTCCGCCAACATCCGAATCCGCAAGGCTCGAATGTTCAAAATGAGTCATCTACATCTCATTCCGACGATTAATTAGACCCGTAGTTACATTTGATGATCAAGATGACCTTATGGTTTCTTTGATAATAAAATTGACTCGTGGTTATACTTGAGGATCTAAATAATGATCATGTTGTGACTCCGCTGAACAAGCCAAACTTTGCCTCATCCAGATCTTGCTCTCTTACTTACGCACCAAAGAATCCCAAATTGAAGAATGTTGTGCATTAAATCAGACTCAAAAGTAAAATGCACTGTTAACCAAGGATTTTGAATGTTTAAAATGCAACTCAACTTTTCAAAACTCAAGAAAACCGTGAAAAAGGTTTTGAAGCCGCATTTGCTAAATCTCATCAAAACAAAAATATTTAGAGAGACAGATCGTGATCTAGCCGCTCAAGAATGCTTTGTTGTCTCGAAATAGAACAACTTAAACATGAACATAAAAAGCAAATTAACGTTCTCACCTTGGAAAATCAAAAGCTAAGGATGAGTTGTTAACTTGTCAAAACAGTTCTCCGTGATACAAAAGCATTCAACAAAACGAATAGATGATCATCTTGAAGAAATTATCACTTGCAACGCAAACTTAAAAAGTTTAAAATCATGTTTACAAACATGGTGAGTCAAGAATCGCTATTGAAAAGTTTACTTTAAAACCCAATCCAAATGGATATGGACCGAATCTTGCAGATAACAAAGCTAAGCTTTCAACCAAAGCATTCAAACCAAATCCGAAGTTTCCAAAGTAATATAAAATTGATAATTCATATGAGTGTTGTTGAATATCATCATCAAGAGGAATTAGATGCGTAAGACGAGTAGATCAAAATTAGAAACCGTTGTTTACAACAAACCTTTAATTACTCAAAACCGTCACTTTCACACACCAACGGATTCTTCTAACACACCAAGGGTTATCATAAAATGTCTCGAGTCTTCTAATGTTAATCCCCAACCAGATTATGCACAAATTTATGGTCCTTTACCTTCCATCGTTGAAGTAACTCAAAATCAAAATCGCAAAATTCTTAGATATTTTGACATTTTCATGGTGACCTCAAACTTTACAACATGAGATAGAATATCATTCAAATCAAAGTTCAACATTTTCAATCGCCTCATGTGAGAACAAAGAGACATTTTCAAAAATCTTTTACCAAATGTTAAAATTTGAAAATTATGCATTGTCTTGGGAACGGACTTTCATAAGGAACTTGGAGTGATGAAGGTCGCCTTCGAGAATACGAAACATCTATTTCTAATACTAAACGAAAAGAAAATGTTGAGAAAAGATGTTGATCGACTCTTGAATGATGTTATCTGTACGATATCCATAATGTTGTGTTATTGAATTTTGTGTCATATGCATCCGATTATATCTCGCCGACATTGTTGACTATGTGGTAATCATGAGAATATCGATAATGTGCTTTAGATCGAGTCTTTAAAAGTCGAAAATGAACGATTGGTTAACGAACTTTCCAATGAAAACGCCGCCTTAATTGGTGTCAAAAGATATTCACAATCAACAACTTGTTTTTCAAAACAAAATCGCCTGGGCCATGCAAAATCTTCCGATCCTAAAATTGAGCAACCGGATGATCAAAACGTGTCTTTAAAATGTAAAATCTCAAAATATGAACAAGAACTTGTAAAGTTAAACAGAATATGGTGTCATATATGATTTACTTAAAAAGACTCGTGATGATGCATCAAACGAACTTGATCATTATCTTGCACACACTAGAGAAGTAATGAATTTTGTCGGTAATATTCGCTCGAAAATCAAGATTTGATTCACACTATCTCTAAGTTAAGAGAAATGTTAGGAAAGTATGAACAACTTCCGCTAACCATCATTAAGAGATTAGCACCGTAACACTTAGTAATCATGAACCTAGAATGCCTTCGCCAAAACACAAGTTGCTAACGCTTCCTTCTACCGAAATAGGAATAGTTGCGTTTTTCCAAATGTCCGCACTTCACGACCTAGAGCACTACATTGAAAAATAGGAAGTTGCGACCAAAGAAAAGATCAATAAGGAATGCTAAAGTAGAAGAACACCCTAGGACTATGAATATCACGTTGCTTCCACTATAGATATTGCGTCCGCAAATGTAATAGAAATAGAGATGTAACGAATGCTAAACCGTTAAGTACTTTTGATATTCACCGATGCACCTTGTGTTATTTGTCGAAAAGTATGAATTCGATTGTCATGACAAATGTGTTGCTAAAGCTATAATCTCTCATTTACGGAATCCTAAGAATCGGAATACCTCTAGGCCCACTAATCATTCTAAGTCCAGGCTTCAGAGACCGCCTTCTTTAGATTCTAAGGCAACCATTCGTCCTCGTAGCTCAGCTTTCACCTCCAAAGAATGTAGTACCACCTAGTGCATTCACTAAGACTAAAGCAAATAGTAGTTATAGATGGTAGAAATGGATATATAACACACTAGGATTTAAATGGATGCCTAAAGTTATTGATGTGTGTATGTCACTATAATCGCTCCGAACCCTCTAACATTTCGGGTTCCACATCTACTTCTATTCCATCCGTGTCGCGTCGTGTGTAATGCAGTGATATGATCATTCTCTGATTGTTGATAGCGGATGTTCCCACACATGACAGCAACCTTAAACGTTATCAAACTTTATTGCAAAGTTCATTGGCACCGCCGATTCTGGAATGATCACTTCAGCGACTATCATGGGCTACGGAGACTATATCAATTGGAACATCAAAATTAGTGGTTTATTATGTGGAAGGCCTCGGTCACAACTGCTTTCGTGAGGTCGGCCTGTGATGGAGATTTGGAGGTTGCTTTCGTGGAGAAATCTTGTTTCATTCGTGATCAACAAGGAAACGACCTTATGTCCGCTCGCAGAACTCAAGTCTTTATACTATCTCTATGCAAGACATGGTTTCTTCATCTCCCATCCGCTACTTTCAATGGCAACATCAACAAAATCCTCGCTATGGCAATCGTTGCCTCTCACATTTAAACTTTCAAACTATAACCAATCTTGCTCGACACAAACTAGTTGAAGGTCTCCCACGATTCCGGATTCTAAAGATCACCTTTGCTCACTTGTGAACAAGGGAAAAGCACTCGTGCTCATTTTCCTTCAAAGGTAGAACAGCCTCAAAGATGTGCTTCATCTTCTTCACATGGATTTGTGTGGCCCGCGCGTGCAAACGATCAATGGCAAACGCTACATCCTAGTAATTGTTGATGACTATTCACGATGGACTTGGGTCTACTTTCTTCAAGCAAAGACCAAGCTCCACAATGATCATCACCTTTCTCACAAAAATTCAAGTTCAGCTCCGAACACCGTCCGCCAAATAAGAATGAGACAAAGGAACCGAATTTGTTAACCAAACTCTTCATGAATTTTATGAGAAAGTGGAATTGAGCATCGACATATATTGCACGTACACCGTAACAAAACGGAGTTGTTGAAAGACGAAACCGAATGTTAGTGGAAGTCGCAAGAACAATGTTAATCAATGCTAAACTTCAGATTAGTTATGGGCGTGTCGATTCATCGCATGCTATACTCAAACCGTTCTATGATTACTAAACGCCACAACAAAACACCTTTGAGCTTCCACAACCATAAACCGAATCTCAAACACTTTCATGTATTTGGATCCCTATGCTATCCGAATAATGATCGTGATGATTTTGGAAAGCTCAAAGCCAAAGTCGACATTAGCGCCTTTATTGGATATTGTGAGAATTTAAAGGTTACCGGATCCGAATCGTCGTACAAAACAAAGTTATGGAAACGATTCATGCTCATTTTGATGAACTTACGGAAATGGCTTCCGAGTATAATACTTGGAACCCGGTCACAACCGCTTAAACTTTCCCCAAACCCAACCATCACCGCACAAAGCCCCATTAACTCGTCAACAAATGGAAAGGTTATTTGCTCCGTTGTTCGATGACGATATTGATGAACGTGCTGTGTGTATCCACAAGCTTCACGCCAACCCGATACTACTCTTATACCGATACACGTGATACAACAACCATCGCTGACGAAGCACCACCATTGAATCCACCACAACAGCTTGAACAAACCGCTTCCAACAATGATGAACCGGCCGATGATGTTCTTAATGAAGTACCCCACCGCAGATTTTGATCCAAATGCATTCTTTAACCCGCTTGCTAATGACATCACTGCACCGATGTTGCGGAATCATCAACAAACCATTTGAATCCTCGAATCGCATAATGTATACCAACATCAACCTCTACACATCGATGGACAAAAGACCATCCTCCGCAAACATTATTAGCAACCCGAATCAACCAACGTTACGAGACAACATCTTCACACGATGGTGAACATTGCATTTATGCACTCACCGTCCGCCAATATGAGCCTAAAACATTAAAGACGCAATGACAAAAGACAACCGGATTGAATCCATGCAAGAAGAACTCAACCAATTCAAACGCCTTGAAGTATGGGAACTGGTTGAATGACCAACAGGGTCTACGCATTGGTCTCAAATGGATTTGGAAAACAAATTGATGTCAAGGGAACGAATCCAAACAAGTCACGCCTAGTTGCTAAGGGTTATCGTCGTGAAGAGGGAATAGACTTTGAAGAATCTTTGCTTCGTTGCTCGCCTTGAGGTCGTTCGGATATTTCTCGTGTTCGCGGCTCATATGAATATGACGGTCTTCGATGGATGTCAAACTGCGCTTCTCAATGGACAACCGAAAGAAACGGTTTATGTCACCAACCAAGGATTCGTTGATATCGAGTTCCCGAACCATGTCTACAAACCGAACAAAGCTCAGATGGTCTCGAACAAGCTCCTCGGGCATGGTACGACAAGCTATCATCTTTCCTCGCCAATAATTTCAACAAAGGTTCGTCGACCCTACTCTTTTTATACAATATCACAGGCACATATCTTAATTGTTCAAATTTACGTGGATGACATCATTTTGGGTCTACACATAAAAAGTACTCAATCGCTTTTGCAAAACTAATGAAGAAAAATTTTGAAATGTCCATGATGGGTGAACTTACGTGCTTTCTAGGACCGCAAGTTCATCAATCACCCGTGGTATTTTCTTGAGTCATCCAAATATGCCCTTGAATTGTTAAACAAATTTGGAATGAAAACTGTGACACTTATGCCACACCAATGACTCATACCAAGAAGCTAGAGACGATTTACATGGGAAATTAGTGGACCCCGCCAAATACCAAGTATTATTGGGTCTCATGTATCTAATAAACTAGCAAACCCGACATTGTCCTTGCCGCTTATCTATGCTCCCGCTATCGATCGCGACCAACTGAAACCCACCTCTCGAGGCTAAAAGAATCCTCCGATACATCAAGGGAACCATTAACTTGGGGATCTAGTATCCGAAGGATTCTCGGTTTTGAACTAATCGCCAGACCGACCACGCAGGATGCTTAGATTCACGGAAAAGTACTTCGTGAGCACTACAATTTCTTGGTGATAAACCGTGTCCCGCAATCAAGAAGCGTAATCTGTACATCGCCATCAACCGGCGTAATATTTAGCCATGTCGGCTTGTTGTGCTCAAGTCATCCGGATCGTAACACAACTCAAAGACTATGGTTATGTATTTGATGAATCCCGATGTACTACGACAATCGGAGTGCCATTGCGATCTCGCAACCTCGCCTCAAAGACTAAATCTAAGCACATCGATCTTCGCTATCATTTCATCATGGACCACGTGGAACAGGTAGCTTGAATTATACTTCATGGTACGTAATACCAATTGGCGTATCTTCTCACCAAAACCTTACCTCCCGCTAGGTTTAATGAGTTGGTCCACCGAATTGGTATGCGGTGTTTGACTCAGAGGAACTGGATGAACTCTTAAAACATTCTTAAAACCACCAAACACCAAAACCTCTTTTGTATATATTTTTCAAAAACAAAATACAAAAATATAAAATCGTAAAATCTCAAAAATATTCTTCTATCTAAATTCTTTCAAACATCGCAAGTATAATCTTCACCAACACTTTGTTCTATTAAATCTTTCACTATTTTCCCGAACAAGTGTTGAGGGGAGAAAGTAAATACTTTTCGGTTTCATAAAACCTTGTACTTCCATGTTTTCAAAAATATGTTGTTTCTTCTAAAATGGTGGATACGTTTCTTATCAAATACTCTCCTCGGACTCAAATGTTTTTTCAAAATTCATTATTTCAAAAGTCGAGGGGGAGTATCGTTAAGATTCTTGCGTTACATGTGTTTTGTCTAACCTAAACGGAAGTTAAAGGATCTTTGTTGGAACCTCTTTAAGGTTGAGGGACTGAATGTGTCAACTTGACAAATTAATGTTAACAAAATCATTTACTCCTAAAACAACCAAGATCAAACGCCCAAATCAAATCTTCTAAATCCGCTCAAGTTTTCATAATCTATAAGTTCTAAACTGTTTTAATCAAGATGATAAACAAGGATTTCTAAAATTCTTTCAAATCCAACGGTTAAAACTCTTTAAACTGATTTTAGAAAATTATTCAATCGAAAGAACTGGGTGTTTATGATAAAAGTGTTTGGATTGAAATGAGTTATGTTAAAACCTTTCTTAGTGTCTATTAAACTTGTTTCAATCATCTAAAACCATCCTGAATCTTAGATTTCATTAATTTGAATTCTAGGGTTCTTGCGCTCATTTAGGGTGTTTTTATTCTGTGATATGTTTTATGTGGTCAAGAAAGTGTTAGAATAAGTTTATATGCATGCTTTGAACCTTTAAATTAGCCTGTAAACATCTAAACTGTAAGAAATTAAGTTTTAGGTTTTAGGGTTCATCTCCCATGAATCTTCCGATTCGTGGTGGAAATGTATTAAATCTTGTTCCACCGCATCTAATATGACATCTAGGACACCTAAACATTCTTGTTTGATTTGTGTAGCTATATCTCTACGCGTAGATTAAGGGTTTAGGTTTAAGTAATTTTATGCCTAAGTCTTTCGTCGTGTGTATCCGATATGTT
Source organism: Chrysanthemum lavandulifolium (assembly GCA_022545495.1). NCBI lineage: Eukaryota > Viridiplantae > Streptophyta > Magnoliopsida > Asterales > Asteraceae > Chrysanthemum > Chrysanthemum lavandulifolium. The sequence continues at coordinate 167,031,767 of CM040243.1, read as the reverse complement.
CTTATGCTTGTTTTGTGATCTAAAAGATGTTTGGAATTAATCGCAATCAAGTTTTCATGTTTATGTTTAACATGTTACGATAAGAGGTCTACAAGGAGTACGCAGATTTTGGAAAGATATTCAGAACAAGGCTTTTTACATAAGCTTTACTCTTACGAGTAAACTTTTGCATAACATCTTGCTTATTCCTACGCGTAAGCCTAAAGCCTTTGAACTTGTCTTACGCAGAAGAAACTCTTACGCATAAGCTTGGTCTTACGCTTTAGCTTACTCCCACGCATAAGCTCCTTTCTTACGATAAGGATCCTTGTTACTCATAACCCAATGCTCACTACATTTTGGCTTATTACGATATGTTACTTGTTAAATGTTACGCATAAGTCACAAATACCTGATGTTTCGTATAAGCTTACAAAAGTTAATATGTTGTGTGTTAAGTGAAAAATTGGACTTGGAAATTTCAAAAGTAACATGTTCACATAACTTATCACATCAACTTCTATCAATTGGAACAATGTGACTTAGGACTTGTAACTAACATAAACATGTTACCATCAAACAAGGAATTAGATAATAAATCAGACTAAAACAAACACATTATGTTTCCATATGTCTGTCTTTTTGTCTAATGTCTTTCAGATCACAAAATGGCTGCAAATCAAGCAAACGTCAATTCCCCAGCTGAGCTCTTGATGCCAAACACATTCCCAGTTGGACATGACAAAACAATTGGCAGGAACATTCTCCGTGTCATCTTCAACAACTTCATATGCTCGTCATCATCTTGCTAAATTGCTGTGAACATCCTTCTGCAACATCCATTCAAATTCATGCTCACAAAGTCATCCTGATGATGAGTATGATTCAATGGAAGAGGAAATAAAATTTCATAAGACACTAAAGCAGAAAAGGATGGAATACCATGCTTCAACCTTTCTGGTTAATCAACCCGTGGGACAGGAGGGTCAAGTAGTAGTCCTCCACTTATGGAAGATCCATTGCAAACATCTCTTACCCCATCCGATCCGGTTAATCAACCCGTAAGGATCAGGTGTCACTGCCACCACAACTGTTGAAATGAAGCAACCACAACAACAACTAAAACATCCGCAAGAAGAAAAGCATGGTGAAGATGTGTAAATATATGACAAAGGAGATTACGATCATGATAAGGATGAAAGAGTCACCGATGATAATTTGGTGGTCAAGAGGAAATGATTCGAAAAGAGGCAAAAGAAGTCGCAGAAGCCGAGGAGGAAAAGTTAAAGAAGGAATCGCATAACCACATAGTTGACAATCCTATACACAAACCTCAACAGCCTTCTATAACACCTCTTGACACTTCCACCAAACCCAAATCATCATCTCAATCATCACCTCCATCAACATAAGAAACACCTATGTCAACAACAAAAAACAAGAAGGGTATTTGTTTGTTGTAAGCAAGGAGTTAATCTTTTTTGTATGGAAAAATTTTATTTTTAGCTTTGGGTTTGGTTTTTTATATGTTAAGGTTTTAAATTATACTTACCGTTTAGTTAAATGGATTAATTAGGTTATAACCTTTGGAATAACTTTTAGTCTTCAGGTAAAGTTGGAAATTTTTGGTTTTAAAAGGGTCTTTATAATGCTTGATCTTTGCTTGGAATATAATTTGGGTTTATAAAATGGGTTTATCTGTTTTAGTAATAAATTAATTTTGGTTCAAGCTTAAAGGTTAGTATTTTTAATCGGATGAGTTTTCAATTGGAATTTCAGGTTGTCCTATAATTTTGGGAAAACTTATGGATCTATTTGGCAGAGCATATTAATGTGTTGTTTTCTGGTGCTTATACTTGTTTTACTTCTTTATCTTTAAGAGAAAGATTAAATTTAACATGGGTTTTAACAATGTTAAATTAATTTCATTATTTGGTTAATTTGAACTAAATTTTTTAATATTTTATTTTATGGCTTAAAACTTATATTTAAAATGGTTAAACTTTAATTCTTAAGATTGAAAGTTTAATTTGTAATATTATTTTGTTAATTAATTGGCTTTAACTTATTTTTTACTTCCCTTAACCACTGAAAAGAAATACTTGGTTGCAAATTGGGGAAACCCTTTATGGTTGCTCTATTTCTTTAGGCATTTTAGGGAAATATTGGCCCTTGTTAAATTTCTTATAATAAAAAACAATAATTAATTGAAGATTTTTTGAATTATAAGATTTAAAAACTTCAATTATTATATGAAATTTTTTATTGTAAAATTTAAATTTAATTAAGGCAAATGAAATGGTTAAGTTAATTTTAAGGACTTAAATGCTTTGTATAGAAATTTTGAAAAATAATTTATTTAGGATTTTAAATAGACAATGAAAGTTCAGATTCCATAAATTGAATTAAAAAACAATTGGAGTAAGGATCTGGAATTTATGTGATATTTAGCTCATCATTTTTGGTCCATTTAGTAGTTAGAAAGGAAACATGAATCCAGTTTAAGGGAAATGACGTTCTACAGTTTTATTAGCCATTGGACAAAGTAGAAAAGTGAAATAAATCTTTTAAATGGAAATTGTAATAAGTATCTGAGACCTGTAAATGAAGACCTTAATTCATTAAAATGATAAATTGCTTTTTTAAATTAATTTTGAAAATATGACCAAGGAAACTTGATTAATTCAATTTCTTTTACCAAAATAATTTGGTGTTCAAATTTTAAATTTCAGAATACAAATTAGTTAAAGTAAAATAAAAATTATTTTACGATTTAAACTAAAAAGTCCTTTACAAAAACCAATATAGACCTGGGAATAATATCTTAAAATTATAATTTTAAATTTAATAGTATATGCTACAAGGAATCACTTATTTAAACTGATAATCATAAAAAAGCTATTTACAACATAATTTAATAGTTTGGATTTACTTTGGCCCAACTTAAAGGAATGCTCCTAATAATTGAATTTTTGACGAAAACCTAAATCTAATTTAAAAATTTAAATTCAATAATCCAATTCCTTATTTTTATATAATGGAAAAGACTTAAAACTAAAAAGTGCATTCAACCCATTTTACCTTACCAAAAGTCATTTACTTAAACTTTAATCCATTTTATTTAAGTTAAATTATTATTTTAACTTGTTTAAAATTCAATTTTAGGAATTGGGTTTTAATTTGAAATGTTTTTGTTTGACAAACTTTTCAAAACTTTTAACTTTTCAAATTATTTTAATAATTTATAACGTTTGAAATACTAAGGATACTTTAATTTTTTGTTAACATTTTGATATAGTACACTTTTATTTTAAAATATCCTAAAATTTTGAAATGCATAAACATCCCTTTATATAAAAATAATTTATTTATTACTTTAAATTACCTTTTTTAAAACTAGGTTTACTATTTTAGGTCAATAACTTATATAAATTGAAAATGAGAAATTGAAATTATTTGAAAGTTAAAGGATTTACTAAGTTTTTTTGTTCACACTTTAATTTTATTAAAGGTGTTAAATTGGAAATTGTTTTTACGAAATGCTACCATTTTTGAAATAGAAATTATGATCAAATTAAATAATCCCCATATTAATTTAGCTAATTTAAAAAAATAAGCCAATCACTTAAAATTTAAAATTTGCCATAAAAATTAAAAATTCCATTTACACCGTCATTTAAACAGAATTTTCATCAAAACTATAAAACACTTATGAAGAGGAATTAACCAAAAACAGGTTAGACAAATTAACGGCTTCAGGGTAATTTTGTTTAAAAACAATTGGAAAATTAAAATTAGATCTTTTGGATATTCCGGTCAATTCAAAGTATTTTTTGAATTAGACTTTAATAAGTTAGTTAATTTACATAGTTTAAACCAACTTAGGTATTCAAGGAAATGTGAAAATTTATAGAAGGTTAAATTAATTGATTATAGGAATTTCACCTTGACTTTATATTGTTACCGGATAATGATTTTAAAAAACTTTATCAAAAAAATTTTTAAAATTTCTAAGAATGTATTATGAAAAAAATATTACTTAGATTGTCATACTAAAACAAAAGTTTTAAAAGTTTTTTCATTTAATGGAATCAAAATCTAAAAATTCTAATGATCAAACCAAAAAAATTCATAACAATTCATAACTAAATTTTAAAAACAATGAGTTAGAATTTAGAACACTAAGTTTAAATTTAGGAATTTAGCTAAAAATTCCAAAATTGTCTAATTACCAAATTGTAAACCAATTAGAGTTATTTAATGTTCAATTTTGTTGAACAAGCCAAAGGTTTTAATAATCTAGCCACAATTTAAAGAATTACAATGTAAAAAGTAGCTTATAGGCCTTTTTTTGGTCTTAATGAAGGATACCCAAACATGGGGATTAAGGATCTTCCAATAATTAGTATACACTTAGATTAACATTACATATTTACTGGTTCATTATAACGATTATTTTAACTAAAACCCTCCCAAGGAATTGTTAAAATGGCTTGAACTATTACAATTATAACCCTATTAGAGTCTGATTTTTTTTAATTTTTACTGGTAAAATAATGTTTTGGTTCTTAAAACTTGTTACCTTTTTATCAATAATTAATGTTTTTAAAAAATAATTTTTGCAAATTAATTAAACATTTTAAATCACGTTAAAATTTTGGGATACCAAAAAATTTTGAATTAACCAAATTTTGTTAGGAATAGAATAGAAAAAATCTTTTAAAATGGAAAATTTTAACGATGAGCTGAAAACAAAAACCTAGTGAACTAATTTCGTTAGTTACTTTTAGTAATTTACACTGGGGTTTATTAAATTCTTTACAATTTGCCTAGGTTTAAAACTTGGTTAACCAAAATTCCCTTAAAATTAGGTATATTTAAATTTTATTTTAAATCAATAAGGATAATCCCTTAGGTTTTTAATCTTTTAACTAGTTTTTCCAACTTCGTTACTAAAAATCTTTGTTACAGGTTTACAAATTTATTCATGATAATGAATTTAAATTTAATTCAGACTCAAATTTTACAACATGGGAAAAGTTAAAAAATTACTTAATCCTTTAAACATTTTTAAATTTAATCCACAACTTTAAAAGGATTTTACAATTATAAACTTTAATAAAAAATAACTTATCCTAACAATAAAAACAAAATTAGCTTTAAAATCTTTAACAAATGGTAGGATATCATAAACCTATTTTACAAGTAATTTAAGTTTGACCCCAATTCTGGTCTTAAGCTTTAAAAACTTTGGAAAATTTCACCTTTTTAAAAAATTTGGTTTCCAAATTGAAGCCTAAAGGAAATTAATAAGTATTTTACTGAATTTCAAGAATTAAAGTTGGTATTCATGCCTAACCTAGTGACCGAACTTACTTTTTAGACAGTGGGAATAGAACCCGATTTATTCACGAGAAAAATGTTTGGATAACACCCTAACTTAAATTTATGTAAAACAAAGTAATTAACTAATTCTTTAAACCTTTAAATGTCCTCAAAAAATAGCCAATTATTCCCAACCTATTAAAAGGAACAAAAACTAATAAATCCATGATCCAACATTATCCAACGTTATAACCACACCCGGGGGGTTTTAAAATTCCCAAAAAGCCCGTTTAAAAATTTTTTCTTTCAACAAAAACCCCCTTTTAAAACTTTTTGGTTTTTAAAAAAAAAGTTTGAAAAAATTTTTAAAATCTCATGGGAATGGTTTTTTTAAAAGGGGGAAAATTTCCCCCCAAACAATAAAGCCCCAAAAACAACCAACAAAAAAATTTTCCTACCAAAAATTTTTAAAAAGGGGTATTTAAGTTTTTAAAATTTTAAAACTTTTTTAAATTAAAAATCCAACAACGCCCAATTTCACACGGGGGAAATCGTTTAATTGGAATGGGGAAAATTTTTGGGTTTAAATTTTGGGTGAAGAAGAATAAATCCAAAATTTTAAACCTTTGCAAACTTTAAGAAAGGAAACCAAAACCCTTTTAAAAGGGCAGAAATTTATCCAGTTTTTTTCCTTGGGAAAGTTTTTTCCCAAAAAGCCCAAAAACTGATTTAATTCAAAGGGGTGATGGTTTAAAAAGTTTGGGAAAAACCTAAATTTTACCGAAATTTCCACCAAAAACCTTTTAAAATTATTCCCCCAAAAAACCCCCTCAAAAATAATCACCCCTTTTAATTTTCAAAAACCCCTTTTTCATTTAATTTAGGGAAAATTTTTTTTAAATTAAAAACCTTTAACCAAAAAAAATTTCGTTTTCCCCTTAACCCCTTTTTCTGGTTTTCTTTTGGAAAACCCTAAGATTTCCCAAAAGGGGCAAAAGGGTTTAAAGCTAAAAGGGTAAATTTTAAAAAAATTTTAAAAAAATGGGTTTAACCCAAACCATAAAACCCAAAAAAATTTTTAACCTCCCAAAAAAATTTTTCAAAACATCAATCAAATGGATTTAGAAGAATAAATTGATCTGTGAAGGAACGTAATCGAAACAAGTCACGTCGGTGGCTAAGGGTTATAAATGGGAAGAGGGTATTGACTTTGAAGAATCATTCGCCCGGTTGCTCGTCTTGAGGCTATTCGGATCTTTCTCGTTCATGCTCATATGAATATAACGGTCTTTCGGATGGACGTCAAAGCGCATTTCGAATGGTCAACCGAAAAGCGGTTTATGTCACCACCAAAAGGATTCGTTGATCCCGAGTTCCCGAACCATGTCTACAAACTGAACAAAGCTCTGTATGGTCTCAAACAAGCTCCTCAGGCGTGGTACGATAAGTTATCATCCTTCCTCATTGGCAATAATTTTACCAAAGGTTCGGTCGACCCAACTCTTTTCATACAATATCACGGGGCATATGTCTTAATTGTTTAAATTTACATGGACGACATCATTTTTGGGTCAACACATAAAAAGTATTCAATCGCTTTTGCAAAACTAATGAAGAAACATTTTGAAATGTCCATGATGGGTGAACTTACGTTCTTTCTAGGACTGCAAGTTCATCAATCACCCGTGGTATTTTCTTGAGTCGGTCAAATATGCCCTTGAAATTCTTAACAAATTTGGAATGCAAAACTGTGACACCTATGCCACACCAATGGCTCATACCAAGAAGCTAGACGCCGATTTACATGGGAAATTGGTGGACTGATATTGTTTTTCCGTATATCTCGCTCCCGTTATCCGTCAAGACCAATCGAAACCCACCTCTCGAGGCTAAAAGAATCCTCCGATACATCAAGGGAACCATTAACTTGGGGATCCGTATCCGAAGGATTCGGTTTTGAACTAATAGCATTTTCGGATGCCGATCACGCAAGATGCTTTAGATTCACGGAAAAGTACTTGAGAGCATTACCATTTCTTGGTGATAAACCGTGTCATGGCAATCGAAGAAGCGTGATTGTACACCATCGTCCTCAATCAAGCGGAATATGTAGCCATGTCGGCGTGTTGTGCTCAAGTCATTTGGATGAGAACACAACTCAAAGACTATGGTTACATATTTGACAAAATCCCAATGTCTCTGCGACAATCGGAGTGCTATTGCGATCTCGTGCAACACTGTTCAACATTCGAAGTCAAAGCACATCGATCTTCGATATCATTTCATTAAGGAGTACGTGGAACAGGGTACAGTTGAATTATACTTTGTGGGTACTGAATACCAATTGGCAGATCTTCTCACCAAAACCTTAGCTCCTACTAGGTTTAATGAGTTGGTCCACCGGATTGGTATGCGGTGTTTGACTCCAGAGGAACTGGATGAACCTTTAAAACATTCTTAAATCCAGTCAAACACCAAAACCTCCTTTGTAAATATTTTCAAAAACAAAATAAAAAATTATAAAATCAGAAAATCTCAAAAATATTCTTCTATCTAAATTCTTTCAAACATCGCAAGTACAAATATTCAGTCAACACTTTGTTCTATCAAATCTTTCACTATTTTTCCCGAACAAGTGTTGAGGGGAGAAAGTAAATATTTTTCAGTTTCATAAACCCTTGTACTTCCATGTTTTAAAAATATGTTGTTTCTTCCAAAATGGTGGATATCGTTTCTTGTCAAATACTCTCCTGACTCAAATGTCTTCAAAATTCATTATTTCAAAAGTCGAGGGGGAGTATCTTTAAGTTTCTTGCCTTACATGTGTTTTGTCTAACCTAAACGGAAGTTAAAGGATCTTGGTTGGAACCTCTTTAAGGTTGAGGGACTGAATGTGTCATCTTGGCAAATTAATTTTAACAAAATCATTTACTCCTAAACAACCAAGATCAAACGGCCCAAATCAAATCTTCTAAATCCGTTCAAGTTGTTCATAATCTATAAGTTCTAAATTGTTTTGATCAAGATTCTAAACAAGGATTTCAAAAATCTTTCAAATCCAACGGTTAAAACTCTTTAAACTGATTTTGGAAAATTGCTCACTCGAACGAATTGGGTGTTTATGCATAAAAGTGTTTGGATTGAAATGAGTTGTGTTAAAACCTTTCTTAGTGTCTATTAAACTTGTTTCAATCGTCCAAAACCATCCTGAATCTTAAATTTCATTAATTTGAATTCTAGGGTTCTTGCGCTCATCTAGGGTTTTTCTATTCTGCGACATGTTATTCGGTAGTCAAGAAAGTGTTAGAATAAGTTTATATCACTAGAAAAAAAGAGGGCTTATAGGACCTTTCTCTAGGACGCTTTTTTGAATGAGGTCTTAAAAAACGTTTTATAGGACCAATTAAATTTTGAGTCTGATTATAGTGGTTTTAAATAGGACCCTTTTTACGTAAATCCTATTAAGTTAATTTATGAGACACTTTTTTAATATAGTCTTATTATGATGTAACTTAATAATACATTTGATATAAAGATTTACGTAAAAAGTGTCTTATTAAGTTATATCATAATAAGACTATTTTAGAGAAATATAAGACTATATTATTATGATATAACTTATAAGAATATATCTAAAAAGTGTCCCCTAAAATGTATTATAAAGTTATATCATTATTAGAGAACCTAATTCAAATCCGAAACCTATAACCAACCCAAACACACCCTTAGTCTCAAGGTACGACTCGTGATTTGGTGGTAACTCTTGTCATGCTTTTTTGCATTTAAAATACGAGTGTCATAGGTTACTTTTGTCGTCTATAAGTCAGGGACGGAGCTAGGGGGTTCCCGCGGGTGCCCGGGAACTCCATGGATTTTTTCAATGTAGTGTTAATTTTTGAAAAAAACACATATTTTTGCTAAATGCATCTTAAATGCACCCGGTCCTTCGAAATATGTTTCTAGTATTACGGTTCAAAAGATTTTGTGCAACAACTTATATTTGGTCCTGGCTCCGTCTCTGCTATAAGTCATAACTCAAAGTAACCATCATTATAAATTTATAATAAAGGCATTAGTAAATTTAATGCAACTTGAAAGTTTTAAATAAATCTTGTGTAGGAATTAAAAATACCAGTTCCAATGACAAAAGAAAATAAAAATATAAAAGACTAGTTATGTATATGTTGTAAATTTAAAAATTGAGGTTAATATGTAAACCCCATCATATCCTTAAACCCATCCGGCGGCACTAGCTAAAACCACTACGTAAATTGAAGAAATTTTCTATTGCGTGCGAAGTTGAGCATCTTTTCAAAAATTGAATGTTAGACATTTCTTTTATAATCATAAACGCAATCTAATTCAAGATCCATTACATCAATGAGAATGGGGATTCAAGGTACTACTGTTGTACTACATAATTTTATATGATAGGGATTAAAGAAATTAATTTTAGTACATTCTCGAAAAAACAATCGCACTTTGGATGGTATAAAAGCTCAATTTGCTAGTAGTTCTTCATTTTGAATAAACCTCTCATGGCATATGATCTTCCAATATGGGTGTTTGAATGAGGTATGAAACTCACTATGCAATATTGTATATTAGAATCACATAATCAACATTGATAAATGTGTAGCAGAGACGGTCTTTGTATGGTGATTATACTATTTAATTGTAATAGTGGAATAATTCGTAGTTCTCATGTCCGAGACTTATTGATCTTTAAGAAAGTAATAAATAAGGCAACTAAAAAAATTTGGACGATATTCATCCTAGGGTAAGTTGGTTCCTTTTATTGAATTACGGAGTAGCTTTGTCCCCCGTCATTCTATTAACAAGAAAGAGCACATATATCAATTGTTAATTTTATGTATTAGTTTTGTTTGAGTGTTTAAATTACTGAGGGAGAGTTTGGGTAAACTTGTGCTTAAATGATTATGCATTACAAAGGGATCTAAATTTGGGTTTTACTATTTGTCCCTTTCTCTTATTAATAAAGTGATAAGTTTTTAAAATGAGCTTACCTACACATTTGTGTTAAACTTATCACATTTTGATAACAGAGCAACTTAGTACTTTTATTAGGCTTAGCTTAACAACCCATAATGAATGATTTATGTTCTCTTTTAAATTTATGTATTAGTTAAAGTACATAGATATTATGTTTATTTTCATTATGTGTGTCACAAAACTATTTTCTTTTCGATAGACTATTTTAACTATAGCTAAACATACTTTTACTCAAATTATTTTAACGACTTTAAATAGGTTATCATAAGAAAGTGTTTGAGTCTTACTATTCTCGTACATTTAACCACGATGTATGCATATTATATTTTTGTATTTTAACTTCTATTTTTATGTTTTGATTCAAGCCTTGAGATGGATACTAGCTGGATGTCTTTGTCAAGGGTGACAACCGAATCTGAAAAGGCTTGGAAAATTTCTTGACTTTTTGTTTGCTAATGAGTCTAATAGCGGAAAATTTTTATGTCCATGCGTTAAATGTCTTAATGGAATATGGGTCGATCGGGAGGATGCTAGTGAGCATCTAATATGTGATGGGTTTATCAAAGGTTATCGAATAGCACGCTCAATGTCCCGACCGCTACTTGTCTGTATTGGATACACAAGATGGTATGAAATCGATACACAAGATGATATGCAATTAGATACACAAGATGACATGCAAGGATTGGTGCGTGATGCCTTTCGATCTCTAATGAGAACACAATTTGTCACGAAACATGCAAAAAGATGATAGAAATAAAGGTACGCCAAATGCCCATGCAAAATATTTAATCGGTATTAGAGGAAGCAAAGAAAGAACTATATCACGGATGTAAAAATTTTCGCTTCTTTCTTTTATCGTGAGACTATATCATAGTAAGTGCATAGGAGAATGTAGTGAGAAAGGTTTTACCATGATGCTCAATACGATGAGGAGGCTTTCCCAGATGCTTCTATTCCTAAGTCTTTCTATGAAATGAAGAAAGTTATAAGAGATTTGGGACTTAGTTACAATAAAATTGATGCATGCCCTAATGATTGTATGTTGCATCGAAAAACAAATAGCGAGAAAACAAAATGTGATATATGTGGTACATCGAGGTACAAACCAAGTGAAAATGGTTCTAAAATCACCAACCGAACCCCATACCCAAAAGAAGATTAAAAGAAAAGTTTTGCGTCATTTTCCTCTCAAACCAAGGTTGCAAAAGTTATTCATGTCACCTAAGATAGCGCCTCCATGATATGGCATGACGAGGATCGTCATCGATGATGGTTGTTTGAGACATCCTGCAGATTCCCCACTTGGAAAACATTTGATTTCAAATATCCCGACTTTGCAAAGGAACCTCGCAATGTTAGACTTGGTTTAGCTAGTGATGGATTTAATCCTTTCGGGACAATGAGTGTTTCTCATAGTACATGGCGGTTGTCTTAATGCCATATAACCTCCCCATGGATGTGCATGAAAAACCTTATTTAATGTTGTCTTTACTTATACCAGACCATCTGCGCCAGAAATAATATTGATGTCTATCTAGAACCGTTAGTGGAAGAACTAAAGGAATTATGGGATGATGGGATAGAAACTTATGATGCATCAACAAAGACAATTTTTGAAATGCACGCCTCTTTGTTATGGACCATAAATTACTTCCCCGCTTAAGCAAATTTATCAGGATGGAGTACTAAAGGTTAACTTGCATGTCCTAGTTGCCATAAGCATACAAAGTCAAAACGCCTAAAGCATGGGGGGAAATACTGTTACATGGGACATCGACGATATTTGCCTAACAATCATATTTTTCAGAAGGATAAGAAGTCTTTTGATGGAACTAATGAAAAAGAGAAGACACCTCCCCGCATGACGGGTTTAGATGTAGTAGAAGAGTTAAACGGTTATGAAATTAAATTTGGAAAAGAGGTAAAGGATAACCCGGATTTACCATATAATTGGAAAAAGAGAAGTATTTTTTTTTAGTTGGAATACTGGAAAGATAATTTGCTACGCCACAATCTAGACGTGATGCATATTGAGAAAAATGTTTGTGATAGTATAGTTGGAACATTGATGAATCTAGATGGAAAGACTAAGGATCATATAAAAGCACGCCTTGATTTACGGAAATGGGTATAAGACCCGAACTTCATCCTCAACATCGAGATGGAAAAAGGTTTACTTGCCTCCGCTTGTTCTCGAGGATAAAAAGAGAAGGAAACATTTTGTAATTTCTTAAAAAGGTAAAAGTTCCGGATGGATATGCATCCAATATATCAAGATGCGACACCTAAAACCTCCAAGAATATTTGGCCTAAAAGCCATGATAATCACATTCTAATGCAACAATTGCTATCACTCACCTTGAGAAATGTGTTACCTAAGCATGTGCGCTCCTTTGATGAAATTATGTTGTTATTACAAACAACTATGTTCAAAAGTTCTTAAACCTCATGATCTGGTTCGAATGGAAAATGAGATCGGAAAGATTCTTTGTGATCTTGAGAGGATATTTCCACCATCTTTCTTTGACGTCATCATTCATCTATCGGTTCATCTTGCTTCAGAGGCCAAAATTGGTGGACCAGTTCATTACCGTTGGATGTATCCAATCGAGAGGTATCTATGTATGTTTAGAATAATTTTTGATATTAATCTTGAACTATTTTCTGCTCTAACTTTATCGTTTGTGATAACCTAGGTATTTGTCTACGCTAAAATCTTATGTACGAAATAAGAGTAAACCCGAAGGATCAATTGCAGAAGGATACATAGTTGAAGAGTGTCTCTCATTTTGTTCCTTGTACTTATCGCCGACACAGACCGAACATAATAGACGAGTCGAAATTATGATGATGGTGGTTCTGTGGATGTTTTACCCATTTTTCGCGGGTCACAAGGTCGGGGCAATAGATACAAAAGTACTAGACCTTGAAACTTTGTCAAAAGCACATTCTTATGTGTTGTTCAATTGTAGCAAAGTTGATGAATTTATTACGTAAGTTAATACAAGTTGTGAAATTCATTATTAGCTTTTATGTTACTATTTATGATATTATCTTCTTTTGAAATTGCAGTGAACATCTTATGTCTATTCGTGATAATAATCGTCAAATAAGTGAACATGGGGTTCAACGTCTTCATAGTGAAACTTTTGCAGAATGGTTTCAAGACCATGTAAGTAATAATATCTTATTGTGTTTCGTTTTAACTATCCAAAGACATAATTAATTTAAGAAGTTTTAATACAACTTGCCTTTATTCAGATTGAGAAGCTGCATATGACAGGAGATCAGTGAATCATGGAAGAACTAAGGGCCTTGGCAAGTGGTCCTGCGATGTTGTGAAAAATATAAAGGATTTATCATAAACGGTTTTAGATTCCGGATAAAAGAGCTTGAAAGTAAAAGAAAACCCAAAATAGTGGAGTAATACTTGAGGCCATCACAAGCACTTCTCGAGTTCCGAGATAACAATCCTATCATGGGAGATGTAACATACTATGGGGTTGTAAATGACATCATTGAGTTGGAATATTCTCACGACAAAAAGTAGTGTTGTTCGATTGTGATTGGATCTCAAATGGTAGATGCAAGAAAGAAGATGAGAATGGGTTTACTCTACTGAATTTTAAGGGGTTGAAGCCGCATAATGAGCCTTTTATATTAGCTTCTCAAGCCCAACAGGTGTTTTACGTTGCGACCTTGTTGACAAAGGTTGGAAAGTTGTGATAAAAACAACAGCAAGGGTTTCTTTTGACATGAATGAACAAACATGTGATGATGATGTAGAAACATATTTGCAGAGCGATACATCTAACGGTCCTCCACATGATGAAAGTGGATATCAGCTTGATTAGAGAGGGTGTTAGTGGAACTACCATTGACGAAGATACCTTGGTTATAGATGGAGATGAAAATATATTTTAGGTCTTTCGTGACCTCTGTTGGTTGAACCGCACGTTAACCCTAGGTTTTTCTCTCAATCACACGTATCTTTAATATTCATTATGTTATTAGGATTCCTTACATCTAATACATCGTATCCTTTTTGATGAGTTTATGCTAGAAAGTTATATAACATGATAGAAATAGTATATTAGCTGATTTTCTTGGTGGATAAACATGTACTTTTTATGGTAATTGGAGAAGAATGCCATAATTGTTGACTTTTAGTAAAAGTCAAACTGATGTGTATAATAAATACAAGCCTGAATTTTTAAAAAATACTTGGGGTATGAAACATGATGGTTGGTTAGATTAGAGTAAACCACGTTGCATTTGTATAAGTTTTGAAAGAGCTCACATGTTATGTTTTTATTTACCCATGTGTTTCGATCATGAATTTCATGGTGAAGTTGATTCCAAGAACACCGATACTAGATATTGATGAAGTCAAATTGAATTCTTGACCCTTAGGGTCATGTTAGTTTGTTTTGCTTTCAAGTGCTTTTTACTCTAGAATAAAAGATAAGCAATTTTACCCAAACACCCTTACGGTCATCATAATGTTTCATTTGAATGTTATACATAAGGTATATGGTGTGCTCTTTTTGTTACCAAAATTTATACTTCTGGAATGTTAAATGTTTGGTGTTTGTCATGGAGTATACAATTTGTTCGCAATATAAATTGCATCTCTGTTCCTTTTTCGCAATTTTTCTTTGGTTTGGTTTGGGTCTTTAGCACTCTAGTGTGTTTGGTCGCACTAAATACTCGAGGGTAAGTCTCGCTAAATGCTATTTTGTACTTGCCTCCATTGATGTTCTCGGACATGTCATGTTTCGGGCCATGGAGATTAAAAGTACTACTACCACTGAGCAAAAATGTAAGTTTTAGGATTTAATTTGAGACAGAAAAATAGCTATTGTCAGCATATCTAAGAATTCAATATATATAGTAACGTTTTATTCTTTTGTTGTACCAGCGTATTTTGTATTTTATGGTAAAATAATCAAATTTGTCATAGTAATACTTCGCGTCTTAACAAAGCAAACTCTAAATTTTTTTTACCAAAAATCTGTTTTGCCTCTCAAAAGGTGTGTTTGGAATTTCATGAGTTATGGGTCAAAACTCAGTTTTGACCCATTTTAGCTATCAAAATGGTTTTGTTTAGTGACTTTGATGTTATTTAGAGTAGTTTTAGTTTGCAAATTAGTTTTTAGAGTAGTATGCAAAGTATCCAAACTGTCACAGCAAGCACATCTATCTCAAACAGCCACCTTTCACAAGCCTTCAAAAGCTTGTCAAAAGCTCCAACTTGGCTCAAATTCAGTTTTTTAGGTAGCTTACATTCTTGTATTGTCTGTTTTAGGTTTATTTCAAGTTTTAATAGCTTTTTCTAGCTTAAAATGGCTTTCAAAAACTGCCCACTTGTCCTTTTTTTCTCTGTCCTCAGTCCCAAAACAGCTCATGTCCCCTTTTTAATCTTAATTTTAGGTAGGTTAAAGTTAGAATTAGGATTTGATTTTGTTTATACAAGTAATTGGTAGTTTAAGCTTTATATGTTTTAGCTTATTGTGTACTTTAAAGCTTTTTTGTTAGTTTATTTTGAAGCTTTATACTACTTTTCGGAGTGTATATGTGAAGGTTGCATTGAGTGTAGTGACCAACTTTTGATATATTAACCATTTCGGTTCAGCTATAGATGCTATCATGTAAATTGCTGCAACTGCACTCACTTTGAAACATACATCTGAAATCACCCTTTGATTTCAATAGTGCTCCTATTATTCGGTGGTCTATCAAGGGCCTAGCACTTGCTTGAGTCGAACTTGGTATTCATTTTCTAATTGGAATACATATGCTCTTTTTTGTATTGATTTTATCATGCTAGTTTTGTCAACAGTGTAGTTAGTATGGTTGTCATCAAAGTTTATTTGTATTGCTTTTTGACCCATGCCCGTTTTGACCTGCGCCCGCTTTGATCCGAATTACAATTTGCCGTTTAGCCCGTGCTGTTTGGCCCGTGCCCGCTTTGACCGTGCTCGCTTTGATCCGAATTACAATTTGCCCATTTTAGCCCGTGCCGTTTGGCCTGCGCCGCTTTGACCCGTGCCCGCTTTGATCCGAATTACAATTTGCCCGCTTTAGCCCGTGCCGTTTGACCCGCGCTGCTTTGATCCGAATTACAATTTACCCGCTTTAGCCCGTGCTGCTTTGATCCGAAATACAATTTGCCCGTTTTAGCCCGCGCCTGTTTTGGCCCGTGCTCGTTTTGATCCGAATTATAATTTGCCCGTTTTAGCCCGTGCCCGTTTGGCCCGTGCCCGTTTTGACCCATGCCCGTTTTGATCCAAATTAAAATTTGCCCGTTTTAGCCCGTGCCCGTTTGAACCGTGCCCGTTTTGATCCGAATTACAATTTGCCCGTTTTAGCCCGTGCCCGTTTTGACCCGAATTACAATTTGCCCGTTTTAGCCCGTGCCCGTTTGGCCCGTGCCCGT
Organism: Chrysanthemum lavandulifolium; assembly: GCA_022545495.1. Classification (NCBI taxonomy): domain Eukaryota; kingdom Viridiplantae; phylum Streptophyta; class Magnoliopsida; order Asterales; family Asteraceae; genus Chrysanthemum; species Chrysanthemum lavandulifolium. The sequence goes on along the minus strand of CM040243.1, from coordinate 167,015,008 downwards.
TTTTGACCATGCTCGTTTAGCCCGAATTATAATTTGCCCATTTGGCCGTGCCCGTTTTAGCCCGTGCCCGCCCGTTTTCCACCTCTACTGAATTGACTATTTGACCCCTAAAAAGGCAATAATCAATGGGTCAACCCGAATATGAGTCAAATGGTAATAAATTACATATTGAGCTAGTTAAAATAGATAATTTATAAAAGGTATATTAGAAAAAAATATTAAAAACACTTATTCAGGTCGATCAGGTCGACCTGAACCCGAGTTAGCCAAACATTTTCAACCTGATACCCGACCCTATTTAGTATTTGAGTTACTCGGGTTGACCTAAGTAACCCGACCCAAATAAGCTTAATCAGGTTTAGGTTTAGGTTTAGGTTTGGGTTTGGGTCCAGGTCGGTTCGGCTTTTTTGACACCCCTAGTTGTAGCTAGTACAAAAACAACACTAAAGCTAAAAACCCTAATTATATGTGAGTGTTACCCGACTCAAGATAGATACCCTTAGTGGCTGGTGCAACATCGGATTAGTAGGAAGATAAACGACACTGACTTTTTCATAGTAAACAAGCGTAGTAGTATGCAAATGAGTATGTGATTCTCGCAAAAGATTATGAATACATGCGTCGACAACATTAGCAAAAACCCGATATTCGACCTCTACACTTGAATGAGATACAGTAACCTGTCGTTTAGTAGACCGTGATAATAGATTATCCCTAAGAAAAACAAAATACCCAGAACTTGTCGGGTGACTCAAAAACCTACCCAATCAACATCGGTGTATGAAGTGAGTTGAGTGGTACTAGAAACATGCAATTGAAGACCATGATCAATAGTACCACGAACATACTGAATAATCCGCTTCAAACCAGCAAGATGAGGCATGTGATAATCTTGTAACATTTAATTTTCCCTAAATTGACATCTACATCTGAATTGACATCTAACATCTGTAGCACCAAAATCAGTATAATCTTGTGATGTATATATTGTTTTAGTCTCAACAGGGTACATCCCTTGTGATGTGTATATTGTTTACAAATTAATACTTCATTCCATGTAATCATCCATAATAGAGTACTAATTATCCCTTGTGATGTACCCTGTTCATTAAACATTCAATCAGGTGCTTTCTTATAGTTAAAAATAAAGATGTCTTGATTTCATGTTATATTTTATACTTTGTTAATGGTTTTTAGATGTTTTTCTCTATAACTATCTTATATACTAGCATCGCCTAAATTGAAACTAAGCTAAAGTTGTCTTCTAAGTGTTCGTCATTTACTCATTTTGTTGTTACTAGTTGGTATTTTAGGCTGTGCTAGCACAGCCCTAAAGGTTGCCCATTTCTGAAAAAAAAAGTACCAACGTTTTGTTGTCTTTTCATCTGCATATTATAAATTAGAAATGCCGTCAAAGAGGGTTAATCGCGGTAGCACCAGAGGTCGTACCAATAGCCAATAAGCTGAAGATGTAACTGAAGTTGGCTCTAACCAACCTAACAACGCTCAAGGTATTTTTTTTTGTTCACTATTGTTCCTTATGTTGTTGACAAAACCTTAAAGGTTGCCCATTTCTGAAAAAAAGTACCAACGTTTTGTTGTCTTTTCATCTGCATATTATAACTTAGAAATGCCGTCAAGGAGGGTTAATCGAGGTAGCACTAGAGGTCGTAACAATAGCCAACAAGCTGAAGATGTGACTGAAGCTGGCTCTAACCAACCTAACAACGCTCAAGGTATTTTTTTTGGTTCACTATTGTTCCTTTTGTTGTTGACAAAATTTTAATTTCAAGTTCTGTTACTCTTTGTAGTTCCAGGGAATGCGCGGAAAAGAGTTTGGACCAACTCATTAGCATTCAGTTTAATGAATATGGGCAACCGGTTGACAAGAAAACCAGCACATTGACCCTTTTCATAGGATCGCTTGCAAGGAGTGGAAAGTATTGCAAGCTTCACAAACCATGGAATAAAGTTAAGAATGCCAAGAAACAAATGTTGCTAGATACCGTGAATGTATGTCAGAAATAAAGAAATAATTACATATCTAAATGATTAAGATAAATATTTCTTCATGTGACGATTTTTTTTTCAGGACAAATTTAATCTCCCCCTGGTTCTGATGACTGGATTCTGAAATCTTTTGGGAGGAAAGTGAAAAATTGGAGGGCAAGAGTTAAAGAGGGCTACTATGATCCGACTTTGTCATTGCATGATCAGATTACCCTCAAGCTAAAACGAGTGCTCGCGTCTCAGTGGAAGAGACTCGTCAAGTATTGGAATAAAGGAAAATCTAAGGTATGGAATAATTTTACCATTTTTAATAACATAATTTTTATTTTTGGTTTAACTCCTTATTTTTATTTTTTACCTCAGCGACTCAGTGAAAAAAATAAGGCCAATAGGGCAAAAAAGAAGATGGTGCAAGTCACAAGTAAAAGAAGTTATGCTCAAGTTCGTGAAAAACAAAAGGTAATTTAATAATTTCGTGCAACTGTATATGTATTAAGAGATTGCATTAGGGGAAACTATGAAAATCTTCTTCTGATAGCCCCTTAAATTAGTATCATAATGCTAGGAGTGATGGTGAAGTGTCTCTTTCTTTTTGTTTGTTATTTGCTTAAATTTGTCGTGAATTTTTTTTAATGTTGCATACATGTGAACAAAGTAATTATAATGTGAAGAGATATTATAGCAACAGTAGCACATTGGATCTATCTTGGTTCCCTCTTAATTATATAGTATGCTCTTCATATTGTAATTAATATCCTTTAGTCAACCTCATTAGTGGAAACTGATGCCTCTCAATCTAGTGTTCATGCTTAAATATTATTGCTAAATAAATCTTATATGTGACAAGTAATATGCGACCTTCAAACATTTGTGTGACGAAGATCTTCCTCATATGTTTAGCTCTTTAGTATGAGTCAACAGTTGGCAGACAATATTTTCCTTTAAAATTTCTTCCATTCCATGATTATTATGTGAAATTCGGCAGTACAAGAAGAAAACGAATGAGATTAGGGCTTATATTGGCATTTATGGTAAATCGGTTCTTAATGAAAAACTCCCTTACACTGGGGTCCTAAATGGAACTAGAACTCACATCGCTTTTTATGATAATGTTATTCTAATCATGCATTTTGATGTGTGAATGTACTTTGGAATTCATGTCTTGTCCAGAGTTGGAAACATGGTGGTGATTTCAAGTTTCTGTGATCTAAATGTTTGTTTTAAGATCTTTTCCATCCTTTTCGTCCTATGTGACAATTTGATGGATTGAGTAGATTTCATAAGTTTGGACAACACAGACACTTATTGAATGTTTACGTATACAAAATGCTCTTTTCGTAGATAGATGGAAAGAATCCTTTACTTCTCTTACCAAGTCTAAGTTTTTTCTTAGCCACGGCCCTATGCATAAAAATGGAACACATTTTTCTGCTAGATTTTTTAAAGCTAACTGACCACTAAATGAATCACGTGGTTAGCCCAAAACAAAGAGAACCCTACCTGGACTTTGTTTTCAGTTGGCAGGATTTTTTGAGGGATTGCATTTGTCATCAAAGTTTTAAATTTTTTTAGCTACGTATATTCGAATTCATTTGGCATACAGTTTTGCTAGGTGATGGTTTGCATGTGCTGCTTTGGTAGTCTATATATTGAAAGATTTTTCTAGGCTCTATTAGTTTGTTCTATGTGAGAACTGATGCCAGCATTCTATTCTTGAGCGAGTTCTCACCACATTAATTACCCTCAAACTTGTTTGCATTTGTCGTGAAAAATTGTTAATGTTGCATACATGTGAACAAATTAATTATAATGTGAAGAGATATTATAGCAACAGTAGCTGCACATTACTAACATCTTATGGCATATATTATAGCAATAGTAGCAAATTTCATAGGTATCATTTATTGGGAATTAACACTCTTTTGCATATACTCTTTTTTTTGTTGTTGAAACAGGAAATCTTGGGGCGTGAACCAACTTGAAAGGAGTTGTTTCGGGCTTGCTTTTCTAAAGACGGAATTACAGAAAATGAAGAAGCTGCAAACGCCATTGTATGTACTACATCTTTATGTTCATTTATCTGGAATTATTGTCATTTCTTGCAAGTTGAGTAGTTTTAAGGCTATCACATTTATCAAGGTTAGTACTTTTATCGTGAACAAATGGAAGAATTGACTTCTCAACTTTCGTGAGCATGAATTGGATGAGCTCGGACCTCAAGATATATATTCTAAAGTAATGGGTATCGACAAGAATGGAACCGCAGAGATGTATGGGCTAGGTGTTCGCGCTCGATGTTTGGGGTGTGGTTCCAAGTCATTTCGCTCGTCAGAGATAAGCTACAATGGAAGTTCACGGATGAACGCTTCTTGCCGAATTAGCTCGAGATAAAGCAAGGGAAGCACAAAGGCAAGGTCGATTGATAATGATTCTCATGGTCCGATGCTCCCATACATCACCACAGGCCTCATAGCCAATGAACCTCGACCTTTACGAGTATGTGTTTATTTGAATGAAAATTTTGTGCACTTAGTAATTAAAGCATGACACCTATTTATGAAAATTATAATTGTAGGTTGGACTTCAAGTTTACCTTAAGAGCATTTCGAACTCAGAGATTGTGGCAAAAGGATGGTAAGGAGTTTGGATCCAGATGAGGTAGTTGGGAGTGAAGAGATTGGACCAAATTGGTGCGAGGTGAATGTTCAAGTCGCTATAAAAAAGATGAATATTTAGTGAGGAAGTATGGATTATTTGTCACTGTTCAAGATGCTATTGGCGCACCCGTTGCTTGGCCTTGTTCTCTTGTTTCGTATGCTACCCTCTTATACTTATCATTATATAACATATTATATAGACCAAACTTTATTACACCATATTAAATATGAGTTGCTTATTTGTAGGTGGTGCCTGAGGAGTGAGGATGATGGATGATGACTTTTGTTTCTAGTTTTCCTCTTGTTACATATGCTATTGCTTTGTTTTTGATTTTCTGTTATTGTCGCCTAATGGCTTAAGACTATCTCTACTTGTTCCTTCTACTTTTATTTCCTCGTATTTATGTTGAATTTGTAAGACTTTTCTCTTGGATGTTATTATGACTTCGTTCAAAACTTCTCTTATGGAAATGAAATCCTTTCTTGCTTATTAAATTATATTATTATGTTTACTTGCTTCAAATTTAGTATAGTTCATTGTTTTGTGTTTTTGTTTTTGAATTGTGTTAAATATGTTGCATATATATGAAGTGTTTTATTATGTCACTTAATAAGACACTAATGTTATTAACTAAACATGAAACAAAATGTCTTTTATAACACCAAATTTAGTCCTAACAAGGCACCTATGTATTAGGACCTTTTTCTTGCTACTAAAATAAGACTTTATCCATTACGTTTTTGTCCTATGAAAATGTTTGTTAGGACATGTGAAAGTGTCCCAAAACATAACACATGGGTAAGCATATATTAGAACACCGGATAGCATCCTATAATGTGGTTTATTAGGACGCTACTTTGGTCGCATAAACATTTTTATGGGACTAAAGAGTTAGTTTTAAAAGGTTCGAGTTTATTAGGACGCCAATAAATGTCCTAAATATCTATTACAACCCCTTCCTACGGGACACTTTTACTTTGGTCCTATAACGTTAAAGGTCCTATAAACCATTTTTATAGGACACTAATAGGCATCCTATAAGCCCCCTTTTCTTGTAGTGTATGCATGTTTTTGAACCTTTAAATTAGCCCAGAAACATCTAAACTGTGTGAATTTAAGTTTTAGGTCTTTTAGGTTCATCTCCCATAAATCTTCCGATTACGTGGTGGAAATATGTTAAATCTTGTTCCATTGCACTCATATGACATCTAGGACACCCGTAAACATTCTTGTTTGATTTGTGTAGCTATATCCCTTACACGTAGATTAAGGGTTTAGGGTTTAAGTAATTTTACGCCTAAGTCTTTTGTGTGTATCGATATGTTCTTATGCTTGTTTTGTGATATAAAAGATGTTTGGAATTAACCGCAATCAAGTTTTCATGTTTATAGTTAACTGTGTTAATTATTCGTAATGTCGTAATCTTCAGTTGTTCAAACCGTTACGCTTAAAGAATACTTTTATGCGTAAAGGTAACGCCTAAGAGAAATCTTACGTGTAACTCTTACGCATAAGATGTCTATAGTGGATTACGCTTATCTTGGAAAGATATTCGTAAACAAGGCTTGTTACGCATAAGCTTTACTTTTATGAGTAAACTTTACGCGTAACATCTTGCTTATTCCTACGCGTAAGCATAAAGCCTCTGAACTTGTCTTACGCGTAAGAAACTCTTACGCATAAGCTTGGTCTTACGCTTTAGCTTACTCCTACACATAAGCTCCTTTCTTACGTATAAGGATCCTTGTTACTCATAACCCACTGTTCACTACATTTTGGCCTATTACGCATATGTTACTTGTTAAATGTTACGCATAAGTCACAAATACCTGATGTTTCATATAAGCTTACAAAAGTTAATATGTTGTGTGTTAAGTGATAAATTGGACTTTGAAATTTCAAAATTAACAAGTTCACGTAACTTATCACATCAACTTCAATCAATTGGAATAATGTGACTTAGGACTTGTAACTAACATAAACATGTTACCATCAAATAAGAAATTAAATAATAAATCGACTAAAACAAACACATTATGTTTCTATATGTCATCTTTCCGTCTAATGTCTTTCGGATCACAAAATGGTGCAAATCAAGCAATCATCAATGCCCCAAGAGAGCTCTTGATGGCAAACACATTCCCAGTGGATACGACAAAAGAATTGGCAAGAACAATCTTCGTGTCATCTTCAACAACTTCATATGCTCATAATCATCTTGCGAATTCTGTGGACATCCTTCGCAACATCCATTCAAATTCATGCTCACAAAGTCATCCCGATGATGAGTATGATTCAATGGAAGAGGAAATAAAATTTCATAAGACATTAAAGCAGAAAAGGATGAAATACCATGCTTCAACCTTTCCGGTTAATCAACCCGGTGGGGCAGGAGGGTCAAGTAGTAGTCCTCCACTTATGGATGATCCATTGCAAACATCTCTTACCCCATCCGATCCGGTTAATCAAGCCGGTAAGGATTAGGGTGTCACTGTCACCACAACTGTTGAAATGAAGCAACCACAACAACAACTAAAACATCCGCAAGAAGAAAATCATGGTGAAGATGTAAAAATATATGACGAAGGAGATTACGATAATGATAAGGATGAAAGAGTCCCTGATGATGGTAATTTGGTGGCTGAAGAGGAAATGATTCGAAAAGAGGCAAAAGAAGCTGCTTGAGATGAGAAGGAAAAGTTTAAGAAGGAATCAGACAACTACATAGTTGACAATCCAATACACAAACCCAACAGTCTTCTAAAACACCTCTTGACACTTCCACCAAACCCAAATCATCATCTCAATCATCACCTCCATCAACATAATAAACACCTATGTCAACAACAAAATCATAGAAGGCAACTCCATCCAATGATTCGGCAATGGTTAAGCGTGTTATCACCACTACATAACAAGTTACACACCACCACCATCGATCAACCAAGGGATTGAAACCACACCTCCAATGGAGAAAACCGTTGATCACTTTACATACACCGGTGGTGAGGATCACGACATACCGAGCCCCAACCGTAACCTCAACCAAAATTTAGATCAAGTACATTACTTCACTCCTTGTTTTCATACGCTTCAAATCAAAGAGCGTGTTGAAGTTCTCCACCTGTGGTCGAATCTTACCTAAATTCTACACTTCATCGTAATCAATCAAGAACCTCGGTACAAAATCGCTCATAAACAAAAGTTTGGGTTTGTCTACCAAAGTGAAAATCATCATACTTGCTTCATGGCTTTCGATGAAATTTACTAAGTTCTATGACGCCACCCTGGAGATGGTTCGAGATGGATTGGCATATCGATTGAAGGACATTGAGTTGGGTATAATGCAGATGAAGAGATGGAATTCAAAGGATCGCAAGGATGTTCGTTGATTTATCACTAGGATTGATAAATGTTTGATTCATCGGGATCAGATGCAACGGTTGGAGAGCTATGTGGGAGGATGACCAAACTTTCCGATTCTGACTTTCCAACGTCCTCGTAAAATAGTTGATCGTCTGTAATCATTGGGTACTCTCTTGATTGTGATTTTGTTTGTTTGATTATCTCGACTATGGCTTGTGCACACATAACGATGTACAACCCGTTCTTGTAATGAAAGGAACTCGTGGTACGCCTCGCCACAATCCTATAAAAGGAGCGAAGTTTACTTTTGAGTAAAACTTATTAAAACTTTCATTTTCAAAGTTTTCCTCAAAAGAACAAGTACTTCCTTACGTTTTTCAAAACCTCAAAAGTTAGTATTACTTGTTGAGGGGGAGTATTTGCTAAAATCTTTGCTCAAACAAAATTATTCTTCGTGATAATCTTCCCACAAAACTCGAAATGGTCATATTTAATATCTAAACGTTATCAAAAATAACATTTATATGCCATTTTTAGGGGGAGAAAATTATTGTGATAAGAAATATGTTGATTTGCTATTGAATCTTCGTGTGAAAAGACTTAACCCATGAATTGACGGGATCCGAATAATATACGTTGAAAAGATTTGTCTTCCAAAGACTTATCCAAGTAAATTGTACCTATTCAAGAAGCTCTTGATAGACATAAACTTTGACGGGTTTGACAATCTTCGAGGTTTGTGCACACCTTCAAGGTAGTTATTAGAGCTAGTTGTCACCTAAAAGTCGACAATGTAACTCTTTAACTATGCAACGAACCGTGTCTCGCGGGGATTGTCTATCTTGAGTCGATCAATTCAAAGCGCGCTCTTCTCTCACCGTGCGATTTATGTCTAAACACTTAAGCACGTGTGGAGGGGAGTATTTCGCAAAAGACAAAACTCTCACGGTGGTACAAAATGTTTTCATTCACAAACACTTTGAGAGATTTTTCAAGAAAATGGTTTTATGGCAACATAGGTTAGTCATGGAGTTATAAGGTGACTAAGGTTAGGAATAACTGTTCTATGATCCGCCAGAGTCGGAGGATCGCCCAAGGACATCACAAATAGTCAAGACTTAGAAGTCCTTAGGTATGATTATAAAAAGGAGAAAATGAGAATCGAGAAAGGAGTTGAAGAATTAAAAGAAAAGCAAAGAAAAGGGTGAAAAGAAATAGCCCTCCGATTATTCAACTTAGGTATACACGGGTTCAATTCATATGCTACCGGTCGTCACTAGATGACACCGGTATTGAAGATAAAAGTCGTCATGGACCCAAAGTGACGCATGCATTAAACCTTCTTAGCCACTCAACTTTCTCCCAATGTAAGCTTGTTTCATTCTCACAGGAACCCTACGTAAACTATCGGCTTCTCTTAGAGATTTTTGGTATTGAAGAAGGAGACCCTCCCTAGTCTCCGCTCAGAAAACCAAAGTGCACTATTGAGTCTAGAGCCACGAGATTCATCAAAGATCTCTTAGGTACACTTGACAATTCATCGCTTGTCGCTCAACAAAAAGAACGCAAGTGATATATTATCGTGTCCTTTACAAATCTTAGCAACTGTCGAGAACATTTATGAGAGGTTCACATATGTGATCCTCGGTGATTGAATGGAAACTCCTACCGTGGTCAACATCAAACGACGACAAGCAGTCACCGGTAACTCCCGTGGATTACGCTTAGTGTGTCTCAAACGGTCTACATCGTGAGGTGATGCTTGATTGTACCTCAACGACTCATCCGAATCTGTAGGTGTACCGGTACATCGTGTTATCTCACTTGTGGGACTCAGGTTCAGAATGGCTTTGTGAGAATTAGAGATGTGTTTTCACACTATGTCGTTAACACTCTCGAAATTCAAACTTGTAAGTGCGGAATCGCTTATTACTAACCGTGTGTATGTTTTCTTCTTATGGAAGCTCGGAGCGGATCGATCGTGCAGATTCTTCACATGCTCATACCAACATCATCACTAATGCAAGTTCTCTCAAAAGGCAACACAAAAGTCAGAATGATTCTTCCTCAAATCAAAGAATCTATAAAGTTTCAAGACTAAGAGAACTTCATCAGTACTGTAATCCAACGTTAAAGAGCGTGTGAGCATGTTGAAGAAAGACGTAGAGACACTGGAGCAACGAAGCATACCTGATGCAGACAACAACAACATACTATCACTACCATCACAAAGAACAAAGATCATGGAACAAAGAATATGATGTCGTCAAAGCAGAACTGTTCAAAGGAAAAAATTTCTCTACTGTGGGGAGATTGTTCGTATCAAGACACTTCTTCTCACAAGAAAGAAGAATGTCAGAAGACGTCAAAGCTACTATTACATCTACACCTACAACGTTTATTAGTCTTTCATTCATCACCAACACTTAGGGGGAGATTGTTGGAATCACTCCTAAACCTTAATTCAAGTGTTAGTGATTCATATGTAATAGTTAGCTTAATATGGCCTTTATGTTTGTTATTAAGCTAAGGCTTATGTAGAAGGCCCATAAGTGTTGGCCCAAGCCCATAAGAAGGGAAGGAGTCTAGATGTGTTGTCCTAGCTCCTTGCCCTATAAATACTCTTGTAAACCTTCTATTGAAGGTTGGTTGTTCAATTCATACATTCACCTTTACGCATAACCTTTCACATATTAGCATACGCGTGTGTGTGTGTGTTGGTCATCCGATCTCTTCTTCTCTATTTCTTATATTGATGCTTGTGTTACTAATATGGTGACCTAACATGATGCATGATTAAAGAAGACCCGAGCGAAGAAGTTCCAAACGACATAAGTGAAGTATCGGATGAAGATATCAAAGACTCGACGCGAAATGAGAAAGAGGAATGCAAACGGGTACTAGTGGAAGATATACTCGACGATGAATGGTTTAAAGGTACCGAGTCCGAAGATGATGATATAGAACGGATTTTGGATTACCTTGAACTACAAGGTGAAGATGGATTCACTGACCCCGACGATGAAGCATATGAGCAAAGAATGTGCAAACTTCTTGGCATTCCATATAAGAGGCCGCCACCGATTGTAGCTGAAAAGTATGAGTTTACTAGATACCACTTGGGGCCGGACGAAAAGTTTTGCAAAATTCAAAAGATCGAGACTAAAGAATATCTCCGAACCGCTACAAATGTTTCCTAGGTCAGACATAATTTGATGAAGGATATGGAGGAAGTTGGCCAAGTCCAAAGGCCACCATAAAGCCCCGAGGCTTTGAGTCTAACTTAAAGATCAGAATAAAGAAAAGTGCTCTTCGGGAGACAACCCGAATTATCCTTTCATTTGTTTTATTTCCATTTCGTTGGGTTTTGTGTTTTAAACATTTTTGCGTGAAAAGGAAGAAAAGTTGTGCAAAGATGCTTAACGGGAAGTCGATCCACGCTCGGCGTAACTCATTCTTATGGTTATGCCGTAACATACTTTTTGATAGTTTCTCGAGCATTACCAATTACGGCGTATTTCCATGCAATAGTTACGCCGTAACTACACTCTTGTAGCGTCTGCCAGGTTTTGCATTAAATACGGCGTAACTCCTTATAGGGGTTATGACATATATCCTCTGTAACACTTCTTTCTTTTTAAACACAATAACCTTGTATTAGTTTTTAAATGAACTTTGTGGGTGTGTTCCCTATAAACCCTCACGAGACTACGCTCGTCCACTTGGGACACCTAGTGGTTTAAAAGGCTTGTTGCATACGCTAAATGCAACCGTGATTCCTACGAAAGTGATTTAGGTTTCTTTTTCATTTTTCTTTTTCTGTTTTAGAATTATGCTTCTCGGTAGTGTGATTTTGGGGATTGAAGTTTGCTCGTGGATGCTTATGCGAAGGCACGATTCTTTTCGTGAGCCTTCTTTCTTTTTGGAGCAAATTTCAGAGAAGTTCTCGCTCTAATTCTACTTTTCTCTTTGCCTTTATTTAACGCTTAGTACAAAAAGGGACTTTGTACATTTCAAGTGGGGGGACGGGAGTAGAATTGTCTCTTGAACTTTATTTTGCCCTCGTTTTTTTATTTTATTTTGAAAAATTATGCCATTTTTAAAATTTTGACATGTTTTTCTTAACCTAACAAGATTAGACCTTAGCCAAGCACATTTATTGATATTATATTGTGAGATTAGCCTTATCCGTTTCCAAATTTTTACCCCAAATCCACCAAATTATGAGTGTGCCGGTAGCTTGTAAACTTTAAAACTTGGAATTTACATCATTTTGAGACCATAGACGAGGTATGCTGAGTCAGCTCGATGTAGTTGGACTTTTATGTTTAAGAAGGCAGTATTATAGGATTATCAACCAAATATCCTATCATTGTGTGTCTATCGATTAGTCACCTAGACTTCTCGACCCCTATGAGTACAAAAAGGGACTTTAGTGCAAGATACCCCTAGATACACCCTTCTGAGCCATTCATTTCATTTTGTTCACCCAACATATTATTTCATTACACCCTTACACCTTAGCCTAGCCTGTAGTCTTTATTTGTAATTGGGAAGTCATCGTTTGCCTAAGTTCAAGGTTCAAGTGGAAAGGTTTGAGAATCACGCTTCTGTCGATGACATTTTGTTAAAGATCATTGAAGACCCCCCCCCCCCAATTTCTCATATTGTTCATCTCAAGTGGGGGGATGTTATGTTTAGCTGTTATGTTTGTTGAAAAAAAATGATGTGATTCGGAAAAAAAAATGTGTTATATTTATTTATTTTATTGTAAAGTGCGAAGTTATAAGCACTATGTTATGAGCTTATTATAGATTTAGTATCGATGAGGCCACCTCGATCACATTTAAAGAATGGAGTTGGTAATGTGCCCATCATGACGTCCTCTTATGGCACATCTACCTGGAATTATCATGATCTGGTTTCTTAACTTCGAAACTTGAAATTTGGATGAACGGTAAGTGGTGATGACTTGGTTATAGATTTATACTATTTGCTTGATTTTATTTTACACCAATTTTATCCCATGTCTTATCCTACCCTTTAGTCATGAAGCATGTCTAGGTGATGCAGCGAGTAATCTTTGGTGTCTTGGCCATGGATTTGGTCATGTGTCATTGATTTTGTCCACTTCGCCGTGACATGTTAGTAATGACGACTAACCCTTAACCTTTGTCGTGTCTTCCCATATTGCCTTCGAGAATTGTTTAGTCCTTAACTCTAGTGGTGGAGATTTGTGTAACTGCCAAGCTTATGATAGAATACAAGCTATGACTGTGCGTTGATTGATCACCCCGAAATTGACACTTAGAATAGTTGAGAGATTTGAGTGTTTTGTTCCCATTTTGTGAGGTGTTCGGCTTTGTTTTATTCTAGCATAAGGGATTTGTAAACTTATATTTTTTAGGTAATGGGAGATATCTTTTTAGGAATCTTTCTAATAAGGTCTACTTGAGGGCAAGTAGAGTTTAAGTGGGGGGGGGGATATTTGATAACATCAAATAATCCTGAATATTAAGTGTCAATTTCTCCCGATAATGCTCGTATTTTATATCATTTATATGGATTTACGCTTGTTTTCCTCATATTTCACTTTCGTGTAAATTACGAGCATTGGAGCTAATGAGACGCGGATTTGGAGAGTTTATTGAAGATATATGATAGTATGCTCATTTTAAAGATGTTACAACAGAACTCTCCTCTCACATTACGCCGTAATGAAGTGTGACTGAAAACCAACTCAATCAAGTATACGGCGAACTCCATCATAAGATTACGTCAGAACTAATTAGGTTAAATGAGGTTCCGCGGCGCGCAAGCTACACCGTAACTCATTCCATAACTACGGCGTAATCATGATTTATTGAAGATACGACGTAACTCATTCATGATGTTACGCCGTAACCAGCTTTTCCAGAGCAAAATATACAGAGTATTGGATGTTACAGCGTAACTCTCAACTTAAGTTACGCCGTAACCAGATCTGGCCTATAAATACCGCCCAAATTCCAACATTTCAATTCATTCACTCCACACACCAAATTAGAGAACGTGGGTAGAAGGTTAAAGGCAGATCTCGAGGAGCATACAGAGCCATCTCCAAGGGAGAAATCACTCCCCTACGATAAGCATTATCATTTTATCATTTTTTTACTTTCAATTCATGTATTTTGATATGTTAAACATTGAATCAATTTTTTTAGTTAATATGAGCGGCTAAGCACCTCTGGTTCTAGCCTAGTTATGATTCCTTGATTGTTTTTTTATGTTTACCTTTCTTCCGTATAATTGTTTCTAGTGTATGCATGCATAGTTTGTTGGTAGCTACCCTTATTTCGGTAGTTTTGAATGGCGGTAGTGGCTAGTTACATAGGAGATATGACCAACTGACCCTAAGTAGTTAGACTGAGTGTGAAAGGTAAGAATTGACCAACTGACGACCCTTCTTCGCTTGTGCGATTTGACCAACTGATCACCTACCGTTTGGATGAACTTAAGAAGTTAGGGATGAGTGTTTAAGATGCTAGCGCCCGGGCACTCATTGTTATGAATCTCGCATGTAGCAACACTTAATGACTTGGCTTAGGGGACTAAAAACAACTGGACTTTCGAGGGGTCACCCGATGATCTCCGGTGGAAACCTTTGCTGATAGGTTAGGACGAACTGACCAAATGTTGTCCTAGCGACTTTTAGCCCTACTTGAAGCAATTGGAAGTAATTAAACGTGAACTTAACATGATAGGAAGATTAACTAGGTTAGCACACTTCTCCTCTATTGATCACAACCCTCGCCTTTACTTGCTTTTCTTATTTTTTTGTTTTAGTAGTTAATTAATCATTTCAACCTTAAAACCTATTAAAATCTATGAAACCTAGACTTAGTTAAAATCCGCACACATAGCTCTTGGGACGACCTCGGTTTTACCGAATACTACACTACACACGACCGGATACACTGCCCGTTAGTGCATTAGGGTAGACCATAGGTATACGAGACAATATAAATATTAAAACCTGGTCAGTAAAACCTGCATCAAATATCTAGGGTTATAATGTGCTCGGCTAAGGTCTAATCTAGTTAGGTTAAGAAAAACATGTCAAAATTTTAAAAATGGCATAATTTTTCAAAATAAACTAGAAAAAAGAGGGCATAATAAAGTTCAAGAGGTAATTCTACTCCCGTCCCCCCACTTGAAATGTAAAACGTCCCTTTTGTACAAAACGTTAAATAAAGGTGAAGAGAAAGTAGAATTAGAGCGATAATTTCCCTGAAATTCTTTCCTAAAAGAAAGAAGGCTCACGAAAAGAATCATGCCTTTGCTTAAGCATCCACGAGCAAACTTCATTCCCTGAAATCACACTACCAACAAGCATAATTCTAAAAAAAAAAAAAAAAAAAAAAAAAGAAATCTAACTCACTTTCCTAGGAATCACAGTTGCATTTAGCATATGCAACAAACCTTTTAAACCACTTGGTGTCCCAAGTGGACGAGTGTAGTCTCATGAGGGCTTATAGGGAACATACCCACAAAGTTCATTTAAAAACTAATACAAGGTAATTGTGTTATTAAAGAAACAATTGAAATTGGAGGATAGTTACGTCCCAACTTGTGTAGCCAAGGTAATTCTGTCCTCTCATCATCATTGGTTGAGGTCCACAAGAACTCGTCATCCCCAACTCTCGCAATGCTACTTTCCCCGTTACATTAATCATCAAACGGGTTACAAGATGCCCAATAAACTTCACCAACGGTCTTTATCTTCTCACACCAATGCTTCCGAGCTATTTTATCATTGGTGTTGCTTTAGGAAACCTCCATGCAGTAGGTATCATCTTTAATTGGTTCTTCATTTATGGACTCTTTTTGGAGACAATGTTCTTCATAGTCGAGCTTGAGCTTTTCTAGAAGATTTGGATTAATTATAGCATTCCCGAATCATACCAAATACCAATCATCAAAGGTTAGATCTCCGAACTTAACGTCGTGTCTTTCAAGCTCATGAGGGCATGTCCATTCTTTGCCCTCCATATTACCACCCCCGTTGCAATATTCACGGAAAGGATTGCACGTAGGCCATGCTCGTTTGGACTCGTCTTCCGTGATCATTATGGGATTGCAGCAGTGCTTAATAGGTGTGTTGGATCGATGTAATCTAACCAAACTAAACTATATAGCTTGTTAAGGGTTTAATAACTTCGGATAAATCCTAAGTTATTAACAATGAAACACTGAGTAATCTCTATTAAGTACGCGGAATTTACTTAACAAAGCTAAGAAGATTTAACTTTAACAATATTATTAATAAATTTAAATCTGCTTGTTATGCAGATTCTTTTAACAACTCTAAAACTCTAATAATAATCGTACTTTAGGATTCTAAAAACATATATCTCTAATGCCAATCTAGGGTTCCTTTTATAGGCTTAAGGATAACCCTAGTCGGTTTACAATTTGTATCCTTGTACGACAAGCAATCTAAACAAAGAATATTCTAGAATAACAAAGCTTTTCATAAACGAATATAGCAGTTCTTTAGCTTTGTAGTACTTTGACTTTGACAAAGATGCTTTGACTTTTTACTTAGCAAGATTTTGAATCTTGATGCTTTGACTTCTTCAGTACTTTGTCAATCTTCAATACTTTCATATCCCAACAATCCCACCTAACTTGAATTCTACTTGCTTGACTTCAAGTTCTTTTGTAAACTTATCTTTAACAGCTCCATTTTCAAGAAATAATTGTGTCTTTGTCTTTGGATTGTATCTTTGTATTCTCTCGTGCTTATATCATCATTATCAAAGTATTCTTTAGAAATTATTCTTTACAAGATCCTTGATCGGTAATCTCTTTTCAAGAACATTCAAAGAAGCTCCATCTTTTCAAAGAACATAAGACAATTTATACATTAATTCGGTTTAAGTTTCGCTTATTCTCATCACTTCGTGTGTATAAACTCCTGTGAGAGGTGAATCATTGAAAATTTAATGGATTTGATGTCTCTTTACCAAAGCCATTAACTCGAGTAGCCAAATGTTTTGATGTGTAAGATCATGGTACATTGATAACCATATGATTTTTAGCAAATCATCGCTATCAAAAGATTTGATTTGTCTTTACCAAAGTTGTACCCTTTTGGACTAGTTAGTTCTTTCAATCATGGTGAACTAATTACCATATAATGGTTTTTCCACGCCTTTACCACAAGGCATTTTCTTTGGGGTAGCCAACTCTTCACATTTCTCGATATGGTGAGTTAATTAGCATACAACTTATTAGCAAGTTGTCAACTATAAAACAGTTTGAGATATCTTTACGAGCCGTTTGCTCATGTATTAGCCAATCCTTTTGTAACCATGGTGGATTGATAACCTATTGTTGTTACCATCTCAAAACCATTTATTTCTTTTTAACCTTAGTTTTAAAATATTTATCACTTAACAAAAGTTTTCTTTTCAAAATCATTAAGCGGTTTAATGTCGCAAGCGATATTTTGATGAAAGTCTTGTTTGATCGCAGATTTTGAATAAAGTAATCGATATATCAAAAATAATTTATTCAATAAAGATTCATACCGTTATTCATCATCATACGCCATAGTTATCCATCCGATAAACAATTTGATGACCGAAGTGCGGTTTCATTATCTTCTTCAACTTCCATTCCATGCTCTAGCATTCTCCTCATAAGATCCGATGTAGCGGATATCTTCTATCCGCTAACATGTGAATCATAGTTCCATCTTCTAATTCTAGAACATGTACTCTAGATTCTTCAAAGAATCTCCAACCGATAATCTCCCATTCTTCTTGGTTTTCCAAATCTCGCAGTTGCTTGTTTTTCGGTTTCCCAAACGGTTGTGAGATCTCCAAGCAAGATTAAACCAACACCTTCGATGGAATGTGTTCGAGTATTCTTGCACCAAATGATATAGATGAAAAAATCCTCTCTATCTATTATGTGCAATAGATCCCATAGCATATTAAACACTCAAGCTTTCATCTTCTCTATGAAACATCGATAATTTCCATCTTTAGATTCTACAACTTCAAAAGTAGTTATTGGAGACTTTTTCTTCTTCTTTTATGTCTTCTTTTATGCATCGCCTTTAGAATCCTCAAATTCTACAATTCTTAAGTAATTCCTTAGTTCATCATTAGTATCGATCTTAATTCAACTTTATTTGATGGTCGTTGATCTTCAACTTCGCTTATTCTTTTTCTTTTAAGCTTTCTTTTCTATCATCTTCTTTCTGAGCATCATCATCTTTAAAATCTTTGATACTATCAACATTCTTCTGATAAGCTTCTCTAACAGCTTCATACAATTGTTTCATCTCAACATAATTCAACTTATTCAATGCAATATATCCTTGACCTTTTAAATAAGCCATCATGGCATTTATTTCTTTTGCACGATTTGGTCTTCTCGGTAGAGCGAAATGTGAATAGGTGACTTTAATGTTACAAAGACTTCATCATTCAATTCTTCTTGCAATTTCTTAGTCGCTTCTCTATCCTTAGCTTCTTCAATATCGACCCAAGATTCAATTCACTTGAAATTTTCTAGTCGCTTCCTCATTCATAGCAATTTGAGCGACCCTATTTTGTGCTAAAGTGAGCTTCTTCTTCTTTGTTTCTACCATCTTACCTTTTCCTTTATCTTTTGGATCTACAACAGTTGAGAAACTTGTTGTTGTTCTTCAAGAACACCACGGTGTATCAAGATCCTCTTCATCATCCATGCCTTCTTCATCCACAACTTGGTGTGCTCAACCACAGTGTATCAAGATCCTCTTCATGTAGAATAGTAGATGGACCGACTTCTTCATCAAAGTTTAACACCCTTGGTGTAATTAGTTCTTGTCGAGATTTTTCTTGAAGATCAAGACTTTGATCGCCAGCACCTTGATCATCGATGCTTTGAACTCTAATGGTATCTTCCTCAAGACTTTCAATATGAACTTGCACTTCAAGACCTTGAGGTTGATCATCGAGACTTGAGGTTCAAATTCTTCTTCATTCAAATTCTTATCTTCCAATTTCCTCCCAATTGGAATGAAGATTGCTTTTTAACCTTTTTGCTTTTGGTCTTCCTAAACTGCATTTGTTGCTTCTTTTTAGCTTTGACCCATAACCTGTGATGTTTAACCAAGGGCTAAACAGACTTCTTGAATCTTCTACACTTAACCTTCAACTGTGCTATCTGTGCAGCTTGAGCTTCAGTATTTTTCTTCAATCTGACTAACTTCCTTGTCAGAACATAATTATCCAACACTAAACCTTCAGGGGGTATAGTAGCTGGATCTCCTTTAGAGGATGATGAGAAAATAGGAACATCTTGTTCTGGTGATGCAATAGGAGGAGTAGTATGGTGGGATGAGGTGGGAGAAACTTCAGTACCTTCATTAACATCAGTATCTTGTGAAGCAGTACCTTGTGTTGAAGTTTCTTTAGATGCATCACTTTGAGAAGCAGTACCTTCTCCTTCATCACTAGCATCAGCCTCATCTCTAATAGCTTGAACAATCGCCATCATTAAAGTAGTCAATGGAGTGTTCCTTCCAGTGAATAAATCACTCTTCCTAGCCATAAATGTAAAAATTTTAGCTGGTTGTACCACAACAGGTAAAAGACTTGTAGGCTTAGGTACATCTGAAAGTTGTTTATTCAAGAAGACTTGAATAAATCTCGGATATATTAACCATCTTGATCCATGAGAGATGTGTGAGAGCATTCCATCTAAGATTAGCCTTGAAAAGTTGAACATACGGTTTGTAGCCAATCCTACCAGTGCAGATGCAATGTTTGAACCAAATTGCTCCCAAGAAGTACTTTTAGAGTTGATACAGTGAAGAAGAACATGTACCAAATACTTCCAATGTGGACTGAACAAGGGTTTCTTGAGTGTGGTTGTGTCAACCAAAGACCCTTCATATCCAATATCTCTCAGTGTATCCCAAAGAAGTTGTTTATCAAACCTAATAGCTCCTTCTGCATCATTAAACAATAAATCTTCACGAATTGATGCTTCAGTAACCTTGATAAGCCTTCCAGCAACCTTAGCTTGAATATAAGATTCATCATTCTCCATATGTGTCCTTGCAGTAGTCCAAAACTGCTGTATCCAGGGCTCAATTATATCAGGTTCCACCAAAAGCGCATAACTGATTGGGGAACCAGTTAAGAAATCAATTATGTCATGAAAGATGACATTAGCCTCTGTTTTATCTAAATTCGCCACCATGTATGATTGAAAAAGATATGGAGTCTTGAATACGGAAGTGTGTGTGAGAGAGAGAAATATGGAAAAGATTATCAAGTATAAAGATGAGAGGGAAATTCGGAGAGTAGTTATTTATAGGTAGGATTTGAAAAATCACAACCCATAATAACAAAGTTACCGTTAGTTGAATTTTACCCCTCAATATTACCGTTAGAACATTACTTTAATAAGACAAACAGTTCTTTCCACGTGGGTAGTACTTCCCCAAGCAGTACTTTCAAAGCAGTACTATCATAGAACAAACCAGCAGTACTTTTCCATCTTCTTCTCTATAACAACAAACACTCCATGTGGGCATTGGATTGCCTCCCCTTAAGTAAAGCACAGGATTGTCTAACTAACTAACCTCCTCCCTTAAATGTAGATTAATAATTAATCATGCCAATACTCACCACCAAGTGATTAAATCTTGAAACATCAAATCCTTTGGTGAGTAAATCACTACATTATCATCTCAGATGCACCTTGACAACATTAATGAGCCTATGCTCATAACAATCTCGATGAAGTGGTGCCTAATCTGAATGTGCTTAGTCTTGGAATGATAAACTGATTCTTCACAATGCAAATAGTACTCTCATTATCAATATTGATAGGAGTATTCTTGAAATTGAACCCATAATCCAATAGTTTATTCTCGCATCCACAAAACTTGTCCATTAACAACTTGCAGCAGACCACATATTCTCGCTTCAGAGAGGATGTTGTTTGCAATTTTTACTTCTTACATCGCCATGAAACTAATCTTCTTCCAAGATATTGGCATCCTCCAATAGTTGATCCTCCAAGATATTGTCACATCTAATACCTCTAACCTTGAGTCTCGTTGGTTTTCAAGTGCTATTATAAGATCATGAATAGCATCAAAAGTATCATCTTTAAATCCCAAGAAAAATACCCAACGAATCTCATCGCAATCATCCGTCACAACCAAGCAAGATTTTTCTTGTTTAGATTTGTAATGTAAACAGACCAAACAAATCCATGCAAAGCAGACTCAAAGGTTCTCTATCATCCTTTCCTCAAGCTTCTTGCATGAAGCTTTGTGTTGTTTACCCTTCTTACGCGCCAAACAGAGTGATCATTCTTGTAAGTCTTTGAAGGTAAACCTCTAACTAAATTTCCTTTGACCAATTTGTTGATATTCTTGAAATTCACATGGCCCAATCTTCTATGCCATTGATGTGCTTCTTCAAGTATGCCTTTGCTACTAAACAGGTAGCTCTTTCAGAAGAGTAAAAACTCTTCATATCCAAACTATACACATCATTGGTTCTTGGCACTTTCAGTATCACCAAGTTATCATCATCTAGCTTGAATTCAGATGAAAGTATGAGACATTCTGTGTCAGTGAACAACACAGGGTGCTTTTTGTCACAGATTTGAGAGACTGACAAAAGATTGAACTTGAGCTCCTTCACATATCTAACATTCTCAAAATCTATGCTCCGTGTCTTGATGGTTCCTTTCCCACTAATTCTACCTCCACTAGCATCATTCCCAAATGCAACTCTTCCTCCACAATCCTACTTAAAATCTGACAGAATCTCCTTGTCTCATGTCATGCTTCCAGAGCAACCACTATCCATAATAAGATGATCTTTAAGCTCCTCTTCTGGGTTGCCCTGCACAAAGATAAAGAAGTTAGCGTCTTTTAGGAACCCAAACCATTATCGACTTGTGTTCCCTTTAGAGTAACATACTCAAATTCCTTGAGTATGTAATCTTCACGCTTTTGTAGACGTAATCAAGCATTATCTTTTGTTTTAAAACTTGTGGTGGATTTTCAGCAAAACTTTCTTTTTCAACAAAAATCTCCTTTTCTTTTTCCACAAAATCATCTTTATTAAAAACCTCTGTTTCACCAGTACTTGTTGAAAGTACTGTTTGTTCATCATCAGTGCTTTCCTTCTTAACCCATTTGGTTTTAACTTCTAGTGTAGAGTCCCTTGATCTAGCTACTTTCTTTGAGTTGTAACGCCTTCTAGATTGATAGTAATTAGATCTCCTAGGGTTCCTATTTCAAAAGGTGTTTGGTGAAAACTGAGCAGTACTTTGAGAAAGTATCAGATTTTGCTTAACAAGACCTTGAAAAGTGTTTGAAGGTATTGGAGGTTTTGAAAAGGTCTTCTCTGGTGAGGGTACCTATAGTCTGGTGAGAAGTTTCTATGGTTAACCCAATGTGAATGATTCCAAGCAGGTATATTCTCCCTTGGTTTATGGTTGACAGTTCTGTTCTTGGAGAACTTTCTTAGGTACTCTGAATGTAAGTCACAGTCCTTAATCAAATGATTAGGACTAAAACAAACAAAACATAATTTTTGACCCATACTCCCAAAATTGCTTCTTCTATGTCTATGACCAAACCTATCATGTCTTTTAGGTGAATGATAAAAACTGTTTTGTCCAAAACTATCCCAAAAAGGTTTAGCAGTATTTTGAAAAGGTTTTCTTAAAGGTACTGCTGAAGGTGTAGCAGTACTTTGAGTTGAAAGTACTGCTTGACTTTTAACATCATTATCCTTAGGGTTTTCAACAGTTTCTTTTGGGGTTTCAGACCTAGATTGACCAATAAGCTTTTTCCTAAACTCTAGGTTGTCTACACCAAAACGAGAAACATCAGGCCTAAGAGGTTGATGACTACCAGTGGGATGAGGGACAACATGATAACCTTTGTCTTTCTTATATTCAGGAGGTGTTTCACTAATTGAGTCCTCATTACTAGATGTGTCTACATAATTAATGAGCTCATCATCACTAGTGGTTATATCCTCAAAATCACGTTCATCCTGATCACTAGGTGGGTTTTCTATGCTATTAAAGTCCATACCAAAACCTAGGCCAGTTTTAATGTAAGCTCTTCTCTATTTTTCAACATAAGTGACATGAGAAAGACCTGATTGTCCCCAAGCAGCAAATTTGTCTAGCAATTCATCTCTTTCCTTAGTCGGTGTCTCACTTTCAGAAATCTTACAATTTAACTTCCATTCACTTAGTTTTAGCGATAATCCCGTTGTTCATACTTTTCACCCAAGCCATTTCATTATTTTCATGTGTTATTATTTTGGCTTCCATTGACTCTAAAGTAATTTGGTAACCACTACTTCACCTTCTAGTTCTACACTTATCTCTTTCGATCACATAATCATTAAGCACTTTTGATAAAAATTATGACACTTAGAGCATACCTCGGAAATAGGGGTGAACTTGGTGAGGTAGCTACCATAGCAAGTAGAACAGATCATCTTCATACTCCATGCTCCATCAAAGCTTCCATAACCATCTTTAGACTTCATAGCAGCGTGTCTGGGTTCCTCATCAAAAGTTGTGCTCCACCAAACTCTTCATCGATTCCTCCATAGCTACCATACAATAGGTTCTTGGTTCATCATCAAACTCAAGACTCCGGTCAACCTCGATAGTTTCTCTTGAGCAACCAAAGCTTTAGTTTCGTAATAGGAATTTCTTTCAACTTTAGCTTTGGTTTCTCACCATCCTGTTGCTTGATATTTAGCAAACCCGCATTCCTGCAAATGTCCAGTCTTTTGACAGATTGAAGCATTCAATCTTGGATTTGCCAAAAGTGATTCCCTGTTTTGGTTTGAAGTCAATGCCTCTTCCTGTTTTCTTCATAAACTTCTTGATCCTAGCAGTGATCATAGCAACTTGCCACCTGATATCAATTTCTTCAAGAGCATCCTCTTCAATCTGTGATAGATCTTCTTCATATGTAACAGGTAGGGTAGCTTGTTGTGCAAAGAAATAGCATACAACTTCATCTGAGTGGATGGTACTTGTTGTTGTGGGTTTCTGAGCAAAGATGGGAGTAGAGTAGGCAACAGTACTTTGAGCAATAGTACTTTGAGTAGGAGAAGCAGTACTTTTAGTGGAAGTACTGCCTCTCTTTTCAGAAGACACAAAAGCTATACTATGAGACTTTGAACTTGTTTGGCCATTCATCTCATGCTCATAAACCTTCAGATGATTGTAGAGATCATCAAAGTCCATAGTATCCAATCCAGTTGTCTCTCGATCATTGTAGCAATCACATGCTATGTCGATGGCAAACTCCTTAAGAATTTTAGGTAAGCATCTTCAATCGAGACCTCTGCTTTGTACTGCCTCTAGCATCTTCGAGAAGATTTTGGAATCATCATAGGCAAGATCAAGGCCTTCTCTTTCTCCAACAAGAATGTTTCAAACCGCCGCTTCAACCGATTTGTGCATCTTCTTGGAAGCATCATTGCCTCCAAACCTTGTCTTGAGAGCAGCCCATAGTTTCTTTGCATCCTTAGCATCATGGAATTTGAGTAGATGACCATCTGGAATGGCAGACAAGAGTATGTTGAGAGCCTTCTCTTGATTCCTTATTGTAGCAGCTGGCAATATGGGTTTATGTGCTTTAGGTTGTCCAGGAATGTCTACTGGTTCTTCCACAACTTCATTACCATTGACAATCACATTCCACAGTGCATGGTCTGTAATTGCAATATACTGCCTCATCTTTATTCTCCATAGGTCGTATTCTCCCTTCTTAATAATTGGTATTCTTAGTGAGGTGATGGATGGGGGTGGAACAGCTTCAGTCGACATCTTTAGGTTTTTGTTGTTAACTAGGTTTTAAGGGTTTCTTCTTAGTCAGAGTTTCCACACAAGCTCTCATACAACTTGTTGGATCGATGTACTCTAACCAAACTAAACTATATAGCTTGTTAAGGGTTTATTAACTTCGGATAAATCCTAATTTATTAACAATGAAACACTGAGGAATCTCTATTAAGTACGCGGAATTTACTTAACAAAGCTAAGAAGATTTAACTTTAACAATATTATTAATAACTCTAAATCTGTTTTTATGCAGATTCTTTTAACAGCTCTAAAACTCTAATAATAATCGTACTTTAGGATTCTAAAAACATATATCTCTAATGCCAATCTAGGGTTCCTTTTATAGGCTTAAGGATAACCCTAGTCGGTTTATAATTTGTATCCTTGTACGACAAGTAATCTAAATAAAGAATATTCTAGAATAACAAAGCTTTCCATAAACGAATATAGAAGTTCTTTAGCTTTGCAGACAGTAAAAACCCTATAAATTAATACTCGATAAATTAATAAACTCAATAAAATTAATAATTTGTCCGGTCCCAACTTGGGACCAGTGCAAATTTGAACCCCAATCGATAAAATAATAAGATAATAATTTTTTTGAAACCCCAGTGTATATATATTAGTCCCAACGAAACTATAAATTAATAATCACTAAAAAATTCCATAATATATATATTATATATGTGTGATACACTTCAAAATTCTAAGATTTTTTAGAAAAAAATGAATCTATAGTCACTTGTTTTTTGTTGAACTTCAATATTATATTGATTTCATCTTTAAATCTCCCTATTGCACTCAAGAGTTGGGGCGTTGTCTTCTCGTATTGCAACAAAAAGTGGTGAAGAGTCGTTGCCGCTTGTAATGCTTCTCTTTGAGTGACCGGATCCAAAGCTATTGAATCATCCTCAACTTCATCATCGACCGGATTTTGAATGGTATCCGCCACAATTTCTTCAATTCTTTTAAATTAATAATTTATTAATTTATAGATAAAATAATATCTCGCTAAATTAATAAAATATGTCGGTCCCAGCACCATTAATTTATAGAGTTTTTACTGTACTTTGACTTTGTGATGAGTACTTTGACTTTTACTTAGCAAGACTTTGAATCTTCAAGCTTTGACTTCTTCAAGCTTTGTAAATCTTGATGCTTTGATATCCCAACAAGGTGGTTCCTCCTCTTCTTCGATTGAGAACTTTGCTAACCTTTCATCATCCTTAAATGCAGACCACATGTATTTGTTATTCTCAACACTCTCTTTATCATCTCTTCCGTCGAAAATTTTGTTATGAGGGTTGCATGAGGCCCATAGGTCATACCACTCGCCATTATCCATTGGTATTGCTTTGCACCAGTTTTTCTTTATCTTGGATGGGGATTGTAGACACAGGTTTGTATCACTGGACCGCCCGTTAATAACATGCGTTCTTGGTTCATCTAATTCGAGAAATTTGTCAAACCACGTATCTCAGTTATGTCGTAACTCTGATGTTGGGTTACGGCGTAACTGACTTCTGTCAGCACCATCAACATCTTTTTCCTCTATCATGCTAGAACCATCGTCGGATTTGTCTTTTTCAGAAAATACGCCCTTGCATGCTATTGATTTGTTCTTTTGTTCTTCATTTATTCTTTGTACCTCATCGCTAAGCTTGCCAATCATGGTTTCTAAGTTCTTTAGCAATTCGTCATGACTAAAGAGGCTTTTGTTTGTGCTTTCTTGAAAGTTCTTAAGACATTCTTCTTGCTCCTTCTTCCTTTTAGTCGAGTCTTCGAGGTATTTGCTGATTGTTTCCTCCAAATTAGCTCTTCTTTCACCAAAATTCCCACGGTTATCGTATGGGGGAGGTCCTCCACGATAGCCATTACCGTTTCTATTATCCCCTTGAAACAGTCGATTTTGCACCATATTCAACTTCTTCAACCTTGCTATATTCGTCAATGAGAGGACAATTTTTGGTGAGATGTCCCCCTCCACAGCTTTCACATCCTACTTGGATAGCATGAACACATTCCCTGAGCTTGAGCATGTCCCGACCAAGATTTTCAAGTTTGCTAGTAATGGCGGAAATTTCTTCAAGATTTCCACCTAGGCTTCTCTTGCTTCCTCCATCGTGCCATTTTTTAGAATGATCGGTCATTTTTTGGATGGCTTCGATGGCGAGAGTAGGAGTCATGCTTGGAATTGGTCCTCGTAGTCCAAAGATCTGCCTTGTAGTCACGTTAATACCTTTGTAGAAGATGTTGACCTTTTTCTGGTTGTTTTGGTCATGAGTAGGACACTTGTAGAGGAGATCGTTTTATCTATCCCAATCTTGATATAACATTACATCGTCATCTTGTTTAAAATTATGGATCTTCATGAGCTGATTAGATATTTTCAAAGGAGGACAATATCTTTGGATAAAATGCTTTTTAAGGAGAGCCCATGTGTCGACTGCCCCGGCGGGCAATCTTTCAATCCATCTTCTTGCTCCCCCAGTAAGAGTCATGGGGAACACTCGGAGCATAACAGCGTCATGAGAAACACCAGGAATGTTGAAAAGGCTTGCAATATACAAGTCATTCTCAACGTGTTCATACACATCTTCATCCCTGTTTCCTGAGAAAGGGTTAGCACGTAGCTCCCTCATAAACTGCTCTTTAATCTCGAAACGGACATTAGCTCCAATAGCCTGCCTAACGAGCCCGGACCCTTGTTCTTCCCTTTTCAATGCCAAATAATCCACAAGAGTGAGGTCGTCAATGTTTACGACTTAAATGGTACCTGAAACTTAAAAAGAAATCGTAAGAAAACGAGAAAATTCAAAATAAAACAAAAATAAAACAAGAAATCGTGATTCAGGTTTTACTGAATAGGTTTTAATATTTATAAGTGTCTCATTTACCTATGGTTCACCTTATGCACTAACGGGCAGTGTACTCGGTCGTGTATAGTGTAGTAATCGGTAAAACCGAGGTCGTCCCTAGAGCTATGTGAGCGGATTCTAATTAAGTCTAATTGTCACTGGTTTTAATTGTCGAAATGATTAATTAACCTAGTTACTCATCATATCATGTTATGTTTACGTCTAACTACTTCCAATTGATTCAAGTGGGGTTTTAAGTCGCTAGGACAACATTTGGTCAGTTCGTCCTAACCTATCAGCAAAGGTTTCCACCGGAGATCAAGCTACTACCCTTGAAAGTACAGTTGTTTTTAGTCCCCTAAGCCAAGTCATTAAGTTCCTCTACATGCAAGATTCACAACAATGAGTGCTCAGACACTAGCATCTTAGACACTCATCCCTAACTTCTTAAGTTCATCCAAACGACAGGTGATCATTTAGTCAGTTCGCACAAGTGAAGAAGGGTCGTCAGTTGGTCAATTCTTACCCTTCCCACTCAGTCTACCTACTTAGGGTCAGTTGGTCAATTCTCCTAAGCAACTAGACACTACAGCCATTGAAAAATACCAAAACAAGGGTGGCTACCAACAAATTATGCTTGCATATACTAGAAACAATTGTACTGAAGCAATGTAAATGTAAACGCAACAATTAAGGAATCATAACTAGGCTAGCACCAAAGGTGCTTAGCCGATCATATTAAATGAAACAATCAATTCAATGTTTAACATATTGAAATACATGAATCGAAAGTAAAAGAAAATATAATCTCTAATGTTTATCGTTAGGGAGTGATTTCTCCTTTGGAGATGGCTCCGTATGCTCTTCAAGATCTACCTTTAGACCCCTACTCACGTTCTCTGCTTTGTGGTGTGGAGTGCATGATATGAAATGTAGAATTTAGGGCTTGTATTTATAGGCAAGATCTAGTTACGGCGTAACTTAAGTTGAGACTTACGCCGTAACCTTAATATCTTCATAATAATGCTCTCGTAATAACTGGTTATGGCGTAACACATGGAATGAGTTATGACGTATCTTCAATACAGGTTACAAATGACATGATTACGCCGTAATCGTTGGAAGGAGTTACGGCGTAGCTTATAGCGGCGTGGAACATCTTTTAACCTAATGGGTTACGGCGTAATTCTAAGTGGGAGTTACGCCGTAATTTTTTGCTGAGTTGGCCTTCTGAGTCACGCATTAGCTACGGCGTAATGTGAGTGAGAAGTTACGCGGTAGCTTCATCACAGTGGGCATACTATCATAATTCTCTTATAAAATATCCAAATCCGCGTTTCTTTAGCTCCAATGCTCGTAATTACCTGAAAGTGATATATAAAGGAAAACAAGCGTAAATCCATATAAATGATATAAAATATGAGCATTATTGGGGGAAATTGATACTTAATTTTCAGTACTATTTGATGTTATCAATGTGGTTATGAATTGACATCTCGTTTGCTATCAGCTACAACCGTCGGGAGTTCCTGCAAACAACAGTTAGTAATAAACAAACGAAAGTGTCTTTGTTCACTTTCGTTGAAAAGGGTTGCAAGAACCACGGTTCCCCGTTGATCAGTATAAATACTCCCTGTAATCAGGTAGAATTCTAAAGAATCTCCTTGACAGGGTTTTGCAGTTGTACTAGCCGTTCTCAAACCAGAGCATCTCAAAGTAGACAACATGGAGTGAATGAACATGCGAATTGGGATTCACTGATTAATGAGAAATTGATTTGAAAAAAATAGTCGTGCATAGCTGAATAAAGAGTTTTTGTGGGCAATCGATGTACTTGAAAACAATCGTTGAGCACATCTAAGGGTTTTTCCAAAAGCATCCGTCAATTCATTTACTGGAACAAGGTTGATATGCAAATAACCCCAGTTATCACAAGTTTGATCCATGAAGGATCTCACATGTCACCCACCAAGAGATTGTTTGATGTTGGCTCTAGAAGGATTTCCATCTTCATTGTGAATACTTTACGTGTGACTCGGATGTTCTGGCAATACCACAGGAATAATGCGTAGGACTCTTAATGTATATTTTCTTACATTTCACAGTTAATGAAACAGTAAGCATATTGTAAGTGTGTCCTAACGAGATTTATTGATGATCTCTTAGCTGTGGACTCAATAGTGCACTTTGGTTTTCCTATGCGGAGACTAGGGAGAGGGTCTCCTGCTTTAATATCGACCATTTATAAGAGAAAGTCAATAGATTACACCGGTTCCTCGTGAGAATGAAACAAGTCCTTTTAAGAGAACTTGAGTGGCTGGAAGGTAACATCGGTTCCCCGTGAGAATGAAACAAGTTCTTTTAAAAGAACTTGTGTAGTGGAAGTTTAGCGCGGAGCGCCATCGGGTCAATGAAATCTTTTCTTCAATACCGGCGTTACCTTGGTAACAAACAGTTGATATGAATTGAACCCGGTTTTTCCCTAAGGTTGAATATTTGAGGCTATTTCTTTTCACCCTTTCTTTGATATTTCTTTTCATTCTTCAACCCCTTCAGCCATCGAGACTTCATTACTAGAACTTTGTTGGGTTTGTTCGAGTCCTAGTTCCATCTCAGTCGGCACTCTTCCCTTATTCTCACTTTTCTCCTTTTTTAATCATACCTAAGGACTTATACACTAACTAGTGGATTGTCCCTGGATAGATCCATCCGGCTCTGGCGGGATCGTGGGAAAGAATACCTAACCTTACCACCCTTATGACTTTAATGCAATAAATAAAATAGTCGGTCTTTGGTATATTTCCACAATTGCCATGATAAACCATTTGAAAATCAATCAAGGTACTTATGATGAAATATCAAAAACTTTGTACCTCGATAGTTTTAAAAGATTTTTAAATGCTCCCCCTTAATACGTGCATTGCTATACGAAAGAGTTTAGCACATATGGGAAGAGTGCCTAGTTGAGTCTTAAACAATCACATTTTTATCAAATCTCATATTTATATCATATTCTCTCCTCCGATAAAAAAATTCAAATGATTAGAGATTTTGGATCCCAATTAGTATAAATAAGTTAGAAAATTCGGGGGAGGGCAGGGAATGTGGCCTGATTCAGTGTATTCTAATTTAAGGAACATTATTGTGCTTCTCCTCAATTAGTGAGGGAGGCTATTTTTCACATTCATATCACTACTTACATATTACCAAGTTTTATTAACATATTACAACAACCACACCACAGAAGAGTTCTAAATATTACAGAGATAATGTCATCATTCGGTTCTCTACAAAAGTCTGTAATCACCTTCTCGAACTCTTCCACCTACAAAGCTTTCTAGGTTGTAGAAGATCCTCCTTGTCTTGAGCCTCTTTTGAATAGCAAACATGAATGCTTCACTCATTTCCACATCTTTCCTGGTCCAAAACCTAGTATTCAACCCCGGTTTCATCCTGTTGATCTTGAATTCTTTCACCGGGTAGTCCAAAGCTTCATCAATATGACGAAGAGTACCATCACTGAACTTGTGTAACTCGTTGAACCGCATGATCATCTAAACCCAATATTTGTCTTTGAAGATGATAGCTCTTGGAGACTCGATGACAAAGTAGTCATTTTTGAACTCAAACCCTTTAGCTTCCCAACGAGGCTTTGTGAGGTTCATCTGAGTCTGGTAGCTCTCAATTCCAAGATGAAAGTCTCTTACCCGCTGTCTAATAACTAAGCCTCTGATCCATAAATTGATAGCAGAAGTAAGAGCTTTCTTTTCACGTGGTGGTAGATGGTTCAAGTGACCTTGAATATTTAACAAGTACAAATCCTCAAAGTCATTAGGATATAAATTCTTGCAGTCATTTTTCGCAATGATGTGTCCTTTAAGATCTGCTCTGCGAAGGACTATCTTCTTCAAGTAATCATACCCATACATGGGGAAGATCTCTATACTGACAACACTTAAGATACTCATGTGAGTTCTAAAACCCTTTTATTACCTTCAGCTCCATGTCTTTCGATGTAGAATCGTTGTCTGTTGAACCACTAGTGAGAGATCCTATATGAGGCAACAATGTTGTACTTACATTCCTCTTCAACCCTCATCTGATCAGGAACCAGTTGTTCTAACCCAACATCAAGATAGTATGCAGCTTTCATATTCGTGATTGATAATGCAGGTCTGCTACCCTTGTTGCCAAACCGTAGATATTCCAGATCTTTGTTGAAGAAGAAGTTTGATTGTATGGTGACTTGACCCGGTAGACCACCCAGTAGAAGGGGCTTGCGGACATCAAATCTGTGAATCTCATCATCCACCTGATCAGTTAGTAGCTTGTGACATTCCTCCATTTGATATTGTAGATGAATCACATCTGGGTGAAAAGCATTAAAAAGTTCATATGAAGGACCACCCAAATCTTTCGGTGTAAGTGTAGTGAGTCCTTGCTGCTTGCAGTACTAGTTAATGAAGGTTCCTATGTCACCGGTTTTAGCAAGTAGTGAATTCTCCGGTGGGGACACATGGCTTGCAGCAATTGCATCTACCCAGTTATGATATGGAATCTGCACGTCCACTGAAGGGAAGGACCATGATGGTTCTGGAGTTGTCGGTCTATCTTTGTTACTTTCAGGCTTCCACCACTCCTTCATCATGTCACCTGTAGGGACAGACCAAGTAGAATCTGGTGTTTTAGTTCTGTTTTCCCTGCGAATTACTTCCACCAATCTCTATCCAGGTTCACCTTTGGAATATGAGTGTTTGAGATGTCTTCGTCATTAGAATCAGTTTCCTAGTTGAGACCTGATTATTTATTCATAAAAAAATCTTCTGGAGTTGAAGCGACTGAAGGCTTGAATCTTAATTCGATGGTTATCCAAGCCGTATATTCTATAGAGGCAGCGGTGTTCGATGAGCTTGGAGCAGTAGATGGTTCTGGTTGACCGGATGATGACGGAGGTGGAGGTGGCGGATGTGCCTTGGATGATTCGGATGTACCGGAAGATCCTGCAGCTCCAGATGCTCCTCCAGCTCCAGGTGGTGGTGGAGGAGGTAGTTGTAGAGGAGACCCAGGTGGTGTCTTAGGTGAACCTTGTCTCCTCTTTTTCTTCCATCTTGTTTTAGCCAAATCCTCCATGATTTGAACATCGTTATCATGATCAATAGATCTGTCAAGAGCTTCATACAATTTCTTGTGGTCATCATGCTCTTTGTAGTGGTCTATCTTATACATCCGTTGTAGCAGAATCTCTTTCATATCAGAGGTAGGAAGATCTTTGAAATGTGCACTCAGAGGAGCTTTTATAGCCCAGTACACTGCCTCTTCAACATATTCGTCAATCGCATTCTTCACTTGATAGTCAATGTTGAGATTCTCTAACTTGGATAGTCGTGAGCCATGATATTTGACTATGTTTGGTAGATTATGTTTTTCCAGAGCTGTAATGCATTTTAAAGCATCTTCTAGACGCAAATATAAGCTTGTGCTGGAAGGTAGGGGTGGTGGAAATTCGGTTGTAGTAATGATGGTTGCTATTGTGGTTGTTGCTTATGGTGGAGTTGTTGTTTTTGGTGTAACTATAGGTGTAGGGATTGCCATAGTTGGTATGACTGAGGTATCTTGCTTTATTGTGACCGATACCATTGAGATGACCTCTTTCTCATCATTAGTCTTATTAGTTTCAGTATCAGCAGGCTTGTCTGTGAGAAATTGATCTCTAAAGGTGGGGTCATGTTCAAGGTTTTGAATAGATGACAAGGTGCCCATTGAGTTGTTGGGTTCCTCCAAGTGAGTCTGATCATCTATACACAACTTAAGATTTTCTTGAACACCTGGGTATACTGTTGACACGAACTCATCATTCACGGTATCATGTGGAGGATCCGCAGTGAAAGCACTAACATGCGACATGATCTCTGTTAATACAAATAAGCCGTAAAAACGTTTATTTATATTTTACGATCTTCTAATGTTTTGTCGATAACAAACATAAAATCATTTTAACGAAACAAATAAAATACGTAAATAGTTTGACCCAATAGTTTTCTAACACACTTACGTTTTCACATAAAATACTAAAACAAGTATAAGTGATTTTATGATTTAGTAATACATATGTACAACAACTAGTGTTTACATATTGGGCAAATATATACATAACTAGTATGTATTATAATGGGTAAAAACTACAACCCATGGACCATATCCATAACCCATGGTATTGACCCATACCCATTTGATTAGATGCATTGCATCTATTAGGTACATTGTATCTAATGAAATACCCATGGACCAACCCATAACCCATGACCCATGACCCATAACCAAAAAATCCATGGGCAAAGAAGACCGTCCCACGGATCTCTAGCTTTACACTAGACGAATCCCTTAAGGGAGGGATCCGTGGGATCCGTGGAACAATAGACATTTTCTCTCTATAAACAGTGAGCCATTTCTTCATTGTTTCTTACCCCATTCTCACATACTTTCTCCTTGAGTTAAAAACTCTATAACCCCAGATCTAAGTGATCTATGTATGTAGTTTTGTTTTTGTGTGATTCTCTAGGTTTCTCTTAAAGGCGTGATCACAACCTTTGAAGTCAAGTAAGCTCAAGTCCATGAGTTGCCATGCTTCCTCATCATCAAGACTACTGAAGTTATCTTGTTGATGGTTCTTTCTCTAAGAAGTGTAGTGTTGAAGACATTAGTGAAAGATGTCTCAAGTGTCAAGACGAAGACACTGTGAAGGGTGTCGATTGTCCGTATTGTAGGCATTAGTGAAGGGTGCCTAGAAGTCAAGTCACAAGACATTAGTGAAGGGTGTCTTGAAGATCTAGTCAAAGGCATTAGTGAAAGGTGCCTAAGATGTACATTCGATATGGTGTAATTCGATGTACAAGATAGATTAGTATTGGGTCAAAGGATATTGTTATCCTTGTTGATATTATAAGGAGTAGATCTCCTTTGGTGTTAGGTGATTGGTGTAGTGTTGGGTAGTAGTTCCTCCATTGTAATGGAACTCGGTATCTAGCCTAGTACCGGATAAAGGGTAGGCGACGTTGTGATAGGATTGGTTCTCCTTGGTTAAAAGGAACCGGTATCTAGCCTTGTACCGGATAAGGTGTAGGCAACATTGTGAAGGTTTCTACACCATAAGGAGTCGGTGTTGTGTAATGATTACGAACTCTCGAGTAGGTGACTCGGGGAGTGGAGTAGGGCAAGGAAGGTGTCCTTGTAGCCAAACCACTATAATTACTCGCATTGTGGTTTTGTGCTTCTTACTTTTATCTTTTCATTACATATTTATATTTCTATATGTTTGTTTATCAACATCCAACACACATCCAAATAGATTGACATAAGTCGATCTAAATAGTTTAAAACACGTTTTAATTGGTTAAACTATTCAACCCCCTTCTAGTTTTCCACAATTGGCACCAGAGATTCGTTACCAAGTTTCTTAAAGTATATTGTACTTTAAAAACTTGATACGATCCGTGGTTAATTGAAAACTACAAAGAAGGTTTTTCATAAAAACAAACACCATGTCTTTTAAAACTCTTTGTTTGGATGTTGATTAGATGATAACATTTTTTATTATTATTTACTTTCCATTTAATTGCACTAATCCTCTTTGTCATGTTGCTTTGTTAAAGCTCATACCTACTGATAACGCTACACGCGTCGTTCGGGGTCAAGGAAACTTCCTTTTCTTCGAGAAAGTTTTATAACACCCTAGGCAGTGAACCTAATCGTTGTAGTGTAGTAATTAGGGTAAGACACGGGTATTGATATCGTTCTCTGGGGAATAGGAATGCTAGTAAGGAGTTACTACGCTAAGGTTAAGGTTGAGGAAGATTATTTTTATCTTTTATGTTTTATGAAATGGAAAGGTATGAATCTCGGGTATTGGATTTGGGGGGTTGGTATTTCTACCGATTACTCTACTATTATCTAATTATCTAAACTAAGGTTGTGGGAGTCTATGTCTAATTAATGTGTGCTCGTATGATAGTTTAAAGATGTGTTTACTTAGGTTGTATTACTCCTTAATTATCTCCTATTGATGGTTGAGTGTCACGTCTTATTCCTAGTTGCGTTGTGTGTCTAAAGTTGTAGGGTATGCGTTTCTCCCTAACTCTTTGAACTTACCAAAGGGTCTCGTCTACAAATCCACTAGGAATGATAAAATCCTACTCTAAGGCGCTCTTTGGATGGTTTAGCCTACAACTACTCAGGTAATTATATTCTAAGGTTCACAAAGATGAATCAAGCATTAAGTACACAACGAATGACCTATCGCATTACTAGATCATTAATCAACTAAGATAAGAAACAACCAATCAATATTCAATAATTAAGTTTCATACTTTCTAAGCAAACACACAAATAAATTAGCGGACATGGAGAACATGCAAGCATACACACAAATAATCAAAGACATAATTGAATTAATGAAGTAAAGACTTATCTTGATGTAAGATAGGGTTTAAAACCCTAAAATCTGTACAAGACACCTTAGGTTCGGTTTTAGGTTTTACTCCAAAGACTCTCCACCCAAAGACCGAAAAATTCGGATTCTATATATAAGATTACAATTGCGACGTCACCTTATGTTTAGTGACGCCGCCGTGTCGCCGTCATTAGGGTTTCGTCTTGGCCACGTTAACCTTGAGGCGGCCACCTTATGTCCGTGACGCCGTCCTCTTGACTTCCGGCGTCGTCGGATTGCATCTAGGCCGCCCGAGTAGCG
The DNA here is from genome assembly GCA_022545495.1 of Chrysanthemum lavandulifolium. Taxonomy (NCBI): domain Eukaryota; kingdom Viridiplantae; phylum Streptophyta; class Magnoliopsida; order Asterales; family Asteraceae; genus Chrysanthemum; species Chrysanthemum lavandulifolium. Next base: position 166,978,477 of record CM040243.1, on the reverse strand, counting down.
ACGGCCTACTCTTTCACAACTAGACGTCGTCACTTGAAAATACGAGTTTTGGGTTACGGACCGTCACAATAATTTTGGGACGGCGCGCCATTAACACCGACGCCGCCTTCTAGTTTCAAAGAATCGTGAGTGTCTCGATTTTGACTTTGGCCATTTCTTCATATATTCGTGCCTTTTCGTCCAAATAAGTGACATTCCAGCATTTTGCCTTCACGAGACCTAAAAAGTGAAAAGGAACGATATTAAGCAATAACGGATACAAAAGTGATCAAATAAGGACTTAACGACCCTCAAAATGGTACCTTTTAAAACCTTATCAAATATCCCTACACTTGTTAATTGCTTGTCCTCAAGCAAATGTGCTTTTAGCCAATTAATTTATAAGTTAGGGTCATGAAGCATTAATTCAAAACGGTCCACAACACATATAAGCCCCATAAAAGTCATAACAAGCACGGAATTACATACTAGCACCTCACATGGGGTGTTTGGATACTCACATCTCTCGGGTGTATATATGAAATATAACAAAATAGGAAATGGAAGATAAACACTCATTAACCGGTCCTAGTACATAGATTACCATAGGCTTGAGAATAGATCAAACCTCCATCGCTTTGGCTTAAGCACCTAGGAAAGACTATCAAAGAGGTCTTTTAAAGGGTTGTAATGTTAGGCTTACGGTAGGGAAATAAGGGTTTGGTGGGATAGGCTATTTAGTGGTGGCAAGTCAAAAATCTCTTATGTTAAATGCATATGAAGAATGGCGTTGCTAAGCCAAGACTCGACACTATAAACTCTAGATAACTTAAATAAACAAACATAAATTTAAAGGATAGATGTAGGATGGTAGCCCGTATGTTTTTTTTTTTTTTTTTTTTTTTTTTTTCACTTTATTTTTTCTTTTTCTTTTTCTATTTTTTTTTCGATTTTTTTTTTTTTTTTTTTTTCATACACTTTTACTCTACCATCCTCTAAGATAACTTCAAAATACTAGGGATTTATAAGCATATCCCTACACTTGAGTTTTTATTACTCTAACACTAATTTGACCCGAATTGAAAAGATCAAAACACTTGGGGTACATTATTACGCAAACAAAAGGAATTTCAATTTAACGTTCCTTTCCGTTCATTTCATAAACTTTAACTTTTCCCATGAATCCCAATCGTCCCAAAACTATATACAAAGGATATGACTCGACTTAGCAACTTATGCAAGCAACTAGATAATTGAACTAAGGGTTTAGGGTGATAACAAACTTTTGCACTAAAAGTGAGTGCATAAGGGGTAGGCTAAGGCGATTTGGGTGTATATTTGGGGTGGGGTGTAAACAATGTTCTTCATTGATATTCGGAAAACCGAAACATCACGAGAACCGCGAAAAGGATAGGCTCGAGGGTTAACTAGGGTATCGTGTACTAAAGATGAGTACAACGCAAAGGGTGTGGGGAATTACTCAACCGATGTGGAAGAAGTAATTATATTACGGTATCAAACACGGGTTATCCTAATGCCTCTTATCATTTAGTTATTCCTAACTATACAAGTGTAGCCTCACTTGCGATCTCGGAATGCATCACAAAACAAGTTCTAGAATCTAGTATACTACCGGTTCACACTCTAAGCATTAAAGATGAATGCTTTATTTCCTACTAATCTAAGGCGATCCTCACATTTGGTGGAATTTGGGTGGTAAAGGGTTTTGTGCTAGTCATATAACTTCCTATCCGTGAGACGCTTTTGTTAAGACTAATGGCCCACTCCTATATGTCATAAAAAATTTTAAATTTGGTGCCAAAATTACCCTAACCGACATTTTCTCATGGTTTATTACACAATCACAATTGGAAAAAGCAAATAGTCAAGGATAAGCATAGTTTCAAAGTTCCCGTTTTTATTTTCCCTCCCTACACTTAAAATGAACATTGTCCCCAATGTTCCCCGAAAGTATCAAAGTTATGATAAAAGAAGGTAATTAAAAATGAAAGAAACTAGTACTCCCTTGATTAGCTCGGTAGGATCCGTGTAAAGTGGTGGTTAAATCCTTTTCAAGAAGAATTATTGCGTGAAAAGCTCCTCCAATCTTATGTAACTTCTTCTTGACAAACTAAACCTGCACACTTGAAGAAAACAAACGAAACCTTCGCGTAAAATCGGCGGTAATAATATATAAGACTCAATTTAAACTAGGATATAATGCTTGTGGAATGGATGTTTACAGAATTTCTAAGAAAATTAAGACCGAGAATTCCAAAATTTATAAGTAGCTCGAAAGCGAGAAAAAGTAATCGATGTTTTTACTCCTTCGACGCCGTCGGTTGCAATCTGACGCGTCAGTTATCCCGACAAAAAGCGGTGCGATTTTCGGAAAAAATTCGGAAAATTTACATCTTTAGAATCGGAAAATATCTCGCAAAACATCCATTATGACTCGATACAAGCATTTGACTCAAACTAACAAACATAAATATCTTTTAGTTAATTGTTATTCTCATGTTTACGTTTCTTTTGAAAACGTGTGTAATCCTCCCTACACTTATCCCTTATGTAAAATACCTTTATATGCAATTAAGACGAGGTTAAAAACAAAATAAAGCATTTTTACAAATTTAAACATGAGGATAAACAATTAATAAAAAATATATGACACTAACAAGCAAACAATTAAGCATGGGTTGCCTCCCACGAAGCGCTTTTCTTTATTTAAGAGTCTTGTAGCTAGACTCATAGTCGTGCTCCTACGTTTCCTCACGCATCCTCAATGAGAATTCTATCATGTTGACAAAATCTTCATCGACTCGATACCTAGGCCCTAAAGTCAAGCAATCCTTATAATAATGCCTCCTTCTTTCCCACATGAATTTATAACCTTTTTCAACATCTTCCTTACTTTTGTCCTCAAAAGATTTGATGTTGTCTTGATCATAAATGGACAAGTGGCCATACTCAGTTGTTTTCCAAGGCATCCTATAGGTGATCTCATCGGTTCCTTCCTTGAACCTAACCGTTCCATCATGCGTGTTATGGCTCTTTCTAGATGTTTCAACAAACGGTTTCCCTAGCACTACTTGGGATAAGCTATAGTCAATGACGCATCCTACATCTTCTAGGACCATAAAATCAACTAGGTAGGTGAAATTTCCTATAAAGACATGCACGCCCTGACTCTTCCCACAAAGTTGCAAACTCCTCCCGGATACTTAGGGTCTCTCCTAATATTGAGTCGCTCATTCATAATATCATTGTAGAAGCAGATGACATTACATTGATGGGGATTCCGTATCTATGTAAGCGTGGTCGACACTCCTATATCCGATCATACAAGGGATTTTTAGGTTCCGTGGATTTCCTCTCCTAATTTTTGGGCATATCCTAATGATAGGTGATCGTGGATTATCGATTATGTATTGATGGTACGCAACCTCGCCTTAGTGGGGTAAAGATTGAAGTAAGCACTATTTTCCACATCCACGTTGTTGTTTATCATGCCATTTTCCGATTATCGCTAATCATAGAGCCAACTATAGCGTGACGACTACTTTCTCAACGACTTCCCGATTGTACTATCGAACATTTTTGCAAATCTCGAAGGTCGGTGTTTCTACTCACATATCGGCCCGACGGTTGTGTTGGTTATTGGGTTGGGTTTGAGTGACATTGAATTTTTTGTGTTGGGTTATTCGGTGGTGGTTGGTTATCATTCTCCATGATGAAAAGTGATGGGGTTACGAACAAAGGTCACGAAGAAGGGGATAGACTAAGAGAAAGCTAAAATAAGAAAAATTTACTTGATAGGAATCAAGCAAAGAACCTAAACGATGTGGACTACTAACTAGCTATTCTATTCCCTAAAGGCGCCAAAACTTGATAACGCTACACGCGCTCGGGGTCAAGGAAACTTCCTTTTCTTCGAGCAAGTTTTATAACACCCTAGGCGGTGAACCTAATCGTTGTAGTGTAGTAATTAGGGTAAGCCACGGGTATTGATATCGTTCTCTGGGAATAGGAATGCTAGTAAGGAGTTACTACGCTAAGGTTAAGGTTGAGGAAGATTATTTTTATCTTTTATGTTTTATGAAATGGAAAGGTACGTGATTGGTGCAAAACCGTCAAGTTATCTCACGCAAGCTAGCCAACATGAATGACCAACCGTAAGAAACTCAAAACATTTCACACACCAAATGCAATTTAGATCGAGGAATATAGTGTATTCTGGGTCGTTAAGTCCCACGGAGGATGAATTGGTGTTAAACAACTTCAGATGTCGAATGATCACTAAGGATAGTGATCGAGAAGGTTTGGATGGATAATTATACCTAAAGAAAAGATTAATAAATTACAATGACTTAAATGCAAATTAAAAGAAATTAAAAAGTTAAAATATATTAAATAAACGCTATCACTATTTTTACAATGATGTTTTTGTTGATTTTATAAAACAAAATATCTTAAATAAACTATTTTAACTAAAACGTAAACTTAAAATATCTAAAAACGTGGCCTAAAATGAAAACGTACGTTATTTATAAAAATTACGCTGGTGCGCAAGCAAAAAGTAAAATTTATGAAATAAAAGTCCTACGAATGTAAAAACAATTTTATTATGTACTATATGATAAAAGAAAATTTTAGAAAAAAGATTTATATTTTTTAGACTTTTATATTTTTTATTATGAATTAAATAAGATTTTACACTAATTAAATGTTTAAAAATACTAAAACTATTTAGAAAAATCTGAAACTTTTTTATAAAATACTTAATACTAATACAAATTTATAAAAAATACAAAAACTGAAAAAACTAGAAAGAATAAGCTAGAAATAAGCTAAATTGATCGTATAAGCTAAGGAGACAAAAGGTGGTTATATGTTTGATTGTGCAAAATATGAACGAGACAAGTCCCAAGGGCAATTGGTATCCAGGTACCCTTCTAACACACTCCTAAGGGGGAGGTCTCAGGTTCGAGCCTGCCTACCCCCTTTTTGCTAAACATTTTTATTTTTGGAATTTTCTTTTACAAGCTAATTAAACTAATGATGATAAGCAAATTTTACAACTACGACATTTTATGAAAATCACTAATAAGCTCAGTACTAGATTAAGTTTTTGTCATGCTTAAGCTTTTATAGAAAATAAGCACAAGTCTTTAAGCTAAATTGATTAATAAGCTAGTTAATGAGCAAAGACCGATTGAAATAAGCTAATACTAATGATTATAAACTAATGTGAACACCGAATAAGCACAATAACTAGAAATAAGCACTTAATAAGCACAAATAAGCAAAAGCTAAACACTGTTACACAATACACTCTTTTGAATCACTAGGCACCTTCTACCTTAATTTTAAGCACATGAATAAGCTCAGAAATGAAAATAAAAACTTGGACCAACAATTAGACCAACTGAGCTCTCTAAAAAGCTATTTTACAAGGTTTGGCTTTCACAAATAAGCTCTTGAGGAGCTTTTGAAAAACTGTTGAACACTAACTTATCTAGTACACTGAGTAAAGATGGACAATAATGAAAAGCTATTGCAGGCTAGGTGAATAAGCTAAAAATGGAAAATAAGAACTTGGTACCTTGAGTTAGCTAGGTGAGCTTCTCAAAAATCTAAATTACATAAGCTAGTGATCACTGATAAGCTCTCTGAGAGCTTGTGAAATAAGCTACCAATACTGTGTGCAGAGCATGTTTTCTAATGAGTACTCAAACTAAGCTAAGAAATAAGCACTATATAAGCTGATAATAAGTAAACTAATATTTTTCTATTTAAGATTAACAGATAAATTTTAATATCCTAGAAGCTGATTAGCTAAATCTTAATATTAAGTACACAGTGAAATTCTAAGTTTTATTCAAAAACGGCTTAAGTAAAATTTTGACTTTTTAATAACACATGCAGTTTGACTTTTATGAACTTGTGATTGATTCTAATGACTGAATATGTTATATTAATCTATATTAAGATGAAATTAAGCTACTATATCAAGTTGTAAGCTAATGTGATGAGATTTGCAATCTAGAACCTTAACAGTTATGAACTAGGACAGAATCAAGATTATTTTGACTTTTAACTAAGTAAAGACTATATTTTAGGCATGAACTGAGCTATTAAACACTACAATGACATGGAACAACAACAAACAATATCACAGATGCCTTCAAACACCATTAAATCAGTGAATCCAAACAGTAACATAAAAAGAAAATTAGAACTTACAAATGATCCAGCTCATGAGAAGCTTAAAACATAACCCATCTACCACTATACTAATCAAAATCAACCCACTCCAGCATCAAGATCAACCCAAATCCATTTCTGAACCAAAGATGACCACAATTGACTTTCGTTGACCGATTTTGGCTTTTCTAATTTTAAAACACTAGAGTATATTGCAAGCTTATGAAAAGATGTAACAAGCTTATCTGAGCTTGTTTGAAGGATAAAAGAGCTTTGGTGACTTCTAATAAGTATAATTTACTTAGTACGATTTGACAAGAAATATAAAAACTTGAAATTTTATTAAACTGGAATAATTACAATACAACAGTAACTTTTAACTTGAAATGAACTTGATTTTACACTAAGGATTGAAATTTTAGCTAAAACATACTTTAAAGTAAATTTTACACTAAGAAATGGTCTAAAACATGCGACCCATCTTTCTTCCTCGCTTCTTTCTTCTTTATAGATATCCAAAAGCATCCCTCTCCTCGATCATTTCCACCATTGGATAGGTCAAAGTGATCACATCCTTTGATTTTCACTTTTGGCGCCAAAAGTCTTGTGGACTATTGGGGTTGAGTAAAGCGATATGAGGGTATTAATTGGTTTTGGGATGTTGTGGAGGTGGAGGGGTTGGTATATAGCTGGAGACAGGTGGAAAGTGGTAGTGAAACCACTGGTTTTGGTTTAACAGGTGAGGTGAAGAAGATGAACAGGAAAAGTGGTATTTGGCGCGCGTTTTGACCATTTGACCTGTTTTAATATATAAACGGGGTTGGGCTTAGGAAGGGATTGGGCCTAGGGTACCAGCTGGGTTGGATTTGGTTTGGATTGGATTTGAATGTTTAATAACACAAGGGTCCGTTTGGTGTAGCTAGTAAATACAAGGACCAAAAATGTAAATCTGCCAAACATTAGGGACCAAATCTGCCATTCTTCCAAAGTTAACATAAGGACCAAACCTGCCATACTTGAATAGTACAAGGACCATAGATGATTATTTTCCATTTTTAAAATGTCCAAGGACCATTTTTGTTATTTATGAAACTTGAAGGATCATATATGTAAAACTTCCAAAAATTATCATAAAGGACCAATTATGCCACAATTGAATAGTACAAGGTATAGTTTGAATAATTTCTATTTTTTTAAACTCACCAAGGACTGATTTTGACATTTTCAAAACTTGAGGCACTAAAGTTGTAATTTTGCAATTTTAAACTTTAAAGGGTTTATTTTGACAACTTTTGAATCTCATGGACCTTAAATGACATTTTACAAGTTTTTGAATTACTAGGGACTAATTTTGACAACTTTTGAAACTTGGGGGACTAAAACTGCCAATTATGCAAACTTGATACGTTTTTCATCTGATTTTGGTATTTTTGCATTTAAAACACATAAAACACTTGTTTGTGATATTTTCATCATTTTGATGCATTTAAAGTGTTTTCGGATGTTTTTGCGATCTAGATAGTACAAAATGATGAGTATTTGCACACTCATCAATCCCCACACTAAGATATTGCTTGTCCCTAGCAATGATTTATGAAAAGTTAATGGATTTTATCTCTTTACCAAAAGCCATTACTTATGGAGTAGCCAAATGTTTCAGTTCAAGTAAGAACCTTGGTACAATGATAACCAAATGATTTTGAGCAAATCATAAGTCAGAAACGGATTTGATTTGTCTTTACGTGCCGCTTGCTCGGACTAGCCAACTCTTAGATAAATTATCAATATTATCTTTGGTGAGTCGATTACCAATTATGGTTTTCCATCGCCTTTACCACAAGCCATAAACTTGCGGGCTAGCCAACTTTTCACTATTTTAAAGATATGGTGAGTTGAACACCATACAATTTTGGGCAAATTGCAAGCCATAAACGGATTTGAGATATCTTTACCAAGAGCCGTTTGCTCTGGATTAGCCAATCCTTATGTGGGTTAGACATGGTGGATGATTACCATTTGTTGTGTTTAGTACATAGTACTTCCACTAAAATAAAAAATTAAAATTTTGCCATTTTGGGGAAAAAGGGACTAAAAGGGTACATTTATGATCAAATTCGCGAATTTACCCCACACTTAGAAATGAATATTGTCCTCAATATTCAAAGTACCATTGTAATGCGAAACTTAGAACGTAAAAAGATAACATTACTAGCTAAGTGTAGAAACACAACATTTATTCTCTTTTTTAATATTTACAATTTTCATTCATTTTAAGGTCTATATACAACATGTGGGGCATCTCCCACACTAAGGTGGTACACACGGGTGAAAACCCATGTTTAGCTCTTGTTTTTTATTTCCGAGTCGCTAGCTTGACTCGACCCTAATTAATTTGTTCATGGGAAGTAAGTGGAAGAGACAATCTCCATCGGACTTTCATTCAAGATGTTTGTATAAACATTGAAGTACGTGAAAGTTCCACACCGATGAGATATAGAGAGAGACCCGGCTCACAAATGATAAATGAAAATGCCGGATCAAAATAGTGTCTTCATTCCCGAAGGAGTGAAGATGAAGATAAATCACAAGATATTTGAGGAAAGGAAGAAAGATTCGATAACAATCAAGATCCATTCTTCATCCTCAAATGTAGACATAACGGGAGGAAGGTTGAGGTAGTATCATCAATAAGCAAACTCTTATGAGAGAGTATACCTTCCTCCGAGCCAATATCAACCTCAAGATCAAAATAGAAATGATCATATTCGGAGGAGATATGTCATGAGAAAGTTCACCAGAGAACTCCTCGTGAAGAGAATCAATCACAAGATGTAAATGTGAATTCTTGTTCACAGAGACTCATCACTATCCTCAACCGAGTATCAAAGAGTGGATTCTCGAAATTAAAGTGAATTCGAGTCAATTCAAATAGAGGATTAGTGAGAGTTGTTTTGAACTTTCAGGAACAAAGTGATCAACATTCTCTATTGGACTGTTGGGCTAAGAAGTGAGTGAATGATCATTATATATGAGACTTTCAATTTCTCCTAGGTCGGCTTCGAAATTAAAGAGACCATCGTCACTTTCTGATGAAAGTGGAATGAAATCGGAGAAAGTCTCAAAATTATCTTTTGAACACTCAAGAGGGGAAGAAGAATCACACATATGCTCAAAAGTTCCCTGTGACTCTCTCGGGATTGGGACAAGGTCCTCAACACTAGACTTTATGAATTCGTCCGATTCCTTTTCAGGAACAGTGTCAAGAAGCTCGTCCCCCATGTTTAGAGAGTGAGTGGGAGCTTCGGGTGTGATAGCAGTTGTTTGAGAATGAATCTCAACTGCTGGGATATCCACTGATGAATCTGATGAATCTTCAAGTGTATCCTCATCATCACTGTCATCAGGAATAAAACAAAATCTAGAGCTAGATCTGGCTGCTTTTTCGTTTGCAATTGATTCCCTAATAGATTTTTCAAAGGCAATTTGGGAATTTATTTTAGCAGCCCGCTCTTCGGCTAACAAAACTTCCATGGATTTCTCATGAGAGTTTTGTAATGACATAGCCGACTCCTCCTTAAGTTCTTTTAATAACTCCAGAGTCTTCAGTAGAAGGCCTGTTGTAGTTTCATGAGGAGTCGCTTGAATCATTTGGTACTGTGGAGGTTGGTCTTGAAACGAATAGTCGTAATTGTTGCAAGGAAATGGATTCTGTTTGACAATCCGAGCTAGAGTGAGGACCTCCACAATACTCACAATGATGAGAACCGATGTGGTGTGAGTCGTATGTCTTGGAGTCATAATTGTTATCGTGAACCGCCCATAAACAAGCGTGCTTCCCGATTGACAATCGCGTAGTGTGAACCACCACAAGACTACAACAAGAAATCGCTTGAGTCTCACGGTGTGGTAGCCGATGGAATAAATCGGTTGTGTTATGGTAGGAATAGGGATCTTGGTTATAGATGGACCGTTTCCCGATTCCACCATGCTACAACCGGGGCAATTGCCACCATTATAAGGACCACCACACCATTGACAACCAAGAGGGTGAGGATAAGTCATAGAAAGAATCAAATGGTTTCTAGAGGGTAAGAAATGAAGAATCAAAAGGGTAAGAGGGTAAAGATGAATATTTTTGGATTTTTGAAAACATGCCATAAAACAAAGAATGAAAGTATTTTTGGTGTTGTTAACACTTTAGGAAAAGTGTTAATGAACTTTTGATTTTGATTATCTTTACAAAAACTGTTTACAAACGATGGTATATCTGCAAGCACGGATGCGAAAATGCTTAAAACACGTTCTGACCTCCCGTGAAGCGCCAAAATTTGATTGGTGCAAAACCGTCAAGTTATCTCACGCAAGCTAGCCACTTGTGAATGACCAACCGTAAGAAACTCAAAACAGCTCACACACCAAATGCAATTTAGATCAGAGGAATATAGTGTATTCCTGGGTCGTTAAGTCCCACGGAGGATGAATTGGTGTTAAACAACTTCAGATGTCGAATGATCACTAAGGATAGTGATCAGTAAGGTTTTGGATGGATAATTATACCTAAAGAAAAGATTAATAAATTACAGCGACTTAAATGCAAATTAAAAGAAATTAAAAAGTTAAAATATATTAAATAAACGCTATCACTATTTTTACAATGATGTTTTTGTTGATTTTATAAAACAAAATATCTTAAATAAACTATTTTAACTAAAACGTAAACTTAAAATATCTAAAAACGTGGCCTAAAATGAAAACGTACGTTATTTATAAAAATTACGCTTGTGCGCAAGCAAAAACGTAAAATTTATGAAATAAAGTCCTACGAATGTAAAAACAATTTTATTATGTACTATATGATAAAAGAAAATTTTAGAAAAAGATTTATATTTTTAGACTTTTATATTTTTGTTATGAATTAAATAAGATTTTACACTAATTAAATGTTTAAAAATACTAAAACTATTTAGAAAATCAAACTTTTTATAAAATACTTAATACTAATACAAATTTATAAAAAATACAAAAACTGAAAAAACTAGAAAGAATAAGCTAGAAATAAGCTAAATTGATCGTATAAGCTAAAGAGACAAAAGGTGGTTATATGTTTGATTGTGCAAAATATGAACGAGACAAGTCCCAAGGGCAATTGGTATCCAGGTACCCTTCTAACACGCTCCTAAGGGGGAGGTCTCAGGTTCGAGCCTGCCTACCCCCTTTTTGCTAAACATTTTTATTTTTGGAATTTTCTTTTACAAACTAATTAAACTAATGATGATAAGCAAATTTTACAACTACGACATTTTATGAAAATCACTAATAAGCTCTGTACTAGATTAAGTTTTTGTCACAGTTAAGCTTTTATAGAAAATAAGCACAAGTCTTTAAGCTAAATTGATTAATAAGCTAGTTAATGAGCAAAGACTGATTGAAATAAGCTAATACTAATGATTATAAACTAATGTGAACACTGAATAAGCACAATAACTAGAAATAAGCACTTAATAAGCACAAATAAGCAAAAGCTAAACACTGTTACACAGTACACTCTTTTGAATCACTAGGCACCTTCTACCTTAATTTTAAGCACATGAATAAGCTCAGAAATGAAAATAAAAACTTGGACCAACAATTAGACCAACTGAGCTCTCTAAAAAGCTATTTTACAAGGTTTGGCTTTCACAAATAAGCTCTTGAGGAGCTTTTGAAAAGCATTGAACACTAACTTATCTAGTACACCGAGTAAAGATGGACAATAATGAAAAGCTATTGCGAGGCTAGGTGAATAAGCTAAAATGGAAAATAAGAACTTGGTACCTTGAGTTAGCTAGGTGAGCTTCTCAAAATCTAAATTACATAAGCTAGTGATCACTGATAAGCTCTCTGAGAGCTTGTGAAATAAGCTACCAATACTGTGTGCAGAGCATGTTTTCAAATGAGTACTCAAACTAAGCTAAGAAATAAGCACTATATAAGCTGATAATAAGTAAACTAATATTTTTCTATTTAAGATTAACAGATAAATTTTAATATCCTAGAAGCTGATTAGCTAAATCTTAATATTAAGTACACAGTGAAATTCTAAGTTTTATTCAAAAACGGCTTAAGTAAAATTTTGACTTTTTAATAACACATGCAGTTTGACTTTTATGAACTTGTGATTGATTCTAATGACTGAATATGTTATATTAATCTATATTAAGATGAAATTAAGCTACTATATCAAGTTGTAAGCTAATGTGATGAGATTTGCAATCTAGAACCTTAACAGTTATGAACTAGGACTGAATCAAGATTATTTTGACTTTTAACTAAGTAAAGACTATATTTTAGGCATGAACCGAGCTATTAAACACTACAATGACATGGAACAACAACAAACAATATCACGATGCCTTCAAACACCATTAAATCGGTGAATCCAAACAAGAACATAAAAAGAAAATTAGAACTTACAAATGATCCAGCTCATGAGAAGCTTAAAACATAACCCATCTACCACTATACTAATCAAAATCAACCCACTCCAGCATCAAGATCAACCCAAATCCATTTCTGAACCAAAGATGACCACAGTTGACTTTTGTTGACCGATTTTGGCTTTTCTAATTTTAAAACACTAGAGTATATTGCAAGCTTATGAAAAGATGTAACAAGCTTATCTGAGCTTGTTTGAAGGATAAAAGAGCTTTGGTGACTTCTAATAAGTATAAATTACTTAGTACGATTTGACAAGAAATATAAAAACTTGAAATTTTATTAAACTGGAATAATTACAATACAACAGTAACTTTTAACTTGAAATGAACTTGATTTTACACTAAGGATTGAAATTTTAGCTAAAACATACTTTAAAGTAAATTTTACACTAAGAAATGGTCTAAAACATGCGACCCATCTTTCTTCTGCCTTCTTTCTTCTTTATAGATATCCAAAAAGCATCCCCTCTCTCCTCTGATCATTTCCACCATTGGATAGGTCAAAGTGATCACATCCTTTGATTTTCACTTTTTGGCGCCAAAAGTCTTGTGGACTATTGGGGTTGAGTAAAGCAGTAACAGGGGTATTAATTGGTTTTGGGATGTTGTGGAGGTGGAGGGGGGTTGGTATACAGCTGGAGACAGGTGGAAAGTGGTAGTGAAACCACTGGTTTTGGTTTAACAGGTGAGGTGAAGAAGATGAACAGGAAAAGTGGTATTTGGCGCGCGTTTTGACCATTTGACCTGTTTAATATATAAACGGGTTGGGCTTGGGAAGGATTGGGCCTAGGGTACCGGTGGGTTGGATTTGGTTTGGATTGATTTGAATGTTTAATAACACAAGGTCCGTTTGGTGTAGCTAGTAAATACAAGGACCAAAATGTAAATCGCCAAACATTAGGGACCAAATCGCCATTCTTCCAAAGTTAACATAAGGACCAAACCTGCCATACTTGAATAGTACAAGGACCATAGATGATTATTTTCCATTTTAAAATGTCCAAGGACCATTTTGTTATTTATGAAACTTGAAGGATCATATATGTAAAACTTCAAAATTATCATAAAGGACCAATTATGCCACAATTGAATAGTACAAGGTATAGTTTGAATAATTTCTATTTTTAAACTCACCAAGGACGATTTTGACATTTTCAAAACTTGAGGGACTAAAGTTGTAATTTTGCAATTTTAAACTTTAAAGGGTTTATTTTGACAACTTTTGAATCTCATGGACCTTAAATGACATTTACAAGTTTTGAATTACAGGACTAATTTTGACAACTTTTGAAACTTGGGGACTAAAGCGCCAATTATGCAAACTTGATACGTTTTCATCCGATTTTGGTATTTTGCATTTAAAACACATAAAACACTTGTTTGTGATATTTTCATCATTTTGATGCATTTCTGAGTGTTTTCAGATGTTTTTGCAGTCTAGATAGTACAAAAATGTTGAGTATTTGCACACTCATCAGTACGAATCTCGGGTATTGGATTTGGGGGGTTTGGTATTTCTACCGATTACTCTACTATTATCTAATTATCTAAACTAAGGTTGTGGGAGTCTATGTCTAATTAATGTGTGCTCGTATGATAGTTTAAAGATGTGTTTACTTAGGTTGTATTACTCCTTAATTATCTCCTATTGATGGTTGAGTGTCACGTCTTATTCCTAGTTGCGTTGTGTGTCTAAAGTTGTAGGGTATGCGTTTGTCCCTAACTCTTTGAACTTACCAAAGGGTCTCGTCTACAAATCCACTAGGAATGATAAACTCCTACTCTAAGGCGCTCTTTGGATGGTTTAGCCTACAACTACTCAGGTAATTATATTCTAAGGTTCACAAAGATGAATCAAGCATTAAGTACACAACGAATGACCTATCGCATTACTAGATCATTAATCAACTAAGATAAGAAACAACCAATCAATATTCAATAATTAAGTTTCATACTTTCTAAGCAAACACACAAATAAATTAGCCGGACATGGAGAACATGCAAGCATACACACAAATAATCAAAGACATAATTGAATTAATGAAGTAAAGACTTATCTTGATGTAAGATAGGGTTTAAAACCCTAAAATCTTGTACAAGACACCTTAGGTTCGGTTTTAGGTTTTACTCCAAAGACTCTCCACCCAAAGACCGAAAAATTCGGATTCTATATATAAGATTACAATTGCGACGGCGTCACCTTATGTTTAGTGACGCCGTGTCGCCGCTCATTAGGGTTTCGTCTTGGCCACGTTAACCTTGCGACGGCGTCACCTTATGTCCGTGACTCCGTCCTCTTGACCGACATCGTCGGATTGCATCTAGGCCGTCGAGTAGCGACGGCCTACTCTTTCACAACTAGACGTCGTCACTTGAAAATACGAGTTTTGGGTTACGGACCGTCACAATAATTTTGGGACGGCCGCCATTAACACCGCCGCCGCCTTCTAGTTTCAAAGAATCGTGAGTGTCTCGATTTTGACTTTGGCCATTTTCTTCATATATTCGTGCCTTTTCGTCCAAATAAGTGCCATTCCAGCATTTTGCCTTCACGAGACCTAAAAAGTGAAAAGGAACGATATTAAGCAATAACGGATACAAAAGTGATCAAATAAGGACTTAAACGACCCCTCAAAATGGTACCTTTTAAAACCTTATCACCTACCAAGCCATAGGAATCACTTGGTAACAAGAATACCTTCCCTAAGAATGTATCTTGAACACAAAGGAGCCGGAATTGTCTACTGACATTTGTTGTGTCATTTGTAAAGACATTCCTAAGTGCATTAGATGTATGACTTTCCACTTATTTCTAAATAACATTAGCTTGATAAATAAGTATAATTATATAGGTATTATATACGATTATCTTTTGTGCATATTCATATATTCCATGTAGCTTCATTAGGAACCCTTTCTCACATACATGTTAATTTTTCGTCTAAAGTCGTGGTTTATAAAACTTGTGTTTTATTTCATTTAATCCAAAAATCATATCCTTCTAATAATAAAACAAAACACAAATCTTAAAAATTCCTCCTTCCCCATAAATAAACCCTCCATCGTCCACTCTATCAAATCCCCACTTTTTCAAATCTTCCACTTTCAAAAATTACCATCATTCAAAACTTCATCTTCATCTTCATCTCATCTCATCTCAAACCAAAACCAAGAAGGTTCGTCATAAACATGGTTTACATCGCTCTCGTGCTCACCGCCTTAACGCTCATCGCACTTGTGTTCCCTATGATGAAGTTCTCATACGGAGACATATACTTTGTGTTGTCAATCTACATTGGGGTTTTATACCCAATCCTTTGTATCATTCTTAGCATTGAAATGAAACATTACTAATATTCTAGTTTATCTAGGTTATTATTATCATAATTTGTTTTTCATTTCTTTTGATTTATATCTCTCATATTCTTTCGTGATACATTAGAAACCATTAATGCATGCTAAAAGAAAATGTAGGCTAATACACATATCTTGGTATAAAAGTATAAAAATTGTGTTTTATCAAAAATCTGCTTCTGTTACTACAGATCTACGGATCCCTATAAGTATACTAGCCGGATCCCTGATAGAAGGGAACCGTGGGAACCGTCCTTCTAGATAATAGATTTTCCATGCAAAATAAAAACCACTTTCTTCCTAAAAGAAATGTTCTACTAGAATGTCAAACATTAAGTGAGTTAAATGTCATTGTTAATAAACATCTTGTAAAAAGGTTAGGTAATCATTGTTTTACCCGTAATACGTCACATCCTATTAACTTCTCTTTCTTATAGGTTTCGCTATGTCGCATGAATATGAGTTTGATTTTTCACTCACTAGCGTCTACACTCCTAACATCTCCCTTGAACCCAACATACCTAGAAACTAGACACTACAGCCATTGAAAAATACCAAAACAAGGGTGGATACCAACAAATTATGCTTGCATACACTAGAAACAATTGTACTGAAGCAATGTAAACGTAAACGCAACAATTAAGGAATCATAACTAGCCTAGCACCAAAGGTGCTTAGCCGATCATATTAAATGAAACAATCAATTCAATGTTTAACATATTGAAATACATGAATCTAAAGTAAAAGAAAAGATAATCTCTAATGCTTATCGTTAGGGAGTGATTTCTCCTTTGGAGATGGCTCCGTATGCTCTTCAAGATCTGCCTTTAGACCCCTACTCACGTTCTCTGCTTTTTGGTGTGGAGTGCATGATGTGAAATTCATAATTTAGGGCTTGTATTTATAGGCGAGATCTAGTTACGGCGTAACTTAAGTTGAGACTTACGCCGTAACCTTAATATCTTTATAATAATGCTCTCGTAATAGCTGGTTACGGCGTAACACATGGGATGAGTTATGACGTATCTTCAATACAAGTTACAAATGACATGATTACGCCGTAATTGTTGGAAGGAGTTACGGCGTAGCTTATAGCAGCGTGGAACATCTTTTAACCTAATGGGTTACGGCGTAATTCTAAGTGGGAGTTACGCCGTAATCTGTTGCTGAGTTGGCCTTCTGAGTCACGCATTAGCTACGGCGTAATGTGAGTGAGAAGTTACGCGGTAGCTTCATCACAGTGGGCATACTATCATAATTCTCTGATAAAATATCCAAATCCGTGTCTCTTTAGCTTTAATGCTCGTAATTACCTGAAAGTGAAATATAAAGGAAAACAAGCGTAAATCCATATAAATGATATAAAATACGAGCATTATTGGGGGAAATTGACACTTTATATTCAGGACTATTTGATTATATCAATGTGGTTATGAATTGATATCTCGTTTGCTATCAGCTACAACAGTCGAGAGTTCCTGCAAACAATAGTTAGCAATAAACAAACGAAAGTGTCTTTATTCACTTTCGTTGAAAAGGGTTGCAAGAACCACGGTTCCCCGTTGATCGATAAATACCCCAGAATCGTAAAATTCTAAAGAATCTCCTTGACAGGGTTTTGTTGTTGTACTAGCCGTTCTCAAACTAGAGCATCTCAAAGTAGACAACATGGAGTGAATGAACATGCGAATTGGGATTCACTGATTAATGAGAAATTAATTTGAAAAAAATAGTCGTGCATAGCTGAATAAAGAGTTTTTGTGGGCAATCGATGTACTTGAAAACAATCGTTGAGCACATCCAAGGGTTTTTCCAAAAGCATCCGTCAATTCATTTACTGGAACAAGGTTGATATGCAAATCACCCCAGTTATCACAAGTTTGATCCATGAAGGATCTCACATGTCACCCACCAAGAAATTGTTTGATGTTGACTCTAGAAGGATTTCCATCTTCATTGTGAATAATTTACGCATCACTCGGATGTTCTGGCAATACCATAGGAATAATGCGTAGGACTCTTAATGTATATTTTCTTACATTTCACAGTTAATGAAACAGTAAGCATATTGTAAGTGTGTCCTAACGATATTTATTGATGATCTCTTAGCTGTGGACTCAATAGTGCACTTTGGTTTTCCTATGCGGAGACTAGGGAGAGGGTCTCCTACTTTAATGTCGACCATTTATAAGAGAAAGTCAATAGATTACATCGGTTCCTCGTGAGAATGAAACAAGTCCTTTTAAGAGAACCTGAGTGGCTGGAAGGTAACATCGGTTCCCCGTGAGAATGAAACAAGTTCTTTTAAAAGAACTTGTGTAGCTGGGAAGTTTAGCGCAGTGCGTCACTGGGTCCATGAAGTCTTTTCTTCAATATCGGCGTTACCTTGGTAACAACCAGTAGCATATTAATTGAACCCGGTTTTTGCCCTAAGGTTGAATATTTGGAGGGCTATTTCTCTTCACCCTTTCTTTTTATATTTCTTTTTCATTCTTCAACCCCTTCAGCGCTTACTGAGACTTCATTACCAAAACTTTGTTGGGTTTGTTCCAGTCCTAGTTCCATCTCAGTCGACACTCTTCCCTTATTCTCAGTTTTCTCCTTTTTTTAATCATACCTAAGGACTTCTACACTAACTAGTGGATTGTCCCTGGATAGATCCCTCCGGATCTGGCGGGATCGTGGGAAAGAATACCTAACCTTACCACCCTTATGACTTCAATGCAATAAATAAAATAGTCGGTCTTTGGTATACTTCCACAATTGCCATGATAAACCATTTGAAAATCAATCAAGGTACTTATGATGAAATATCAAAAACTTTGTACCTCGATAGTTTTAAAAGATTTTTAAATGCTCCCCCTTAATATGTGCATTGCTATACGAAAGAGTTTAGCACATATGGGAAGAGTGCCTAGTTGAGTCTTAAACAATCACATTTTTATCAAATCTCATATTTATATCATATTCTCTCCTTCGATAAAAAATTTCAAACGATTTGAGATTTTGGATCCCAATTAGATTAAATAAGTTAGAAAATTGGGGGAATGTGGTCTGATTCAAAGTATTCTAATTTAAGGAACATTATTGTGATCCCCCTCAATTAGTGAGGGAGGCTATTATTCATAGTCATATCACTACTTACATATTACCAAGTTTTATTAACATATTACAACAACCACACCACACAAGAGTTCTAAATATTACAGAGATAATGTCATCATTCGGTTCTCTACAAAAGTCTGTAATCACCTTCTCGAACTCTTCCACCTACAAAGCTTTCTAGGTTGTAGAAGATCCTCCTTGTCTTGAGCCTCTTTTGAATAGCAAACATGAATGCTTCTCTCATTTCCACATCTTTCCTGGTCCAAAACCTAGTATTCAACCCCGGTTTCATCCTGTTGATCTTAAACTCTTTCACCCAGTAGTCTAAAGCTTCATCAATATGAGGAAGAGTACCATCGCTGAACTTGTGTAACTCGTTGAACCGCATGATCATCTAAACCCAATATTTGTCTTTAAACATGATAGCTCTTGGAGACTCGATGAAAAAGTAGTCATGTTTGAACTCAAACCCTTTAGCTTCCCAACGAGGCTTTGTGAGGTTGAGATGAGTCTGGTAGCTCTCAATTCCAAGCTGAAAGTCTATTACTCGCTATCTGATAACTAAGCCTCTGATCCATAAATTGATAGCAGAAGTGAGAGCTTTCTTTTCACGTGGTGGTAGATGGTTCAAGTGACCTTGAATATTTAACAAGTACAGATCCTCAAAGTCATTAGGATACAAATTCTTGAAGTCATTTTTCGCAATGATGTGTCCTTTAAGATCTACTCTGCGAAGGACTATCTTCTTCAAGTAATCATACCCATACACGGGGAAGATCTCTATACTAACAACACTTAAGATACTCATGTGAGTTCTAAAACCCTTTGATTACCTTCAGCTCCATGTCTTTTGATGTAGAATCGTTGTCTGTTGAACCACTAGTGAGAGATCCCATATGAGGTAGCAATGTCGTACTTACATTCCTCTTCAACCCACATCTGATCAGGAAACAGTTGTTCTAACCCAACATCAGGATAGTATGCAGCTTTCATATTCGTGATTGATAATGCAGGTCTGCTACCCTTGTTGCCAAACCGTAGATATTCCAGATCTTTGTTGAAGAAGAAGTTTGATTGTATGGTGACTTGACCCGGTGGACCACCCAGTAGAAGGGGCTTGCGAACATCAAATCTGTGAATCTCATGATCCACCTGATCAGTTAGTAGCTTGTGACATTCCTCCATTTGATATTGTAGATGAATCACATCTGGGTGAAAAGCATTAAAAAGTTCATATGAAGGACCACCCAAATCTTTCGGTGTAAGTGTAGTGAGTCCTTGCTGCTTGCAGTACTAGTTAATGAAGGTTCCTATGTCACCGGTTATAGCAAGTAGTGAATTCTCCGGTGGGTTTTAAAACTTATATGGTCTTCGACATTTAACCCTTGTACCCAAAAAATGAATTCTCCGGTGGGGACACATGGCTTGCAGCAATTGCATCTACCCAGTTATGATATGGAATCTGCACGTCCACTAAAGGGAAGGACCAGGATGGTTGTGGAGTTGCCGGTCTATCTTTGTTACTTTCCGCATTCCACCACTCCTTCATCTTGTCACCTGTAGGGATAGACCAAGTAGAATCTGGTGTTTCAATTCTATTTTCCCTACGAATTATTTCCACCAATCTCTATCCAGGTTCACCTTTGGAATATGAATGTTTGAGATGTCTTCGTCATTAGAATCAGTTTCCTAGTTGAGACCTGATTTTTATTCATAACAAAATCTTCTGGAGTTGAAGCGACTGAAGGCTTCAATCTTGATTCGATGGTTATCCAAGCCGTATATTCTATAGAAGCAATGATCTTCGATGAGCTTGGAGCAGTAGATGGTTCTGGTTGACCGGATGATGACGGAGGTGGAGGTGGCGGATGTGCCTTGGATGATTCGGATGTACTGGAAGATCCTGCAGCTCCAGGTGGTGGTGGAGGAGGTCGCTGTAGAGGAGACCCAGGTGGTGTCTTAGGTGAACCTTGTCTCCTCTTCTTCTTCCATGTTGTTTTAGCTAAATCCTCCATGATTTGAACATCGTTATCACGATCAATAGATCTGTCAAGAGCTTCATACAATTTCTTGTGGTCATCATGCTCTTTGTAGTGGTCTATCTTATACATCCGTTGTAGCAGAATCTCTTTCATATCAGAGGTAGGAATATCTTTGAAATGTGCACTCAGAGGAGCTTTCATAGCCCAGTACACTGCCTCTTCAACATATTCGTCAATCGCAATCTTCACCTGATAGTCAATGTTGAGATTCTCTAACTTGGATAGTCGTGAGCCATGATATTTGACTATGTTTGGTAGATTATGTTTTTCCAGAGCTGTAATGCATTTTAAAGAATCTTCTAGACGTAAATCTAAGCTTGTGCTGGTAGGTGGGGGTGGTGGAAGTTCGGTTGTAGTAATGATGGTTGCTATTGTGGTTTTTGCTGATAGTGGAGTTGTTGTTGGTGTAACTGTAGGTGTAGGGATTGCCATAGTTGGTATGGCTGAGGTATCTTGCTTTATTGTGACCGATACCATTGAGATGACCTCTTTCTCATCATTAGTCTTATTAGTTTCAGTATCAGTTGGCTTGTTTGTGAGAAATTGATCTCTAAAGGTGGAGTCATGTTCAAGGTTCTGAATAGATGACAAGGTGCCCATTGAGTTGTTGGGTTCCTCCATATGAGTCTGATCATCTATACACAACTTAAGATTTTCCTGAACACCTGGGTATACTGTTGACACGAACTCATCATTCACGGTATCATGTGGAGGATCCGCAGTGAAAGCACTAACATGCGACATGATCTCTGTTAATACAAATAAGCCGCAAAAACGTTTATTTATATTTTACGATCTTCTAATGTTTTGTCGATAACAAACGTAAAATCATTTTAACGAAACAAATAAAATACGTAAATAGTTTGAGTCAATAGTTTTCTAACACACTTACGTTTTCACATAATACATTAAAACAAGTATAAGTGATTTTATGATTTAGTAATACATATGTACAACAACTAGTGTTTACATATTGGGCAAATATATACATAACTAGTATGTATTATAATGGGTAAAAACTACAACCCATGGACCATATCCATAACCCATGGTATTGACCCATACACATTTGACTAGATGCATTGCATCTATTAGGTACATTGTATCTAATGAAATACCCATGGACCAACCCATAACCCATGACCCATGACCCATAACCAAAAAACCCATGGGCAAAGAAGACCGTCCTACGGATCCCTAGCTTTACACTAGACGGATCCCTTAAGGGAGGGATCCGTGGGATCCGTGGAACAGTAGATATTTTCTCTCTATAAATAGTGAGCCATTTCTTCATTGTTTCTTACCCCTTTCTCACATACTTTCTCCTTGAGTTAAAAAATCTCTAACCCCATATCCAAGTGATCTATGTATGTAGTTTTGTTTTTGTGTGATTCTCTAGGTTCCTCTTAAAGGCGAGATCACCACCTTTGAAGTCAAGTAAGCTCTAGTCCATGAGTTGCCATGCTTCCTCATCATCAAGACTACTAAAGTTATCTTGTTGATGGTTCTTTCTCTAAGAAGTGTAGTGTTGAAGACATTAGTGAAAGATGTCTCAAGTGTCAAGCCGAAGACATTGTGAAGGGTTTCGATTGTCCGTATTGTAGGCATTAGTGAAGGGTGCCTAGAAGTCAAGTCACAAGACATTAGTGAAAGGTGTCTTGAAGATCTAGTCAAAGGCATTAGTGAAAGGTGCCTAAGATGTACATTCGATATGGTGTGATTCGATGTACAAGATAGATTAGTATTGGGTCAAAGGATATTGTTATCCTTGTTGATATTATAAGGAGTAGATCTCCGTTGGCGTTAGGTGATTGGTGTAGTGTTGGGTAGTAGTTCCTCCATTGTAATGGAACTCGATATCTAGCCTAGTACCGGATAAAGGGTAGGCGACGTTGTGATTGGATTGTTTCTCCTTGGTTAAAAGGACCCGGTATCTAGCCTAGTACCGGATAAAGTGTAGGCAACGTTGTGAAGGTTTCTCAACCATAAGGAGTCGGTGTTGTGTAGTGTTTACGAACTCTCGAGTAGGTGACTCGGGGAGTGGAGTAGGGCAAGGAAGGTGTCCTTGTAGCCAAACCACTATAAATACTCGCATTGTGGTTTTGTGCTTCTTACTCTTTATCTTTTCATTACATATTTATATTTCTATATGTTTGTTTATCAACATCCAACACACATCCAAATAGATTGACGTAAGTCGATCTAAATAGTTTAAAACAAGTTTTAATTGGGAAAACTATTCAACCCCCTTCTAGTTTTCCACAATTGGCATCGAGCTTGTTACCAAGTTTCTTAAAGTATATTGTACTTTAAAACTTGATACGATCCGTGGTTAATTGAAAACTACAAAGAAGGTTTTCATAAAACAAACACCATGTCTTTTAAAACTCTTTGTTTGGATGTTGATTAGATGACAACATTTTTTATTATTATTTACTTTTCATTTAATTGCACTAATCCTCTTTGTCATGTTGCTTTGTTAAAGCTCATACCTACCAAGCCATAGGAATCGCTTGGTAACAAGAATACCTTCCCTAAGAAGGTATCTTGAACACAAAGGAGCCGGAATTGTCTACTGACATTTGTTGTGTCATTTGTAAAGACATTCCTAACTGCATTAGAGGTATGACTTTCCATTTATCTCTAAATAACATTAGCTTGATAAATAAGTATACTTACATAGGTATTTATATGATTATCTTATGTGCATATTCATGTATTACATGTAGCTTCATTAGGAAGCCTTTCTCACATACATGTTAATTTTTCGTCTAAAGTGGTGGTTTATAAAACTTGTGTTTTATTTCATTTAACCTAAAAATCATATCCTTCTAATAATAAAACAAAACACAAATCTCAAAAATTCCTCCTTCCCAATAAATAAACCCTCCGTCGTCCACTCTATCAAATCCCCACTTTTTCAAATCTTCCACTTTCAAAAATTACCTCTCATTCATAACTTCATCTTCATCTTCATCTCATCTCATCTCAAACCAAAACCAAGAAGGTTTGTCATCAACATGGTTTACATCGCTCTCGTGCTCATCGCCTTAACGCTCATCGCACTTGTGTTCCCTATGAGGAAGTTTTCATACGGAGACATATACTTTGTGTTGTTAATCTACATTGGGGTTTTATACCCAATCCTTTGTATCATTCTTAGCATTGAAATGAAACATTACTAATATTCTAGTTTATCTAGGTTATTATTATCATAATGTGTTTTTCATTTCTTTTGATTCATATCTCTCGTATTCTTTCGTGATACATTAGAAACCATTAATGCATGCTAAAAGAAAATGTAGGCTAATACACATATCTTGGTATAAAAGTATAAAATTTTTGTTTTTATCAAAAATCTGCTTCTGTTACTACAGATCCACGGATCCCTATAAGTATACTAGCCGGATCCCTGATAGAAGTGAACCGTGGGAACCGTCCTTCTAGATAACAGATTTTCCATGGAAAATAAAAAACACTTTCTTCCTAAAAGAAATGTTCTACTAGAATGTCAAACATTAAGTGATTTAAATGTCATTGTTAATAAACATCTTGTAAAAATGTTAGGTAATCATTGTTTTACCCGTAATACGTCACATCCTATTAACTTCTCTTTCCTATAGGTTTCGCTATGTCGCATGAATATGAGTTTGATTTTTCACTCACTAGCGTCTACACTCCTAACATCTCCCTTGAACACAACACACGTGGCAATCATGTCCGTGGGTCAATAATCTCGAAACCCGTCACTTTCACGAAGGACGTATTGTCGACACCCCTCTACAATTCGAAGAAGGTATCAATACTTCCTTCCGAGCCATAGGACTAGAATGTCTTCTCGAAATTAACGAGAAAATATGTCCAAGGTTTGTATTGAAACTCTTCCGTCAAGTTGAACTCGTTCGTAAAGAGGATCGCTCTCTATCTCTTCGGTTTTAGATCAAAAACCAAAAGTTTGTTTTAACCCTTGGGAAATTTGCTCACATCCTCCGGATTCCAAATCATGGACAAAATGCCTTCACTGAAGATTGGTCTCTTGATTCTCTCTTCAACTTTCGTGAAGAAAATAACCCATATTGTTCACACATACCTTCCCCGGAAGACTTGAATCGCATAATATGCAAACCCCATTACTCCGATCTAAACATTATCCATACACGGGATATCCGAGAAGAGTACAAGCCTCTTGCACTAATCCTACGTGAAAATGTTTGGAGCCTTAGGGGAAATCGAGAAATCCTTCCCACTTGTTGTGCTCACATAATGTATTGTTTGCTAACACAACAACCATACAATCTCGCCTACTTCTTCGCAAGGTGAATTGTAAATCTTTAAGGCTCCAAGAATAAACTCATCCCTTATGGAATGTTCTTGACGCCCCTTTCTCATAACATCATGTACTTTCATCCTCAATTTAAAAGTCCGTTGTACGTACTTGTGAACAAGATGATGGAACCTCTAAACACATCTCTCATGAAGACTTTCTTCATTCCTGAATCAGGAAACACTCATCAACCATTTGATGATCCATTTAGCCAAAACGCTCAAGGAACTTAGCCTTCTTTCTAAATAGGGTCAATCCTTAGTATCTATGCTTTATCAATGTAATCAAATTTCTTTCATGAAATAAAACATCTTACATTTTATATCTTAGTGTTAGAACCTCTTAAACTAACCTTGAAATATGATGCATTGTCAAAATCCTTGCATACCTTTTGTAAAGGTTCTGATTAGCAGAGAGACGGATCCCGAAGTTTATGCTAGACGGATCCCAACTCTTAGGGAACCGTGGGATCCGGCAAACAGAAAATGCAATTGTAATCATTGTATTTCAAACATGTCTTTAGATCACTTCACACTAAGCTAGACATAGTGCCTTAAGGCAAATTGAGTCCTTATCAAAGTTGAGTAGATTTCCCGTACTCACACATAACTCATTTAGATCACACTTGAAACACCCGTAGATCTATCGTCTCACCAAAACTCATTACTCTTCCGCTCTTATACTCACACATGATCCCTCACATGTTAAAACATCTAGCTTTGGAAACTCCTGAAATTGATTCTAATCATCCTTACCTCAAAATTTGGTCGAAATTGATCAAATTCTAGTTTTTCCATCTTAAGCTTTTAGGATATCCTCCAAGACATTATCCTAAGTTACTATTTGATCTCTAGGATCATTTAGCTCCATTTGACACTCTCAAATCTTTAGTATCACCTTTGGTCACTCATTGGTACTCTTAAAAGTTCCAACCTCTTCTATAAAAGGCAATCATTAGCTACATCACTCATTACCCTTAAGTATTTAAGTACCTTTTCATTTAAGACACTTAGATGGACTAAAACACTCAAGAAGAAATAGGCATTAGACCTTACAAACATCATTGCTATCTTTTCTTAAGCTGCTGAGAGACGGATCCCTAGGATTAGCCTAGGCGGATCCCTCATTGGAGGGAACCGTGGGATCCGTATGACAGATTCATGTCAACTCTAGCTAAAACAATCATTTCAAGCTCATCTTGCTAATTTAGACACTCCATCTCATCTTAATGAGTTCCTAGATCAGTACAACTCTGAAGTTGACTCTTGTGCATGTTAATCATCACATTCCAAAGAAGTTTAGTGGCTTAAGTCTTGAATGCACTTGCCAAATCCCTTGCTTTATAAACCACATTGTTAGGACTCCTAAAAGTCATCATCTTCATCCTCATTTTCAGCACTTAGAAACATTTACAAATCTCTTTGAATCATCTCATCATGAGGAAAGCTCCAAGTGGTAACTCATCCACCAAAGGACCACCCAAGAAAATTGCTCGTGTTGTACACGAAATCTCTTCAACAAAATCATCTCCGGTCAAGTCCATAAATGCAAGGATTTCTCCTCCACCAACTCAACCAATCAAACCAATCCCTAAAAGGATAGTTCCCACAAAACTACGTATGCCAAGCACCACCTTACCTCCTAAACCAAAAAATCCCATTTCCATTAAACCACCACCATTGGTGCCTAGAGTTATCTCATTCACAAGTCTACTCTCATCACCACACCTCTATAATCTAGAGGATTTTCCTCCTAGGCCGTCTCATCCTCCTCCACCGACAATATTCTCCTTATTAGGAGGAATAATGGTACAAAATCAAGGTGTTGAGTCAACACTAGCTCCGGCTTCCTTTTCACCGTCACCTTTAAATAATCCCATTTGGATTATGAGAAATTATCAAAGTCAACCACCCGACCACATGGAAGTTGACACTTCTCTACCACCACCATCATTCTTGGTCGAGCCATCTTCAAATGCGCCTCCACCATTCCCTCCATCGTTTGAGGCTCCCCAACCCACTTCACTTGATCCTTCGCATCAAGCAATTTCTTTTCTTCCACCACCACTACCTAGCCATGACAAAGATTGTTATCATTGTCAACATGTTGAAAGTTTGATACATGAAGTACGGGGAAGATCAACGTTTCAGTTTTTATCACCTCCTCAAACGTTTCGATGAGATTAAACCTAAACAAACTTGAGATAGAGGATTTTAGTAGTTTCCTAGTATCAAGCGTTACTTAGATAAGTCTAGTAATTCCAAGTCATGTATCTTTCATTTTCTTAGTTTTTAGAGTTATGTATATCATATCTCTAGTTTTATTAAATGAAATTACATGATACTTGTTATATTTATGAGTATATGATTATGTTGTATAATACATATCTCACTTTCATGTTAACATTATTTGTTATATCACCACTGCTAAATTTAGTCATCAGTCAGACGAATCCCTGATATCTGCCTAGACGGATCCCCCCAAGAGGGAACCGTGGGATCCGTGCAACAGAAAACTAGTTCTATACTAAATCGAGTCATATTTTCAAGAAATTATGCATTATATACTTGTTTTTCTAACCTTTGTTTTGTAGTTGTTCAATTTACACATGAAGACTTTGACACTCTAAGCTAGGGGGAGCTTTGTGTCAAAGCAATACATTGCAAAATCACTTGCAATTTAGGATTACTTTTTATGACGTCCCTTAGCAAAGTTGCAATCATCAAGGGAGAGCATATTCGTTGCATAGACGAAATCTTTTGCAAACTTAGTTGCAAATGAACTAGGGATGGAATCATCAAGGGGGAGTTAAGACGAGATCTTTTCCCGTTATTTGCTCTCTATATTACTTTTTCTTTTCTTTTTCTCACATTTTTTTCTTAAAACAATGTGTTAGTTTATTTTCAAGCTCTTTTGTTTCGACAAAAGGGAGAAGAAAGTAAAACTACAAATTCAAACTTTTACTTAATTTTAGCTTTTCCTTAAAATAATTCTATGTTTTGTCATCAATAAAAGGGAGATTGTTAATACAAATAAGCCGTAAAACGTTTATTTATATTTTACGATCTTCTAATGTTTTGTCGATAACAAACGTAAAATTATTTTAACGAAACAAATAAAATACGTCAATAGTTTTCTAACACACTTACGTTTTCACACAAAACATTAAAACAAGTATAAATGATTTTATGATTTAGTAATACATACGTACAACAACTAGTGTTTACATATTGGGCAAATATATACATAACTAGTATGTATTATAATGGGTAAAAACTACAACCCATGGAGCATATCCATAACCCATGGTATTGACCCATACCCATTTGACTAGATGCATTGCATCTATTAGGTACATTGTATCTAATGAAATACCCATGGACCAACCCATAACCCATGACCCATGACCCATAACCAAAAAACCCATGGGCAAAGAGGAGCGTCTCACGGATCCCTAGGTTTACACTAGACGGATCCCTTAAGGGAGGGATCCGTGGAATAGTAGACATTTTCTCTCTATAAATAGTGAGCCATTTCTTCATTGTTTCTTACCCCTTTCTCACATACTTTCTCCTTGAGTTAAAAACTCTCTTACCCCAGATCCAAGTGATCTATGTATGTATTTTTGTTTTTGTGTGATTCTCTAGGTTCCTCATAAAGGCGAGATCACCACCTTTGAAGTCAAGCAAGCTCAAGTACATGAATTTCCATGCTTCCTCATCATCAAGACTACTGAAGTTATCTTGTTGATGGTTCTTTCTCTAAGAAGTGTAGTGTTGAAGACATTAGTGAAAGATGTCTCAAGTGTCAAGACAAATACATTAGTGAAGGGTGTCGATCGTCCATATTGTAGGCATTAGTGAAGGGTGCCTAGAAGTCAAGTCATAAGACATTAGTGAAGGGTGTCTTGAAGATCTAGTCAAAGGCATTAGTGAAAGGTGCCTAAGATGTACACTCGATATGGTGTAATTCGATGTACAAGATAGATTAGTATTGGGTCAAAGGATATTGTTATCCTTGTTGATATTATAAGGAGTAGATCTCCTTTGGGGTTAGGTGATTGGTGTAGTGTTGGGTAGTAGTTCCTCCATTGTAATGGAACTCGGTATATAGCCTAGTACCGGATAAAGGGTAGGCGACGTTGTGATAGGATTGGTTCTCCTTGGTGAAAAGGACCCGGTATCTAGCCTTGTACCGGATAAAGTATAGGCAACGTGGTGAAGGTTTCTCCACCATAAGGAGTCGCTGTTGTGTAGTGATTACGAACTCTTGAGTAGGTGACTCGGGGAGTGGTGTAGGGAAAGGAAGGTGTCCTTGTAGCCGAACCACTATAAATACTCGCGTTGTGGTTTTGTGCTTCTTACTCTTTATCTTTTCATTACGTATTTATATTTCTATATGTTTGTTTATCAACATCCAACACACATCTAAATAGATTGACATAAGTCGATCTAAATAGTTTAAAACAAGTTTTAATTGGTAAAACTGTTCAACCCAATCCCCTTCTAGTTTTCCACTATCTCCTTTTCAACCTTTCCAGAGTCCGAGCCTGCACGGATTTCTGCTCTTGTCTCTGTTTGAGCTTCTGGCTCATTTACCGTTTCAGTATCATCCTTAGAATGCAACATCTCTAAGTCGGTGTCACTTGATTCGAGATTAAGCTCCTCACATGTTGAGAGCTCCTCTACAAATTTAGAAGACTCAGTGCGCTTAGATGATTCTGGGTTTCGTTTCTTCAAGATGTTCTGTGTAGTAGTATTAGTTGCAGGCGAGGAGATATCCAGAAGAGTTTGAGCGACTTGTTCCAAAGTATCGATACCTTTCCCTTTACCTTCAACATCAGGCAGTGGTTGATATCTCCCTGAATTTGGTTATTGGATCATCACTCTCTTAGCCGTATACCCTAGTGTCCCTTCAAATTCTTTCCTACTCACTTCCAAAGTCTGTTGTAGGATCTCATCGTCTTCATCTCGCAGAATGGCCCATTAAGTGCTCTTTTAACCCTCTTCCCTTTCCTTTGTCACCCTTTCTAGTTCTCTTACTCTGAACAGGAGCATCATTAGCAGTATACTTCTCCTTATGTTTCTTGGGTAGTGTTTCATATGATGATTTGGAGGTTTTGGGTTTTGGTTGAGATTGTGTGGTTGACTTAGTTGGTGTAGGAGCAGAAGGTCAACTTGAGAGAGATTTAGTCACTTTGTTCAAGTAGTCCTGATAGTAAGTTGCGTTGACTATATTACTTGTTAGGAGTGCTTCAGGTATGGCCTTCCCAAAGACTTCACGTTTGGTACCCTTAGCTGTGAACTTTATATTCCTGAGAACATGCTCCCCGGATGCCATTTGAAGAGCAGAGCCCAATATTTGGTGGAACTGGTGCTTGCCTTGAAGATGATTGATAATCAACTTGGAGAATCTGATGCTTGGATTCATAAGTGAAGGGATCTTCTTCTTTCCCTTTTTATTTTTTGCCCGTTTCTCCTTGTCTCCAATGAAGGAATGAATGGCCTGAGTGAATTCCTCCCAAATCCTCTTGGCATAATCAATGTTAGCTTGATTAACTATTCCCCAAAGAATTTGCAGCATCGGTGCTGTTGGTATCTCATAACCTGAAGTATTTCCCGTGACACACATGTTTATGATTGTGGCAATTGCCCTCCATGGCTAATACAATTTGTTTGTGATCACAGTAGATAATGTCTTGACTTCTATGAGATTCCCCAGATTGTTGACAAGGTTGATCAAAGCTTCTAATGTTGGTGCGGGAGTGAATGGATTGTTTACATCAACTGGTGTGATCTGAAGTGCTTCTCAGATAGTGTCCTTAGTGAGTTCAAACCATTATTCATCAAGCTGACAACTGTAGACCGCTGTGATTTTGTCCCATTTTACTGTATCCCAAAATTGTTGAATGTAGATAGATGGTATAGTGGTATAAGCTGTGAATGCACTAATTGGTTTGCTTCAGAATTTCCACAACTATTTTGTAGATAGGATTGAGTTGAGACCTATCCATATCCATGTAGCATTTGCTCTTTCCAATAGGGACCCAATTCTCATAAGGTAAGATCTGATCATCTGTGCGAATGGGTGGTGTAATAATAGGAGCTCGGTCAGCCGGAGCATTAATTTTAGCCATTGTAACTGCACAATCACAATATACACACAGAAATGTGATGTTAAAAGTGAGTTACATCTTGAGATTAAGACATTCAAGTACTTAATCCAAGACAGAGGGACACATAGATCTTGATATTGTAATGGTCAGCAGGAGTAGTCAACTCAGATTCAACTCTTCTTAGAGAAGACATAACCCCAAGACCAAGTCAAAGTGAGTGGTGCAATTTGAACAAAATCGCTTAGGTCAAATCGCAATGTTCAAATCATTGGGAATTATATTTTGTAAAACCGATTTAAGTATGTTTAAGTATGTCAAGAGTTAATTACGTAGCTTTAGTAGTTAAGTCCGTAGACCGGACTTAAGTTTGTTAGTAGTTAAGTCTCACAAGTACTAAAGATGTTAAGTCCGCGAGAACAAATAGTCGTTAGTTAAGTCTTTATGTCTAAAATAGAATAGTTTGTTAGAGTTATATTAGGAATAGATATGTATGAGTAGAGATATCTTAGGAGAAGATATCTTTACCCCTCTACAAGTTTGTTAGTCAATTAGGGTTTCCTTGGTGCATAAAAGTATCCCTAAGGTGTTAGGTTAATGTACGAGTTGTAAGTATTAGCCTTTGAGCAAATTAATAGAAAATACAAAGTTAGTAATGCTTGTGTTCTTCATACTTTGTGTGTTAAGATTCCGCATATACACATTAAGATTTTACAAAGAGTTCTTCATATAGTAAATTGGATTTATTCAAGTCTACTATTAGTCATTCAAGGCTACTTGGATCCATAAACTTTTGGACCTACAAGTGGTATCAGAGCCTGTTGAAGAACTCTGATTTGAGGAAACAAAACACACCAAAAACACTCATCTAATCTCACTTATAAACCCTAAAGAATGTCTCATCATTGTAGGATCGTAAATAATATGTTGTTTGATGATTCTGTGGTCTAGGATGGTGATAATACAAGAAAGCCATGGTTAGAGATGAAGAGAGTAGAGGAATTCTAGAGATAAACTAAAATGTGAAAGGTTAGATTAGAAGTTCCAACCTCTACCTTGGGAGGTAGAGGGTATTTATAGTTACACACAATATGCCCTCCTGACGGGCTGTGGATCAGGCATACAGTGGGTAAAGACCCGTCCTTCCTCCACGGTGTTACACTAAACTACTCTACGCTAATAACTAACTAATTAACTACAAAATAAGGTAAATAACGACAAGTCTACGAGCAAACATATGCTAGAATATAATTGGGGTGACCGACACTTTCTTATGGAAATTCCAATTCCTAACAATCTCCCCCTAAGGGAGGTCACCCCATAATTTACATTTTGAATCCTAGCATTCTTTCTTTGTCTTTAGTTCCAAGCTCGTAGACTTCAATTCTTCAAGTTCCGCAAACTTTGTGCTTTAGTAGCGATTCTTCAAAGTCCGCATAGTTTTGTACTTTTAGTGGAGGCCTTTAACTGATCCACATCTTTGATGATCTTCGAGCTTTCATTGAGATCATCAGCCACAGTAAATCTCTAGATCACCATATGTAGTGTTGCCTTCATGTGATTTTGTGACTTTAGGACCGACATGCTCACACATTATGGATCATGACATCTTTCCATCAGAGTAGCGGAAGCTTTAATGGTTCATGATATTTGCGCATGTAGCGAAGCATAGTATAAAATATCGAGCCAAAGTTATGTAGATATGCACCATCATGATTTCTTCAATTAAGTGTGGATCTTGTGAGCATGCGGCTTTGGATTGACTTCTCAATTACGATCACCGCAACCGTCCATATGTACCGCAAACAACGATTAGCAATAAAACACACGAAAGTGTCTTTGATCACTTTCTTTGAATTGAGGTACACGCCCACGGTTCCTCGCTGATCAAGACAAGCATCTTTTGTGATCGGTATAATTCAAGAATCTCCTTGATGAGGTTTCACAAATTGTTCTAGTCGTTCTCAAACCGAACGCCTCAAAGAAGACAACACCGAGTGAGTGAACCAAATAATTGAGATTCATCGATTGATGAAAAATTGATTTGAAAACAATCGCGTATTGCTTAGAAGAAAGATTTTTGCAATACGACGAAGGTTTTATGAGACATATCAATTTTCAATTAAAAATACTTTTGGTATTTGAAAAAGAATACACATTCGATGTGCTAGAGAAAAGAATATTTTCACATCGAACGGTTTTTCCAAAAGTGTTGGGAATAAAGATAACAGTTACCACTGATACGCTTGTGGTTAGCACTGCTAAAGATTAAACTAGCAGTGGAAACTCATTACCACCGCCGATTACAATATTACCCACCGTTAGGATAATTGTTATGTATCCGTGTATTGATAAGTATAGAAAAGATCTTGTGTATATTCTATATTGTTAGGATTATACTTATCTTGTAAAGGACTCCTTGTGCTATAAAAGGAGATCCTAGGTCATTGCTTAGCATACGTATATAAGCTTCAAGGTGTAACCCTAGTGATAAGCAAGATCACTCGTATTATTTATTAATAATATTGGAGCTTTGTGTTATTCTGTTCTCACTTACATTACATCATATAAACCATCTTCTAAGTATTACTAAGTATATTCTGCGTGCTTATTAATATAACTCAAAGTACCACCAACACAAGGAGTGTCTTTAGATCCATCAAGTGGTATCAGAGCAAAGGTTCTGATATTTTGATTCAGAAGATACAAGGAATAAGCTTAACCTACTCACTCAAATCAATGGAGATGGAAAACAACCAGTCCAACTCTTCTCCAAGGCTTCCTAAGCTCAAACTCAATGAGTTTGAGATGTGGAGGATAATGATTGGGAAATACTTTATCATACAAGACTATTCTCTATGGGAGATCATCTTAACTGGTGATTCCTTCAAGTTTGTAACTAAGTCTGAGAAAGTTGGTGACACAGATGTATTAACATTTCATCGTACTTCTAAGACTAATGACGAAAGAGCAAAGAAGAAGAATGATCGAAGGCCGAAGTTTGTTACTAATGACTCTTCCTAAAGACCAAATCATTGCTTCAAAGAAGTTCAAGACCGCAAAAGAACTTTTGAAGAGATTTGCTCGGTGTTTGGTGGCAATGATGCTACAAAGAAGACAAAAGACACCGTTGAAGCAAAGTTATGAAAACTTATCCGCTTCAAGCAATGACTCACTTGATGACATCTTCACCAAACTCGAATATTGTCACAAAACCGATTGTGTTTGGCATTGAGGTAGAAAAGGAAGACCTCAATTTGAAGTTTCTAAGAAGTTTGCCTTCCGAGTTTCATACAAATGTTACGATGGGAAAATAAACCGATATTGAAACTATGAAGCTCAAAGATCTTTACAATAACTTCAAACTCATTGAACAAAGATTGAAGAAGGCAGGAAACTTGGTACAAGCTCTAGCGACTTGGCATTGTTGTCAACCTCAGAGACAGCGATGATTACGAAGATGACAATGATGATGATTTTGCCAGCTCTTTGGTTCTACAGCCTTTCCGGTAATGCTATTGTTACCACTACTGGGTTCAAAGAAGAAGGTTGTTGGTATTGGAGATCCTACCTTTTATGCTTTTATCTCCACTCAAGTTAATGGCTCTATATTAAGCATGAAGACATAGAGCAAATTGATGAAGATGACTGGAGGAGATGGACATAAAATGGCGATAGCTCTTCTTAGCATGAGGGCTAGGAAATTCTACAAGAAGATCGCAAGCCAATTCACATCAATGGTGGTGAAACCGCAGGGTTTGATAAAAGAAAGTAGAGTGTTTCAACCGTCACAAGTTGGGAATTTTGCTAGAGAATGCGTAAGACCAAGAAACCGGAACAAAAGGTGTACTTGGTACAAGCAAAGAAAGAACCAATTATGGAAGAACCAAAGGCAATCTTGGCAATTGATGGTGTGAGCTATGATTGGAGTTTCATGGTGATGGACAAGAGGAAGAACCTTGGATGCTACTCTTGTGTCTCACCGAACATGCTCTCATGGCTTTCTCGACTCGAGGTACAAAACTTTGAAAGTTGTTCTAAAACATGTAGGCTTCTAGAAGTTGAAAGGCTTAATGAATTATTTGACAACCAAAGAACGAGTTGTTTGTCGCTAATTATACCGTGTCAAACCTTAGAAGAGGCATAGGCGTACTAGAGAAACAATTAGAGCATTATAGAAATAATGAGTCAAAATATAATGATGATATGATTGTTCTTAGAGAGATAGATCATAAGACAGTGTGAATGAGGCATTAAAAGAAGAGTTTGAAAACTTAGAAAGATAAATGAGAATGTCAATTTAACTGTTCACACCTGTTATTATCAGTCTAAGCCAATTGATAAAATTTGGAATGCTCAGATTACTAGTTAAGTTAAGTCTGGTATGGGATACAACACTGCTCCTCCACCACTAAGAGGTGTTCCATCACCTCCTGGCATAGATTTAGCTCATACAGGCCTAGAAGATTTTCAGGAACCTATTCATGAGTATGGTCCTCTCAAGTTTGTGAAAAATGAGAAAGATGTTAAGCTTGAATTTGATGTTTTTGAAAGTGCTAGTGACTCATCTGTTGTAGATGAGAATGTTAAAAAGAATGTAGAGGCTTCTATCCCAAAAGTTGTTAATACTATTACAGAGGAACCTAGGAAACAAGTTAACAAGCCTAGATCAACTGTAAGGTATGCTGAGATGCATAGAAACAAGCCATCAACTCCGAGAGGTAACCAGAGGAGTTGGAATCATGTCAAATCTCAACAACTAGGTAGTGATTTTATGATGTACAACAAAGCATGTTATATTTGTGGTAGCTTTTATCATTTACATGCTAATTGTGACTATCAGGTTAGGAGAAAGGAAGTCCATGGGAATAAAAGGGTGGAGTCTAACAAGTTTCAGAATATAGTACACCCTAATTCACGCAACAAAATGGTCCCAAGAGCAGTTCAACTAAGAAGTGGTCTTAAAACTTTTGCCACTGCTAAAACTGTCAACACTGCTCAATCTAAATCACCTGTTACAAGTACAAAATCCAAAACAACTTTTTCAAAATCTCCACAAACAGGGAAAAGGTCTTTTTCTAATAAAGGGGTTCAATATAACCAACAGTGGGTACCTAAAACTAAACCAACAGTTACCAGTGCTTAAACAAAAGTTCCCACTACAAGGGTTGTAAACAAGACCAAGGGTAACATGGGAAATGTTGTAAAGGCCTCAGCACGTTAGGAATGGAAACCTAAAGGAATTACTTCAACAACCAATCCCAATGGTGTATCAATGACCTTTGATAGATATAACTATATTGATACACGAGGCAGATCCAAGTCAATCATGGCATGGGTCCCCAAAGGAAACTAACTCCTTTCTTTTATGTGCAGGAACATCCAAGGACAAAAAGATCAGATCAAGGCTACATAGATAGTGGATGTTTAAGGCACATGACTGGCAACAAGTCCTATCTCTCAGATTTTGAACATTATGATGGAGAGCTTGTTAGTTTTGGAGATAAAAGAAGTAAATCACAACATGAATGATGGAAGGAATTTAAAGAAAAGCATGGATTATTATTATTATTAAACAAATCTGCACAGAGGGTGCAGAGGGTACATCCGTCAGGTTCAGACAACCAGCATCATTACATTACAGGAAAAACTAAAAACAACATACAACAACCTACTACAGACACAAGCTTTACATCCTACCCCAACCCTACCCCAACCTAACCACCAACTACCACATAAGGCTTCTTAGGGAAGGCCCACTCTGGCATCACTTTAGGCGCTATTCGCCTATCAATCACCCTGTACACCTTTGGGGATGCTAGTCCTATCACCATTCCTCTAACAGGTGGTGAGGATGATGAAGGACCTTCTGGTGGTGGTGCTGTCAACAATGGTTGAGAAGGTGGTGCTTGCAGCTCTTCTGGTGGAAGCACTGTTGCAAGGGGAGGAACCACAAGGACTCTTTCAGCTGTTTCATCATAATAAAATAAGCTGTCCTCTTTGATGATGGCATCCTGAGGCATTGGTTGGAGTGATGATGGACCAGCATCTAAAGGGGTAGTGCTCATGGTCACATGTGTTCTCTTTCTTGAAGCAACCTCCTCAAACACCTCTCTCTTCGTTCTACCTGGATTGTTCAGAACATAATGCCAAACACTATCATCCCAAACATAAAAAGATGAGCTATCGGATGAGACATTGATAGTATTGGGTCAAAGGATATTGTTATCCTTGTTGATATTATAAGGAGTAGATCTCCTTTAGGGTTAGGTGATTGGTGTAGTGTTGGGTAGTAGTTCCTCCATTGTAATGGAACTCGGTATCTAGCCTAGTACCGGATAAAGGGTATGCGACGTTGTGATAGGATTGGTTCTCCTTGGTGAAAAGGACCCGGTATCTAGCCTTGTACCGGATAAAGTATAGGCAACGTTGTGAAGGTTTCTCCACCATAAGGAGTCGGTGTTGTGTAGTAATTACGAACTCTCGAGTAGGTGACTCGAGGAGTGGTGTAGGGCAAGGAAGGTGTCCTTGTAGCCGAACCGCTATAAATACTCGCGTTGTGGTTTTGTGCTTCTTACTCTTTATCTTTTCATTACATATTTATATTTCTATATGTTTGTTTATCAACATCCAACACACATCCAAATAGATTGACATAAGTCGATCT
This sequence comes from Chrysanthemum lavandulifolium, assembly GCA_022545495.1. Lineage (NCBI taxonomy): Eukaryota > Viridiplantae > Streptophyta > Magnoliopsida > Asterales > Asteraceae > Chrysanthemum > Chrysanthemum lavandulifolium. The sequence continues at coordinate 166,940,211 of CM040243.1, read as the reverse complement.
AAATAGTTTAAAACAAGTTTTAATTGGTAAAACTGTTCAACCCCCCTTCTAGTTTTCCACAATATCCTTTTCAACCTTTCCAAAGTCCGAGCCTGCACCGATGTCTGCTCTTGTCTCTGTTTGAGCTTCTGGCTCATTCACTGTTTCAGTATCATCCTTAGAATGCAACATCTCTAAGTCGGTGTCACTTGATTCGAGATTAAGCTCCTCACATGTTGAGAGTTCCTCTGCAATTTAGATGACTCATTGCGCTTAGATGATTCTGGGTTTCGTTTCTTTAGGATGTACTGTGTAGTAGTATTAGTTTGCAGGCGAGGAGATATCCAGAAGATTTTGAGCGACTTGTTCCAGAGTATCAATACCTTTCCCTTTACCTTCAACATCAGGCAGTGGATGATATCTCACTGAATTAGGTTATTGGATCATCACACTCGTAGTCGTATACCCCAGTGTCCATTCAAATTCTTTCCTACTCACTTCCAAAGTCTGTTGTAGGATGTCATCGTCTTCATCTCGCAGAGCTGGCCCAGTTCGTGCTCTTTTTAACCCTCTTCCCTTTCCTTTGTCACCCTTTCTAGTTCTCTTACTCTGAATAGGAGCATCATCAGCAGTATACTTCTCCTTATGTTTCTTGGGTAGTGTTTCATATGATGATCTGGAGGTTTTGGGTTTTGGTTGAGATTGTGTGGTTGACTTAGTTGGTGTAGGAGCAGAAGCTTAACTTGAGAGAGATTTAGTCACTTTGTTCAAGTAGTCCTGATAGTAAGTTTCGTTGACTATATCACTTGTGAGGAGTGCTTCAGGTATGGCGTTCCCAAAGACTTCATGTTTGGTACCCTTAGCTGTGAACTTTATATTCCCGAGAACATGCTCCTCGGATGCCATGTGAAGAGCAGAGCCCAATATTTGGTGGAACTGGTGCTTGCCTTGAAGATGATTGATAATCAACTTGGAGAATCTGATGCTTGGATTCATAAGTGAATGGATCTTCTTCTTTCCCTTTTTGTTTTGTGCCCGTTTCTCCTTGTCTCCAATGAAGGAATGAATGGCCTGAATGAATTCCTCCCAAATCCTCTTGGCATAATCAATGTTAGCTTGATTAACTATTCCCCAAAGAATTTGCATCATCGGTGCTATTGGTCTCTCATAACCTGACGTCTTTCCTGTGAGACACAACTTTATGATTGTGGCGATTGCCCTCCACGTTTAATACAATTTGTTTGTGATCACAGTAGATAATGTCTTAACTTCTATGACATTCCCCAGATTGTTGACAAGGTTGATCAAAGCTTCTAATGTTGGTGGGGGAGTGAATGGATTGTTTACATCAACTGGTGTGATCTGAAGTGCTTCTCCGATAGTCTCCTTAGTGAGTTCAAACCATTATTCATCAAGCTGACAACTGTAGACCGCTGTGATTTTGTCCCATTTGACTATATCCCAAAATTGTTGAATGTAGATAGATGGTATAGTGGTATAAGCTGTGAATGCACTAATTGGTTTGCTTCAGAATGTCCACAACTATTTTGTAGATAGGATTGAGTTGAGACCTATCCATATCCATGTAGCATTTGCTCTTTCCAATAGGGACCCAATTCTCATAAGGTAAGATCAGATCATCTGTGCGAACGGGTGGTGTAATAATAGGAGCTTGGTCAGCTAGAGCATTAATTTTAACCATTGTAACTGCACAATCACAATATACACATAGAAATGTGATGTTAAAAGTGAGTTACATCTTGAGATTATGACATTCAAGTACTTAATCCAAGACAGAGGGACACATAGATCTTGATATTGTAATGGTCAACAGGAGTAGTAAACTCTCTAGTCAACGGATGTCAACTCTTCTTAGAGAAGACATAACCCCAAGACCAAGTCAAAGTGAGCATGGTGCAATTTGAACAAAACTCAGTTAGGTCAAATCGCAATGTTCAAATCTGTTGGGAATTATATTTTGTAAAACAGATTTAAGTATGTTTAAGTATGTCAAGAGTTAATTCTGGTAGCTTTAGTAGTTAAGTCTGGTAGACCAGACTTAAGTTTGTTAGTAGTTAAGTCTGCCAAGACTAAAGATGTTAAGTCCGCGTAACAAATAGTCGTTAGTTAAGTCTCTTATGTCTAAAATGTAATAGTTTGTTAGAGTTATATTAGGAATAGATATGTATGAGTAGAGATATCTTAGGAGAAGATATATATACCCTTCTACAAGTTTGTTAGTCAATTAGGCTTTCCTTTGTGTATAAAAGTATCCCTAAGGTGTTAGGTTAATGTACGAGTTGTAAGTATTAGCCTTTGAGAAAATTAATAGAAAATACGAAGTTAGTAATGCTTGTGTTCTTCATACTTTGTGTGTTAAGATTCCGCATTTACACATTAAGCTTTTACAAAGAGTTCTTCATATAGTAAATTGTATTTATTCAAGTTTACTATTAGTCATTTAAGGCTACTTGGATCCATAAACTTTTGGACCTACAAGTGGTATCAGAGCCTGTTGAAGAACTCTGATTTAAAGAAAGAAAACACACCAAAAACACTAATCTAATCTCACTTATAAACCCTAAAGAATGTCTCATCATTGTAGGATCGTAAATAATATGTTGTTTGATGATTCGGGTGGTCTAGGCTGCTGATAATACAAGAAAGCCATGGTTAGAGATGAAGAGAGTAGAGAGGGAATTCTAGAGAGATAAACTAATATGTAAAAGGTTAGATTAGAAGTTCCAACCCTCTACCTTGGGAGGTAGAGGGTATTTATAGTTACAAACAATACGCCCTCCTGACGGGCTGTGGATCAGGCATACAGTGGGTAAAGGCCCGTCCTTCCTCCACGGTGTTACACTAAACTACTCTACGCTAATAACTAACTAATTAACTACAAAATAACGTAAATAACGACAAGTCTAAGAGCTAACATATGCTAGAATATAATTGGGGTGACCGACACTTTCTTATGGAAATTCCAATTCCTAACAATCTCCCCCTAAGGGAGGTCACCCCATGATTTACATTTTGAATCCTAGCATTCTTTCTTTGTCTTTAGTTCCAAGCTCGTAGACATCAATTCTTCAAGTTCGCAAACTTTGTGCTTTAGTAGCGATTCTTCAAAGTCCGATAGTTTTGTACTTTTAGTGGAGGCCTTTAATCGATCCACATCTTTGATGATCTTCGAGCTTATTGAGATCATCACCACAAGAATCTCTGGATCACCCTATGTAGTGTTGCCTTCATGTGATTATGTGACTTTAGGACCGACATGCTCTCACTTTATGGATCATGACATCTTTCCATCGAGTAGCGGAAGCTTTATCGTTCATGATATTTGCAAAGAAGGTAGCGAAGCATAGTATAAAATATCGAGCCATGTTATGTAGATATGCACCACTCATGATTTCTTCAATTAAGTGTGGATGCTGTGAGCATGCGGCTTTGATTGACTTCTCAATTTTGATCACCGCAACCGTCCAAATGTACCGCAAACAATAGTTAGCAATAAAACAAACGAAAGTGTCTTTGATCACTTTTGTTGAATTGAGGTACACGCCCACGGTTCCTCGTGGATCAAGACAAGTACTTCCGTGATCGTGTATAATTCCAAAGAATCTCCTTGATGTGGTTTCGCAATGTTCTAGCTATTCTCAAACCGAATGTCTCAAAGAAGACAACACCGAGTGAGTGAACCAAATAATTGAGATTCACCGATTGATGAAAATTGATTTGAAAACAATCGCGTATTGATTAGAAGAAAGAGTTTTGCAATACGACGAAGGTTTTATGAGACAGTCAATTTTCAATTAAAAATACTTTTTGTATTTGAAAAAGAATACACATTCAATGTGCTTGAGAAAAGAAGATTTGCAAATCGAACGGTTTTTCCAAAAGTGTTGGGAAAAAGATAAGATTACCACCGACACGCTTGTGGTTAGCATCAAGAAGATTACACTAGCAATGGAAACTCATTACCACCGCCAAGACAATATTACCACCGTCAAGTTAGGATAATTGTTATGTATCCGTATTAATAAGTATAGAAAAGATCTTGTGTATATTCTATATTGTTAGGATTATACTTATTTTGTAAAGGACTCGTTGTGCTATAAAAGGAGATCCTAGGTCATTGCTTAGCATACGTATTATTCATATAAGCTTCAAGGTGTAACCCTAGTGATAAGCAAGATCACTCGTATTATTTCTTAATAATATTGAAGCTTTGTGTTATTCTGTTCTCACTTACATTACATCATATAAACCATCTTCTAAGTATTACTAAGTATATTCCACGTGCTTATTAATATAACTCAAAGTATCACCAACACAAGGAGTGTGTTTAGATCCATCAAGTGGTATCAGAGCAAAGGTTCTGATATTTTGATTTAGAAGATACAAGGAATAAGCTTAACCTACTCACTCAAATCAATGGAGATGGAAAACAACCATTCAACTCTTCTCCAAGGCTTCCTAAGCTCAAACTCAATAAGTTTGAGATGTGGAGGATAATGATTGAGCAATACTTTCTCATACAAGACTATGCTCTAGGGAGATCATCTTAACTGGTGATTCCTTCAAGTCCAGAATTAAGACCGAGAAAGTTGGTGACACGATGTATTAACATTTCATGCACTGAGACTAATGATGAAAGAGCAAAGAAGAAGAATAATCAAGACCGAAGTTTGTTACTAATGACTCTTCCTAGAGACTAAATCATTGCTTTCAGAAGTTCAAGACTACAAAAGAACTTTTGAAGAGATTTGCTCAGTGTTTGGTGGCAATGATGCTACAAAGAAGACACAAAGACAACATTGAAGCAAAGTTATGAAAACTTCTCCGCTTTGAGCAATGACTCACTTGACAAAGATCTTCACAAAACTCCGTAATATTGTCACACCATCGATTGTGTTTGACATTGAGGTAGAAAAGGAAGACCTCAATTTGAAGTTTCTAAGAAGTTTGCCTTATGAGTTTCATACAAATGTTACAGTCTGGGAAAATAAACCAGATATTGAAACTTTGAAGCTCAATGATCTTTATAATAACTTCAAACTCATTGAACAAAGATTGAAGAAGGAAGGGAAACTTGGTACAAGCTCTAGCAGCTTGGCATTGTAGTCAACCTCTGAGACAAAGTGAAGATTTCAAGATAACAATGATGATGATTTTGCCATCACTTGGTTCTACAGCTTCCATCGGTAATGCTATTGTTACCACCGCAGTTCAAAGAAGAAGGTTGCTTGTATTGAGATCCTACCTTTATGCTTTTATCTCCACTCAAGTTAATGGCTCTATATTAACTCATGAAGACATAGAGCAAATTGATGAAGATGACTTGGAGGAGATGGACATAAAATGGCGGATAGCTCTTCTTAGCATGAGGGCTAGGAAATTTACAAGAAGACTGCAAGCCAATTCACATCAATGGTGGTGAAACTGCAGGGTTCGATAAAAAGAAAGTAGAGTGTTTCGACTGTCACAAGTTGGGGCATTTTGCTAGAGAATGCGGAAGACCAAGAAACCAGGACAAAAGGTCTACTTGGTACAAGCAAAAGAAAGAACCAATTATGGAAGAACCAAAGGCAATGCTGGCAATTGATGGTGTGAGCTATGATTGAAGTTTCATGGCTGATGGACAAGAGGAAGAACCTTCAGATGCTACTCTTGTGTCTACTGAACATGCTCTCATGGCTTTCTCTGACTCTGAGGTACAAAACTTTGAAAGTTGTTCTAAAACATGTAGGGCTTCTAGAGAAGTTGAAAGGCTTAATGAATTATTTGACAACCAAAGAACAGAGTTGTTTTGTTGCTAATTATAATGTGTCAAACCTTGGAAGATGCATAGTTGTATTAGAGAAACAATTAGAGCATTATAGAAAAATGAGAAAGATGTTAAGCTTGAATTTGATGTTTTTGAAAGTGCTAGTGACTCATCTGTTGTAGATGAGAATGTTAAAAATAATGTAGAGGCTTCTATCCCAAAAGTTGTTAATACTATTACAGAGGAACCTAGGAAACAAGTTAACAAGCCTAGATCAACTATAAGGTATGCTGAGATGTATAGAAACAAGCCATCAACTCCTAAGGGTAACCAGAGGAGTTGGAATCATGTCAAATCTCAACAACTAGGTAGTGATTTTATGATGTACAACAAAGCATGTTATATTTGTGGTATCTTTTATCATTTACATGCTAATTGTGACTATTAGGTTGGGAGAAGGAAGTCCATGGAATAAAAGGGTGGAGTCAAACAAGTTTCGTAATATAGTACACCCTAATTCACACAAAGAAATGGTCCCAAGAGCAGCTCAACTAATAAGTGGTCTTAAAACTTTTGCCATCGCTAAAAGCGTTAACACCGCCACTCTAAATCACCATTACAAGTGCAAAATCCAAAACAACTTTTCCAAAATCTGCACAAACAGGAAAAGGTCTTTTCTAATAAAGGGTTAAATATAACCAACGGTGGGTACCTAAAACTAAACCAAGAAGCTACCATCGCTTAAACAAAAGTTCCCACGCAAGGGTTGTAAACAAGACCAAGGGTAACATGGAAATGTCAGAAAGGCCTCAAAGACGTTGGGAATGGAAACCTAAAGGAATGACTTCAACAACCAATCCCAATGGTATATCAATGACCTTTGATAGATATAACTATATTGATACACGAGATGATCCAAGTCAATCATGGCTTGGGTCCCCAAAGGAAACAAACTCCTTTCTTTTATGTGCGGGAACATTCAAGGACAAAAGATCGATCAAGGCTACAGATAGTGGATGTTCAAGGCACGTGATCGTAACAAGTCCTATCTCTCGATTTTGAATATTATGATGGACAATTGTTAGTTTTGGAGATAAAAGAAGTAAATCACAACCGTAATGATGCAAGGAATTTAAAGAAAAGCATGGATTATTATTATTATTAAACAAATGCACACGTGGTGCAGAGGGTACATCCATCGTGTTCGCATAACCAAACATCATTACATTACAAGAAAACTAAAAACAACATACAACAACCTACTACAGACATAAGCTTCACATCCTACCCCAACCCTACCCCAACCTAACCACCAACTACCACCTAAGGCTTCTAGGGAATGCCCACTGCATCACTTTAGGCGCCATTCGCTCATCAATCACCCCAGACACCTTTGGGGATGCTAGTCCTATCACCCTTCCTCCAACGGTGGTGAGGATGATGAAGGACCCTCCGTGGTGGTCTTGTCAACAATGGTTGAGAAGGTGGTGCTTGTAGCTCTTCTGGTGGAAGCACTGTTGCAAGGGGAGGAACCACAAGGACTCTTTCAGTTGTTTTATCATCAGAAAATGAGCTGTCCTCTTTGATGATGGCATCCTGAGGCATTGGTTGGAGTGATGATGGACCAGCATCTGAAGGGGTAGTGCTCATGGTCACATGTGTTCTCTTTCTTGAAGCAACCTCCTCAAACACCTCTCTCTTCGTTCTACCGGGATTGTGCAGAACATAATGCCAAACACTATCATCCCAAACATCCGAAGATGAGCTGTCGGATGAGACATTGATAGGGTTTGTATGACTCATGGTGATTTTTGGAGAGAAGTAAGTTAGTGAGAGAGAAATTTTTTTGGAGTATGTGTGATATGAGTGGTTTGTGTGTTTTAGATGCTTAAATACAAGTTAAGCAAGATTCAGTAAGTTAATGTGGGGAAGGTGTAAGTTGTTGAGGAGTAAATGAAGTCTTTGACTTTGGTGGCATTGATAAATGACTTGCAGTTGACTCGTTGACTGGGTGGTTTAGTACTGTTTTAACCACTGCCAGCAGAAATTTTATTCACTTCAAGTTATTTACTTATCACTACTAACCTTAACAATGCTTTCAGTATGTAGTTTATGTTTGTGATATGCAGTTTTGAAGGATTCTTTGTATCCATTGGAGTTGTTGATGCTTAGTGCTTGTATTATTATTTGTCCACTAACCTTCATGTAGAAATTAAGCCTAACAGTGGAAACTATAATACAAGCAGTGGTAAAAGTTACTCTCACAGTGGTAAAAGTTACTCTCACAGTGGAAAAAATAAAACAAAGAAACTTTATTCCATTCATGAAGAATATTCATTACATTCAAAAAGAGAGTGCTAACAACCACAATCAAACACAAAAGACAACAACCTAACATATCCTACATCCCTACATTCTACACCAGCTACTCCATTGGCTTCTTGCCCTTGCCCTTGCCCTGATAGTCATGCTTGTTCTTCTGTGCTCTCTTCCTCTTGTTCTCAAAGGTTGAATGCATTCTTGGACAAGCAAGACCAAGAACTTGTGGAGGAGGCCTTGGTAAACTTGCAGGTTTTTCTGGTATGGAGATTTTCTTCATGTTGGAGATAGCTGTTACCAAAGCCTTTGACAGAGCACTAGACAACTTCTTGGACAAGGCATAGGTTTCATCATCATAATCATCCGATGAGTCGGAGTAGAACTAAAGAGAAGGTGCTGCGCTTGGCAACAAAGCTTCACGGTCTTCTTAGTTGGCTCCTTGGAAGAAGAGCTAGTGGAATAGCATGGAATGTATTCCCACTCGATATCTACGTGTCGAGGAGGAATCGATGAGATGTCAATGATGTCCGGAAGATTGCTCATAGCGATTTTAGGGTTCTTGTCTTGGTAGGAATGTGTTTTGATATGATTATGCAGAGTCAAATCACTTTATATAGATAAAGTCAATCAAAAGGTTTAATTTAAGAAGATATTTACTTTTATCTATTTTGGTAAGTAAATATAGATATTATTGGATTGACTTTGGGAAGATATTGTATTAAAACAAGTCGGTTATGCATATTCTTTGTACCATACTAACACTTGCAGGTTCATAACTAAGCTTAGATGGGAGTTGATCTTAAAAGGTGTGTATCTGAGACACACAACAAATGGTTATTGATTCACCATGTCTAATCCACATAAGAATCAACTAGTCCAAAGCAAACGGCTACTGTTAAAGACATAACAAATCCGTTTATGGTTGATAGTTTACCAAAAACTATATGGTTATCAACTCACCATATTCTTATGATTAAGAGTTGGCTAGTCCATAGCAAACGGCTCATGGTAAAGACATATCAAACCGTTGAATAGCGATCCAATTTTCATATGTTTTTCTTTACCATCGCTTTGAAAATCTTTGTGAAAATTACCATTGCTAGTTCACGGTTTCCAGCGATGTGTTATTTTTACCATCGCTGATCTAGCCGTTTCAACTGTTGTGTCAAGAATTAATTTTACTAGCCGTTGAATAGAAATTGCTTTCCATATATATATAGGGTAAATTTTAGAAGATTATCTACTTTCCTAATTGATATTTATCCTCTAAAGATAAATCTTTCCTTAGATAATCTTTCTCAAGCAAAACTCCTAAACCCTACCTCTATATATCTTTCTCTCTCAATTGGCGAGTTCTTTATACAATTTATCTTGATGAATATATTTTTCATCAAAAGATTCTATGGCACCTATCACTTTTGCAGATGAGCACAACCAAGTTGCCTACTTGAAAAAGTCAAACGAGAAGAGTGGCCCTGTTTTTCATCAGATTGTGGACTTTCTAAATACTAGTCATGTGAGGTATGCTTTACTTCTTAGTCCCACAATCTATTTCTCTCAAATCAAACAGTTTTGGACTTCTGTTTAGTCTATAACAATTGAAAATAGAGATACACATGAAACAGTGGATGCTCTTAGAGCCACTGTGGATGGGGTAACTATTGATGTTACTGAGGCATCCTTGAGGAGAATTATCCAATTGGATGATCTCAATGGTATCATCACATTACCTATGCCGTAAATTGTACACATCTTTCATCCATGGGGTATGATACCACCGACAAAAGGCTACTTTTAAAAGAGTGGTTTATGTCCTCATTGGAGATTTTTGATACATACTCTTTTACATTGCTTAAGTCCTAAGAAAACATCTTATGAACAATTCAGTTCAACAATGGCTTACCCTTTGGTCTAGCCACTGATAGGATTTTTAATTGGTCAAACTATATTTTCACAAGTATGAAAGGCAAGGTAAAGAGTTCAACAAAAATTTTGATATATCCAAGGTTTGTGCAAGTAGTATTAAATGATTTTCAACTGCAACCCTATACAAGAGTTTATAAAATCCGTTGCCTTAAGCCTAAAGTTTTCAAAACATGAACAAAGATGGCAATAGGATGATTACACCTCTTTTTCCTCAAATGCTTGCAAAGATTTCACAGGTACAAACCTCACCCATAATCACTGTTCCAAACATTGATTATACTCCACCAATTTCTCACACCTATGAGAGGAGGCATAAACAGCCAACTCCTCTCATTACAACACAGCATGTACCTGATCCTTTTGGTTTAGGCACAAGAAGTGGTGGTTCCAGGCTCCAACCTAGTCCAAATAGGGAGGAATCTGAGCCAATGCCCTATGATTCGCCTCTCCCAACAGGTCACACAGTTGGAAGTGTTGAGGGCAGTGGGCAACAAATGGATTTGATGGAACTTTGTACCAAATTAGCAAAGAAGGTTGAATCTCTGGAGAAAGACTTGGCACAACTAAAGGAGCAACATGCCAAGGATGTTTCACATTTGAAAGAAGAGATTCAGACCTTGAAGGAAGAGTTGCAGGGGTTAAATCAAAGGAAAACCGCAAGGCTAGTGATATCATCTCCATCCTCACCTCATAATGGTGATTCAGAAGATTTTCATAAAGATTTGGGAAATTCTCCTAAACAGGGGAGGAAAACAGATGTTGAAACAAAGGGGAGGAGAATTGATTTTGGAGGTGAAGGTGTTACAAGTAAAGGTACTGAGGGAGCTGATACTCAAGAATATCCTCAATAGCAATCAGAATAAGCAACAATTTTCACTGATGCAACTACAACTGCAGATTTTACCACTAATACAATTTCTACTGCAGAGCCAATAGTTCCCACTGCTGGACAAGATACTACCACTGCAAGTGAAGAAATTGAAAAGCAAAAGAAAGAAAAGGTAAAGCTATTATGCGAGCAAGGAGCAAACAAGAAGAAAGATTTCAAAGAAATAACAAGCTCAGATTGCTCATGATGTGAAGTTGCTAGAAAGCTTAATGAAGATGAAGTTGCAAAAGAAAGAAAAAGCTTGATGAATTGGAGATTGCTAGCTTTATGGAGGCTAAAAGATCGGACATAATGGAAACCATCAAGATCCGGGGCCTAATCGCTCCACCTACAATACTTAGAGAAAAGACCTGAATTTAGCTATGTACCACACACCAAGAGATTGATTTCTTGATTGCTAATGATCCAATGATCAAGAAGAAAGCAATTGACCTTATAGCAGATAAGTATTTAACTGAAGAAAAAATAACTACTCAGTTAAAGGACTCCATTCAAATGAACAATAATCAAGCACTTCAAGATGTAATTGATTCAGTCAGAAAGGGTCAAAAGAAACCAAGGCAACAAACCAAGGCACAAGTTATCTCATACATGAAGACTTATTGTTGCAATGTTGGTGGCTGGAAAAGAGATCATTTCAAAGGAATGGCTGATGATCAGGTTGAAGGTATCTACTACAGAGTTCAAAGACATCCTATCATTGATTAGGAAGTATACACTGCTAGCAATTTTGCTCCAACATGGAAGATTACAAGGCTAGGTGGTGAAACTTCATCAATTAATCAGTTTGAAGAACTTATCAAAGTGTGTGACAGAGATGATCTTGATACATTGTGGAGATTAGTTCAAGAAAGTTTTGATGCTAAAGATCTTAAAGATAGGAAGGATATGCAGTTATGGATTAATCTAAGAAGGCTCTATGAACCAGATGCTAATGATGATTTCAGGAAATTCTCATGTTCATGCCCTGGTACAAAATGGTTTTATTATGATTCATGTGAAGTTTATCATGTTTCTACAGCAGATGGAGTGGGCAATTATGGATTAATCTAAGAAGGCTCTATGAACCAGATGCTAATGATGATTTCAGGAAATTCTCACGTTCATGCCCTGGTACAAAATGGTTTTATTATGATTCATGTGAAGTTTATCATGTTTCTACAGTAGATGGAGTGGATGCATTTATGTTTCCTGAGAAAGAATACCCACTCAGAGCTGGAACTCTCACTGTGCTGCTGTGTACAACAATAAGAGTTCATGAAGATAATGAGAAGGTCAGAGCTTTGTTACATAGGCTTCAAGATCAATGCTCAAGATCTATTCAGGAGATAATAAGAAAGAGAAGTGTTTGAAAGAATTCCCCAAATCCTTACATAAGATGCAGATTGAAGAAACTTATTGATTTGTTGAGAAATCATAAGTTTAGGGGAGGATTGTTGGGAATAAAGATAAGCTACCACCGACATCGCTTGTGGTTAGCATCGCTAAAGATTACACTAGCGGTGGAAACTCATTACCACCGCAAGTACAATATTACCACCTTTGTTAGAATAATTGTTATGTATATGTATTGATAAGTATAGAAAAGATCTTGTGTATATTCTATATTGTTTGGATTATACTTATCTTGTAAAGTACTCCTTGTGCTATAAAAGGAGATCCTAGGTCATTGCTTAGCATACGTATTATTCATATAAGCTTCAAGGTGTAACCCTAGTGATAAGCAAGATCACTCGTATTATTTCTTAATAATATTGGAGCTTTGTGTTATTCTGTTCTCACTTACATTACATCATATAAACCATCTTCTAAGTATTACTAAGTATATTCCGCGTGCTTATTAATATAACTCAAAGTATCACCAACACAATGAGTGTGTTTAGATCCATCAAAAAGTATTTTTTTCAATCAGAGATACTTTTTGTGTTTGAAAATGAATACACATTCGGTGTGCTAGAGAAAATAAGATTTGCACATCGAACGGTTTTTCCAAAAGTATTCGTCAATTTATTTCCTGGACCAAGGTTGATTCAAGAGTGAATTGCTCTATTGTTTCTATCCAGTTGTCACAAGCTTGATCTTTTGCAAGATCTCACATGTCACCCACCAAGAGCTTGTTTGATGTTGGCTCTAGAAGGATTTCCATCTTCATCGTGAGTACTTTTACATATCACTCGGATGTTCTGGCAATTCCACCAGGATAATGCGTAGGAATCTAAATATATACTTACTTTCCACATTGTGTGAAACAACAAGTCTTCATTAATTTTGTGTCCTAATGAGAAATTGTGGATGATCTCTTGGCTCTAGACTCAATTGTGCACATTTGGTTTCCTATGTCGGAGACTAGGGAGAGGGTCTCCTTCTTCAATATCAACCATCTCTAAGAGAAAGTCGATAGATTATGTAGGTTCCCCGTGAGAATGAAACAAGTCCTTTTAAGAGGAACTTGAGTAGTTTGGGAAGTTAGGTGCAGTGCGTCACTGGGTCCATGACGCCTTGTCTTCAATACCAGAGTTACCTTACTAGACACCAAGAGCATATGTATTGAACCCGGTTTACGCCTAAGGTTGAATTAATGGAGGGCTATTTCTTTTCACCCTTTTCACATTCAATTCTTTTTCATTCTTCAACCCTTTTAGTGCTTACCAAGACTTCATAACAAGAACCTTGTTGGGTTTATTCCAAGACTAGCTCTGCATCTCATCCGCACTCTTCCCGTATTCTCATTTTCTTTTTTCATCATACCTACGGACTCTACACTATCTAGTGGATTGTCTCGGCAGATCCTCCGATCTGGGCGGGATCGTGGAACGAATACCTAACCTAACCATCCTTATAACACCATGCATAAAGTAAATTGGTCGGTCTTTTGGTATTGTTCTTTCCGTCATGAAACCAATTGAAAAATCATTTGGAAAATCAATCAAGGTACTTGTGATACGAGATCAAAGCATTTTGTACCTTAATAGTTTGGATCATTTAGAAATGCTCCACCTCAACATGTGCATATGATTTTGAAATTGTTTAGCACATGGAGGCAAGAGTTCTTTGAAATAATTTCTTGATCACAATTTCCTTCGAAAAATCCATTTGATTTTCTTTGGTAAATTCTCCCCCTCAATATGTGCATAGGATATTTGAAATCATTTTATCACATAGAGGAAAGAGTTCATTTGAAGTACATCCACAATCACAAAATCCATTAAGAAACCATTAGAAAATCAATCAAGGTACTTATGTTGAAACATAGAAATCTTTGTACCTTGAAAGTTTATTTTCTATTGAAATGCTCCCCCTCAATATGTGCTTCGAGATTTGAAAGCGTTTAGCACATATGGGAGAGCAGTCTGCACTTTTGAATCAAATCGATCATCATTTATCAAATTTCATTATTAAATCACAAATTCTCCCCCGATCAAAAATATCAAACCCTTTGAGATTTTGGATCCCAAGTGATTTAATAAGGTTTAGAAAACATGGGAGAATATGTGCCTTGTTTAAGTACTCATCTTGTTTTTGGATAAATGCTCCTCAACATGTGCATTATGTATTAGAAATCGTTTGGCACATGGAGGCGTGGAGTGCCTTTAAAGGACTAAAACCAATTCCATTTAAACAAATTTGAGATTTAAATCACGATCTCTCCCTTGATCAAAATTTCAAACCAATTGAGATTTTGGATCCCAATTGATTTAAATCATTTAGAAAATTTTGGGAAAGACGTGGCAAGATTTAATTTTTGAAATTGGTGATGAGGACCAATTATAGACATTAAAGATTGTTAGTGTCGTATGATAGTTTTAAGAGATCTTTAAATAAAATAAAACAATTTCACAATCAAACAAGAATGTAAAAATTTCATTTTGAAAGATATTTGGGTTTTAAAGAAAATCATACCATGACATAACATTAAATCTTTAGATCACCACTTATTTCGTACAAACGGACTTGATAGATGAAATATCGATTGAAAATATTTTATTTTAAATCACTCTCCCCTTCAATCAATTATCGTTGTCGTTGATTGAGTGAGTTAAGTTTTTGAAAAAATGAAGTCCGGTGATTTTTAAATTTAATTCCAATTTATTTTCAAAACCAATATTTTTCCATTTTTCAAAACAATATTATTTAAAAACTGTTTAAAAATGGTATCATTCACTACTTTTCCTGCACAAGATACGTTAGGTGGTGTAGAGGCTACTTATGTTGTTGTTTTCGTTGTGCTTGGAAGAAAAACCGTCTGCTGAAGCAGTGAGACCTCTTACGTTGCATGTTTTTATGCCAACTCTCCATAGAGGTCAAATTAAGCTCCGTTTCTTCATTTGATGATGAAGAAAACCATCTGCTGATGCAGTGAAACATCTTACATTGCATTTTTTCATGCCAACTCTCCATAGAAGTCAAATTAAGCTCCGTTTCTTCATTTGTCAACCCAATATATAGTTACCCTTTCCTTACGGCATTCAATCATCTTCAATTGTGGGATCCGGATCGGGAACATTCTTATATACCAATATACCTGCATACGTTAGTGAACACACATACAGATATATGGTGGTCGTCATCACCCAAACAACAATCGACTAATAAAAGTCAATCCAACATATCAATCAGATCATACAAAGGCATGGGAATTATATGTTTATCAAACTATAGTCATCTAATCCTAACAATCATATCCTAGATTCCTAGTCCTTCGACATAGGCAAGTATCATTTTTAGTTAAGCACGAGGATAATTAGAAAAGCTAGTTAGATGATATAGATTTGAAAACATTCTCCCCCTCAATCAATGACTTATATTTTGAAAAGTTTAAAAGTGCTGAAGTCATTGATTGAGTTTTCAATTTTTACGAAAACTCTGAAACTGATTGATTTGCAAGCAACACAATTTACCACAATTTTTGAAAAACAGCAAATATTTTTGTGAAGAATTTTAGAAGGAAAAACATTTGTGTAGGAACAGCAGTCTTTTTGACGACACGCTTTCCTTGTTTTGTTTTTAGGAAAAGTGCACGAAATTTTTTGAAAAATTGGTTTTGTGCAGCACTTTCCTTTCTTGAAGAACGGGTTGCTATCAGAAATAATATCAAACCATGGTTTAAGCGCGGGTTACAGTATGAAATAACTACAAGCCATTTGATTTGTGACATGTTTTGAAAAGAAGTATTTACACCTTCTGCTCGAACTTCATCTATGGTCCCGTGCCATTGTTGAATGACATTTCTAAGACCACAGATGTTATTGATACCAGAAGACATGTCTTGAGAAAATAATTTTTTTTATGTTTTTCAAATTTTCTGATTTTTATGGGTTTTTGTTGATTTTATATTTTTCTATTTTCCTTTTGTTGGTTTTACATTTTTGTATTTGGTTTTTGATAAATATTTATAGATAGAGTAGATGATATAGTTAAGAAGATGATGATACGAGTACTGAGATAAGGATATCAAACAGCCCCGTTGTAGAAGATAGAAATCGTCATCTCTTAAACATCCACCACCAAAGCTTTCGAGGCTCCTAAATTGAGAGAAATTGAACCATCTGAAAGTGAGACTTTGGCAGCTTCCCCTCAAACCGTAAATCCTTTTGTTGAGCAGATTTGAAGCTCTATTTCAAGCTTGCCTTAGCCAGGTGCACAAAGAAGTACACCATTATCATCGATCTTGCTGCTCTTTTTAAGAATAATCTTTGTGATTCTTCGCTCGGGGTTATATCATCAAGTAGAAAAGCAAAGAATCATCCCACACTTGAATAATCTTCTCGCTTTCTTTTCCATCAAGTTCAAGCAATCCATACCAAAAGTTGTCAAGAGACCACTTCCCAAGTAGATGAATTGATGCGCCGGGCCTCATAGACTAGAGCTCACGAACCCGAATACACATATCAAGACAGAGAAACTTATACCATCAAGTAGCATTAAGTCTAATAGCCAAAGAATAACCCCGATGTATACTTTTCTCCCTCAAGAAAGTGTATGAATCTCAAGAACCCGGTACGAATGCCCAAAGAGAGAATAACCGATAACATTGAAGAAGTAGGCCGAATCACTGATTAAGCACTCAAGTGAAACAGTTGAGCGTCCCCAATGTAAAAAATCTCTCTCCCCTGATGATTGTGATAGCATCGAAATCATCAAACACTTGTGTACCTCTTTTATCACATGAAGCTAACTCTTCCATCTCTTCCCCCACATAGTTGGAATAAGAACACTAAATGCCATGAGTCAAACCTTGAGTTTCTCTGCGGTAATGACATTAGTCTTCCTGGGATATGTTGGGAATAATCAGTTACCACGGATAGTATGTGGTTTACATCGCTTGAGTTTAACACTAGCAAGGGAAACGATTCCCACCGCTAGAACATTATTACCATCGCTATTGTTTATGATAATGTTAACGCGTCTAGATAAGTATAGAATAGATCTTGTGTATATTCTATTATGTTAGCTTTATACTTATCTTGTAAAGGACTCCTTGTTGTATAAAAGGAGATCATAGTTCATTGTCTTAGGTACTTGTTGATTTACCTACGAAAACTTCAAGGTGTAACCCTAGTGATACTAAGATCACTCGTATTATTCATTAATAATATTGGAGCTTGAGTTTTGTGTTTAATCTGTGTTTACTCTCATACAATACATTATACAATCCTTCTTCTAAGTATTACTAAGTAAATTCCGCGTGCTTATTAATATCATACAAAATATCATTGACACAAGGAGTGTGTCCAGATCCATCAAGTGGTATCAGAGCAAAGGTTTTGATATTTTGTTTTAGAAGATCCAAGGAATAAGCTTAACCTACTCACTCAAATCAATGGAGATGTAAAACAACCAATCAAACTCTTCTTCTACTCCAAGACTTCCTAAGCTCAAACTTAATGAGTTTGAGATGTGGAGGATACTTATTGAGCAATACTTCCTCATACAGGACTATGCTCTATGGGAGATCATTCAAACTGGTGATTCTTTCAAATCTGTGACTACTACTTCGAAAATTGGTGAAACAGATGTTGTGAAAGTTTCTGTGCCTGAATCCAATGCTGAAAAGGCACAAAGGAAGAATGATCTTAAGGCTAGAAGTCCACTGCTGATGACTCTTCCTAGAGACCAGATCATTGCATTCAGCAAGTTCAAGACTGCAAAAGAACTGTTTGAAAAGATTTGCTCAGTGTTTGGTGGTAATGATGCTACTAAGAAGACACAAAAGACATTATTGAAGCAAAGTTATGAAAACTTCTCCGCTTCAAGCAATGACTCACTTGATAGCATTTTCACCAAACTCGTAAGATTGTAACACAACCGACCGTGTTTGGCATCGAGGTAGAAAAGGAAGACCTCATTTTGAAGTTTCTAAGAAGTTTGCCTTGAGTTTCAAACCAATGTTACTTGTCGGGAAAACAAATCGACATAGAAACAATGAAGCTCAATGACCTTTACAACAACTTCAAACTTGTTGAGAAAAGGTTAAAGAAGGCGGGAAGCTTGCTACAAGCTCAAATAGCTTGGCATTGTTGTCAACCTCTCATTGATGATGATGATTCGAAGATGAAAGTGATGATGATATTGCCACCGCAGTTCTAAAGTTTCCACTAGTAATGTTAATGTTACCACCGCAGGTTCAAAGAAGAAGGTTGCTAGTATTGGAGATCCTACCTTTATGCTTTCATATCCACACAAGTTGATGGCTCTGTCTTAACTCATAAAGACATAGAGCAAATTTATGAAGATGACTTGGAGGAGATGGATATAAATGGCAGATAGCTCTTCTTAGCATGAGGGCTAAGAAATTTTACAAGAAGGCGGCAAGCCTATCCACATTAATGGTGACGATACCGCAGGTTTTGATAAAAGAAAGTGGAGTGCTTTAAGCGCCACAAGTTTGGACATTTTGCTAGAGAATGTAGAAGACCAAAGACCAAGGACAACAGTCTACGTGGTACAAGCAAAGAAGGGACCAACGTGGAAGAACCAAAGGCAATGTTGGCTATTGATGGTGTGAGCTATGATTGGAGTTTCATGGTCGATGAACAAGAAGAAGAACAGCTCGATGTCGCTCTTGTTGCTACCGAATTTGCTCTCATGGCTTTCACCGATTCTCGAGGTACAAAACTTTGATAGTTGTTCTAAAACATGTAGGGCTACTAAAGAAGTTGAAAGACTTAATGATTTGTACTCTAATGAAAGGCAAGAATTATATACTGCTAATTATACTGTGGCTAATCTTAGGAGAGCTATAGCAGTATTAGAAAAGCAAATAGAGCACTATTAGGCAAATGAGTCATAATATAATGATGATATGATTCTTCTTTGAAGAGAGGTAGAACATACAACTGCTGTGAATGAAGCATGCCAAAAAGAGCTTGAAAAACTTCAAAAGAAAATTGAAAATGTCAATTTAACTGTAGACACATGTTATCATCAGTCTAAGTCAATTGATAAAATTTGGAATGCTCAAATATATAATAAAGCTAAGTCTGGTATGGGTTATAATATCTGCCTCCACCACTTAGGGGTGTTCATTCACCTCCGTGTATAGATTTAGCTCATACAGGCATAGAGGATTTTAAGGATCTTGTAAGAGAATATGGTCCTTTAAAAGACACAAGTGGTGAAGAGTGAGGAAGAGAGTAAGCTTGATAATGATGTTTTTGAGAGTGCTAGTGACTCATCTGTTGTAGATGAGAGTGTTAAAAAGAATGTAGAGACTTCTATCCTAAAAGTTGTTAATAGTGTTATAGAGGAACCTAGGAAACTAGTTGTTAAACCTAGATCAACTGTAAGGTATGCTGAGATGTATAGGAACAAACCTACAGCTCCTAGGGGTAACCAGAGGAGTTGGAATCATGTTAAATCTCAACAACTAGGTAGTGAGTTTGTGATGTACAATAAGGCATGCTATATCTGTGGTAGTTTTGACCATTTACATGCTTATTGTGACTATCATTTTGGGAGAAGGAAGTCCATGGGAATAAAAGGGTGAGACTAACGTGTTTCAACATTATGTACACCCTAACACACATTGCAAAATGGTCCCAAGAGCGATTCAACTTAGAAGTGGCCTCAAACTTTTGCCATTGCTAAAACTGTAACACCGCTCATGCTATGTCACCGTTAAAAGTGCAAACTACAAAACAACTTTTTCAAAATCGCACAAAAGGAAAAGAACCTTTCAAGCTAAAAAGGTTAATTATAACCAAGAGTGGGTGCCTAAAGAAACCAAAGAAGCTACCACCGCTCATTCAAAAGTTACCACCGCAAGGGTTGTAAACAAGAAAAAGGGGACATGGGCACGTCATAAGGCCTCAAGACGTTGGGAATGGAAACCTAAAGGAAGTACCTCTACAACCAATACCAATGGTGTATCAATGACCTTTGATAGATTTAACTATATTGATACACGAGGCGGATCCAAGTCAATCATGGCTTGGGTCCCCAAAACAAACTAACTCTTTACTCTTATGTGCAAGAACATCCAAGGACAAAAGATCGATCAAGGATATCTGAGATAGTGGGTGTTCAAGGCACATGACCGCAAAAGTCCTATCTTTCGATTTTAAGCGTTATGATGGACATGTATGTCGTTTGATAGTGAAGTTAGTGGAACATAATGAAGGTGATGAATGGTAACTTGGAATATAAAAGATTGAAGAAAATCATGATGAGAAGGGTATTTTTGGGTATTCCATGGTTAGTAAAGCATTCATAGTATTCAACTTAAGAACCCAAAAAGATTGAAGAGAGTGCATCGGAAAATAAAGTGAATGTCAGGAACCGGTCCGAAAGGTCGTTTGATCCGGATACTCTAACAAATACTATGAATTATGTCCTGTTTCTACTGAACATCTTCTTTGATTTTGAGGTGTTCGAAGAGTTTTTGATGATGATGAACCAAGCAAGGATAATGCAGATGATCAAGATGAATTGATCTACCTCTTTGGGACTATGCGATAATGATGATTTACCAAAAACTGGAGATGCTCACCCTGCTTGTGATCTGGGTGGAAGGAGCAACTTGAATGCTGAAAATTCTAAAAGCAGTGGAAATTTAGGTTCCACTGCTAGGCAAAATGTTTCCACTGCAACATCAGATGTGGAAATTACAACTCCAGTTACAGAGGAAGCTCAAGCCAATGATGTTGAAATCTCAAATATGCCAAGTGAGATTGCAGTTCCTCAGACTCCCTACACTTCTTTTCATAAATCACATCCTCTTGAAAATGTGATTGGGGATGTCTATTCACCTGTGAAGACTAGAAGACAAACTAAGCTACCTGATTTTCATGGATTCATTAGTAAAATATATGAGTCTAAGATTCATGAAGGCAAGAATGAATGTCTCTTTATGTGTTTTCTGTCACAAATGGACCCAAAGAATGTTTACAAGGCACCTGAAGATGAAAGTTGGGTGGAAGCAATGCAAGAAGAGTTGCTCCAATTTAAGCTTCAAAAGGTTTGGGTGCTTTATGATTTGCCTTCTGGCAAGAAGGTAATAGGTACTAAGTGGGTGTTCAGAAACAAGAAAGATGAAAGAGGAATTGTTATTAGAAACAAAGCTAGGCTTGTGGCTCAAGGATACACTCAAGAGGAGGGTAGTGACTATGAAGAAGTGTTTGCCCCAGTTGCACGAATTGAAGCAATTAGGATGTTCTTAGCCTATGCATCCTTTCTGGGTTTTAAAGTATATCAAATGGATGTAAAGAGTGCTTTTCTATAGGGGCAGATAGATGAGGAGGTTTATGTCTCACAACCTCCAGGTTTTGAAGACCCCGAATATCCTAACAAAGTTTCTGTGGTAGTTAAAGCATTGTATGGCTCGCATCAGCACCAGGAAATGGTATGAAACCTTAACCACTTATCTTCTTGTTAATGGGTTTCATAGAGGCAGAGTGGATCAAACTTTGTTCATCAAGAAAGACAAGAATGATATCTTGCTTGTTCAAGTGTGTGTTGATGATATCATTTTTGGATCTACAAAGACAGAGATGTGTAAAGATTTTGAGAAACTGATGAAAGAAGAATTTCAAATGAGTTCTATGGGTGAACTCACATTCTTCTTGGGACTTCAAGTACTACAGAGGCCAGATGGTATTTTCATTAATCAAGATAAATATATGGTCGAGATACTAGGAAGTTCAAGTTCATCGATGCAAAGTTATCCAAGACCCTGCAGACAAGACTACACATCTACTTCAAGGAAAATAGTGGTGAAGTTGTTGATGTGCACATGTATTGGTCTATGATTGGTTCTTTGATGTATCTTACATCATCTAGACCAGATATCATGTCTTGCGGTGTGTGCACTGCAAGGTTTCAAGTTACTCCTAAGTTTTCTCACTTGGTCATATGAAGAAGATTTTCGAGATATCTTAAAGCATTTCCTACTACGGGATTGTGGTACTCCGGAGATTCTCCTCTAGATCCGTTACTTATTCGAGATAGTGACTATCTTGGAGCTAGCTTGGATAGAAAATCTACAACGGTGGATGCCAATTTCTTGGCAATAGATTAGTGTCATGGCAGTGCAAGAAGCAAACAATGGTGGCTAATTCTTTAAAAATTGAGGCAGAGTATGTGGCTGCTGCTAGTTGCTGTGCTCAAGTTCTATGGCTTTAGAATCAACTTTTGGACTATGGGTACAATTTCATGAATACCATCATTCATATTGACAATAGCAGTACCATTTGCATTATTAAGAATCTTGTTCAACACACAAAGAAACATATTGAAATTAGACACCACTTCATTAGAGATTGCTATGAAAAGGGACTAATTCAAGTTGTCAAAATTCATACCGATGACAACTATCTTGATTTATTAATAAAAGGTCTTGATGTGGGAAGATTTCAAGATTTGGTAACAAGTCTTGGAATGCTTAATCCATAACCTTTTGTCAAAATGTTCTCCGTGTTGAGGGAGGTCGTTGGGTACTAAAATTGTTGTATAAGTTTGTATAACCAAGGTTTGATAAGAGTTGATGTTAAAAGGTGTATATCTGAGATACACAACAAATGGTTATTGATTCACCATGTCTTATACACGTAAGAATCAACTAGTCCAGAGCAAACGACTACTGGTAAAGACTTAACAAATCCGTTTATGGTTGATAGTTTACCAAAAACTATATGGTTATCAACTCACCATATTCTTTATGATTAAGAGTTGGCTAGTCCATAGCAAACGGCTCATGGTAAAGACATATCAAATCCGTTGATAGTCGGTAGTTTGCTAAAACTATGATAAGAGTAGTCTAGTTTTATATGATTTTATTTTCCAACGCTCTTTGAAATTTTTGAAAAATTACCATCGCTAGTTCACGCTATTACCCGGCGTGGTTATTTTACCACCGTTGTTCTAGCCGTTACAACCGATTGTGTCAAGAACAAATTTTTACTAGCCGTTGAAAGTAACCACCGATTGCAATATATATAAGGTTAAAATTTTAAGAGAATTATCTTCTTTCCATATTTTAATACTTTCTAAAGATAATTTTACTTATGCAATAATTCTAAACCCTAACCCTATATATCTTTCTCTCAATTGGCTAGTTATTCTTTCAATTCTTCTTGACATAATATCGCTTTTTCATCAAAAGTTTCTATGGCATCTTTGAAATTTGCGATGAGCCCAACCTAGTGGCCTACCTACAAAAGTCTAATGAGAAGAGTGGCCTGCTTATCATCAAATTGTGGACTTTCTTCATACCACACATATAAGGTATGCTTTGCTTTTAAAACCCACAATTTATATCTCTCAAATCAAACAGTTTTGGACTTACGCTTGATCCATAACACTTGAGATTGAGATACACATGAAACAAATGGATGCTCTAAGAGCCACTATGGATGGGGTAACTATTGATGTTCTTGAGGCATCCTTGAGAGAGTACTCCAATTGGGTGATCTCCATGGTCTCATCACATTGCCTATGCCCAAAATTCATGATACTTTATCATCTATGGGTATGATACCACCGACAAAAGTCTACTTTCAAAAGAGTGGTTTTTTCCCCAATGGAGATTTTGATTCATACTGTTGCATTGTCTCAATCCAAAGAAAACATCTTATGAGCAATTTAGTTCAACCATGGCTTATCCTTTGGTTTGTCTAGTCACCGATAAGATTTTTAATTGGTCAAACTATATTTTACAAGTATGAAAGGCAATGTACGAGTAAAACAAAATTTTTAATGTATCCAAGGTTTGTGCAAGCAGTGCTTAATGAGTTTCAACTGCAACCTCACACTAATGTTTATCAAATCAGTTGCCTTAAGCCCAGAGTTTTTCAAAATTTGAACAAAGATGGCAATATGATTTTTACGCCTCTCCTTCCTCACATGCTTGCTAAAATTACATCTGAACAAAACACACCCATAATTAATGTTCCAAACATTGATTATACCCCACCAGTTTCAAAAACCTATGAGGGAAGGTCTAAACAGCCAACTCCTCTCATGACAACAAAACAAGTTTCAACCTTTTGGTCTAGGAACAAGCAATGGTGGTTCTAGACTTCCACCTAGTCCAACTAGGGAGGAATCAACCTTGCCCATGATTCACCTCTCCCAACAGTAATACGGTTGGAAGTGATGAGGCGATGGGAACCAATTGGAATTGATGGTTTTGTGTACCAAGTTAGCAAAGCAGTTGAATCTCTATGAAGGACTTGGCTAATGTCAAGAAGCAACATGTCAAGGATGTTCAACACTTAAAGAAGAGTTTCGAGACCTTAAAGAGGAGATACAAGGGTTGAATAAGCACAAGAAGACCAAAGTTGGTGGTTTCATCTTCATCCTCACCCACTCGATGGTGATTCGGTGATCATGATTTGGGAGATTCTTCCAAACAGGGAGGAAAAGCAGTCTTGACGAGGGAGGAAAATTGATTTTGAAGATGAAGGAGATACAAGTAAAGGAGCAAAGGAAGTGAAACTCATGGAGAGCAACTTGAAGATCAAGACATTTTCAAACCGCAATCGATTTTACCATCGATTCAATTTCCACCGCAGAGCCAACTTTTGCCACCGCAAGTGAAGAATTTGATAATCAAGAATGACAAGGGTAAAGTAGTTATGGAAGATGTAGAGCAAACTGGAAGCAAAATTTCAAAGAAAAGACAAGTCATATTGATCTTGATAGAGATCTTGCGAGAAGATAGCAGAAGAACAAGTTGCTGAGAAGAAAAGATTAAAAGAAATGGAAGTTGCAAGCTTTTTGGAGGCTAAAAGATTGGATAGAATGGAAGATACTGAAGATTCACTTTCAACTATTCAAACTACAATTTAAAAGAGAAGACTTCGAGTTTAGCTATGTTCCTTGAAGAAGATATTGAATTCTTGATTGCTAATAATGCGTAAATCAAGAAGAAGGCAATTGACCTAGTAGTCGATGCATCCTTAATCGAGGATCAAAGATCCGCTCGGTTGAAGGATTTCATTCTGATGAAGAACAATCAAGCACTTGAAGATGTGATTAGTACAACAAAAGGGTCAAAGAAATCAAGACAACCTACCAAGAGACAAATTTTTTCATATATGAAAACTTATTGTTGTCATGTTGGAGGTTGGAAGATGCATCAATTCAAAGGAATGTCGATGATCAAGTTGAAAAGGCTTACTACGAACTCAAAACAAGATAAAGATTTTATTGCAATGAGCTCAAGAAGAAGCAAGAAGATTTCCTAGATTGAAGAGAAAGGCCAAAGTAAGTGATTCTCAAACTGTTAAGAAGACTAAGGTTGATGAAGATCAAGTAATGTCTCGAGAAGGAAATTCCTACCGAGAAGTTCATCAAGAACAACCGACCGGAATGATGATGATAGTAGAAGAAGATTTTCATCCGAACCACCGCAAGTTCGACATCCTATTATTGATTGGGAAGTTTTCCTTTGCTAGTAATTTTGCTCCATCATGGAAGATCACAAGGCTAGGTGGTGAAACTTCATCATTCATGACATTTGAAGATCTTATTAAAGCTTTTGACAGAGATGATCTTAATACACTATGGAGATTAGTTCAAGAAAGGTTTAATGCTCAAGATCTCAAAGATACAAAGGAGATGCAGTTATGGGTGAATCTTAGAAGACTCTATGAGCCAAATGTTGATGATGACTTCTGGAAAACTTTATTCACAAGTTTTGGTACTAAATGGTTTTACTATGATTCATGTGAAATTCATCATGTTTCTACAACTAATGTAGAAGACTTTTTCATGCTTGCTGAGAAAGAATATCCACTTAGAGCTGGAGCTCTTACAGTGATGTTAACCTTACCAATAAGAGTTAATGAAGATAATGAAAAGGTCAGAGCATTGTTACAAAGACTTCAAGATCAATATTCAAGAGCTATACAGAAGTTAAGAGAGAAGAAGTGAATTGTTTGGTTGAATTCCCAAATCCTTGAAGATAATGCATATTGAAGAAACTTATTGATTTGCGGAGAAATCATAAGTTTAGGGAGGATTGTTGGGAATAATCGATTACCACGGATAGTATGCGGTTTACATCGCTTGTTTAACACTAGCGGTGGAAACGTATTCCCATCTGCTAGAACATTATTACCACTGCTATTGTTTATGATAATGTTAACGCGTCTAGATAAGTATAGAATATATCTTGTGTATATTCTATTATGTTAGCTGTATACTTATCTTGTAAAGGACTCCTTGTTGTATAAAAGGAGATCCTAGGTCATTGTCTTAGGTACTTGTTGATTTACCTACGAAAGCTTCAAGGTGTAACCCTAGTGATACTAAGATCACTCGTATTATTCATTAATAATATTGGAGCTTGAGTTTTGTGTTTAATCTGTGTTTACTCTCATACAATACATTATACAATCCATCTTCTAAGTATTACTAAGTAAATTCTGCGTGCTTATTAATATCATACAAAATATCATTGACACAAGGAGTGTGTCCATATCCATCAGGATATCTTCAATCACTTAGAAGTATTAAGTTCATCAATGTTTACTCGCGGTTAGATGTGTGTCTCCTTCCCCCTTGCTGGTTTTGATGCTTCAAAATCAGCAACACATTATATGCCCGTATATTGGAAATCTTTTAAGAAGAACATAATTAAGATGTATCTGTGAGAATCAACTTGCTGAAGAATATGAGCAAGTCTAATTGGGGATTCACTTTGGCTTTTCACTCTCCCCCAATTAGTGCTCTCCCCTAAACCGACAATCTTTATGATGAATGCTTGAATTAAGAAGAAGTCTTTAGATCGTTAAATGCAACTCGTCTTTAGTCTTCTAACATGTACCAGAAAATGTAGAACCGAATATAGACTCGACCTTCTTCAAGATTGTCCAATTGGGGAATCGAAAGTCAACATCTTCAACTCACCAAATGCATTCCCGTTAACACACAAATAGCAAATCCCTTAACTCAAATCCTCCCAATCAAACAAGACGAGAAAGATGTTCATTAACGAAATCACCCCAATTGGAAGCACTTTGTCATTAATCAAGTTAGCTGTGTGAAGATGTTAACCAATGGCTCTTAGAAGAAAACTCCATGTGAAGATGACATGATAAGAAGAAGCTCGGTTCTTACATGAGTTTGGAGCCGTTTGACCATTTATTCTCATAAATCAATCAACCATGCAAGAATTCACACTTTTTCTCCCTCAAGAATTGCAAACGGAGTTGCCTTTCTTGATTGAATAAGTGAATATCTTCAACAAATGTAGTCTATTCACACTTCTCCCCCTCAAAGGTAGCATATGATGTCGCCATCGTCATTATAATCGAGCAAGTGGAATAAGAGAACAATCATCGGTAGTCCGGTTCACTTGATAACTGAAAGCGCGTGGAAAAATTATGAAGCATGTTGTTGAGAATGGTCATTGATAAGAAGATTTCTCTTCTTCAGAAGATAAAGCGCACTGAAGCGTACACTTTTCTTTTTTGTAGAGTACGAGGCTTGAACTGTTGTGTTCAAACGTCATAATCTCTCTCTTTTCATCATCTCTTGGCAAAACATGTAATCACCCCACTATCATTCAGTAGGCTCTTTGTCGTGACAGCTGATGGAGAAAACCCAATATGACAAATTTGACCCTGAAGTAAACTAACCCGAACTCGTGACTTAAACTTGCACATATGTAACAAAGATTGGTGCCGAGACTTCATCCTCCATTGAATCTCTAAGTACTCAATACTGTTCATCCAACCAACCATCAAGTATAAGACGTACATCACCTTTTGAAAATCTACAATTCAATGTGACACTGAGCACTACAATGTAACTCCTTAAAGTGATAGTTATTTTGTGGTGGTAAGAGCCCAATTCCCCCAAGTGGTAAAAGAAAAGGAAAAGTCACCAATAATAACTAGATTTCCAAGTCTTCGTTTTTTATACCATCCCTGATACCTTCAGATACTAAGTGCACTTGCCTGTGACATTTCACTTCAACCTCAAATAGCTAATACTGAATTAACGCCGTTGTCACATGTTCTGGTTAAAAGCTCAAATCTAGCCTCCTTTGACGTTTTAAGTGAACTATGATAATGGTTTCATCCCGACCATGGTTAGAAGCACATAACCCCGTAACACCATGAAATAACCAAACTGCCATGAAGAAAATCCAAACACACATCCAAATCATGAAGTACACCCTTTTATCCCTTCTTCGAAGTAGAAATCGCAGCACCAAAGATCGATAATGTCCCGAATACGCTTTCTTTCTCCGTGATGGTTCCATCATTACGGATTTTACAATTTCTATGGTTTAAACCGAGAAATAGGTTCTTTCATGGATTTTACAAAACCAAGAATAAACCGTAAGATAGATCCAGAAATGCACTTTACTATTACCAGGATGTTTCCATTGTCACGGGATTTTTACAAGTCTATGATTTAAACCGAGAAATAGTTTTTGGCGGGATTTTATAAAGTCAAGACTAAACCGTAAACAATGTCAGTTTGAATGTGTTATGACAACTTTGGTTCTGGTGAATATCTGTATTAGGGGAACATGCAGCGGTTCATTATCCAACATCAGCAACATCATCAACAATTCTTTATCCATACGTAGACAACTTCACTAACCATACTAAGTCAAACAGTATACACTACTTTCCTCTGGAGGTTGATCGTAACACATCGAAGTACACATTTCTCCCCCATGATGGTTTCAAACTTTCGGAAGCATCATAACGTGTATGACCATTTGCACGAGAAGTTCTTGTCATAAGCAAACATCTTGAAAAATCATAATTGACGCTGAAGATTCCTGAAAGATTTTGCTTAGACTGTGAAGTATCATTGACATTATGTGGCGAAGAATATTCCATGAGAATTGTTGATGTCATCTCAACCATTCAATCCATTGGTAAATACATCATTCACGTATTCTGACTGCTATTGTAGTGACCACTTGGAGAAGTAAACCCGATATATCAAACTTGAACATGACGTAAAATTCCTCAGATTTGTTACTTAAGATTGTACTAATCCTTGTGAAGAAGAAACGGTGTACCCAATGTACCAAACCTCTTGACATATCCTCAACTGCATGAGATACCGAAGTGATAGCTATGTTGTGGGTTAAGTGAGAAAGACTCACAACCGTAACTAAATAGCCAAGTCTTTATCACACTATATAAATTCCCAAACAAGTCATCTTCGTGGAAAGGTAGAAAGAAAGAAGACGAAATAAGTAAAAGCGCCCGGAAAACCTCACATAAAAGCCAATAAGAAATATCGTACACACAACCCCGTAGTCAACTTTGTTCAATAAACAATTTCAAGTCGTGACATAATATTCTTCGTGAAAAATGTATATACCAAAGTATCAACCCTCATACCACAACAACAATCATCATCATACCAAATTTCCAAACCTCATAACGAATCTCATCATTTCATCAACTCACATCATCAAATCTCATTATCACACCATATCGCATCATCAAATTACACCTCTCATTTCATATCCAAGAATGATCATCAACCTGCCCAAGTAATCAATTTTATCTTGTCTCGGTTCTAAAAGTATACCCAATCCAATTGATATATTACCTGGTACAATAGTCCATAAAAACCCATGATCCAATATTGACAGCCCGAAGTTCGGAAGACACTTAAGCCCATTCACATTCGTATAAAGCACACATATCAAATCCGACACGTTGTTTGTCCAAGCCCACATACTCTCAAGCACTATACTACATTAATATTTTGATCAAACGCATGCTTGATGAACGTATTTATTCAAACCATTGAGTATAGGATAAACCTTTGAAAATTAAAACCATTGAATAGATACGATGAGAATATGGCATATCTGATGTACTAAGTTCGGCCCAACACCTACATTCGGCCTACATCCAATTCTGATCCGGTCCATTAATAAGATATAGCACTTGATCCATCATCCCACACAAGGCCCAACAACAGTAGTGCCCACCCGATCCATATAAACCAAGACCATTCAACCCTAATTACCGGGTATTTAACACACACTTTACACCATTCGTTACCCTAATAATACTACAACAAACCTAATCTCTCACCTGTTTCTATCCGCCCCCATCAACAAATATTCTCAGCTCATATACACGCCTCCCAAACCAAATCATATCATCAAACGCCTCCCTCTCCAAGATATTCTCACAACTTAAGACACATCATCAATCACAATACTTCATACTTACCCTCGCCACAGGGATGGCTCAAGGAAAGGTTTTAATTTCGGTATCAAGATCATTCAATGTGATTATGGGTAGGTTTCAATTTATTTTGGACACGTACTGATTTAATTTTGATGTATTCACGATTTAGTGTTTCATTCATATGCATTTATTTCCAACAACTAATCAAAGAAAAACAGAAATAACTTTCTAGTTATCTTCTTCATCTATAGATTCGGATACAAAACTATAAGACATATCTTCAAAATAATCAGTGATGAGTGGGTTCCGTGGGATAGACCCTTGATGGTCTTGATTATAATTTGAATAGACACGAACCACATCTGAGATTAGAGATTGAATTTTTCGTTTTAGTCCTTTTGGTTTATTGATTAGAGATTAGAGTCAACAAACGAAACAAAAAAGTTTCTAACACCCATGTTAGAAAACTTTCGATAATGTTTCGGATATTATCACAAGATTAATCGATGATGAAAACATTCTGAGATCACTTAACCTTTTCATTATGTTTGAGACTAGATAGGTATTTAGATGATGAATATGGTTGATGATATTGATATGTGATTTCTTATTGATGTGGTTGACATAGTATGAGGATGTTAGTATAAAAGGTTGAATGATATTTATTGATGTGCATAGTTTGAATAAGTCATGTTGATGAAGAGGTATTGAATGAGTTCTAATGAGTAGTGTTAGTCTTGGTTTAATCAGAAAGTCTTGAAACTTGGTTGATCAGTTGTGAATGAGTAGGATATGTTTGTTTTAATCATGTTGCTTTGATACTTGTTAGTCTTTGGAAGTCAACAAAACGCATCCTACATAATCTTCAAACCGCTCATATTTTTCAGTCTTTGAGTCAAACCGCAAAAGGTTATGCCAAATCACATGACGTTATGTCAAAACACACCATTGTATAACAAATCGCAGCAATTTGTTAAATAACAAATCGCATCGCTTTAAAACATGACAAATCGCCTAACATGAACCAGATAAATCGCTGACCAAAGTCAACTCGCATAAAAACATTGAACCTAGATGATGGGACAAATCGCATACCAAGAAAGACAAAACGCTCAAAAGCATTTTGTGACACAAATCGCTTAGATGAAAAATCGACAAATTGATCAAGAACAGGTCTACAAACAATTTCAACTCTGTATCACCGCATTCATAGACTTAAAACCAAGATAAACCGATTCATTATCGCATTAAAACCAAGAAAACATAAAACCAAGATGAGACAGCTTTTGAAGCGCATAAAACTCATTGATTCGTTTGTATGTGAGTGGTGAAAACACAATATCAACGTATATCAAAATAACCGTAAATTCGACAAATTAACCCTTTAGGACAAAGGTTAACGTATCAAATCTTACGGTGTGATAAAGTGATACCGGAAAAGTGATTTCCCGGGTCGTGTCCCAACGAGGTGTGAATGGAAAGATTCGTTGAGTTTTGTGATTTGAACTTGAATTGGTTTTAATGATTTGTTTGATTTGAATTACGTTATCTACGAATTAATTAACGGGAAAGTAATTAAGGCAAGGGAACCCTAATAAACTACAAACTAACTACTACTAAGCCTAAGAAATGATAAAACGAGGCTAAACTAAGTCCTAGGGTGCTAAAACGTAAAAACATGAAAAACCGGGAAGGACCCGAGCCATAAACGTAAAACTTTTGCAATTTAAGGACTACGGGTGTGAAATCAATTTTCCTACGTCCTAATTGACTAAAAATATTTTTAGAAAAATACCGGGTATTTTTTTGACTTTTAAAT
The DNA here is from genome assembly GCA_022545495.1 of Chrysanthemum lavandulifolium. Taxonomy (NCBI): domain Eukaryota; kingdom Viridiplantae; phylum Streptophyta; class Magnoliopsida; order Asterales; family Asteraceae; genus Chrysanthemum; species Chrysanthemum lavandulifolium. Next base: position 166,907,887 of record CM040243.1, on the reverse strand, counting down.
TATTTTTTTTGAATTTAAAACTATTAAACTCTAATTAAATTATTAAAAATAGTAAACTAATTAAGAAAATTCTGGAAAAATCACAAAAACTATTTTGATCTATGCTTAATCTAAGAAAAATAAGAAGACACTACTTTGTTTTGGAAAATAAGCTGGAATTAAGCCAAGAAAAGCTTATATTGAAAACTGAGTACAAGTATTTAAATGAATTGTTTGTGTAAAACTTGTGAGACAAGTCCCAAGGGCGCAGATGGTTTGTGTTGTGTGATGGGGTTTGAGTGTGGAGACCCAGGTTCGAATCTGTGCTCCAACACGTTTTTGAACTATTTTTTTTTCAAAATTTTCTTTTGGGAATCAAAGTTAGAAACAAAATGGCATTTTTTTGTGAAAACTGTTTTTATAAAACCCCAGCAAATAAGCTGTATGAACAGCTTATTGATGTTGTTTTGGACAGAACATAACCAAACACACCTTTAACAATTTTTAGCACAAAATAAGCCACAGAAAAATCAGTTATGTGAGAACAATCGGTCAAACAGGCAATCAAGTCAGAAAGCAAGCTAGGACTAAATGAGATAAGCTACAATAAAAAGGGATAAGCAGTTGGAATAATGAAAATTAACTAGAAAATCTTAAAACTAAGAAGAGTGGGGATAAGCACTAAGTTTGTTTTAATAAGCACTAAGGGAAGTCTAATAAGCTAATCTTAAGCTAAGCTATCCTAACAGCACTAAAGCAAACCTAATAATCAATAAGAATCCTAAATAAGCTACTCAACTCTACTGATAAGCTAATTAAAGAATGAAAAAAATTGACTGTGGTGCAGCAGGCTGTAAACAGCCTTGGGGTTCTCCTTTTGGCTTACTTTTTAAGTTGCAAGGGTGGTTTCTCAAACCAAAGGGTTTGGTATTTTAATCACAAGGACCATTCTTGTAATTTCGATTTTGAGGACTGAAATTGTAACTTTCCCAAACTTCTCAAAAGGGCCAAACATGCCAAGTTTCATTAGTACAAGGACCATAAAAGATAATTTTCCATTTTAAACTTCCAAGGACTATTTTGCCAATTTTGAAACTTGAAGGACCAAACTTGTAAATTCTCCAAACTTTTACCCAAGGATCATTTTGATAAATTTTGATTTTGAAAGGACTTGGGTTGACTTTTATTTCAAAACAAATGCTCGTGGGGTGATTTTGTCAAGATTTGAAAGTTGAGGGACTGAAAGCGCCAATTATGCAAACTTAGCTCGTTTTTCATCGATTTTAAACATTTTGCATCCGAAACATATAAAATACAATTTTGGGATATTTTCGGTATTTTGATGCATTTCGAGTGTTTTAAATGTTTTGCGATTCAGATTGACCAAAATGATGAGTATTTACACACTCATCAATCCCCACACTAAACTATTGCTAGTCCCTAGCAATCTTTTGAGAAAACTTAATGGATTTGAATCTCTTTACCAAAAGCCATTACTTCGAGTAGCCAATTGTTTTAGTTCAAGTAAGAACCTTGGTACAATGATAACCAAATGATTTTGAGCAAATCACCGACTTTCAACGGTTTTGATTTGTCTTTACCGAAGCCGTTTGCTTCGGACTAGCCAACTCTTAGATAAAATATCTTTGGTGAGTCGATTACCAATTATGGTTTTCCAACCGCCTTTACCACAAGCCATAAACTTGCGGGCTAGCCAACTCTTCACTAATTAAAGATATGGTGAATGAACACCATACAATTTTGGGCAAATTGCAAGCCGTCAACGGATTTGAGATATCTTTACCAAGAGCCGTTTGCTCTGGATTAGCCAATCCTTTTGTTTATTAGACATGGCGGATGATAACCATAAGTCGAGTAAGTGCAAAACACTTACTCCAAAAAAAATTTTGGCCAAAATGGGGAATAAGGTGGTATAATTACATGATAAAATTCGTGAGAATTCCCCCCACACTAGAAATGAATATTGCCCTCAATATTCAAAGTACCGGTTATGCCGAAACATAGAACGTAAAAGGAAATACTACGGCCATTATTTGAATTTTTTTTTTTTTTTTTTTTTTTTGAAAACTTTATATACAACAATGGGCAACTCCCCACACTAGGGTGGTAGAAAGTAGAAAGAAGTCGAAATATGGGTGAAAACCCATATAGTGTGCTCTTGTTTTTGATTCCCGAGTCGCTAGCTTGACTCGATCCCGCATTCATTTGTTCATGGGAAAGTTTGTAGATCCGGACAACCATGGGTGGAATGTCCTCTCCAAAATAATGCTTCAACCTATGTCCATTCACCTTGAAGTTTGGTCCGTCGGTTTGAGATAACTCGACGGTGCCATATGGAAAAACTTTGGCAACGATGAATGGACCGGTCCAACGGGTCTTAAGCTTCCCCGAGAAGATTTTCAATCTAGAATTGAAAAGAAGGACTCGGTCACCTACGTTGAAAACGCGGTTCTTGATTTTTGAGTCATGGATCTTCTTTGTCTTTTCTTTGTAGATCAATGAGTTCTCGTAAGCTTGATCACGGAGTTCATTTAATTCATTGAGTTGAACTTTTCGGTGATCACCCGCGGACTTGAGGTCAAAATTGGCATGCTTCAAGGCCCAATAGGCTTTGTGCTCGAGCTCGATCGGGAGATGACACGCCTTTCCGTACACAAGCTTGTAAGGAGTACACCCGATGGGTGTTTTGTAAGCGGTACGGAAGGCCCAAAGTGCATCTTCAAGTTTGTCCGACCAAGAGGCACGGTTTTCACCTACGGTCCTCTCCAAGATTCTTTTCAAACCACGATTTGAAACTTCCACTTGCCCACTAGTTTGTGGGTGATACGCGGTAGAAAGTCGGTGGGTGACACCGTACTTAAGCATCACTTTTGCGAATTGGTCGTTGCAAAAGTGCGTACCGCGATCACTAATGATGGCACGGGAGTTCGAAGCGGGAAAGAGAGACTTTAAAACTTCACAACTACTCGGGCGTCGTTGGTGGGGAGCGCTTTCGCTTCCACCCATTTAGACAAGTAATCAACCGCCATTTAGTATATACTTGTTCCTCGAGAAGGCGGAACGGACCCATAAAGTTGATGCCCCATACGTCAAAGATCTCGCACACTTGAATGGCATTTTGAGGCATTTCATCTCTTTTAGAGATGTTGCTATGACGTTGGCAAGAGTCGCAAGATTTGACGAGGTCATGGGCATCTTTGTAAATCGTGGGCCAATAGAAACCGGAATCAAACACCTTTTTAGCGGTGTAGTTCGGGCCATGATGTCCCCCCGTGGGTCCATTATGACAAGCCTTGAGAATTTCATCGGCTTCTTGGCGTGAACACACCGTCGGATGACTTGATCCGCACAAACCTTAAACAAGTAGGGTCGTCCCGAAATAATGCTTAACATCTTTGAAAAATTTGTTCTTTTGTTGGGACGACATCCTTTCACAACAAAGTTACCCGCATGATAGTTTGCAAAGTCGGCAAACCATGGGGTACTCGAATTTCACGATGAGATACCACATTAAGTGTCTCGAGAGGAAATGTTTCATTTATTTCCTTTTCTCGAGCACACCTTGATGTGGATTTTCAAGACGAGAGAGATGATCACCGCTAGGTTCTCGGCTCCTTTTTATCACGGATGATGATATCAAATTCTTGTAGGAGGAGAACCCATCGAGCAATCTCGGCTTTGCATCTTGCTTAGCAAAGAGATATTTGAGAGCCGAGTGATCCGTATACACTATGCTTTTTGACAAGATCAAGTATGGCCGAAACTTCTCGAAAGCATACACCACGGCTAGTAATTCTTTCTCCGTCGTGGTGTAGTGTGCTTGAGCTTCGGTCAAAGTTTTGCTAGCATAATGTATAGGCTGGAAATGTTTTGATTTTCGTTGTCCCAAGACGGCACCTATGGCGAAATCACTTGCATCGCACATAAGCTCAAATGGTAATTCCCAATCGGGGGCAACTAGAATTGGTGCTTCAGTGAGTTTCTTTTTAAGAGTTTGAAACGCTTCAATGCACTCACTAGAGAAGACGAAAGGAGTGTCTTTTTCAAGAAGTCGGGTCATAGGCCGGGATATTTTTGAAAAGTCTTGAATGAAACGACGATAAAATCCGGCATGACCAAGGAAACTTCTAACTCCTTTGACGGTTGTGGGAGGAGGTAATTTTGAAATGACATCGACTTTAGCCTTGTCAACCTCAATCCCGCTCTTAGAAATCTTATGGCCAAGGACAATTCCTTCCTTAACCATAAAGTGACATTTCTCCCAATTTAGACAAAGATTCGTGTTTTCACAACGTTCAAGCATCTTGTCCAAATGGGAGAGACATGTTTGGAAAGAATCCCCAAAGACCGAAAAATCATCCATAAAGACTTCCATAGTCTTTTAGATCATGTCATGGAAAATGGCCATCATACACCTTTGGAACCGTCCGGGAGCATTACACAAGCCAAAAGGCATGCGTCGGTAAGCAAATGTTCCATAAGGACACGTGAATGTGGTCTTTTCTTGATCTTGTGGGTCAATGGGAATTTGGAAGTAACCCGAGAAACCATCGAGAAAACAATAGTATTCGTTTCCCGCTAATCTCTCAAGCATTTGGTCCATGAAGGGTAATGGAAAGTGGTCTTTACGGGTGGCTTCATTTAACTTTCGATAGTCAATGCAAACACGCCATCCGTAACCAATCGAGTAGGAATCAACTCGTTTTCATCATTTTCAACAACGGTAATGCCACCCTTTTGGGCACACAATGAGCGGGCTAACCCAAGGACTATCCGAGATAGGGTAAATCAATCCGCATCGAGAAGTTTTATGACTTCTTGCTTGATAACCTCATGGATTTTAGGATTCACCCTTCTTTGGTGTTGAACCGCGGTTTGAAGTCATCTTCCATTAGAATCTTGTGTGTACAAAATTCGGGTTAATACCCTTGATGTCGGAAAGTTTCAAGCGATGGCTCGCTTGTGTGACTTCAAAACCTTTATGAGGCGGCTTTTCATCCTCACTCAAGTCTTTAGCAATGATGACGGGTGATTTATTGTCACCCTCCAAAATGCATACTCGAGATGAGGTGGTAAGTCCTTAAGTTCGACCTCGGGAGGATCATTAGATTTTTCAATTGTTTTGATTTCCTCTTTATGAAGTTCTTGAGGAGGGAGTGATGAAGGATCTTCATTGAGCATCTTCTCGATGAGAAGTATATCTCCTCGATGTCGATGGGAGCGTGATCAATTTCCCATGAAAGCGTAATCACTAGCCAAGTATGCTTCAATCTCTTCCAAAATAAAGTCACTTCCTCAAAGCGGAGTGAGGAAGGGAAGAGAGAGCAACGATGGGATCAACCGAAGTGGGATTGCCACTCGAGAATCCAAGAATTTCTTGAGAATACTCCTCCGACACAATGTCAAGGACATCAATTTTGTTGACGGAATTGTCTCCATAATTGGGGAGTATTTCGTAACTTGATTGAGATTGAAAGTAACGGCTTCCTTGTTTACCCTCAAAGTGATTTCCCTTCATCAACGTCGATCAATGCCCGACCCATTTTAAGAAGCACCTCCCAAGGATGAGGGGTACTCGGGATCGGCATCAAATTCGACAACAACAAAGTCGGTGGGAAATGAAACTTGCCTACTTTCACAAATACATCCTCGGCTATACCTAGCGGACGAGAACTTGTACGGTCCGCAAGCTCGAGGATCATACATGTAGGTGTAAGCGGAGGTAATGAAAGCTTTTTCCACATGGAGTGTGGCATCAAGTTAATGCTAGCACCAAGATCGGCCAAAGCGGAGCATTGAACTATGCCTTGAAAATCACATGGGATGAGAAATTTTCCGGGGTCTCCTAACTTTTCGGGAAGCTTTTTAAGGATAACCGCCGAACAATTCTCGTTCAAAGAAGTTTTAGCCATTTCGGAAATCTTTTCTTTGTTATTCAACAAATTTTTGATTGTTGGACCGAACTTTGGCATTAGAAGAAGCGTCCATGAAACTAATCTCAAGTGCAAATCTTGAAAGATTTGGATAAGCTTCTCCATTTGTTGACTAGTTTTATCACGGAGCTTTTGGTCATTAAGCCTTGAAGGATAAGGAAGTGAAGGCTTAGGAGTGGTCATCGGAACAACGGGTTCCGGAATTGGAGGTAAGACCACCGGAGGTTGGACTTGTGCGGTACTTCGTGGGCTTGAGTTATGCACCTTGTCCTTTGATACCTCGGTTTCTCGTTCCACATCCCTCACCGGAGAAGGATTAGGCATCGAGGGTCCCTCATAAGATTTACCACTTCGGGTAGCAATAGCATTCAATTCACCTTTTGGGTTGGGAATGGTATTACTTGGAAGGGCACCCGAAGTTGAAGGTTGATTCTTTTGACTCATGAGACTAGCAAACATGCTTTCAATCTTGCTTTGAGATTGATCAATTTTGTTACTAGTAGCTCTAAGCTCGGAAGTGAAATCATTCTTCAAAGTGGTAATTTGATTTTGCATGGACACCATCTTAGCTTCATTGCTTTTGATGTAATTAGCAATGTCAATGGAAGCTTGAGGAGGTGGGGCATGCATGTTTTGTTGAGGAGCTTGGAATCGGTTTTGATTGAAATTTCCTTGATTTTGAAAACCTTGATTTTGATTTTGAAAATTCGATTCGACTCGATTTTGATTGAACCGATTATTCCTATTTTGCACATTTTGATTGTTCGATTTTGATTAAACCCGGTGGTCCAAGGAAATTGTTAGAACGATAGCTTAGAAGGTTTCGGTCTCCTTGTGGTTGGTAGGAATTACCTCCGTATTGTAGGAACCCAAGCGGCATATACGCTCTCTTGAGTGAAGCCACGGAGGTGGACACTCAAAATAAGGGTGTGGACCACCACAAGTTTCACAACTCTTGTTTACGACATTCACTTGTTGATTGTTGTTATTTTGACTCATTTTAAGTACAACGGTGGATATTTCTTCAATCTTTTGGTGAGAGTCGTGTATTCGGAAGATGGAAGAGTAGTAGATCTCCTTGACTCACTCCTCTCGGTGAGGAATCCCAATAATTGTGGTGGGCGGTCATGTTTTCAATGAGATCATAGCACTCTTGGTCGCCTTTTCATAAAGGTACCACCGGCGTGAAAGATTGATCGTGTCACGATGTCTCAATGTTAACCCGTTATAGAATGTATCTATTTGGGTGACAAGCAACATGTTGTGGTTCGGACATCGATCAATCGAAAGCTTATAGCGTTCCCATGCCTCAAATAAGGACTCATCGGGATCTTGCCTAAAGTTCTTCGATTTCATTCCTTAGTTTCGTCACCATCGACGGTGGAAAATATTTCGCCAAGAATTTGGAGATCATTTCATCGAAACTATGGATTGAGTTCTTGGGAAGACGATCAAACCATGCGGTGGCATGAAGCGTCAAGGAATATGGAAAGAGGTATAAGCGAAGGCGTCATCGGTGACCCCATTTTGCTTCATACTTTGGGTGACGGTGAGAAATTTGTCGAGATGCTTGTTGGCATCGTCACCCGTGATCCGTGAAATTGGCAAAACTTTGGACTTGTTGAATCATGTGATGCTTAAGTCCAAAATCCGTGGCCTCGATGTTGACCGGGCAATTGGACCGCCCGTCCATCCATCGTGGGTTGGCAAAGCTCCTCCATCGTTCGGAGATCGGGAGCTTGATTTTGTGGACCATGTGGTTGGACTTGAGGTCCGTTCCTTGGTTTCCAGCCATGGTGGGTTGTTCAACGATGCGTATCTCGGCACGCGTTTGCTTGGTTCTGGTTACGTCTACGAGCTATGAGCGAGTGCGCATGCACTTCCAAAACAACACTTTCAATTAAAACAAGACCGAGGCAAAACACGGTGAACTTAAACCAATAATCCCACGTGAAATGATCACTTCTATAAGTAAAACGCACAAAGGAGCGGAGAGACTTATTAGGTCGTGTGAAGCTTATTAAAACCCGCCTCTTTTCACCGCAATTTAATGTCGGGCCGTCCTTATACCCCTCACAGTTTGTTAAACCGATAGAAATAAACCAAATCACGAGCGACACAAAGGCAAGTTTTAAATCTTTTGTTCGGGAACTTATAATGATAACACCTCGAGTTGAGAATGTTATATTGATTGTGTCTTCTATATTATTTAAAACAACAAGGAAAATCTTTTGTATTTTTAATCTTTTACATATATATACAAAGAAAAGAAAAATATTTTTGTATTTTGTATTTTATAAAAACAATAACTTCACGAGGAAGGTTCTTCAAGTCACTAATCGCAAAACTTCACGATATTGTCGCAACACACCTCCCGGCGTGCGCCAAAATTTGATTCGTGTGTTTGTGAGTGGTGAAAACACAATATCAATATATATCAAAATAACCGTAAAATTCGACAAATTAACCCTTTAGGAAAAAGGTTAACGTATCAAATCTTACGGGTGTGATAAAGTGATACCGGAAAAGTGATTTCCCCGGGTCGTGTCCCAACGAGGTGTGAAATGGAAGGATTCGTTGAGTTTTGTGATTTGAACTTGAATTGGTTTTAATGATTTGTTTGATTTGAATTACGTTTTCTACAAATTAATTAACGGGAAAGTAATTAAGGCAAGGGAACCCTAATAAACTACAAATTAACTACTACTAAGCCTAAGAAATGATAAAACGAGGCTAAACTAAGTCCTAGGGTGCTAAACGTAAAAACGTGTAAAACCAGAAACAACCCGAGCCATAAACGTAAAACTTTTGCAATTTAAGGGCTACGGTGTGAAATCAATTTTCCTACCTCCTAATTGACTAAAAATAATTTTAGAAAAAGACCGGTATTTTTTGACTTTTAAATTAATTACTTTGAATTAAAAACCTTTAAATCTAATTAAATTATAAAAATACTAAACTAATTTGTAAAAATGGAAAAATCACTAAAAGTACTTGATATATCTTAATCCTAATAAAAATCTAAAAGGTACCTTTGCTTTGGAAAAGAAGTCGCAAATAAGCTTAAAGAGGCTTATTAACTAAAGCGCAAACAACCCTTTTGTATTTAATTATGCAAACTTAACATGAGAAAGACCCAAGGTTGTTGGTAAGTGTGTGGTGTGTGATGGGGTTAGGGATCAAATCCAAGCAATGATGAATTTTTGAACGTTTTATTTTGAGTTTTTGCTCATTGGAATTTGAAGACACAATCAAAATAAGCCTTTTTGTTAAAACTTTTCTTTTAAAACCGGTGCAATAAGTCGTATGATGACTTATTGGTGTCTATTTTAGACAAAGAACATAAACAAACACCCTTTTACAACAGATGAGCTCAAATAAAGCAATGACAAGCGGTTGGTAAGCAAATTTATGAACTAATAAGCTAAAGTCATGAGATTATCTACCTAAAATAAGCCAACAACAAAAAAGGGGGAAGCAGTTGGCAAATGACATTAACTATGGGAGTCCTAAAGATCTAAGGAAAATAAGCACTAAGTTTCTAATAATAAGCACTAAGGAGATTTAGACAAGTTAAATCTACACTAAACCTATGCTAGCTAAACTAATAATCTAATAATAACCTAAGTAAGCATTCAAATGTAATCCTTAAAGAATGAAAAAATTGACATGCGATTGGTGCGGTTCAAAGCGACCTTGGAGGTTCATTTGGAGCTTATTTATAAGTTGAAAGAAAGTCCTTTAAAGCAATAAAAACGCACAAGTAAAGTTAAGCTAGCATAGATGTTAAAAATAACACTTAGGACCCACGACAAAGCTTTTATCGACTTAGAAATAATCTAAGATCACTTGTGTTTGGGTGCGTCTGAGCAGACAAAAATATGGGTGAGCACAGATTTTAACCGGTTTAAACTATGCTAAAGAGACTGAGATGCAATAAAGTGGACACAAGGAACAGTTGGACTTGTAAAGATTTGAGGAAAAACAAATTTTGTGAGATTTGAGCTTCTAAAGAGTAAAATAAGCACAAGAACAAGAACTTTTTTTGATGATTCAATTTGAAAACTCATTGAACACTCTTTGTACCAACTTTAGCTAAAAACTTATCCCAATAGTTCCCAACTAAAACTTCGACTTAGAACTTGAAAAGATACTTTGACTTGAAGTCAAACGGGTAGAAACATGTTTTGACCCTTTTCCACCCTAAACTAAAACCCTTTAAAACTCTTTCAAAACCGAACGATGAATTCTTTTGATAAAGCTTGAAATGAAACTTGATTAACTCTAATTTAGAAATCTAAACTCCAATGAATGAGCACTAAAAAAATTGTAACAGCTTAAATAAAAAGAAGGACGTTTTCATTAATTAAAAGAACATTACAATAGAAATTGAAAAACAAAAACCGATTTTTAAAACTAAGAAAAGGGTGCCTTATCATGGCTACATTGATTTCCTTTTATACTAAAACCCTAGGGACTTCAATTCTCTTGTCTTTGTGCTTCTTCTCCGAGACAAAACAGCCAAAAACTTCACTTGTGCTTTCTTGACCAATCTCATCCATCCAATAAGTAGGTACCATTATGGGTAAATCGAGCCATTGATTGGGTCTTTTGACATGGATTGCCATGGTGGCGACCATGGAAAAGAGGAAAGAGGATAGTGGGTTTGGGAAATGGGTATAAGCGGGTAAAGGAGGGTGAGTTAGGTTTTGGTGGGGGTAATAGAAGGTTGGAGTGGGTATTCTTGGGTATAAGGATTTGGGTAAAGGTTGTGGCGGTTTCGGGAAGAGATAAAGAGAAAAAGGATGGAGGGAAAAGGGGGGGGTCGTTTGGGCGTTTTATTTTTGGGTGATGGGTCAAATTGAGAGGGTTCAATGGGAAAAGGTAGGGTTCAAAGGAATGTGGTAGGGTCAAGTGGAAGTGGGGTTCAAGGGTCGAGGGTTTGGTATTTTAATCACAAGGACCATTCTTGTAATTTCGATTTTTGAGGACTGAAATTGTAACTTTCCCAAACTTCTCAAAAGGGCCAAACATGCCAAGTTTCATTAGTACAAGGACCATAAAAGATAATTTTCCATTTTAAACTTCCAAGGACTATTTTGCCAATTTTGAAACTTGAAGGACCAAACTTGTAAATTCTCCAAACTTTTACCCAAGGATCATTTTGATAAATTTTGATTTTGAAAGGACTTGGGTTGACTTTTATTTCAAAACAAATGCTCGGGGTGATTTTGTCAAGATTTGAAAGTTGAGGTTTTCATCCGAAGCGCCAATTATGCAAACTTAGCTCGTTTTCATCGATTTTAAACATTTTGCATCCGAAACATATAAAATACAATTTTGGGATATTTTCGGTATTTTGATGCATTTACGAGTGTTTTAAATGTTTTGCGTTCAGATTGACAAAAATGATGAGTATTTACACACTCATCGAGATAGCGACAAGTCTACGAGCTAACATATGCTAGAATATAATTGGGGTGACCGACACTTTCTTATGGAATTTCCAATTCCTAGCAATCATGATAAATTCTCAAATCATCTTAGTGATGAAGAGGCCACTTACCATGAAGCTGAAGCATTAGAAGCAGGATCTAAGAAACAACAACAACAACTTCCTGCAACAACAACTATCTCCAACCTCAAACTTCCAATTCTAAAAAAGGAAGAATACGACATCTGGGCCATGGAGATGGAACATTATCTGGAATATCTAGATAATAATTTCTGGAAAGTGATACAGATTGGGAATTCAAAGAAGAGAATTTCCAAAGGTAAAGATGGCGTAGTCAGGGTTCTGCCACCAATCTCTCCTGCAGACATACTTGCTATGGAGAAAGAAAGAAAGGCAAGAACTCTCTTATTGATGGCCATATCAAAGGAACATCTCAGAAGGTTCCACAGTATGGATGATGCTAAAGAGATATGGGAGGCTATTAGAACCAGATTTGGAGGTAATGCTAACTCCAAGAAAATGAAAAAAAGCTGTTTATAAACAACAGTTTGAAGCGTTTACCATTAGCAGTTCTGAAGGCCTGGAGAAAGGTTATGACAGATTCCAACAACTCCTATCACAGTTGGAAGCACATGGATCTGAAGTGTCCAATGAAGATGCTAATATGAAGTTTCTCAGATCGTTGCCCAATGAATGGTCAAATCTAGCAATGATCATGAGAACTAAAGAAGAAATTGACACTTTGTCAATAGATGACTTGTATAATAATCTTAGATTTTATGAACAAGTCATCAAGAGGAATTCAAGAACTTCTTCAAGTGACAACAATGTTGCTTTCATCTCTCAAGGCAAGAACACTAAAACCAGAGTTAACTCTGGTAGTGTTTTTAGTTCTGGTAGTTATACAGTTTCTACTGGTGTAAAGGAAAAGGATGAGGCTACTGGCTTTGCTGATAAGATCATCTACTCACTGTTTTCTAATCAATCTGAAAACATTCTAAATGAAGACTTGGATCAGATTAAAGATGAGGAGATGGAGGAAATGGATATCAACTGGCAGTGTGCTATGATTTCCTTAAGGATAAAGAAATTCTTCAAGAAGACTGGTAGGCAAGTGCGTTTTGATGGAAAGAGACCAGTAGGATTTGACAAGTCAAAGCTGAAGTGCTACAGGTGTCAAGAAAGGGGTCACTTTGCTAAGGAATGTATAGTAAAGGAGGCCAACGAAGAAAAGAAAAGGGATTCCTTCTATCCTAGTCATGCTGAGAAGGAAGACAAAAGTCAAACGGGGCTGCTAACTTTGGAAGTTGGTGTGATTAACTGGGGAGAGCATCCTACTGAGGGTATAGAAGTCAATCATGCTCTCATGGCCATAAGTTCCAGCAATGAGGTAACTTTGTGCTCAAAAATTTGTACTGATTCATACAATAAACTGCAGTCTCTTTGTGATGAACAGATGGGTCAATTAGGTGATCAAGAATTTAAATTACTTGCTTATGAAAGTTCTATTAAAATATTAGAAAAACAGGTAAATACTCTTCAAAAACAAAATGCATCTCTTAATGAAAAGCTTACTTTCCAAGGTAATGAAATATTTGAAAAAGATGAGAAGCTTAGAAAATATAGGAGAATTGGAATGAAGGTTGTTAAAGATAAAGAAGAGTTTCAAAAGATAGTTGATAAATGGCAAAATAGTAATAAAAATCTGTGGAAGCTAGTAGATTCAAGAATGAGGTCAACAAGTAAGATTGGTTTAGGGTATGGGATAAACTCAGATAAAGAGGTTTTAGGATATGAGGAAAAGGTGATAGAAAATGTTTTTGTTAATTCAAAAAGTGATTTTGAAGGTAAACCTATATATCATAGATTTGCTAAAACTGACAACAACAAGGGAGTTCCACAACGAATTAATGATGATTATACTCCTAAATCTGAAAAAGAATATGATGAGTCCTTATTTGACTATAGCAAATGGAAGAACCCTGAGACTCTTGCTTCTCAAGACTACTCCATTGATTTTACTAACGGTCAATCCAATGACAGTAAAGGATTATGTGGGAAAAGTTCTGAAAGCAGTATTTCAGAAGATAAGACCATTGAGTACTCTTCTTGTCAATCTAATGACAGTGAAGGACCCACCAGAAGTATCTCTGAATATTCTCTAGAACTTAAGTCTGAACCCATAAGGATCTCTAAACTAGTTTTAAAAAGTGATCCTTTTGAGCCAAAACAAACTGAGCCTGTCATTTTTGTGTCTAAACCAGAAATAGTTAAACCTAGTTGTGTCCAAACTCCTAGGCAACAGACTAAATTTGAGACACCTAAGATTGACAGGAAAGACTGGAATGGGTTAATGCAGATAGAGTTTGGGGATGGGTACTCTTTCACAAAGAAGAGTTATTTTGTATGTGGAAGCCTAAGTCATTTGATTAGAGACTGTGACTATCATGAGAAAAGAATGTCGGGGAGGCTGAGTTAAGAAAGAAAACAACTATACACACTGAAAATAGGTCTGTTAAACCAGTGTGGAATAATTTGAACATGATTAACCATGCTAATAAGTTTTTTACTAGACCAGGACCTGTTAATACTGGTAGTAATTATGTTAATTCTGTTAGACCAAGGGTGTGTACTGGAGTACAAGTTAGTACCAGTAGGGAAAATTATAATACTGGTAATATGTTTAGAGTTAATACTAGTCATGTTAAGGCTAGCCAAGCTAAAGTTAATTCTGGGTATATGAATGTTAAATCAAAACCTACCAGTCCATCACCTAGTCCCAAGTTTAGAAAATCACATGTGAACCAGTTCAATCAAAGACTTCATTATTCTTCTCACTCACCTGTGAGAAGACCCATGTCTCAAAATGCAGCTCAAATGTTTCAATCCTTATGCTGCAAGGGGTAATTGGGGGAGCTCTGTTAAGCCATTAGCAGGTTATACTTGGAGACAGACCAGACCAAACTTCAAGTATAACAGTGGACTAGTTTCTACTAATGCTAACAAATATAAAGGTCCACAAGGTAGACCCAAGCCTCTACAGGCCTGGGTCCTCAAGAGAAACTAATTTCTCTTTTCTATGCAGGAACATCCTTACTTAAACATGGGAGATAGAGGAAACTTTGACAGCGGATGTTCTGGGCATATGACTGGTAACAAGGACTTCTTGGATGAGTTTGAAGATATCAAAGGTGGTTCGGTTACTTTTGGTGGTAGCAAAGGCTACATCACATGAAAAGGTAGAATAAAGGTTGGTAATTTAGAATTCAATTGTGTGTCCTTTGTAAAAGAACTGGGCCATTTTAATTTGTTTTCAATATCACAAATCTGTGATAAGCAGCATAAGGTTCTTTTTACTGAGACTGAATGTTTTGTGTTGACTTCAGACTTTAAGATGCTTGATGAAAATTAGATTCTTCTTAGGGTCCCAAGACAACACAACATGTACAATTTTGATATGAAGACACCTGAACCTGCTAAAGTTTTTGCCTGTTTGATTGCAAAGGCCATTATTGATGAGTCTAAATTATGGCATAGAAGGTTAGGTCATATAAATTTTAAGAATCTAAGTAAACTTGTGAAGGGAAACCTTATAAAAGGTCTACCTTCCAAGGTTTTCAAAAATGACCATACCTGTGTTGCTTGTCATAAGGGAAAACAACACAGAGCATCTTACAAGGCCAAGTTAGAAAGAGCTGTTACTGCCCCATTGCATACCTTGCATATTGAACTTTTTAGACCAACCTCTGTAAAAAGTATAAATCATGCATCCTTTTGTCTTTTCATTACTGATGATTGTATCAGGTACTGTTGGGTTTTCTTTTTATCTACCAAGGACGAGACCTCAGGCATCCTTCAGACATTCATTAGGCAGATAGGAAGAGATGAAACCTGGTATATTTGGCAGTTCAGAAGAAGACTATATTGGTAAACCACTTTATAATAGATTTGTTAAAATTGATAATTATAAAGGAGTTTCACCACCACTTAATGAAAACTACACACCTAAACCTGAAAAAAAGTTTGATGAGTCTTTACTTGATTACAAAAAATGGAAAAACCCTGAAACACTTACTTCTCAGACTATTCCATTGAATTTTCCACCTGTCAATCCAATGACAGTGAAGGATCCTTGAGGAAGAGTCCTGGAACCAGTGTCTCAGAAGACAAATCCAATGAGTATTCTACTTGTCAATCTAATGACAGTGAAGGATCCATTAGGAATGTCTCTGAATATTCTACTTGTCAATCTAATAACAGTGAAGGATCCATTGGAAATGTCTCTGAATGTTCTCTTGAGCTTAAATCTGAACCTATAAAGATTTCCAAACCAGTTTGTTTAATCAATAAGCCTTATGTAAAAACTCCTAGGCAACAGATTAAATCTGAGACACCTAAAGTACACAAAAAGAATTGAAATGGGTTAATGCAGAGAGAATTTAGGGATAAATACTCTTTCACTAAGAAGAGTTGTTTTGTGTGTGGTAGCCTAAGCCATTTAATAAGAGACTGTGTTTATCATGAGAAAAGAATAGCCAAAGAGGCTGAGCTTAGCAGGAAAATGGCTGTAAACACTGGTAATGGTATAGTTAGACCAGTGTGGAATAATGCAAATAGAATTAATCATGCTAATCAGTTTGTTTCTAGACCAGTACCTGTAAATACTGGTAATTCATTTGTTAATTCTGTTAGATCAAAAGTGGGTACTGGTGTACCAATTAATTCTGGTAGGCAAAATACTAATTCTGGTAACATATCTAGGGTTAATATCGGTTGTCTTAATTTTGGTCAATCCAAAGTAAATTCTGGTTATATGAATGTTAAATTAAAACAACCAGAACCTACCAGTACTTCACCTAGTCCTAAGTTTAGACAACCACAGGTGAATCAATTCAACAAAATACTCTATTATGGTTCGCATTCACCTGCGAGGGGACCCATAGTTCATAATGCAGCCCGAATGCTTAAATCTTATGCTGCAAATGGTAATGGGGGAACTTCTGTTAAGCCCTTAGCAGGTTATACATGGAGACATACCAAAACACACTCCAAGAGTAATAGTGGACCATCTTCAGTTTATACTTGGAATTCTCAAGGTCCACAAGGCAGACCCAAGCCTGTACAGGCCAAGGTCCTCAAGAGAAACTAGTCCTCAAGAGAAACTAACTTCTCTTTTTAACGTAGAGGAACATCTACACCAGAAGCTAGGAGGCAGAGGAATTGTTGATAGTGGATTCTCTGGGCATGTGACTGGTAACAAGGATCACTTGGAGAAGTTTGAGGAGATCCAAGGAGGTTATGTTACCTTTGGTGGTAGCAAAGGTTACATTACAGGTAGAGGTAAAATTAAAGTCGGCAATTTAGAATTTGAGAGTGTGTCTTTTGTAAAAGAACTTGGGCACTTTAACCCTTTCTCAATATCACAAATTTGTGATAAGCGACATCGGGTTCTTTTACTAAAGCGAATGCTTTGTGTTGACTTCGACTTTAAGATGCCGATGAGAATCGAGATACTTCTTAAGGTCCCAAGACAACACAACTTATACAGTTTTTATATGAAGACACCCCACCGCCAAAGGTGGTGCCTGTTTGATTGCGAAAGCCTCACTTGACAAACTTGTGCAGGGAAACCTAGTTAGAGGACTACCTGATAAGACTTTTAAGAATGACCACACATGTGTTGCTTGCAACAAGGGAAAGCAACATAGGGCCTCATGCAAGGCAAAATTAGTTAGAACTATAACTCACCCATTACACACCTTGCATATGGATTTATGTGGTCCTACTTTTGTTAAAAGTATTAATTATGCTAGCTATTGTCTTGTGATCACTGATGATTGTACCAAGTTTTGTTGGGTTTTCTTTTTGTCTACTAAGGATGAAACTACAGGCATCCTTCAAGCTTTTATTAGGCAGAGAACCAGCAAACTTAAAAGGTTAAAATAATTAGATCATACAATGGCACAGAGTTTAAGAACATGGACATGCTTGAATTTTGTGGGAATAAGGGCATTAAACAAGAGTATAGTGTTGCTAGAACTCCACCATAGAATGGAGTTGCTAAAAGAATGAACAGGACCCTCATTAAGGCAGCTAGGACCATGCTAGCAGACTCACACTTACCAACCACTTTTTGGGCTGAAGTAGTTAATTTTTCTTCTTATGTTTTCAATTGGGTAAGGGTGACTAAACCTCAACACAAGACTCTTTATGAGCTTATGTTTGGCCATAAACCAATTATTAGCTATATAAGACCTTTTGGGTGCCATGTTACCATTCTAGATACTCTTAGTGTCCTTGGAAAATTTAATGGTAAATCTAATGAAGGTTTCTTGGTAGGTTACTCACTAAAAAGTAAGGCCTTTATGGTGTATAACTTAGAGACCAAAAGAGTAGAAGTAACTCTCCATGTAAACTTTCTTGAGGAGAAGCCTAATGTGCCAGGAATAGGACATAGATGGATGTCTGACTTGGATTATTTGTCTGATTTTATGAACTATAAACATTTGTCTTTCGAAAATAAAGCTAACCACATGCAAGTACACCAGATGTAACTAACAATCCAGGTACTCAATCTACTTTCAATGATCATAATCTTGAGGAAGAAGAAGAGATTGAAGAGCGCATTGTTGTACCTACATCAGTTCATCCTATTGTAGCAAAGGTTGGGACAAAGAAGATATCTCCTATTTCTAAGAGGAAAGAACCGATTACAGAGACTAGAGTGCAAGAGCAAGAGGTTCCTATATCTGAGGTCTCAGCAAGCATTAAAGCTTTTCAAAGACAATTGGATGCCATTACTCAAAGGCATAGGAGTGCAATATCTAAAAATACCACTACCAGTACTAACCACATTAAGTCTGGTAGTGTATTTGGACCATACCCTGAACCAAACACTACATAACTAACCCCATTAATTCTGGTAGTGAGCACATTAATACTAGTGAGCACATTAATACTAGTGTGCACACTTCATCTCAAACAGATGATCTTGATGATTCAGACATACCAGAGCTTGAGATCTATGAAAGGCCATATGAGGGAATCTTTGAGGAAGCTTCTTATGATGATAATGGTGTGGTTACTGACTTCAACAACCTGCCAGTTGAAATTGATGTCATTCCCACTCCTACTCTTAGGATTCACAAAATACATCCAAAAGGTAATATAATTGGTGATCCTACATCAGTTGTTCAGACAAGAAGCAAAGTCTAGAAACTTTCTGGACCTCATGCATTAGTTGGTTATATTCAGAAGCAGCAAAGGAACAACCACAAAGATCAACAACAAGTTGGATATAAGCCATGCAAAAGGAGCTATTACAGTTTGAACTGAAAAAGGTATGGATTCTTGTAGATCAACTAAATGGGGCTAAGGTAATTGGTACAAAGTGGGTTTTCAGGAATAAAAGGGATGAAAGGGGTGTTGTTGTTAGGAATAAGGGTAGACTGGTAGCCCAAGGGCATAGAAAGGAAAAAGGGATAAACTATGATGAGGTTTTTGCTCCTGTGGCTAGGATTGAAGCCATCGGGTTATTTTTGGCCTATGTATCATATATGGGGTTTATAGTCTATCAGATGGTTGTTAAGAGTGCATTTCTATATGGCACTATTGATGAGGAGGTTTATGTTGCTCAAACTCCTGGTTTTGTTGATCCAGCTCACCCTAGGAAGGTTTATAAAGTCATCAAAGCATTGTATGGACTTCGTCAAGCTCCCAGAGCTTGGTATGCTACACTCTCCACTTTCCTTGAGAAAAATGGATACAAAAGGGGTACCACTGACAAGACCATGTTTATTAAAAAAGACAAGAAAGATACCATGCTTGTGCAAATTTATGTTGATGATATCATTTTTGCCTCTATAAGAAGGTCTGTGTGTGAAGATTTTGAGGCATTGATGAGAGCAGATTTAAGATGAGTTCTATAGGAGAGCTCACCTTCTTTCTTGGATTGCAAGTTAAACAGAAGTCAGATGGGCTATTTATTTCTCAGGACAAGTATAATGTTGATATGTTAAAGAAGTTTGATCTTGTAAATGTGAAGTCTGTTGTTACATCCATGGAGACCAAGGTGCCATTGACAAAAGATGAGGAGGCTGCTGATGTGGATGTCAGATTGTACAGATCCATGATAGGATCTTTGATGTATCTAACAGCCTCTAGGCCTGATATTATGTATGTTGTGTGTAGTTGTTCTCATTTTCAGGTTACTCCAAAGACTTCACATCTTCATGTTGTGAAGAGGATTTTCAGATATCTTAAGGGCAAACCTAATTTGGGCTTATGGTATCCTAGAGAGTCATCCTTTGACCTGGAAGCTTTTTCTAATAGTGACTATGCTGGGGCTAGTATGGATAGGAAATCAACAACAGGAGGTTGTCAATTTCTTTGTAGGAGGTTGATTTCCTGGCAATGCAAAAAGCAGACAATAATGGCTACTTTAACAACTGAAGTTGAATATGTAGCTGCTGCTAATTGTTGTGGACAAGTGCTTTGGATCCAAAATCTGATGTTGGATTATATGTTACACTTCATGAACACCACAATAAATATTGATAATGAAAGCACTATATGTATTGTTAAAACCCAGTCTATCACTCTAAGACCAAACATATAGAGATTAGGCATCCTTTTATAAGGGATTAATTTGAGAAAGGTCTCATAAGGGTAGAAAAAATACATACAAATAATAATGTGGCTGACTTGTTGACCAAAGCATTTGATCGACATAGGTTTAATTTCTTGGTGGTTAACATTGGTATGATGAACCCATAGCTACATTTAAGGGGAGGTTAAATGAATAGTATGTAATGTTAGTGAGTAGACTTAATAAGTTTTTAATCCTGGGAGTTAAAAATGGTAGCTTCAAAGTTAAGTCTGGTCGTTACCTCTGGTCATTAATTATGTTACCATATTTTATGGGTTATTTCTAGGTCATAATTATCTTTCTAATCTTTAAACTTATTTTTCTAAAGATAAATCTTTCCAAAGATAATTATTTACTTGTGTATATTCTCAAACCCTAGCAGTATATATATTCATACCGACTTGGCTTTTCCCATGATAAATTCAAACCAGAGTCAGTCTTTTCCATCAATATTCTTTGTGTCATCATGGTTTCCACAGCAGGATGTGCTAGGGATGATATGTAGCTTAATGACTTCGTGGCCTTGTGTGCTACCTTGTCTTCCAAAGTTTCAAAATTGGAGGAAGATCTTGCATCGACCAAATTGCTTTTGGGATCTAAGGTGAAAGATTTGGAAGAAGAGATCAAGATCTTGAAGGCCACCCAAGATGTTTTTCTTGATGCTTCGTCTAACTCCCAAGATTCTGTTCATGATATTATTGATTTGGAAAATTCTTCCAAACATGGAAGGAAAACAGAGTCACAACAACTTCAAGGGAGGTATTTTGATCAAGAATATATTGATGATGAGTATGAATGGGAAAGAGAGAAGAAAGATGACAAAGCTCTGCAACAAAAGAGATTCATGGTTCAAGTCTTGACCCAATAGTGGATTGGGAGATTTACAGGGATAACTTTGGAAAAGCTTGGAAGGTAATCAAACTTAGTGCAAAGTTTGCATTTTACAAGAATCTTGAAGATATGGTAAAATATTGTAATCGAAAAGACTTGGATACTTTATGGATTTTGGTTCATAAGAAGCTTAAGATTTCCAAAACGACAGATGTAAAAGAGCAAGAACTTTGGGTAGAACTTCAAAGATTATATGAACCAGATCCTACAGATGTTTATTGGAATTTTCCATGCCAAGATTCAAATGTGTCATTGAAATTTTATGATTTACGTGATGTTCATCATTTATCCACAAAAGGTGGAGTTGATCTATTCATGCTTGCAGAGGTGGAATATCCATTATGTGCTGAAGTGCTTCAAATGATGATATCTTCAAACCTTCAATATGAAAAAGAATCTGAGGTAATTGAAAATCTCATTCAAAGAATATGTAACCAATTACTAGCCGAATATGTGATCAGATTGATGAAAAGACAGAAGATAAAAGGAGGAGACTAAGGTAATATGTTTGAAAGAATTTTCTTAGTTGTATTGAGTTGAGATATAAGTATAAATGGATATTAAGGGAGCTTCACTTGGTGAAGGTGCTCAACTCACCATATCTATGTTTGATGAAAAGTTAGCTAGCCCACAAGTTCATGGCATGTGGTAAAGGCAGTGGAAAACCATGACTAGTCAAAATCAATTGGCTTTTGGCAAAGACTAATCAAATCCGTTGATAGCTGCTGGTTTGCTAAAAATCAAATGGTTATTAATGTACCATGGTTTTACACACCAAAACATTGGCTACTCCAATAGTAATGGCTAATTGGTAAAGAGACATCAAATTCATTAAATTTTCTATGATTCACCTCTCACAAGAGTTAACACACCTAGATGTGATGATAATAGCATGAAACTTTTATGAATTGATGTACATATAGTCATTATTGCAGAAAAGACTATGGAGTACTGATATTTTGAAGATTGGATGTTGCACAGATCATACAATGAAGAATATTTAAAGATGCAGCTCAAAGATAATTCCAAGTTCCTCAAAGAATACAAAGAACTTGAAGTTCACAAGTGAAGATCAAGTTAGGGGAGGATTGTAGGGAATTATATTTGTAAAACAATTTAAGTTTGCTTAAGTCTGTTTAGAATTAGTTCTGGTAGTATAAAGGTTAAGTCTGGTAGGCTTAGAATTTGTTGTTAAGTCTGCCAGTACAAAGTTAAGTCTGGCAGACCTAAGTTAATACTTGTTAGTATTTGTAGTTAGTTCTGTTTATGATAAAATAGAATAGTTTGTTAGAGTTATATTAGGGAAGGATATGTACGCGTAGAGATATCTTAGGAAGAGATATCTTTATCCTTCTACACATTTTGTAGTCAGTAAGGGTTTCCTTGGTGTATAAAAGGATCCCTAATGTATTAGGTTAAGGAATGAGTTGTAAGCCTTAACAATTGATCAAAGCAATCAATAGAATATACGAAGTTACTATATCATTGTGTTCTTCATACTTATTGTGTTAAGTTTCCACATTAGCACATTATGGATTTGTTAAGAGTTCTTCACATAGTGAATTTGGATTTATTCAAGTTTGCTATAAGTCGTGTAAAGGCTACTTAGATCCATAAATTTGGACCTACACCATGTAAGTTCAAAAGTTGGTTAAATCTTTCATTAGGTAGTTAGTCTAAATTTGTTTCAAGTTGAGGTGGTTTTAATTCTTCATTTGGTTGCTTTAATGGTGCTTTGAATTAGGCACTTCTTCACCAGGGTAACCTGGTGCAGTGCAGGAACAGACTTATTCACAGCTTCTTTTAAGAGCTTATTTTAGCTTATTTTGCCTTTTAAATTGCTTTTTAGTAATCTCTAATGGCTGAATTTCATCTGTTTTTAGCTTAAATGGTTTTTGGTAGTCTCTTGACTATTTATAATTTTGAACAGAGTAACTTAGGCCTGTTTGCTAAATTGTAGCTGCACAATTGTTAATCTGCTTATTTGCCTAATTAGCTTAATTTCTTGTGCTCATTCTGTCTCTAGTGCTTATTTAGATGTTTAGGTTTGCTTTTAGCTTAGTTCCTCTTTAGGTTTAACTGTTATGCTTTCTTTTTCCCCTTAGCTTATTCCCATATCTTTCCTTAAGCTTATCCCATAGCTGCTTAGGTTTTTAAATAAATTCTCCTAGCTTATTTCTGTTCCCCTTAGTTTCCCTTGCTTTACTTTTCCTTTATTAGCTTAGTTCCCCTATTCTAGCTTAAATTAGCATATTTGAGCTTTTCGTTTTAGCTTTAGTTAAAGTGTGTTTGGTTTTAGCTTATTAAAGCAATCTATGATACATTTAAGCTGCATATCTGCTTATTTCTCAAATTACAAAAGCTTTGTCTTAAAATAAATTGTTCACTTTAATCTTGTTTAAAAGAAAATCCAAAAAAAAATGCCAAAACCAAGGTTTGAACCCTGGTCTCTATGCTAACAACCTTAACACCCAACACTCAACCATTGCGCCCTTGGGACTTGTCTCAACCAAGGGCACACCTTTAATTCCTTTGTATACGTTTTTAAACATTAAGCTTATACGTTGTTTTTTAATTTTTTCCAGCTTATCCGTATAAGCTTATAAACTTTTTTTAATTTTCCTTATTCAGCATTTTAAAATGCACTTTTCATGATTTTTGGAAATTTTTCATAAAAGATTAATAGTTTTAATAAATAGTTTTCATAAATTTAGTTTTTAATTCATAATAAATAAAAGAAAAGTCAAAAAATATCCGGCTTTTTTCTAAAATTTTCTTTTGTCATTTAGCACGTAGGAAAATTGATTTAAAGTTAATATTTCTTAGTTTTCACTTTTAGAGCTCGGAATTAACCCGAGCATGCTCGTTTTAGTTTTTCTTTACGTTTTAGCTTATAATTGCTTCGTAAATTGTTTTAGATGCTTATTAACTTGTTTTTAGCTTATTTTTATCAATTTTAGTATAAAAATCTAAATTACCCACTTTTTCACTATTCAAATTCACGAAAACGCAACTCGAATTAAGAATTCCATTCAACCTTCGTTGGGAAATGATCTGGGAATACATATGATGCGCGTACAAGGCGTTCGGGGTCAAAGGAACTTCCTTTTCGTCGAGCAAGTTTTTAAACACTCTAGGCAGTGAACCTAATCGTTGTAGTGTAGTATTGTGTAAGCCTCGGGTATTGATATCGTTCTCTATGGGAATAGGAATGCTAGCAAGAAGTGTACTACGCTAAGGTTGAGGTTGAGGAAGATTATTTTTTATCTTTTTATATTTTTGTAGAAAGCTAAGGATAAAATCTCGGGGCTTGGATTTGGGCGGTGGTACTTCTACTGATTACTCTACTATTCTGATTATCTAATCTATGGGTAGTCTATGTCTTTTGATGTGTGCTTGTATGATGACTAAAAATGTGTCTACCTAGATACTATTACTCCCTAGTTATCTTTTATTGGTGGTTGAATTGTCACGTCCTTATTCTTAACGCGTTGTGTTTTCTAAGGTCGTAGGGTGTGCCTTTTTCCCTAATTCTTTGAGATTTCCTTAAGGTTATTGCCTACGAAATCCTCTAGATAATCATAAACTAACTTTAAGGTTATCTTTGGATGTCTAGACTACGAAATCCGCTAAGTGATTCATAAGCTAAGGTTCACAAAGATTACTCAAGCATTTAAACACAATGATGGTCTAATTGCACTCCTAAGCCAATTATAATTAAGATAAGAGACAACCAATCAATAATTAATAACTAGATTTCATAGATCTAAGCAAACACAAAAGAAATTTAGCCGGACATGTTAACCACGCAAGCATACACACATTCAATGGAAGACATAATGAAATCAATGAAGTAAAACACTTATCTTGATGTAAAATAGGGTTTGAGAACCCTAAGATACTGTCAAGTCGGACTACCAACGTTTAGGGTTTTTACTCACAAGTCTACCTCTTAAAATTACGAAAATTCGATTTCTATATAATTTTACACTTGCGGTGGCATCGCCTTATAGGTGGGGCGCCGCCGATCGTCGTCATTAGGGTTTCGTCTTGGCCAAGTAATCGTTGGGACGGCGTCACGTTGTAGTTGTGGCCGTCGAGCTTCAGCGAGGGCGTCGTCGATTACGGATCTAGGCCGTCTCGAGATGAAAAGTCTTCGTGGCGCCCTTCCTCTTCAAAGCGACACCGTCGGTGTATTTTAAAAAGTCTACTAGCCATCGAGATTTTAATTTGTATAAAGGGACGGCGTCACCCTTTTATTGGGGCGCGTCGGGTGCAATTCCGGCAACTTGAGTGTCTTGATCTTGACTTTGCCATTTTCTTCATATATTCACTCTTTTGGTCCAATTATGCATCATTCTAGCATTTTGCTTCAAGAGACCTAAAAGTGAAAAGGAGCGAAACTAGCGATAGCGGATATAAAGTGGGCGATTAAGGGCTTAAATGACCCTTTAAAAGTGTACGTTTAAATCCTTATCAACATACTTCCATTTGTATTCTTTTGGAATATTATAATTGACGAATCAATTTTTGGCGCCTCTGCCGGGGAAGTGTTGAAGTGTGTTTTTGATTCCCGTTACGATCATGTGTTTTTGAAGAACCTTCCCGTGAAGTTATCGTTTGTTTTGTGGATATATTTTCTTATAAAACCCAAACAAATTAAAAAACCATAAACATTCTTCCTAGAGTGTTTAAAATACCAAAAAAATTAAGTAACGAACAAAAGAAATCGTGAAACCAATTTTTACGTCGGCTCACCTTTAGAGTTACAAACTATAAGAGGGGTATAAAGAAGGTTTTGCATTATATTGTGGCCATAAAGAGATGGGTTTTTAATACGCTTCGCGCTGACCTTTGTTTCTCCGCTCATTTGTGCGTAATTCTAGAGAGCTACCGAGCACCGGTTGGCGAATCAATTTACAAAAAGATTGTGTTTCAAATTTTTTCTAAATATATAAAACCCAAAATATTTTCCTTTTCAAAATGTATTTCTCTTTTATGTTTTCTATTTCTAAAAACTCAAAAATAATCTTATTTATCCTCTAAACCGATAATTATATCTTCTCAAACCTCTCATTGTTTTATTCTTATGGCATTCCTTGGCCGTCATTTTTATATTTGTAAAAGTCCATTAGAAGATGATCAGTATCGTTAGCCCAAATGTTTGTGTGAGCGGTGTGGAAATTATAGTAGAAACGGATATTGTTATTGGTGCGAATTGTCCATTAAAAAGTCTCTCAATGATTCTCAAAGTTTCTCCAACTACACCCCACAGACTCAGATGACTTCGTACGAACGGCATTATCTACTTATGGAAGAGTTAATGAGTTTTCAATTTTGTGAGAAAACTATGGAAGAATTACCACCCGAAGAACCTGTTGACTCTCTAAAAATGGGGGACGAGCCTCTTAGCACTATTCTGAAAACGGAATCGGACGAAGTAATAAAGTCTAGTGTTGAGAACCTTGTCCCAATCCCAAGTGAGTCCGAGGTTATCTTCGACGATATGTGTGATGAGCCATCTTTTGATATCCTGAATGATCATGTTGAGATGATCTCCGATTCTGACGATGATTCTCTATCTTGTGGAGACATCGATTATGTTGAGGATTTACCTTGTGAGCTCGTCAACTTAGAGGAAGAAAATGATTTTGAGCCAGAAGATGGAGAGATTGACATAGATATTATGCAAATCGAGGATGATGCACTTCGTGAAAAATTGTTGATTATCAATCTTCTCATTTCTAAGATCGAAGCACTTAATGAAAATACGAGTTCATTCCTATCCCCATTGAGGATAGTGACTTTTTACCGGAGCTTGAAACTTTTACAGTTAAAGAAGAAAATAGTGGTAGTACCACTATTAATACGAATGTCTCTCCTACGATTTATGAGTATTTCTATTTTGAGATTGAGCCTGATTTGAGCAAAGTTGTTATGAACGATATTTCTAATAATCCAGCAAGTGACCCTCTTATAGAGGAAGCCGACTTATTTCTCACTCTTGATGACTCGATACCACCGGGTATTGAAAATCATGAGTATGACCCTGATGGGGATATTTTGTTTCTTGAAGGTTTGCTTAACAATGACTTCCCTCTCTCTGATGAGTCTACCCTCGCGTATCCGTTGAGCCTACTTGTGAAGACAAAGTTTTTAATCTCGGGATAGTCATTAACAATGAACTTCATGTTATGACAAAAGTAGTCCACGAGAAGGATCCTATGATGGATACCTTACCCGTTGAGCTTTCAAAAAGTCTCCTTCCTAAACATGGACTCCTTTCCTTTATGGAGTCATTCCACTTTGATCCATCATCCCTTCGTCCGACCGCTAAACCGCCAGATGATGGAACTTTCTTTCATATTGTAACCAATACAGGTGTGGTGAAAGAGATTTTTGAACCTTTTTGCTTATGCCTAATATTTCAACCACCCAACCCACCTGTTTTCTCTCCTCCGGGAATGAGGATACCATTTTGATCTCGTCATCTTTTCCACTTGCTTCCCCAAGAACAAATGAATTCGGGGACGATTCAAGCTAGCGACTCGTTTAACAAAAACAAAAGCGCTTCGTTGATGGCAACCCATGCTTATCCTTCTATCTTCTTTCTATTTTCTAATAAGTGACATGAGGGGGTTCGCCTCTTCGATTTCTCGTGTTTGATTTTTGATGTTTCGTCCAGGATTTCCCCAATATATGAAGACTCTCGTGCTCGTGGTTTTGTCTTTTCTCCACTCGAGTTTCATGTTTCGATGCTTATCGAAATCCGATATCCGAATCTTATCGACTAACGTTTATCTTTAGCATAATTAATAAACGGCTTATAGATTTTCGTTGAGAACCCTTGCCTTTAAACATTAAGGACAATGTTTCGTTTTAGTTTGGGGGTAATCTTCGATATGATTTGACCGCACTTGTTTTTTGCCTTAAACTCTCGCAACCCCGTTTTTCCTAAAAAATTCCAAAAAATGAAAAAATTGATGAAAAAAGTGAGAAAATTTAAAAATTTGTAGGATTTTGCTAGTTTTATGATTAAAAAGTCTTTGTGAGTCTCTTAGAAGTTACTTTAAATATGCGATTCTTGAAGAGTCTTTGCTAATTGCTTAGACAAGAAGCTATAAGATGCGAATTCTAGCTCACAAGGCGAAGAATTTGCAAGCTTCCCTAAGTGATTTTAAATATGCAAAGCTTTGAAAGATTTGCTAGTTTCTAATAAGTGATTTTAAAAATGCGAGATTTGAGATTATTTGATGAAGCATTTGCAAAAATAATGTATACGTTTTGACACCTTGTTGACTTTCCGCTCGTTAGAGTAGAAATAGAATTTTGACTTGACCGGGCGTGTTGAGCCCTAGCTTGTTCCCTTAACCATTGATAATTAAAATCTTTCGCTAGTTTTTCATATAAGGAGCTATAAAACGCGAATTCTATCAAAGAGTTTGCAAGTTACCATGATTGACTTTAATTTGCAAGAGCTAAATTATCGACTAAGCATTCACGGATCTTATTATTTAAGATTTTAAATTTGCGGAGATCGAGAAATGATAGAGTTATGTAGAAGTTAGAGGCTAAGCGTGGAGTAGTTGGATCTCTTTAGAGCTAGTAGATGTTACTTGTGGCTTTTTGCTCCCAACAGCTTAATAAACCTAAAAACAAAAATTTCAAAATATTTAAAGGTGTTTGGTTTTGGCAATACTTAGTTTTCAATCATTCTTGAGAGAATCCTTGCTTATAAGATTTGGGTACACATCAAGGTATTGTCAGTGTTGTGGTATAATAGACAACTGATTCATGATAGTACGTGCTATTGTTTCTATTGTTATAAAGGTCGTGGGACTCGGAGTTTGGCAAATAATTAATGTGAAATAAAGCTCAAATGTATAAATGTAAAAATCCAAAGCCATTAAAGTTTTCTATGTTTGACGGTACCCCCGTTGCCATGGACTTCAAAAGGGTTGAGGAAAAATTCCAAAGTCATAATAAGATTTCTAATAAAATGGTAATCCCGTTGAATTGGTGGTTGAAAAGACCGAGGGCAAAATGTGCAAATGTGATGAAATAATGTTAAGCCAAGCTTCGACTCCGGGGATGTCCTAATAAAAAGTTTCCATTTCGAGTCTCAAACATGGGATGTCTCGGTTATAAATAAAAAGGATGTCCCCTAAATCGTGTTAAATTAGGACCTTGATGTGGACCTCATTCTTATGAGCAACGGTTTTCGAGGGAATATTTGGAAACTACTTAGCGTCTAAACTCGATGCTTTTATCGGAATAAAAATCTATCACAATAAGAAAAGAGAAAAATTAAAAAATTCTAGATTTTGAAAATAAAATCCTTAGAGGAATTAGGATTATGGAAGTAAAAAGTAGCTAAGCGTGCATAAGTAGCATCTATGGGTAGTGTTAGCATCTAATTTGTATATAGCGAGTGATTTTGATTTTAAGCTTAGTTTGGGAACTCGTGAAAAATCAAGGACGGTGAATTCTATCCGTATGGTCACTTGTTTATGAGTTGTGTTTCCTACTCCGTGATCCTAAATTTTTTTATCAAAAATATGTGAGAGTTATTGATAGATAAGAAAGTTCAACAAATTGTCTCACAAAAAGGAAAGTGCTTAAACGTTATATTTATATACCTAATTAAAATGGTTTAACGGGGCATTTTTAGAGGTAAGGATTTCTAAAACATATTGGATTTCACATACACATCAAATCATGATCACAAATGGGGCGTATAACTTGAAGTTTTAGAGAGAGAAAGTTTAGAGGTTTAGGGAACTTAGTGAGAGAAAGTAAAAGTATTATTATGAGCTCCAACCTTCTACCTTGGGAGGTAGAGGTTATTTATAGTATCTTACATAAACGCCACCTACGGGCTGTGGATCAGGCATACAGTGGGTAAAGACCCGTCCATCCTCCACGGTGTTACAGAACAAACTACTAACTAACATAAAATAACTACGACTACGAGCTTTCTAACGAATACTTATACTTGAGGTAACCGACACTTTATTAGTTGGATTTACTAAATCCTAACAATATCCCCCTAAGGGAGGTCACCTCAAATTACATTGAATACAAACAGATATAACATTAAGATTGTTCCTGGATTCTTGTTAAAGTTCTTTGCTCTGTAGCTCGTAGTCTTTGATTCTTCATGTTTTGCATGTTTGGTTAATCCAAGTGGAGGTCTTTAACTAATCCACATGATAATGAGTTTTGAGCCAGCTTTGAGATCATCAGCAACCATAAATCTCTGACTCTTCCTTTGTAGTGTTAACATTATGTGATGCTGTGACTTTTGGACCGACATGCTCACATTTTGGATCATGAAATCTTCTCATCAGAGTAACGGAAGCTTTAGTTGATTCATGATATTTGCAGCAGCGTGCGAGACATGGAGTGAAAATATCCAGTCGTTGATGCACTTATCATGATTTCTTTAGGGATGAATGTGTTGTGTGATCATGCGGCTATGGATTGACCTCTCCATTACGATCACCGCAAAGCGTTGGGTGTACACCGCATACAACAGTTAGCAATAAAACACACGAAAGTGTCTTTGATCACTTTCGTTGAATTAAATACACGGTCCACGGTTCCCGTTGATCGATTACAAGTCTTGCTGTGATCGGTAGGATTCCTAAGAATCTCCTTGACAGGGGTTTCGCGGTGCTCAGTTGTTCTCAAACCGGGCGTCTCAAAGAAGACAACACGGAATGAATGAACCGGTGAATTGAGATTCAGCGATTGATGATGAAGAGATTTGAAAAACAATGTGTATTGCTCAATAAAAAGTGTTTTTGCAATACAACAAAGGTTTTAAGGAAAATCAATTATCAATCATCAACACCTTTTATTTTGAAACATGTGCATCATGTATTTGAAATCGTTTTGGCACACGGAGGCAAAAGGAAGGATTCACTTCTTTGATTACCATTTTCTAAAGATATCAACATCACTTTCCCGATCAAAATTAGTATTTTCATACTTTGTTAAGGGTATTTTGGAAAGGATGTGGTTTTCAAAAGTTGCTCCCCACCGATATGTGCATAGAGATTTGAAAGTGTTTTGCACATATTAGGGAAAACCCACACATTGAAACAAATCAATCACATTTCAATCCTTTTGGTTTGAAATAAATGCTCCGCTCAACATGTGCATGGAAAACTTGAAATCGTTTGGCACATGTGGGAGGAGAGCTGTAGATCACTATAAAACCATTTATCGAATTATCGGTTTATATCCAATTTAAATCACAAATTCTCCTCGATCACAATTTTCAAATCATTTGAGATTTGTGATCTCGTAGATTTAAATTGATTTTGAAAGCTTTGAGGAGAATTGTGACTTGCTTATGAAAACATTTAACCGATAAGGATCAAATCAGACTTTAAACTCCAAAGATTAAACATGCTTAAATATCTTTTGAAAACATGACATAAACCTTGTGCGAACCAATTGTATGACAAATAACCTTTTGATTTAAATGAAATCATTCTCCCCTCAATCAATGACTTAAGTTGTTGATTGAGAATATAGATTTTGACAAATGTCAAGTTCAAATGATTTTCAAAGATTGAGACCGAGTTATTTTATTAGTTTTCATTAAGATAACAAATATTTTTCGAAGAATTTATAGAAGGAAAAATATTTGTGAAACTTTGTCTTTTAAGTGACAAACATTTGTTTTAAGAATCAGAGCATGAGATTTGAAAAATAAGATAAAGCATGGCTCTGTTCTTTCTTTAAAAAACGGGTTATAGACTAAAATGACTATAAGCCTTGTGTTTTTCTTTCTCTCAAAATTTATTTATTTATTTATTTATTTATTTATTTTTTAATATGTACATTCGAACAACATCTAAAGACCCGTGTCACTCTTTGAATGACAGCACAAAGACCGTAGATATTATCGAATCAAGAAAAACATGAAAAAACGACAATATTTTTGAAATTTTTCGAGTTTTTCAAATTTTTATGGATTTTTGAAATTTTTATATTTTTCTATTAACAAGAGATGGATGAAGAAAAACTTTTACTCCTCGTCTTCCTCTTAAAGACGTTTGAGTGTTTCCGGTTGTAGACTCTTTAGACCAAGTGGTGGAGGATAAACTCAAACGTTCTCTAGGAAGAGCTTTGGTGAAGATATCGCTAGCGGTATTCGGTCCTAACAAAATAAAGTTCCACCACACCGTTCTCCACTTGCTCCTTGATGAAATGATGTCGAATGTCAATATGCTTTGCTCTTGAATGTTGAACGTTGTTGCATGAGAGAGCAATGACACTTTTGTTATCACAATACATAGGAATTTTGTTGAATTCAAAGGCATAGTCAGATAATTGGGATCTCATCCATAGGATTTGAGCACAACAAGATGACATGGCTATGTATCCAGCCTCCGTAGAGGATATAGAAGTACTCATTTGTTTCTTTGAAGACCAGCTCACAAACTTATCACCCAAAAGCGAGCACCTCGACGTGCTTCGGCGTGTATCTTGACATCTGCATGATCGGCATCGCATAGGCTGTTAGTGACATACGGTGTACTTGGTGCCAAAGTCCCATATTGATGGTTCCTTGGAGATACCGAAAGACCCGTTTAACCACTTCAATGTGCTTTTGGTAGGCTTAGCTCGGTATCTAGCACACATGCATACAATGACGAATATCGGGTCTCGGTGTGAGGTACATCGGGATCCAATCATACTGATATTTCGTTTGATCTACCATGATCCCCGAGTGTTCCTCATCCAGTTTTGTACGCTCTATCATGGGAGTGTCAACAAGGTCACAAGAATCAAATCCAAATTTCTTTAAAATCTCATTTGCATATTTAGATTGATTGATAAAAATGTCTCCGGGACTTTGTGAAATTTGTAGTCCCAAGAAAAATGACATTTGTCCCATCATTGACATTTGAAATTTGGAGCCCATCTCCTTAGAAAAACGGTCACATTCATTGGGGTCAGTCGAGGCAAAAATAATATCATCAACATAGATTTGATGTGATATATATATATATATATATATTCCCTATATATATATATATATATATGTGTGTGTGTGTGTGTGTGTGTGCGCGCGCGCGCGCACCATACACTTTTGGGAGCTCATTACTCCATTTGCTATGGTCCCTGAGTGGTCCTCATCCCGTCCAGGCAAAAATAATATCAACAGGTCTCTTGGCCGAGTGGTCCTCATCCAGTTTGATATATGTGTGCCATACACTTTTGGGAGCTCATTACTCCATTTGCTATGACTTGTTATGATGTGATATATATATATATATATATATATATATATATATATATATATATATATATATATATATATATATATATATATATATATATATATATATATATATATATATATATATATATATATATATATATATATATATATATATATATATATATATATATCGGTAGCGTATGCGTGGCGCGGGTACCATAAAATAAAATTTTCCGGTAAATCATGTATTTTAGTTTATTATGTTCTTTTTGACAATAAATTTACGAATATCAAGAATTTCGTTTAGCATGTGCCCGTTCGGGCTCGAGCCTGCTGGCCTGCGCCTATTTGGCCCATTCCCGTTCGGGTTAAAGCCGTTTGGCCCGCACTGATTCGAGTTTAAACCCATTTTGCCCGTTGACCGTTCGGGCTTGAATATCCGTATAATGTGCTTTGTTATTTGTATTAGTGACATTTAATCACGGTGTTCCGCGTTCTATACATGACGGATACCTGAAATAAAATTTTCCGGTGAATCATTTATTTTAGTTTATTAATTAACTACATTAAATATCTTGACCACATTAACAGTGATTTGTATTTTGTACATTAAGTTTTAAGACTTGTAAGTCTTAAAATTAAGATTGATGAGAAAAATCATTAATAGTGTATTATGTATTGTACACGCTTTGTATTTTGTAAGTCTTAATTTTAATACCATGAAGAGATAGATTATAAATAGTATATAGATAACGTTTAGGAAGAAAGATTTTAAAACTAAAATTTATTTTTATTTTTATAATTTCGACTCAAATGCTATAATGATGTCAAACGCATTTTTCGAATTTTAAACAAACTACATTAAGTTTTAATTTTATTTTAACAATAAACTTTCAATGGCGTAGTTTTGGTTGTCCCAATTTTTTTTTTTTCTTTTTTTTAAGGCTTGGTTGTCTCAAATATTAACATGCCTTAAATTTTTATCAGTTTACCATTTTGATCAGTGGCCTTTAAAACCAGCTTAAGTATCATGGTTTTAGAAAATATTTGTTTATTTTTTATTTTACCTTTGCTGGCGGATTCCCTTTTTATTTTTTGGATAAAAGCCCATGTCTCTTTATCGGTAGCTACAAGTCGTTTAATAAGTGTTTCGTAGTTCTCGAGATTCGCCTACTTTACTGTTTTGATTGTACCAAAATTTTGAATAGCATGTTTTCAAGAGCATGTTTTCGAGGAACGTTATTGTTTGGAGGTTGACTTCATTAGCTTGATTTGAAGATTGAGCTAGCCAAGGACCATGCACCACTTGCATACCTCTTCTTTTATACTAAAACCTAAAGTGTCTAGTTTTGAAAATAATGCAACAAATAATATTCCTTAGATCCTTAATTAACAAAGACATGATTCAAGTATAGGTTTACTAAAAGACCTCACATAAAAAAACCAAGTCTCACTCATAAGTATAATAAAAAACCAGTCTCACTTATTATCATTAGCCTTAAAAATCATGTGAAATATTTTGCTAACCATATAAAACGTGATCCATACACACCTAATATACCTAAACATCTTATATGTTTCAGATCTCAAGTTACATATAACATAGATATACACAATTTACACACCTAATATACGCAAAAATAAAATAATGAATTGATACAGAGTCAAAGATGCCATCCAGTTCGGTGTTTTAGACCATTCATTTTAGCACAAATAAATAGGCTCAAATTTAGATATAAGCATATTCCAAAGGTTTCCTAGTAGATTTTCAATCTATGACACTTTCGTTTACATCATTCTGATTAGAAATTTTTATCATTTACAACATTATATAGCTAAAATATTTTGTAAAGCAACAACAACCATTTAAAATTCCGGAAAACCGGTAGTAACCGGTGAGACAAAGCGGGCAGGTTCCGGAGAGACCAAGTAATACCCGTCGAACCCAACAGTTTATGATGAAGACGAAGCTATTTCAGGCTAGACCAAGCAGTTTCCCTCAAGGCAAGGTTATATCCGGCAAACCTAAAGTCACAACAACCACACAAGTCATCAGATCTACAATTGGTTTACCTCACAAAAACTCAATCACTCTTATAAACATGTAAGATATTTAAACTTTCAAGAAATAAGACTAAAGTTTATAATCAGTTACCGGCGAATGAAGCGGGAGAGAAGAATATGTAACCGAGTTTAGGAGTTGCCGTAATGGCAAAATGAAACAGAAAACATTACTAAACAATATGCAAGGGTATATTTGACAGTTCACACTAAACCTCCATGCATGAATAAATCTTCTCCGTGCAAATATCAGTCCCCATATAATAGTTTTACAATAAAGAATAACATCTGAGAGTAAGACAATTTGAATCACAAGTTAAAATTTCCAAAAATTCTGCAAAAGATTAAAGAATAAATGGTTTTGTTTCTTATGAATAATATATAATAAAAAAAATTCAAAGATACAAACACAAACATCACCATCCTCAAATTTTATTAAACCAAAATTCTATAACCTAAAATAAATACAAATATACAAACAAAGACTCCTTAGTAGAATCAATCTATACAAAAAATGAATAAAACAAATTTATCTGAGAAAATCCATACAAACAAATTTCAATTTTTTCCTAACAAACTTAAGTGTTGGTCAACAAGATACATCAGTTTTGCAAAAGTAGTAATTATGTTTTAATGATTATAAAGTGACCTTGCATACATTAAAATAAAGGATACATGTTATGGCAACCTGCACGTGGCGGCGACAATATCTTTTCATGGACTGAAGGCGGCGGCATTCCTTTCCGGCGGTGTCTGCTCTTTCAGACGACTCAGCGGCGGTGTCAACTCTTTCCGGCGAATCAACGGTGGCGGTATCTTTTCCGTGATTATAACAAAAAAATGTCAAAATATTATATAAATCTAAATCTACAAACAAAATATACATGTCTACAAAAGAAAACCTTCAAAAATTAATCAATAGTCATAGATCTAT
The DNA here is from genome assembly GCA_022545495.1 of Chrysanthemum lavandulifolium. Classification (NCBI taxonomy): domain Eukaryota; kingdom Viridiplantae; phylum Streptophyta; class Magnoliopsida; order Asterales; family Asteraceae; genus Chrysanthemum; species Chrysanthemum lavandulifolium. Next base: position 166,871,725 of record CM040243.1, on the reverse strand, counting down.
TATGAAACTCAAAAAATACCTCAAAAGTTCAAAAACCATTTTGGTGGCCTTTGGTCCCGGTGGTCTCGCATCTTTGGTGGTTGGGTTTCTGCGTTGTAGTGGTTTGGCTGGGTAGTGGTGAGGTTAGGTGGTGAAGGGGGTTTCGCTGGTAGTAGTGTCGAGGATGGCGGGAGCGTATATTTTTGTGTGGAAGAGTGTGTCTTGTGCAGTGTGTATTTTTGTTAGTTTTGAATGAGAGAGTGGTAGGTGTGTTTGTATAGTGTGTTTGTTTGTAAGGTAGGTGTGTGTGGTTTTGTTGGTTTTAAATTTTTTTAGAGTTGGATGTTGGTTTGGTGTTGTAAATTTAGGCTTTGATGTTGGTTTGGCTAGTGCAAAAATATGGTTGGTGGTTGAATCTTAAAAGTGTAGGATTGTATTGTGGTTGGGGATATTGTGTTTTATAAGAGAGTATATATATATATATATATATATATATATATATATATATATATATATATATATATATATATATATATATATATATATATATATATATATATATATATATATATAGGTGAAGTTAAAATAAAAAGACAAATATCAGTAAAAGAATAAAAGATTTTTTTTCAAAAAGTTCACGAAAAATTCCCAAAAATCCCACAAGATCGGGTATGTTGGTGCATAAAACTTTGTGAAAACATTTTTATAATTTTGAGTTTTGATCGTTTTTAATGCACATAAAACAAATTTTGATGCATAAAAATTTTGATGCACAAAATTTTAACTTGTTTTAGTTTGATGCCAATGTTATTTTAATGAAAAAAGTCAAAAGAAGTTGGGTTAGAAACCAATTTTTGATGCACAAAAAAGGATTTAATGCATGACGTATATTTTCGTAATTTTTTTTCGGAAAAATATCCACTTTTAGAAAAAGTTTTTCACAACTTTTTCATGCACCATCATACCCGATCTTGTGGGATTTTTGGGAATTTTTCGTGAACCTTTTTGAAAAAAATCTTTTTATCTTTTACGGATATTTGTCTTTTTATTTGATCTTTATCCTATATATATATATATATATATATATATATATATATATATATATATATATATATATATATATATATATATATATATATATATATATATATATATATATATATATATATATATATATATATATATATATGAAATATGAGGATAAGCTTAGCTATAATTTTTTTTGTAGCTAATTGGCTACAATCCTTCACAAAAAATAGACTAGCAATAAATCTGGGACCAGAGAAAGAATCATGACCATAAAAAGAATCGAGGACTCACATTATATAGCCTTGAAATTGTATCCGATGGTACCTGATAAATTGTAGCTAATATATTCCTATATATATATATATATATATATATATATATATATATATATATATATATATATATATATATATATATATATATATATATATATATATATATATATATATATATATATATATTGTGACAACTAAATATTTTCGGTCATTTCTCAAATCACTATTCAAGTTTCACTATTTCATCATTTATCGTAAACTAGGTTTACGAGTATCAAATTCGCGTAACCTTAATGGTTTAGCTGCGAATTCATGAACAATCATCAAGGACATTTCATATAGACTAGGTTTAGTCTACATTTCATTAGCATCATTTTCATCATATTAGTTCATGCATGGTTTTGCATTTTACGTTAAACGCGTAATTTTCATATTAAATAAACGATATCGCGTAATTAATTATTTTGAACAATTGATCCGATACTTCCAATAATTATCCCGATATATTTTTATACTTATATTAAGATTATAAAAATAATATTATGAGTTTACCCAGTGTTTTAAATTTATTTTGTATATAAATTGTTATATTTATATAATTACGACGGTTTTCTTAAATATTACACGGTAATTATTATTTCACTCAAATTTTGCAAGAAAGGTATTTTTATAAATTTTATGACTTCAATATGTTTTATTTTGACCCGTTAAAATTTATTTTTAGTTGACGCTATTTTACAAGCTTAAATGTACACTTAATTACTTAATTATATTTACAAGAACACAGTTACTTTACATTACATACTTAATAAAAGAAAAAAAATAAATAAATAAATAAACTAGCTAACTCAAACTCCCTTGTCGACATACCAAGATGAGTCACACCATTTTCACTAAATATCTTTACATATATCATTTTATACTCTAACATACATAGATACTAAATTATACAAAGTGTAAAACAAAAAAAATATCTTTTCTCTCTCTAGAACCGAAACCATAAGGGACCAAGAAGGAGGATCATCAAAAATTTCTAGTCAAGTTATTTACACTCTAGTATCACTCTTGATTAAGGTTGTAAAATAAAAACCTTGGGTGATTAGGAAAAATCCTTTGTTCATAAACCTCATCAAGTTAACTTGTAAGCTTTTCATATTAATGATCATATTTCATATTCATTTTCATGTTCATTTCATTAAGCTTGAGAAAACATGCAAGTCATATGATGTTTATACCACTTTTACATCGTTTTTAAGACTTATATATATTTATGTCATCCTATAATTATTCCTTATAATATATCACTCTTTGTGATGTCTAGGAAACCATGACACCCTAAGAAGGTGTATGGTAGGATTAGAATAGCTTTGTAGTTGTTTTGAATGGGTTAGAATAGGTTTGCAGCGAGAAAAACTCATTTCGACAAGTTTTGAAAAGGGTCATCTTTATTTTTAAAATCACGGAATTTTCGACGGTGGATAAAAATTTTGGCCTAGATATTTGGAAAATATGCTTTAAAACGAAACCGTGGCCGCTTGAATGGGTTTAAGCGGGTTATAACGAAGAAGTTATGCTATTTTCAAGTTTGACGACGAAAAATAATTGTTTCGAAAATTCAGCATGTAATCTCGACTTTTTACGAGTCAAAATGAGGCTTAGCGTTATAAATTATTTCGACTTATCAAAATATATTAGTATACTTTGATCTGAAGCTAAGGACATATAAACGATGAAAAGCGGATTTGTAACGATTAAATTATACACGTTTACATAAAGTTGCCGTAATTTTATTATATAAGAAAACTATTATATTTCTAATAGACAAGTATTACGGCAAACAAGTAACCATGTTGAAGGTCGTTTTAACATTGATGTAGAACTTTTTATAAAGTGATGTCTTCTAGTAAAAGTAAGTTCGCCAAGCATATTTTCTAGGTGAGTTCATAGCCCCACTTTCTATTACTTAATTGTTTTACAAACTCTTGGGGGAGATACATGCTCAACTATTTTTAATCGAACACAAATGCTTTGAACGTATGCTATATCCAAATGTTTTATTGTCACTAAGTAATCAATTGCCATGTTTGAAGTCCCTATATCATGCACCATTAGTCACTTCTTGGTGAGCGAATATTGTGAATAGGCCTATTGGAATTAACACTCCTGTTCTTATCGACCCGGTTAGGGAAATCGAGCATACTATATTGAATCATTAAGGTAAATTGGCAAGTTTACCATATTAGGCTGCGATGAAACGATTTTACCAATTTCTTTTGATGCGAGGTTTACGCTTTGTTTGTCATGAACTTAGTGAAATAAATGCTATTTTGTTTTCAACGATGAGTGTGGAATAATGTAACTCACACTACTAATATTGTGTTCAAACGAATTAATTAAACCTATGAATTTCACTCAACCTTTGTGTTGATCGTTTTTAAGCATGTTTTATCTCGGTATCTAAGGCATACACTTCATGACATGCATGTGGACTTATCATAGAGTAGTAGTAACGACGCGTCTCTCATGGGATTTATGCACTTTAAAACATCGTTTGAATTGTAACAAACTTATTTCCCGCACAAGTTGATTTTCTTTTGGGACCTATACTTTGTAAACTCGATTGTTTTATTAAATCAAACGATGTGTTTTCAAAACGACACTTTAGGTCGTTCAATATAACTGTGATTGTGATGCTATGACAGATCGACTCCCGAGAATTCCATTCAATTTGCAAAGCAGTAATTTGGGGTGTGTGATTGGCATCGAGCTTGATTATAGAGAACTAGGTTGCATCATTGACCCTGACTATAACTACATCATCATAGCATCTCATCATTTCATCATAAGTGCATATTCACTTTACATGCGGTTTATCGTACATTTTCGAGTTATTTACCTTCATTTCAAAATTGATTGTCACATGGATGCCTTTAAATACCCATCCCATTATCCTTTCCTCATACTCTAATGTGGAGAATGCCTTGTTATTCCCCATCAAAATTTTAACATCAATTGACTCATCACCGATAGCGTCGAATCTTAGAGACAAAACCTTTAAGTAGGCGAAGTCGCTCTCACTCCTTTGTTTCACCACTAACATGTCGAGTTACTAACGTTATTCACGCATTAAGTCACTAAACCGTCATACATTTGAAGCACTTACGACATCTCATAACCCATCTTCTTGGAATCCATCATTCATTTTGAAAGATAACCTTAAATTTATTATCTCATATCACATCTCTTTAGAGCACTTATTTTTAACATAGGATTTTCTACATCTCACATTTCCTCTTATTTGAAGAAGTAATGGCGCAAAGAAAGCCACACACGAATTGACACAAGCGGCTATGCAAAAGTTTGTGAGGGATAGTATAGCCAATGCATTAAGGATGAAGAGACAGCGATGGCGGCTGGCTGCTGATGGTGACTCATTTCTTAGAAAACACTAGACTTGCCAATCTTCCGCCGAGGCTGCACCCTTCTTGCTGCCGCTAGACTTCATCTGCTTGTTGAGGCTGTGACTAATCTTGATTGCCAGACTTGCTAATGCCGCTTGTGCAGTCAATTCTTACTAGAGCTACTAGAATTGCGTGGAAGCAGAAGGGCTAGACTTTCTTTGCTGCGGTGTCGCGGGAGGAGGATCAGGGGTTAGAAGTTGTTCGTATAAGGATTTTAAAAGTGGAGATCCCACTAAGTTCAAGGGCATTGAAGGGGCCGCTGCCATGGTTTTGATGGTTAAGCAGATTGTGTTTTGTTATGTAATTGCGGGAGGATAGCAAGGTTAAGTTTGCTACAGTACTACTTGATGGGCAGTATGTCTTGGTGGAACTTCGTATGCTCGACCAATGGGAATGGAAAATGCTTTCAAGCTCACTTGGGAGCAATTCAAGGGTTTGATAACAAAGTATTGTCCGGCGTCACGGAGGTGAAAAGTTGGAGACGAATTTTACGAACTAGTAGCATTGGGTATGACATTGATACTTACATTCGAAGGTTTCAAAATTGGCCGTGTTATGCCATTTATGGTTTCGGATAATGAGAAGCTACTAGAGCTTTCATTGGAGGACTTCCGAGATTATTCAAGGTGATGTGATTTCCTTTGATCCGTGCTTGATTGAGGAATCTATTCGAGTGTCTCAAAAGCTCATGGCCAAGTAGTAAAGAGAGCAACATTACCAACACCAACCATGTAACAACAATACCAACAACCGCACCAACTACAGCGATAACCAAATCAACAACAACAAAAGAAAATGGGAATATGACCAAGGAGGTTATAATAACAACAACCAAAACCGTAACACTAACCATCGCAACAAGAATAGAAGCGAAAACGCAATGGTTTATGTTCTTTGCACCAATAAGCGCGAGGTTATCTTTGGAACACACCGCTATATGTAATCGATGTAAGTTTCATCACTCGGGTCCTTGTCACATAAGTGCCACAAGTGCCAAAAATTGGGACACCTAGCCGGATTGTAGAGGTAAAGCCGTAGTCGCATGCCGGATGTGGGGAACAAGGACACTATCGGAACCAATGTCCCCAAAACCAAGGTCAACAAGTTGAAGGTGCTTTTGGGAAGCATGCATGTTAGAAGGAGTGAAGCTCAACGAGTTTCAACAACGCAGGAAGGCCCGAAAGTTCGGAAACTACGGTCTTATTTTCTTTATGTATTATGTCGTTCTAAGTTTATGTCTTCCATATCGGATCTTTATAACTTAGATGTATTCTTGTTTGATAAACCACTCGTTGTAAAATATTCTCATCTATCGTACTTTATTTTCTTTCGATTCGATATCATTTCTGAAATTTTAATTCTTTTTACTTTAACTATCATTTTAACGACACGGTTTAAATCTTTGTAAACATTGAGGTTATAACAACTAAACGACGTCACATCATCGTTCCTTAATTATACATAGCTAGCTAACTATGTCTAATTACGGAGGATCATGTTATGTTGGGGGCGATTATTTATAAATCTTAATGCAAGCAAAATTTTCACATATTCCAAGTCAAAGTGTTACCCATGGGAGATTCATCTAATATTTTCTTTACTACGATGTTTTATGCGCTCTAAATCATCGATAACCATATGCGACACCGCTTCATGTCTTCTTTCCTCGATATTTATCATAAACTCAAAATTCGATAGACTAACACACGAACTAAATTCGGGGCCCGAATTCCTTTTGGATGGGCGAATGTGACGCTTCGTATTTTCGGTCATTTCTCAAATCACTATTCAAGTTTCACTATTTCATCATTTATAAATAAACTAGGTTTACAGTATCAAGTCCAGTAACCTTAATGGTTTAGCTGCGAATTCATAAACAATCATCAAGGACATTTCATATAGACTAGGTTTAGTCTACATTTCATTAGCATCATTTCATCATGCATGGTTTTGCATTTTACGTTAAGCGTAATTTTCATATTAAATAGCGTTATTAGTAATTAATTATTTTGAACAATTGATCCGATACTTCAAAAATTATCCCGATATATTTTATACTTATATTGAGATTATAAAAATAATATTATGGGTTTACCAGTGTTTAAATTTATTTTGTATATAAATTGTTATATTTATATAATTATTGATGGTTTCTTAAATATTACGGTAATTATTATTTCACTCAAATTTTGCAAGAAAGGTATTTTTATAAATTTTATGGCGTCAATATGTTTTATTTTGACCCGTTAAAATTTATTTTTAGTTGACGCTATTTTACAAGCTTAAATGTACACTTAATTACTTAATTATATTTACAAGAACACATTTACTTTACATTACATACTTAATAAAAGAAAAAATAAAAATAAATAAATAAACTAGCTAACTCAAACCCCCTGTCGACATACCAAGATGAGTCACACCATTTTCACTAAATATCTTTACATATATCATTTTATACTCTAACATACACATAGATACTAAATTATACAAAGTGTAAAAACAAAAAAAAAATATCTTTTCCTCTCTTCTCTCTAGAACCGGCAACCATAAGGGACCAAGAAGGAGGATCATCAAAAATTTCTAGTCAAGTTATTTACACTCTAGTATCACTCTTGATTAAGGTTGTGAAATAAAAACCTTGGGTGATTAGGAAAAATCCTTTGTTCATAAACCTCATCAAGTTAACTTGTAAGCTTTTCATATTCATGATCATATTTCATATTCATTTTCATGTTCATTTCATTAAGCTTGAAAACATGCAAGTCATATGATGTTTATACCACTTTTACATTGTTTTTAAGACTTATATATATTATGTCATCCTATAATTATTCCTTGTAATATATCACTCTTGGTGATGTCTAGGAAGCTCATGACACCCTAAGAAGGTGTATGGTGGGATTAGAATAGCTTTGTAGTTGTTTTGAATGGGTTAGAATAGGTTTGTGAGAAAAACTCATTTCGACAAGTTTGAAAAAGGGTCTGTCTTTATTTTTAAAATACGGAATTTTCGTAGTGGATAAAAATTTTGGCCTAGATATTTGGAAAATATACTTTAAAAGCAAACCGTGGCGCTTGAATGGGTTTAAGCGGAGTTATACTTGAAGAAGTTATACTTTTTCAAGTTTGACGACGAAAAATAATTGTTTGAGAAAATTGGCATATAATCTCGACTTTTTCGAGTCAAAAATGAGAGCTTAGGCGTTATAAATTATTCACTTATCAAAAATATATTAGTATACTTTGATACGAGCTAAGGACATATAAACGTGAAAGCGGTTTGTAGCGATTAAATTATACACGTTTACATAAAGTTGCCGTAATTTTATTATATAAGAAAAACTATTATATTTCTAATAGACAAGTATTACGGCAAACAAGTAACCATGTTGAAGGTGGTTTTTAACATTGATGTAGAACTTTTATAAAGTGATGTCTTCTAGTAAAAAGTAAGTTCGCCAAACATATTTTCCAAATGTCCGACCGTTTGTCTAGCGGTTGTAATGAAATAAATCGATCACTCAAACTTGGCGAAAACCACTCTTAAACGATATTTTGGACTAAGTACCATACTTAACCCATATGTTTCTCTGATGATGAGACCTCTGGGATGAAAACTTAAATGCTAAAACTTTGAGATAATGATACAAGCTTCCCAAAACCGTTGAGTTAGGTTTCCTAGCAGCTCGGCGTGCACCATTCGACCTAGCTTTTCAAGGCTATTTACTCACTTTCATGAAATTGTCAAATGACATTATTTTTGACGTGAAAGTTATAGTTTCATAATAAATCACTAAATGATTGTCGTGGGATATCATTTCAGCGTAAATACTTGTAAGTATTTTATAACATGACGAGATGTCATAAACAATATATTTTGACGATAAACATTATTTTCAAATGTACAAGTGGTATAGATATCAATACTGAATTGCATGCATAACATTACATCATAAGTTATCATAGAACATATCATTCATAATAGGTCACGGTTAGAGGTTGCGCCTCATTTCGATGTATCCACTTATCATCATAAACATTGCACCAGAGTGAGTTCACTGGCCCACTTTCTATTATTAATTGTTTTACAAACTCTTGGGGAGATACATGCTCAACTATTTTAATCGAACACAAATGCTTTGAACTTTATGCTATATCCAAATGTTTTATTGTCACTAAGTAATCAATTGCCATGTTTGAGTCCCTACATCATGCACCATTAGTCACTTGCGGTGGTAGCGAATATTGTGAATAGGCCTATTGGAATTAACACTCCGTTCTTATTGACCCGATTAGAAATCGAGCGCACTATATTGAATCATTAAGGTAAATTGGCAAGTTTACCATATTAGAGCTGCGATGAAGCGTTTTTACCAATTTCTTTTGAGTGCAGGAGGTTTAAGCTTTGGTTGTCATGAACTTAGTGAAATAAATCATTTTGTTTTCAACGATGAGTGTGGAATAATGTAACTCACACTACTGAATATTGTGTTCAAGCAATTAATTAAACCTATAATTTCACTCAACCTTTGTGTTGTTGTTTTAAGCATGTTTTATCTCGGTGTCTAAGGCATACACTTCATGGCATGCATGTGGACTTATCATAGAGTCGTAGTAGCAGCGTCTCTCATGGGATTTATGCACTTTAAAATATCGTTTGAATTGTAACAAACTTATTTCCGCTAAGTTGATTTTCTTTGGGACCCTATACTTTGTAAACTACGATTGTTTTATTAAATCAAGCGATGTGTTTCCAACGACACTTTAGGTAGTTCAATATAGCTGTGATTGTGATGCTAATGATCGACTCCCGAATTCCATTCATTTATAAGCAGATAATTTGGGGTGTGACATATATATATATATATATATATATATATATATATATATATATATATATATATATATATATATATATATATATATATATATATATATTATATATATATATATACTATACTAGTTTTTGAAGCCCAGCCCAATGGTGAGCATGACACTCCAATTATTTGTTTGTTGTTTTACATTACTGAAATTGTAGGACCACTCGATATCAACCTTATCACTTTACCAAGCAAACCCAACTTACGTAACCCAAGTTCGGCGTATAAAGCGTGAAACACAAACACAAACAAAGCTTAGAAATAAGATGAGAAAAGATGGTGACTTGATGTTATATTCGTGTATGTTGTGAGATAAAGATAAACACAATAAGTTGTATATTCAAAGGAAAAACACACACACACACTTTCAAGCACACCCCTCAAATGACCATTTGAGGGTATATATAATACAAGTAACCCAAACCCTAAAAACTTTGCTTGGACTTTTAGGTGGGTTGGACATGGATTGGGCTTTGGATACTTAAGCTGACGGCTAGCATAATCCTAACGCCTAGCCATTTAGCTTAGTCAATCCACGAGAGCCCTGACTATTCTATCACGATATCTAAAAACCACGATACAAAGTTCCTAGCGTGAATGACCATCACTTCTAATAAAAAACTAACAAAAGGCTAACAATCTCCCCCTAAGGGGTGGTCATTCAAAGATGCTCCACTTGAATAGGTCTTTACTTTCCTTGAGCTTGAACTGCGTGTAGATATATAATAGTCTTGATTCTTTGTTCCTTCATGCTTTGTGATCGAGGATAATGTGGTTGTCTGCCGGGTTGTCAACTTCGTTGGTTAGGTGTCTCCATTGCTTTCTCCACCATACTCGCACTTCTGTTTGACTTTGAGTTATCAATGATGTAGTTCTCGAGTCTTTAAACTTTGTTGATTCTTTGACATTGATGAAGAATCATCTTTAACTTTGTTGCCTTTTATTTTGATAAAGAACAATCATGTGTTGTTGGTATGATGTATGTGGCGAGTACGCACGATCCATCGCTCAGAACTTCATTAGAAAACATAAAAGCAGGTTAGTAATAAGCGGTTCGGCACTTACAAGTTTGAATTTCGAGGTGTTAGCGGCATGGTGTGAGGCACACCTCTAATTCTTCGAGGGGCCGTTCTGACTGGCGTCCACAGTGAGATAACGCGATGTACCAAAATACCTCTGGTTCAAATGAGTGTTGAGGTACACGAAGCATCACTATGTTGTAGACCGTTTGAGACACACTAAAAGCGTAATCAAGGGAGTTGCAGAGAGTGAGCTGGCATCGGGGCTTTATGTTGACCACGGCGGTTTCATTCAATCAGCGAAGATCACGATGTGAAACTTCTCATAAATGTTACAGCGATTGCTAAGATCTGCGTGGGACTCTAGAATATATCACTTGTGCCCTTAGCGATGAACAACAGCGTGTCATGTCAAGTGTTCCTATGAGATCTTTTGATGAATCTCGGCTCTAGACTCAATAGTGCATTTTGGTTTTCTGGCGGAGACTAGGGAGAGGGTCTCCTTCTTCATACCAACGATCTCTAAGAAAGTCAATAGATTATGTGGGGTTCCGGTGAGAATGAAACAAATCCTTTTAAGTGGAATTGGTGGCTAGAAGGTTTAGTGCGGTCGTCACGGGTCCATGACATCTTTGTCTTCAATACCGGTGTCATCTAGTGACAACCGATGAGATAATTGAACTGGTTTACGCCCTAAGGTTGAATATGGAGGGTTATCTCTTTCACCCTTTTTCATTACTTTTCTTTTTAATTCTTCAACCCCTTCTTTCTCCTTTCTCACATTACTCCTTTTTCAATCATTCCTAAGGACTTCCAATACTAACTATTTGTGATGTCCTTGGGTAGATCCCTCCGACTCTGGCGGATCATAGGACAATTTCCTATTCTTAGTCACCTTATAACTCCATGAGGCTGGTCCCTATTGTTGCCATAAAACCATTTTTCTTTAAAATATCTCGAGAGTGTTTATGATAGAAAACATGTTTGAAACACTCAGTGAGTTTTGTATTTTGAGAAACACTCCCCTTCACATGTGCTTATAAGTTTTGAAATACGCACATAGAGGGTAGGAGTTCGCACTTTTGAATTGATCGACTTTAAATGAACTAGACCCGATTCGAGACACGTTTACATCACTAGAGAACTAGCTTGAAATTATTACCGTCTGGTCAAGTCATAGAAAGTTTCTCGAGATGGTACATGATTTTGATTCCGTCGATTCATTGGTTCGTGGAGTCGAGCTCATTTTGAGATTCAAACAACGCATTTTGATCACATTTTAATCACGTCTCCTCCCCTCAAAATAGCATAATCGTGATATTTTTTATATCAACGGATTAAACAACATTTTAGAATCTTTTGGGGAAACAAGCGGTTTGATTTAAGCATGAATTTGGAACATTTTTGTTTTATACTCCCCCCTTTAATAAAGCATAATCAATTAAAAGGTTTTGAGGGAGTTATCTTGAGCACAAAGTATTTTGAAAGATTTTGAAAATCTTTTGAACAATCTTGAAAAGGTGCTCAAGATGATGATGATTTCTCACCATTTTAAATGTAGTGCTGCCTTTGGCGTACACTTGATTTTTCATTAAAAAGTGAGTTTTGATACGAAAATAATCAAAGTCATCATTTCGGTCAGGTTTCGTCTTGATGTATCTGAAAGCCATATTTGAAAAAATTTTGAGAAAGCGACATGTTTTGAAAACACATAAAGAACTCTCGCTCAAGCATCATGCATGCCCGTATCATTGTTGAATGACATTTCTAGAAGCGTCGAGAATATCGATTATATAGAGACATGTCGTGAGAAGAATATTTTGTATTTTTGATTTTCTATTGTTTTGTATTTTTGAAAGATTTATATTTTTATATTTTGCTTTTGTTGGATTTTCAAATTTTGTATTTGTTTTCAAAAATATTTACAGTGAACTTTGGAAAACTATTTTCAAGAAGATTCGAGAAGGCGATCTAACTCCCTCGAGGTTGAAGCCGCATTCCAATTCGTCGAACTAAATATTCAAACCTTTCTTTTGGAAGGGCTTTAGTTAATAGATCGTGAGTTGGTAATCGATCTTCACGAAGAATAATTCAATGATACCATTTACGTACTCTTTGATGAAGTGGTAGCGGACACGGATATGCTTAGTCTTTGGTGATGAACAAGATTGCATGATATGGCTATGGCACTTTTCGAGTCACAATACATAGGTATGTTATCGAAAGTAAAGCCATGTCTGTGAGTTGTGTTCTCATCCATAGAACTTGAGCACAACACGAGACAGAGATACATACTCGGCTTGTGGTTGAAAGTGCAAAGGCAATCTTGTTTCTTTCAAGACCGGTGACTAACTTTTCACCCCAAATTGTGCTCCTCCCCGATGTACTTTTTGTCAGAACTTGATCACTGCGTGGTCCGCAGATCCTAAAAGGCAATTAGATCAAATCCAGATTCCTCTGATACCAAAGTCCCATGAATGGATGTCTTGGTGCACCGAAGATCCGTTTAACCTCTTTGAGGTGCAGTTCGAAGGCTTTTGCACGAAACCGTGCTAATAAGCAAACAACAAAATGAATATCCGGTCGACTAGCGGTGAGGTACATGAGAGAACCAATCATGCTCCGATATTTCTTGGATCAATAGGTTTCCCAAACAAATCGGCTCCAATTTTGGTGAAGTTACCATTGGTGTTCGACCGATTCACAATTGTCCATACCATGATTTTCAAAATCTCGGTTGTATATTTAACTTGATTTATAAAAATTCCACGGGGACCGATGTATTTGTAAACCAAGAAAGAATTTTAGTTCCCCATCATGGACATTTCAAATTTGCTTTTCATAGAGATTTTCAAAATGTTTTGAAAGATTCGGATTAGTGGACCCAAAGATGATGTCGCCCACGTAACCGAACAATCAAAATGTCGTTTTGCATTTTTGTGTAAACAAGGTAGGATCAAGCTGTTCCTTTGGTGAAATTGTTTAGGATAAGGAAAGAGGATTCGTCATACCACGCTCTCCTGAGCTTGTTTCAAACCATAGATTGCCTTTTTGAGTTTGTAGAGCGTAGTCTAGATGTTCCAAGTCGATGAAGCCTTCCGGTGACTCCACGTGACACTTCTTCTTTCGAGTTCCATTCAAGAACGCGGTCTTAATGTCCATCGATAAACCGTGATGTTTTGTGAGTCGCATAGGCTAAGAATATCCTGACCGCTTTCAAGTCTCGCTACCGTGAATGACTCTTCAAAGTCTATCCTTCCTCATGTGTCATATCCTTTGGCCACAAGACGAGCTTTGTTGCAATTACGGTCATCTCTTCATCCCTTTTGTTCTTCCATAACCATTTGAGATCAATGACGCCGAATGTCAATTGGTCTTGGAACCATATCCCAAGAGTCATGAAGACGGTATTGAGAAGTTCCTCCCTGCATTGCTTCTATCCATGCGGGTTCTCGCCATTGCCTCGCATGAATGTTCTTTGGTTCAATATTGCTAATTGAGCAAAGGTAAATGCACAAGTCACAATCGGTGTGCAAGTTGGTGTCTCGTACGAATTGGCCTTGAAGGTTCACCAATAACTTGTTCAATTGGGTGGTCTTTTGTCCACTTGAGTAGAAGGATACGTTTGTTCAACTTATAACTGAGTTAGATGGTTCTCGTAAGCATGAAGATGATTCACCGATTCCGTATTAGCAAACGGGTTTTCAAATAAGTCTTCATCTAACGTTGCATCGCTATGGTTTTGGTTTTGCTCATCAACCGCTTTGGTAGAACGGGTGCAATAACCGTAGTAGATGTAGATGATGTAGATGGAGTTGGTGCATTGGTTTCGACCGCTTTAGATGCATCTTCTATTGGTGGTGGAGGATGATTTTGGCGGGTGCAATGGAATGATGGTTTGATGCATTTGTCGAGTTCCACCATAGTATTCATCGAACATTAAATCAAGAAATTTTCCCATTCTTGTTCTTTAGGATTGTCAAACGAAGTTGATTGAGCTCTTTGTGGTACGAGTCCCGAGCGATGTGTTCGTAAGTCTGCCGGTTTAGTAGCGGGTTCTAGAGCGAGTCTCGAAGCCATATGTGAAAGTTCATCAAATTTCACATTCATCGTCTCCATGATCCTCCTAGTTCTTACATTATACACCACGAATGCCCTCGACTTATCCGAATATCCAATGAAGATTCCAATATCACCTTTAGCTTTCAATTTACCTAGATCTTCTCTGTCGTTTGTCGGATATACAGCCGCCAAACACGTGAAAGTAAGAGATATCGGGTTTTCGTTGTTCACAAGCTCATACGGGGTTTTATTGAATCTTGGATGGATAAGGGATCGGTTCAGTGAAACAAGCGGGCAACATTGATCGTACCAAAGAAATAACGGTGCACTAGAATAAATTAGCATTGTCGAGCGACTTCCACAAGAGTTCTATTTCTTCTTTCAACTACCCCATTCTCGCCGTTGAGTTCTAACAACCGATGTCTCGATGTAATTCAACATCTTCAAAATAAGTTATTAACTTGATTTGTGAATTCGGTCTTGGTTGTTCCGTTCTTACAACCCCACGGAGTTTGAAGAAGTACTTGAATACGTTTTAAAGGTGATGATGATGCCCGGTGCTTCGTCTTTTGATCTCGTAAACTTAACCCATGTATATCTCTAATAATCATCGCATTTATAACAAGAATATACTTTTTCCCATTAATGCTTTCAACTCTCATTGGGCCACATAAGTCCATGTGCAACATATGCAACTTTGCTTCCGAACCAGGTAACGGTTTTGGGTTTATATGATGCTCTTTGCTTTTTCCTTGTTCGTATGATGGACATAAGTGATCCTGGTGTATTTGACCTTGGAAGTCCATTGACGATGTTGTCTTTGGCAAGATTGTTGATGGTGTCGAAATTGAGATGGGATAACCTTCTATGCCACGCCAGGATCGTGTTCCGTATGCTCGTGTCATAAGACATATTGGTGATAAAGAGGCCATTTGATTGATGTCGATAGCATACAAGTTTGTATCACGATTCCCTGCTAAGAGATCGATTACATCCAAGTTTCTAACGGCAAGCATTTTCCTAAAAGCAACCTCTAAATCTGCATCACGAATCATGCCCGATCGAAACAAATTGCGTCCCAACCCTTCGACATAGTAAACCCGAGATCAAATAATTTCCAAAGGTAGATCTCCATAACCCATGATAGTGCTACATGATCATTTCGAAACGACGGTGCCCATGATTTCCGCATTTAAATTGATCGCCAGCCTGATTCTTTGGTCATGTGCTTGGAGCAACCCGAGTCGATTTATCCAAAGATAAATTTCGATAACCTACCAAGAATGTAAAAGAATATTGTGGAAACCGCTTTTGATTTAGGTTCCTTTGGGTTAGAGGTAAGATCACGATCACACTCAAAGAGGTTTTCTGTGAATACCGGTTTAGCACTCATTGTACCATTCTGAGTGGAAAGTTCTACCGTGGGTTTCAAATATCATCCCTATAGTATACACTATAGTTCTCGTCAAGAGGTAAAGCCTAAGTTTTGCAACTAGTCTTCCTACACGCTTAGCGAAGATCTTTTGGAACGTTCTTCTTCTTAACAGCTTATCATTCACATTCTTAGAAACACAATCATCCCCGATCATTAATTAATGATTTCTTGCAAGTTAAACAAAGAGATTCAACACATTCATTAGACTTAGCAAGTTTCATAGGTTCAAGATATTCTGATGAAATGTCTTTCTTATTCAAAAACGTAAAGTCCTAGGGTGTTCTTCTACTTTCTTCTCTTTATTCAAGCTACTACTCCTAGAGGCAAGCCAAGACTCTATTGTTCCTTGTATTGCTCTTAGGCTTTAGTCCGCTGCTCCTAGAGGTGCTTTCTAGTCCCAGAAGGTAAGGCACACGCATTAGGATTCACATTTTATCAAGGGAGGTGGTTTCAGCTTTCCTAGTCTCTTTAGAGTGTTTTTCTAAACTTATGTCGCTTTGTTCCATATGTTTTAGATGTGGAGGCGCACGATTAGTGGTACTCATCTTAAAAGGCCAAAAGCTAAAACTTTTGGTTTCGACAACCGCTTCCTTTATCAACATTTTGTTTAGGTAGGTCGTGGAGTGATCTGTTTTGATGACACATTTTCTCATTGACTTTTGAGGAGGCATAGAAACAGATATTTTGGTTTGGAAACCGTTTGGGAACATTTGCTTTCCCAGATCAATGGTTTTGTAATCAGCTTCACACTACCTTCCTTTGACGTTCCACCGAGCCTCAAAAGATCATTTTTGCTTTCATGTCATTGTAGGCACGCCATACGACAATTTTTCATACTCATTCCTCTCGCCGATCAAGTTGTTTAAAATATGAGACATTTTCTTTTTCAATTTTTTCAAGAGCTTTTTCATATTTTGAAACAATTATGGAGGTCTCGGACAGAGTCTTTCATGATCTTCAATGTAATATGTTTGCAAATGATGGACATAATATCGAGTCGTAACATCTTCAAGAGAGAATCATTTAAATTTTCCAAAACTTGATGTGTTCAACACTTTCATTAGCTTGCTTTACAGTGGATTTATGGTCCTTGACAAAGTGAGTTGTTTTTCAAAAAGGCTTATTCAAATGGATTACCCTTGAGTTGATGTTAGTACTAAGGGCAATTTGTTGGATATTAGTTTTCACATACACATCATAACATTAACACAATGAGCATAGATGGTTTTAGAGAGAAAGAGGATATTCTAGTAAGAGAAACTTGTAGAATATTAGATTACCAAAGAATATCCAACCCTCTACCTTGCAAGGTAGAGGGTATATAGGTTACAAACTAAACGACCTCGACGGCCCTGCGGATCGTGGATACAAAGGGTAAAGACCCGTCCTTCCTCCACGGTGTTGCACTAAACTATTTTACGCCACCGACTAACTAAATAACTACATAAATAAGTAACTAATGATAAGTCTACGAGCTAACTTATGCTAGATAATAGTTGGGGTGACCACTCTTCAATATTGGAATTTTCTAATTCTAACAATCTCCCCTGCGGAGGTCACCCCATGTTTTACATTTCAAATCCTAGCATTCTATTCTTGACTTTGTTCTTGAGTCAGAGACAAAACAACTTCAACATCGCAATCTTTGTACATAAGTAGTGCAACTTCAAAGTCCGCATGTATTTGTACTTTAAGTGGAGGTCATTAATGATCCATGAGATAATAATTAGGAGCCATCTTTTGAGATCATCACTATCATCAATCTCGAGACATCCTTTGTGGTGTTGGTATTATGTGATGTTGTGACTTTAGGACCGACATGCTCACATTTTGGATCATGATATCTTCATCGTAGTAGCGGAAGTATTTGTTGAATCATGATATTGGCGCAGGCAAAAGCATGGAGGAAAATATCGAGTCATTGATGCACTAATCATGATTTCTTTTAAGAAGAATGTTAAGTGAGCATGCGCGCTATGGATTGACCGCTCATTCGATCACCGCAAACGCCGGGTGTACCACATACAACAAGCTAGTATTAAATTGCACTAAAGTGTCTTTGATCACTGCTGAATTGAGGTACACGCCCACGGTTCCCCGTTGATCAAGACATGTATCGCCTGTGATCGTATAATTCAAGAATTTCCTTGAGGGTTTCGCACTGTTCTAGCCGTTCTCAAACCGAACATCTCAAAGAAGACAACACGGAGTGAGTGAACCAAATAATTTAAGTCCACCGATTGATGAAAGAGATTTGAAAACAATCGTATTGCTCAATAGAAATTGTTTTTGCAATACAACGAAGGTTTTGTTGAAAATCAATTATCAATCATAAAACACCTTTTGGTTTGAAAAATGAGTACACGACATGTGCTAAAGAAAAGAGTTTTTATGCACAAAAGACCGGTTTTCAAAGGTATCCGTCAATCCATAACTCGAACCAAGATTGATTCAAGAGATTGAATCGCTCCATTGTTTCTGCTCGTTGTCACATGGTTGATCTATATAATAGATCTCACGTACCACCTACCAGAGCTTGTTTGATGTCGCTCCGTAAGGCTTTCCATCTTCATAGTGAATATGTATACACATCACTCGGATGTTCCGCAATACCACAAGGATAATGCGAGGACTCAAGATATAATCTCTTTTCCACATTGTGTGAAACAGAGTCTTCATTGAAAGTGTCCTAATGAGATTTATTGATGATCTCGTGGCTCTAGACTCAATTGTGCATATTTGGATCCCGTGTCGGAGACTGTGGAGAGGTCTCCTTCTTCAATATCAACCATCTCTAAGAGAAAGTCGATAGATAATGTCGGTTCCCGTGAGAATGAAACAAGTCCTTTTAAGAGAACTTGAGCGGTTTGAAAGTTGAGTGCAAGCACAGCCACCGGGTCCATGACGCTTGTCTTCAATACCGATGTTACCATCAAGAGTATGAATTGAACCCGTTTCGCCCTAAGGTTGAATAAATGGAGGCTATTTGTTTTCACCCTTTCCTCATTCAATTCTTTTAATTCTTCAACCCTTCAAGCTACCGAGACTTCATAGCTAGAACCTTATTGGGTTTATTCCAAGATTAGCTCGGCCTTAGTCCGCACTCTTCCCATATCTCATTTTTCTCCTTTTATCATCATACCCAGGACTTCTACACTAACTAGTGGATTGTCCCTCAGGTAGATCCCTCCGTTACGGCGGATCATGGAACACATACCTAACCTTATCATCCTTATATCACCGCTCATAAAGTAAAGTGGGTCGGTCAATTTGGTATTGTTCATCCGCCATTGGATCCAATTGAAACCATTTGAAAATCAATTCGATACTTGTGATATATTATCAAAGCATTTTGTACTCAATTGTTTTGATATTTTTAGAACGAGAACTCCCCTCAACATGTGCATCAAGTATTTGAAAATGTTTTGCACACTGAGGCAAGAGAAAGAATTAACTTCTTTGATTACCATTTTCTAAAAGATATCAATATCACTTCCCACATCAACTCAAGTAGATATAGTATTTCCGGAAGGATGAGGTTTCCATAAATTTGCTCCCCTCAATATGTGCCTCGAGGTTTGAAAAGAGTTTTGCACATACTAGAGGAACCCTTTATCATCAAAGGATTGTGGCCATATGATCAAGGTACCTTAGAGAAATTTAAAGTTGAATTTGCAAAGATTTAAGTGTTGTGTACCCACTGATGACTTGAATTTGCAAAGAGAGTTCTCCCTTAATATATGCTTCGAGATTCAAAAATTGTTTAGCACATATAGAGAGAAGTTTGCACACAAATTGGTCTTCTTATCTTTTAACATCTTTCATATTTATATCACATTTCTCCCGATCAAAATCTTAAATCCTTTGAGATTTTGGATCTCAAGTGATTTAAATATGTATGAGGTAAAATATTTGTAGGAGAAAATGCGTCCGATTTTATATGATCAAAATGGACAACATGATGTTTCCTTTTAAAGGGAAACCACAAGACAAATCCTAGCACTATTACATGTATTACTGATTGTTCATATTTATTACACCACATATTACACATAGTTAAAACACACCATAAACAGATCCCGAAGAAGTCTTCATTCAATTCCTCGAAGAAGTTTGTAGTGACCATCACGAAGCCTTCCACCAACAAACTTTCAAGGTCATGAAGATCCTTCGTGTCTTGAGTCTTCGCCCCGATTGCAAAGAATGAAATGTTCACATCTCTTCACGCCATCATCGGTCAAAAAATAGTTTTAACCCAAGATTTCATATCAAGTTTGGCTTTTCACTGTGTCAAGTTCTTCTTCGACCAATTTGAGCGCACCATCACTAAACTTGCGAGTTCACAGACGCATAAGCATACGTGATCCATATCATGCCGGTGAAGATGACGGCTCTAGGGTGTCAAGGACTTTGTATTCTCGATGAAATTCATGCCCGCTGCATTCCATTGAGGACTTGTAAGGTTGATTCTGGTTTGGTAGCTTTCAATGCCAAGTCGAAGTCCTCAACTTGTTTTGAATGACTAAGCCCCTGATCCAAAGAGTGACAACCGTGCAGAGGCCTTTTTCTCACTGAGACAGTAAATGCTCAAGGTGTCCTTGAAGATTTAAGATAGAGATTTTCAAATCATTTGGCGTAAGATGTTTGAAGTCGTTCTATTCAATAGTATACACTTTGAAGTCGACTCTTTTAAGGACAATCTTCTTCAAGTACTCATATCCATAGATAGGAAAGATCTCTACACTAACAACACTTAAGATTTGCAGCTTTGATCCGACATCATTGCGCCTTTATCGCCACCATGTCTTTCGATGTAGAACTTCTTCTTTTGAACACCAAAGGAGAAATACCATAAGAAGCGCAATATCATATTTTTGTTCTTCAAACAGCCCTGTAATTGATTAGGAACCATCCGCTCAAGCCCCCGATCGAGTAGGTTGCGATTTTCATCTTTGATATTTATAGAGGGTGCCTTCTTCAGCAGAGCGAGCACACGATAGTCCAAGTCGTGATTGAAGAAGAATTCACTCGAATGGTTATCCCACCTGAGTTCACCACCAAGAGGAAGAGATTTGTTGACATTGAAGCGATCCATTTGCTCACCGACTTGGTCATTCAAGATCTTATGGCATTCTTCCATCCGATATTGAAGATGATTTGCATCGAATGGAAGACTTTGACAATTTCGTAAGCTTGTCCTTCTAGATCTCTTGAGTTATGGATGAGATACTCTTCCGCTCACAAAACCATCTAATAAAACTTCCCATATCACCAGCAGTGCGGTAAGAGAGTCTTCACCGAACTTCATAATTATTGTGATAATCGATGCCCAATTGTTGTCGGGGAATCATAGAGTCGACTGGATGGTCCATGTGGGTTCTCGAGAAGGAGGTCTATCTTCCACAATGCAGCTTTGAATTGTGTCTCTCAAGGTGCTACCGATGTGCTAGTGCGATTCTCACCATGTAAGTATCAAACCAATCTTCGATGGCTTAGGAATATGCTTCGCTCGATGCATCATCTTCATCGGTTCCGAGTCGGCCATGACTTGAGACTCTTCGTGAACCATTTGATCATCAGAATTGAGGTGGATGCGACATGAACCTGAATCAACCGTCCGCCCGTGCAGCAGATTCTTTTTCTTAGTACTCTACTCTTTGTAGGACCCGATTGATTAGAAGGTTTTGGCGGTGATGATGGTGGTTGTGATGGAGTGTGTTGGTTGTTGTAGAAGGATTACCTGGTTCCGTGGTTCCAGCGTCACAGGTGGGGGTGGAGAGGATCTTGCGATCCTTCATCAATGCTTCCATCACAATTGTTCTCCTCTTTCTAGCTTTTTCCCGACGCTCATCTTAAACCGCTCATAATTGTCGAACTTAATGGATTCTTCAAGTGCCTCATAGAGTTTCTTGTGAACCTCATGCTTGTCCTCTTCAGCCTCATACATCCTTTCAGACATGAGTCGCTCTCATATCGGTGATAGGGAGGTCCTTGAAACGCCTAAAGTGGGAGCCCATAGCCCATTCCACAGCATCCTTGACTTCTCCTTCATAGCGGCAGAACCCCTTCATTGAAGTTGAGGTGCTCCAATCTATAGACACGATCCACCGGAGAATCAACAGATTTGGGAAGTTGCCTTTCCCGAGCTTCTATCCTTTTATGGCTTTATCCAGAGTTGATCGAGGTGAGAATACATGGAGGAAGTCAGGAGCCACCTCATCCGCAATTGTAATTAACAGTGTCGTGGGGTTGGTGATTTATGTTGGTGATGTTTGTACAGTTGATTGAGTAGGTAAGGGAGGTGGAAGTGCGATTGATAGTGAGGATGCCGACATTGACCTAATAGTTGACGTATCTTGTCGAATGCCGACAAGATATACATGGATTGTGCAAGATTCAAGGATTTGTCATTAATGAATTGATCACCAAAAGAGAAATCGATCAAGATTCTTAAGTGAGGATAGAGAGTTAGTAGACAAATTTGGTTCATCCATCTTCAAGGTCTCATCGATCTTGTCTCAAGGTTCTCTCATGAGCCTTTTTGCAACAGAGGCCAACATTCAAGCCGATTGAGTCTCACTATGTAGGAGTTTCTTTAAACGCTTCTGTGCACTTTGTCCACTCCAGATTGTTCTTTTGCATGAGATGATCGTTATTCTCTTCAAATTCATATTGATTTGTGGTGCTTGATGGAGATGATGAGATAGTTAAAAGCATGAGAAGCTTGTTTCGCCAAAACTTGCAACCCCTTTACCCTTGTCATGTGTAATTGGGGTTGTTTGTCGAGGTAGTTGAACGGGTTCTCTTAACACAATTCCACCTACTGGAGCTTTCACATTCTGACTTTCTAGGCTTCGCTGAATTCCAAGTTGCAGATCAGCATCATCTTCATCAGTTAACCTGGTAACATTCCTTGGTGTCTCAGTGTTCTCACCAATTTCCTTTTCCACTTTCTTCCTTTTTACTTTCTGCTTCTTGGATGCGGTGTCCATTGCTGACCTTTCAAGTCTGCTAGGAAGAGAGGCATAGGATGCTTGTAGGTCGACTTGGTCATGGGAGCATTTGGTTGTAGAGGAGAGGTGTGACATCGGTACAGAGTTTGCTGCTCTTTTCTTGTATTGCTTGAAGTAGTCCTTCTTCTTGATATCTTCGTGAGAAGACAATCGTGAATTGGCAATCCAAATATTTCATTGTCCACACCTCTAGGAGCATATTTCGTGTTTCCCAAGACATATTCATCTTCAAGATTATGTAGAGTTGATTCACTCCTAGGATTGAATTTGTGAGTTTGTTGTAGTACCGGATAACAAGCTTAGAGAATCGATCTTTGGGAATTACAAGCTTGTTCTGCTTTCTTCGACCTTGAGCTTTGTTCGAAATTGATTCTCACGGATATGAATGTGTTCATTGATAACGAAAATTCTTCCCAAATA